>OZ020131.1:15466511-16666511 GCA_963971185.1 Bombus muscorum
GAAACTACTACGTAATAACGTATAACGTTATATACTATAACGTAATGACGTATAACGTTATGTAGCATTACGTAACAACGTATAACGTTTTATACTATTACGTAATGACGTATAACGTTATGTAGCATTACGTAACAAAGTATAACGTCATTTACTATTACTTTATTACGTATGTCGTTAAATTCTTTTACTTAATGACGTATAACGTTATAACCTATTACGTAATAACGTATAACGTTATATACTATAACGTAATGACGTATAACGTTATGTAGCATTACGTAACAACGTATAACGTTACATACTATTACGTAATGACGTATAACATAATGTAGCATTACGTAACAACGTATAACGTCATTTACTATTACGATGTTACGTATAACGTTATATTCTTTTACTTAATGACGTATAACGTTATATACTATTACGTAATGGCGTATAACGTTATGTAGCAATACGTAACAACGTATAACGTTATAAACTACTAAGTAATAACGTATAACGTTATATAGTATAACGTAATGACGTATAACGTAATGTAGCATTACGTAGCAACGTATAACGTCATTTACTATTACGTTATTACGTATAACGTTATATTCTTTTACTTAATGACGTATAACGTTATAAACTATTCCGTAATAACGTATAACGTTATATACTATTACGTAATAGACGTATCACGTTACATTCTATTACGTAATAGACGTATAACGTTATGTAGCATTACGTAACAAAGTATAACGTCATTTACTATTACGTTATTACGTATGTCGTTAAATTCTTTTACTTAATGACGTATAACGTTATAAACTATTACGTAATAACGTATAACGTTATATACTATAACGTAATGACATATAACGTTATGTAGCATTACGTAACAACGTATAACGTTACATACTATTACGTAATGACGTATAACATAATGTAGCATTACGTAACAACGTATAACGTCATTTACTATTACGATATTACGTATAACGTTATATTCTTTTACTTAATGACGTATAACGTTATATACTATAACGTAATGACGTATAACGTTATGTAGCATTACGTAACAACGTGTAACGTTATATACTATTACGTAATGACGTATTACGTTATGTAGCATTACGTAACAACGTATGACGTTATATACTATTACGTAATGGCGTATAACGTTATATAGCAATACGTAACAACGTATAACGTTAGAAACTACTACGTAATAACGTATAACGTTATATACTATAACGTAATGACGTATAACGTTATGTAGCATTACGTAACAACGTATAACTTTTTATACTATTACGTAATGACGTATAACGTTATGTATTATTACTTAACAACGTATAACGTCATTTAGTATTACGTAATGACGAATAACGTTATGTAGCATTACGTAACAACGTATAACATTATATACTATAACGTAATGACGTATAACGTTATGTAGCATTACGTAACAACGTATAACGTTATATACTATTACTTAATAACGTATAACGTTATGTAGCATTACGTAACAACGTATAACGTCATCTACTATTACATTATTACGTATAGCGTAATATTCTTTTACTTTATGACGTATAAAGATATATACTATAACGTAATGACGTATAACGTTATGTAGCATTACGTAACAACGTATAACGTTATATACTATAACGTAATGACGTATAACGTTATATACTATAACGTAATGACGTATAACGTTATGTATCATTATGTAACAACGTATAACGTCATTTACTATTACGTAATAACGTATAACGTTATATACTATTACGTAATAGACGTATAACGTTATATACTATTACGTAATAGACGTATAACGTTATGCAGCATTACGTAACAAAATATAACGTCATTTACTATTACGTTATTACGTATAACGTTATATTCTTTTACTTAATGACGTATAACGTGATATACTATAACGTAATGACGTATAACGTTATGTAGCATTACGTAACAACGTATAACGTTATATACTATTACGTAATGGCTTATAACGTTATGTAGCAATACGTAACAACGTATAACGTTATAAACTACTACGTAATAACGTATAACGTTATATACTACAACGTAATGACGTATAACGTAATGTAGCATTACGTAACAACGTATAACGTCATTTACTATTACGTTATTACGTATAACGTTATATTCTTTTACTTAATGACGTATAACGTTATATACTATAACGTAACGACGTATAACGCTATGTAGCATTACGTAACAACGTATAACGTCATTTACTATTACGTAATAACGTATAACGTTATATACTATTACGTAATAGACGTATAACGTTATATACTATAACGTAATGACGTATAACGTTATGTAGCATTACGTAACAACGTATAACGTTATATATTATAACGTAATGGCTTATAACGTTATGTAGCAATACGTAACAACGTATAACGTTATAAACTACTACGTAATAACGTATAACGTTATATGCTATAACGTAATGACGTATAACGCTATGTAGCATTACGTAACAACGTATAACGTTATATACTATTACGTAATGCCGTATAATGTTATGTAGCATTACGTAACAACGTATAACGTTATATAGTATTACGTAATGGCGTATAACGTTATGTAGCAATACGTAACAACGTATAACGTTATAAACTATTACGTAATAACGTATAATGTTATATACTATAACGTAATGACGTATAACATAATGTAGCATTACGAAACAACGTATAACGTCATTTCCTGTTACGTTATTACGTATAACGTTATATTCTTTTACTTAATGACGTATAACGTTATTTACTATAACGTAATGAGGTATAAAGTTATGTAGCATTACGTAACAACTTATAACGTTATAAACTGTTACGTAATAACGTATAACGTTATATACTATAACGTAATGACGTATAACGTTATGTAGCATTACGTAACAACGTATAACGTTATATACTATTACGTAATGCCGTATAATGTTATCTAGTATTACGTAACAACGTATAGCGTTATATACTGTTACGTAATGCCGTATAATGTTATGTAGTATTACGTAATAACGTATAACGTTATGTACTATTACGTAATGGCGTATAACGTTATGTAGCAATACGTAACAACGTATAACGTTATAAACTATTACGTAATAACGTATAACGTTATATACTATAACGTAATGACGTATAACGTTATGTAGCATTAAGTAACAAGGTATAACGTTATATGTTATAACGTAATGTCGTATAACGTTATGTAGCATTACGTAACAACGTATAACGTTATAAACTATTACGTAATAACGTATAACGTTATATACTATAACGTAGTTACATATAACGTTATGTAGCATTACGAAACAACGTATAACGTTACATACTATTACGTAATGACGAATAACATAATGTAGCATTACGTAACAACGTATAACGTCATTTACTATTACGTTACCACGTATAACGTTATATTCTTTTACATAATTACGTATAACGTTATATACTATAACGTAATGACGTATAACGTTATGTAGCATTACGTAACAAAGTGTAACGTTATATACTATTACGTAATGACGTATAACGTTATGTAGCATTACGTAACAACGTATAACGTTATATACTATTACGTAATGGCGTATAACGTTATATAGCAATACGTAACAACGTATAACGTTAGAAACTACTACGTAATAACGTATAACGGTATATACTATAACGTAATGACGTATAACGTTATGTAGCATTACGTAACAACGTATAACGTTTTATACTATTACGTAATGACGTATAACGTTATATACTATAACGTAATGACGTATAACGTTATATACTATAACGTAATGACGTATAACGTTATGTATCATTACGTAACAACGTATAACGTCATTTACTATTACGTAATAACGTATAACGTTATATTCTTTTACTTAATGACGTATAACGTTATATACTATAACGTAATGACGTATAACGTTATGTAGCATTACGTAACAACGTGTAACGTTATATACTATTACGTAATGACGTATTACGTTATGTAGCATTACGTAACAACGTATGACGTTATATACTATTACGTAATGGCGTATAACGTTATATAGCAATACGTAACAACGTATAACGTTAGAAACTACTACGTAATAACGTATAACGTTATATACTATAACGTAATGACGTATAACGTTATGTAGCATTACGTAACAACGTATAACTTTTTATACTATTACGTAATGACGTATAACGTTATGTATTATTACTTAACAACGTATAACGTCATTTAGTATTACGTAATGACGAATAACGTTATGTAGCATTACGTAACAACGTATAACATTATATACTATAACGTAATGACGTATAACGTTATGTAGCATTACGTAACAACGTATAACGTTATATACTATTACTTAATAACGTATAACGTTATGTAGCATTACGTAACAACGTATAACGTCATCTACTATTACATTATTACGTATAGCGTAATATTCTTTTACTTTATGACGTATAAAGATATATACTATAACGTAATGACGTATAACGTTATGTAGCATTACGTAACAACGTATAACGTTATATACTATAACGTAATGACGTATAACGTTATATACTATAACGTAATGACGTATAACGTTATGTATCATTATGTAACAACGTATAACGTCATTTACTATTACGTAATAACGTATAACGTTATATACTATTACGTAATAGACGTATAACGTTATATACTATTACGTAATAGACGTATAACGTTATGCAGCATTACGTAACAAAATATAACGTCATTTACTATTACGTTATTACGTATAACGTTATATTCTTTTACTTAATGACGTATAACGTGATATACTATAACGTAATGACGTATAACGTTATGTAGCATTACGTAACAACGTATAACGTTATATACTATTACGTAATGGCTTATAACGTTATGTAGCAATACGTAACAACGTATAACGTTATAAACTACTACGTAATAACGTATAACGTTATATACTACAACGTAATGACGTATAACGTAATGTAGCATTACGTAACAACGTATAACGTCATTTACTATTACGTTATTACGTATAACGTTATATTCTTTTACTTAATGACGTATAACGTTATATACTATAACGTAACGACGTATAACGCTATGTAGCATTACGTAACAACGTATAACGTCATTTACTATTACGTAATAACGTATAACGTTATATACTATTACGTAATAGACGTATAACGTTATATACTATAACGTAATGACGTATAACGTTATGTAGCATTACGTAACAACGTATAACGTTATATATTATAACGTAATGGCTTATAACGTTATGTAGCAATACGTAACAACGTATAACGTTATAAACTACTACGTAATAACGTATAACGTTATATGCTATAACGTAATGACGTATAACGCTATGTAGCATTACGTAACAACGTATAACGTTATATACTATTACGTAATGCCGTATAATGTTATGTAGCATTACGTAACAACGTATAACGTTATATAGTATTACGTAATGGCGTATAACGTTATGTAGCAATACGTAACAACGTATAACGTTATAAACTATTACGTAATAACGTATAATGTTATATACTATAACGTAATGACGTATAACATAATGTAGCATTACGAAACAACGTATAACGTCATTTCCTGTTACGTTATTACGTATAACGTTATATTCTTTTACTTAATGACGTATAACGTTATTTACTATAACGTAATGAGGTATAAAGTTATGTAGCATTACGTAACAACTTATAACGTTATAAACTGTTACGTAATAACGTATAACGTTATATACTATAACGTAATGACGTATAACGTTATGTAGCATTACGTAACAACGTATAACGTTATATACTATTACGTAATGCCGTATAATGTTATCTAGTATTACGTAACAACGTATAGCGTTATATACTGTTACGTAATGCCGTATAATGTTATGTAGTATTACGTAATAACGTATAACGTTATGTACTATTACGTAATGGCGTATAACGTTATGTAGCAATACGTAACAACGTATAACGTTATAAACTATTACGTAATAACGTATAACGTTATATACTATAACGTAATGACGTATAACGTTATGTAGCATTAAGTAACAAGGTATAACGTTATATGTTATAACGTAATGTCGTATAACGTTATGTAGCATTACGTAACAACGTATAACGTTATAAACTATTACGTAATAACGTATAACGTTATATACTATAACGTAGTTACATATAACGTTATGTAGCATTACGAAACAACGTATAACGTTACATACTATTACGTAATGACGAATAACATAATGTAGCATTACGTAACAACGTATAACGTCATTTACTATTACGTTACCACGTATAACGTTATATTCTTTTACATAATTACGTATAACGTTATATACTATAACGTAATGACGTATAACGTTATGTAGCATTACGTAACAAAGTGTAACGTTATATACTATTACGTAATGACGTATAACGTTATGTAGCATTACGTAACAACGTATAACGTTATATACTATTACGTAATGGCGTATAACGTTATATAGCAATACGTAACAACGTATAACGTTAGAAACTACTACGTAATAACGTATAACGGTATATACTATAACGTAATGACGTATAACGTTATGTAGCATTACGTAACAACGTATAACGTTTTATACTATTACGTAATGACGTATAACGTTATATACTATAACGTAATGACGTATAACGTTATATACTATAACGTAATGACGTATAACGTTATGTATCATTACGTAACAACGTATAACGTCATTTACTATTACGTAATAACGTATAACGTTATATACTATTACGTAATAGACGTATAACGTTATTTACTATTACGTAATAGACGTATAACGTTATGCAGCATTACGTAGCAAAATACAACGTCATTTACTATTACGTTATTACGTATAACGTTATATTCTTTTACTTAATGACGTATAACGTGATATACCATAACGTAATGACGTATAACGTTATGTAGCATTACGTAACAACGTATAACGTTATATACTATTACGTAATGGCTTATAACGTTATGTAGCAATACGTAACAACGTATAACGTTATAAACTACTACGTAATAACGTATAACGTTATATACTATAACGTAATGACGTATAACGTAATGTAGCATTACGAAACAACGTATAACGTCATTTCCTGTTACGTTATTACGTATAACGTTATATTCTTTTACTTAATGACGTATAACGTTATTTACTATAACGTAATGAGGTATAAAGTTATGTAGCATTACGTAACAACTTATAACGTTATAAACTGTTACGTAATAACGTATAACGTTATATACTATAACGTAATGACGTATAACGTTATGTAGCATTACGTAACAACGTATAACGTTATATACTATTACGTAATGCCGTATAATGTTATCTAGTATTACGTAACAACGTATAGCGTTATATACTGTTACGTAATGCCGTATAATGTTATGTAGTATTACGTAATAACGTATAACGTTATGTACTATTACGTAATGCCGTATAACGTTATGTAGCAATACGTAACAACGTATAACGTTATAAACTATTACGTAATAACGTATAACGTTATATACTATAACGTAATGACGTATAACGTTATGTAGCATTAAGTAACAACGTATAACGTTATATGTTATAACGTAATGTCGTATAACGTTATGTAGCATTACGTAACAACGTATAACGTTATAAACTATTACGTAATAACGTATAACGTTATATACTATAACGTAATTACATATAACGTTATGTAGCATTACGAAACAACGTATAACGTTACATACTATTACGTAATGACGAATAACATAATGTAGCATTACGTAACAACGTATAACGTCATTTACTATTACGTTACCACGTATAACGTTATATTCTTTTACATAATTACGTATAACGTTATATACTATAACGTAATGACGTATAACGTTATGTAGCATTACGTAACAAAGTGTAACGTTATATACTATTACGTAATGACGTATAACGTTATGTAGCATTACGTAACAACGTATAACGTTATATACTATTACGTAATGGCGTATAACGTTATATAGCAATACGTAACAACGTATAACGTTAGAAACTACTACGTAATAACGTATAACGGTATATACTATAACGTAATGACGTATAACGTTATGTAGCATTACGTAACAACGTATAACGTTTTATACTATTACGTAATGACGTATAACGTTATATACTATAACGTAATGACGTATAACGTTATATACTATAACGTAATGACGTATAACGTTATGTATCATTACGTAACAACGTATAACGTCATTTACTATTACGTAATAACGTATAACGTTATATACTATTACGTAATAGACGTATAACGTTATTTACTATTACGTAATAGACGTATAACGTTATGCAGCATTACGAAACAAAATACAACGTCATTTACTATTACGTTATTACGTATAACGTTATATTCTTTTACTTAATGACGTATAACGTGATATACCATAACGTAATGACGTATAACGTTGTGTAGCATTACGTAACAACGTATAACGTTATATACTATTACGTAATGGCTTATAACGTTATGTAGCAATACGTAACAACGTATAACGTTATAAACTACTACGTAATAACGTATAACGTTATATACTATAACGTAATGACGTATAACGTAATGTAGCATTACGTAACAACGTATAACGTCATTTACTATTACGTTATTACATATAACGTTATATTCTTTTACTTAATGACGTATAACGTTATATACTATAACGTAACGACGTATAACGCTATGTAGCATTACGTAACAACGTATAACGTCATTTACTATTACGTAATAACGTATAACGTTATATACTATTACGTAATAGACGTATAACGTTATATACTATAACGTAATGACGTATAACGTTATGTAGCATTACGTAACAACGTATAACGTTATATATTATAACGTAATGGCTTATAACGTTATGTAGCAATACGTAGCAACGTATAACGTTATAAACTACTACGTAATAACGTATAACGTTATATACTATAACGTAATGACGTATAACGCTATGTAGCATTACGTAACAACGTATAATGTTATATACTATTACGTAATGCCGTATAATGTTATGTAGCATTACGTAACAACGTATAACGTTATATAGTATTACGTAATGGCGTATAACGTTATGTAGCAATACGTAACAACGTATAACGTTATAAACTATTACGTAATAACGTATAATGTTATATACTATAACGTAATGACGTATAACATAATGTAGCATTACGTAACAACGTATAACGTCATTTCCTGTTACGTTATTACGTATAACGTTATATTCTTTTACTTAATGACGTATAACGTTATATACTATAACGTAATGAGGTATAACGTTATGTAGCATTACGTAACAACTTATAACGTTATAAACTGTTACGTAATAACGTATAACGTTATATACTATAACGTAATGACGTATAACGTTATGTAGCATTACGTAACAACGTATAACGTTATATACTATTACGTAATGCCGTATAATGTTATCTAGTATTACGTAACAACGTATAGCGTTATATACTGTTACGTAATGCCGTATAATGTTATGTAGTATTACGTAATAACGTATAACGTTATATACTATTACGTAATGCCGTATAATGTTATGTAGCATTACGTAACAACGTATAACGTTATATACTATGACGTAATGCCGTATAACGTTATGTAGCATTACGTAACAACGTATAACGTTATATACTATTACGTAATGGCGTATAACGTTATGTAGCAATACGTAACAACGTATAACGTTATAAACTATTACGTAATAACGTATAATGTTATATACTATAACGTAATGACGTATAACATAATGTAGCATTACGTAACAACGTATAACGTTATATACTATGACGTAATGCCGTATAATGTTATGTAGCATTACGTAACAACGTATAACGTTATATACTATGACGTAATGCCGTATAACGTTATGTAGCATTACGTAACAACGTATAACGTTATATACTATTACGTAATGCCGTATAATGTTATCTAGTATTACGTAACAACGTATAGCGTTATATACTGTTACGTAATGCCGTATAATGTTATGTAGTATTACGTAATAACGTATAACGTTATATACTATTACGTAATGCCGTATAATGTTATGTAGCATTACGTAACAACGTATAACGTTATATACTATGACGTAATGACGTATAACGTTATGTAGCATAACGTAACAACGTATAACGTTATATACTATTACGTAATGCCGTATAATGTTATGTAGTATTACGTAACAACGTATAACGTTATATACTGTTACGTAATGCCGTATAATGTTATGTAGTATTACGTAATAACGTATAACGTTATATACTATTACGTAATGCCGTATAATGTTATGTAGTATTACGTAACAACGTATAACGTTATATACTGTTACGTAATGCCGTATAATGTTATGTAGTATTACGTAATAACGTATAACGTTATATACTATTACGTAATGGCGTATAACGTTATGTAAGAATACGTAACAACGTATAACGTTATAGACTATTACGTAACACCGTATAACGTTATATACTGTTACGTAATGCCGTATGATGTTATGTAGTATTACGTAATAACGTATAACGTTATATACTATTAGGTAATGGCTTATAACGTTATGTAGCAATACGTAACAACGTATAACGTTATAAACTATTACGTAATAACGTATAACGTTATATACTATAACGTAATGACGTATAACGTTATGTAGCATTAAGTAACAACGTATAACGTTATATGTTATAACGTAATGACGTATAACGTTATGTAGCATTACGTAACAACGTATAACGTTATAAACTATTACGTAATAACGTATAACGTTATATAATATAATGTAATGACATATAACGTTATGTAGCATTACGAAACAACGTATAACGTTACATACTATTACGTAATGACGTATAACATAATGTAGCATTACGTAACAACGTATAACGTCATTTACTATTACGTTATTACGTATAACGTTATATTCTTTTACTTAATGACGTATAACGTTATATACTATAACGTAATGACGTATAACGTTATGTAGCATTACTTAACAACGTGTAACGTTATATACTATTACGTAATGACGTATAACGTTATGTAGCATTACGTAACAACGTATATAGTTATATACTATTACGTAATGGCGTATAACGTTATATAGTAATACGTAACAACGTATAACGTTAGAAACTACTACGTAATAACGTATAACGTTATATACTATAACGTAATGACGTATAACGTTATATACTATAACGTAATGACGTATAACGTTATGTAGCATTACGTAACAACGTATAACGTTACATACTATTACGTAATGACGTATAACATAATGTAGCATTACGTAACAACGTATAACGTCATTTACTATTACGATGTTACGTATAACGTTATATTCTTTTACTTAATGACGTATAACGTTATATACTATTACGTAATGGCGTATAACGTTATGTAGCAATACGTAACAACGTATAACGTTATAAACTACTAAGTAATAACGTATAACGTTATATAGTATAACGTAATGACGTATAACGTAATGTAGCATTACGTAGCAACGTATAACGTCATTTACTATTATGTTATTACGTATAACGTTATATTCTTTTACTTAATGACGTATAACGTTATAAACTATTACGTAATAACGTATAACGTTATATACTATTACGTAATAGACGTATCACGTTATATACTATTACGTAATAGACGTATAACGTTATGTAGCATTACGTAACAAAGTATAACGTCATTTACTATTACGTTATTACGTATGGCGTTAAATTCTTTTACTTAATGACGTATAACGTTATAAACTATTACGTAATAACGTATAACGTTATATAGTATAACGTAATGACATATAACGTTATGTAGCATTACGTAACAACGTATAACGTTACATACTATTACGTAATGACGTATAACATAATGTAGCATTACGTAACAACGTATAACGTCATTTACTATTACGATATTACGTATAACGTTATATTCTTTTACTTAATGACGTATAACGTTATATACTATAACGTAATGACGTATAACGTTATGTAGCATTACGTAACAACGTGTAACATTATATACTATTACGTAATGACGTATTACGTTATGTAGCATTACGTAACAACTTATGACGTTATATACTATTACGTAATGGCGTATAACGTTATATAGCAATACTTAACAACGTACAACGTTAGAAACTACTACGTAATAACGTATAACGTTATATACTATAACGTAATGACGTATAACGTTATGTAGCATTACGTAACAACGTATAACTTTTTATACTACTACGTAATGACGTATAACGTTATGTATTATTACTTAACAACGTATAACGTCATTTAGTATTACGTAATGACGAATAACGTTATGTAGCATTACGTAACAACGTATAACATTATATACTATAACGTAATGACGTATAACGTTATGTAGCATTACGTAACAAAGTATAACGTTATATACTATTACTTAATAACGTATAACGTCATTTACTATTACGTAATAACGTATAATGTTATATACTATAACGTAATGACGTATAACATAATGTAGCATTACGTAACAACGTATAACGTCATTTCCTGTTACGTTATTACGTATAACGTTATATTCTTTTACTTAATGACGTATAACGTTATTTACTATAACGTAATGAGGTATAACGTTATGTAGCATTACGTAACAACTTATAACGTTATAAACTGTTACGTAATAACGTATAACGTTATATACTATAACGTAATGACGTATAACGTTATGTAGCATTACGTAACAACTTATAACGTTATAAACTGTTACGTAATAACGTATAACGTTATATACTATAACGTAATGACGTATAACGTTATGTAGCAATACGTAACAACGTATAACGTTATAAACTATTACGTAATAACGTATAACGTTATATACTATAACGTAATGACGTATAACGTTATGTAGCATTAAGTAACAACGTATAACGTTATATGTTATAACGTAATGTCGTATAACGTTATGTAGCATTACGTAACAACGTATAACGTTATAAACTATTACGTAATAACGTTATAACGTTATATACTATAACGTAATTACATATAACGTTATGTAGCATTACGAAACAACGTATAACGTTACATACTATTACGTAATGACGAATAACATAATGTAGCATTACGTAACAACGTATAACGTCATTTACTATTACGTTACTACGTATAACGTTATATTCTTTTACATAATTACGTATAACGTTATATACTATAACGTAATGACGTATAACGTTATGTAGCATTACGTAACAAAGTGTAACGTTATATACTATTACGTAATGACGTATAACGTTATGTAGCATTACGTAACAACGTATAACGTTATATACTATTACGTAATGGCGTATAACGTTATATAGCAATACGTAACAACGTATAACGTTAGAAACTACTACGTAATAACGTATAACGGTATATACTATAACGTAATGACGTATAACGTTATGTAGCATTACGTAACAACGTATAACGTTTTATACTATTACGTAATGACGTATAACGTTATATACTATAACGTAATGACGTATAACGTTATATACTATAACGTAATGACGTATAACGTTATGTATCATTACGCAACAACGTATAACGTCATTTACTATTACGTAATAACGTATAACGTTATATACTATTACGTAATAGACGTATAACGTTATTTACTATTACGTAATAGACGTATAACGTTATGCAGCATTACGTAACAAAATACAACGTCATTTACTATTACGTTATTACGTATAACGTTATATTCTTTTACTTAATGACTTATAACGTGATATACTATAACGTAATGACGTATAACGTTATGTAGCATTACGTAACAACGTATAACGTTATATACTATTACGTAATGGCTTATAACGTTATGTAGCAATACGTAACAACGTATAACGTTATAAACTACTACGTAATAACGTATAACGTTATATACTATAACGTAATGACGTATAACGTAATGTAGCATTACGTAACAACGTATAACGTCATTTACTATTACGTTATTACATATAACGTTATATTCTTTTACTTAATGACGTATAACGTTATATACTATAACGTAACGACGTATAACGCTATGTAGCATTACGTAACAACGTATAACGTCATTTACTATTACGTAATAACGTATAACGTTATATACTATTACGTAATAGACGTATAACGTTATATACTATAACGTAATGACGTATAACGTTATGTAGCATTACGTAACAACGTATAACGTTATATATTATAACGTAATGGCTTATAACGTTATGTAGCAATACGTAACAACGTATAACGTTATAAACTACTACGTAATAACGTATAACGTTATATACTATAACGTAATGACGTATAACATAATGTAGCATTACGTAACAACGTATAACGTCATTTCCTGTTACGTTATTACGTATAACGTTATATTCTTTTACTTAATGACGTATAACGTTATATACTATAACGTAATGAGGTATAACGTTATGTAGCATTACGTAACAACTTATAACGTTATAAACTGTTACGTAACAACGTATAACGTTATATACTATAACGTAATGACGTATAATGTTATGTAGTATTACGTAATAACGTATAACGTTATATACTATTACGTAATGCCGTATAATGTTATGTAGTATTACGTAACAACGTATAACGTTATATACTGTTACGTAATGCCGTATAATGTTATGTAGTATTACGTAATAACGTATAACGTTATATACTATTACGTAATGGCGTATAACGTTATGTAGCAATACGTAACAACGTATAACGTTATAAACTATTACGTAACACCGTATAACGTTATATACTGTTACGTAATGCCGTATGATGTTATGTAGTATTACGTAATAACGTATAACGTTATATACTATTACGTAATGGCGTATAACGTTATGTAGCAATACGTAACAACGTATAACGTCATTTACTATTACGATACTACGTATAACGTTATATTCTTTTACATAATGACGTATAACGTTATATACTATAACGTAATGACGTATAACGTTATGTAGCATTACGTAACAAAGTGTAACGTTATATACTATTACGTAATGACGTATAACGTTATGTAGCATTACGTAACAACGTATAACGTTATATACTATTACGTAATGGCGTATAACGTTATATAGCAATACGTAACAACGTATAACGTTAGGAACTACTACGTAATAACGTATAACGGTATATACTATAACGTAATGACGTATAACGTCATCTACTATTACCGTATTACGTATAGCGTTATATTCTTTTACTTTATGACGTATAACGATATATACTATAACGTAATGACGTATAACGTTATGTAGCATTACGTGACTACGTATAACATTATATACTATTACGTAATGACGTATAACGTTATGTACTATTACGTAACAACGTATAACGTCATTTACTATTACGTAATGACGTATAACGTTATGAATTATTACATAACAACGTATAACGTCATTTACTATTACTTTATTACGTATGTCGTTAAATTCTTTTACTTAATGACGTATAACGTTATATACTATTACGTAATGGCGTATAACGTTATGTAGCAATACGTAACAACGTATAACGTTATAAACTACTAAGTAATAACGTATAACGTTATATAGTATAACGTAATGACGTATAACGTAATGTAGCATTACGTAGCAACGTATAACGTCATTTACTATTACGTTATTACGTATAACGTTATATTCTTCTTACTTAATGACGTATAACGTTATAAACTATTACGTAATGGCGTATAACGTTATGTAGCATTACGTAACAACGTATATAGTTATATACTATTACGTAATGGCGTATAACGTTATATAGTAATACGTAACAACGTATAACGTTAGAAACTACTACGTAATAACGTAAAACGTTATATACTATAACTTAATGACGTATAACGTTATGTAGCATTACGTAACAACGTATAACGTTTTATACTATTACGTAATGACGTATAACGTTATGTAGCATTACGTAACAAAGTATAACGTCATTTACTATTACTTTATTACGTATGTCGTTAAATTCTTTTACTTAATGACGTATAACGTTATATACTATTACGTAATGGCGTATAACGTTATGTAGCAATACGTAACAACGTATAACGTTATAAACTACTAAGTAATAACGTATAACGTTATATAGTATAACGTAATGACGTATAACGTAATGTAGCATTACGTAGCAACGTATAACGTCATTTACTATTATGTTATTACGTATAACGTTATATTCTTTTACTTAATGACGTATAACGTTATAAACTATTACGTAATAACGTATAACGTTATATACTATTACGTAATAGACGTATCACGTTATATACTATTACGTAATAGACGTATAACGTTATGTAGCATTACGTAACAAAGTATAACGTCATTTACTATTACGTTATTACGTATGGCGTTAAATTCTTTTACTTAATGACGTATAACGTTATAAACTATTACGTAATAACGTATAACGTTATATAGTATAACGTAATGACATATAACGTTATGTAGCATTACGTAACAACGTATAACGTTACATACTATTACGTAATGACGTATAACATAATGTAGCATTACGTAACAACGTATAACGTCATTTACTATTACGATATTACGTATAACGTTATATTCTTTTACTTAATGACGTATAACGTTATATACTATAACGTAATGACGTATAACGTTATGTAGCATTACGTAACAACGTGTAACATTATATACTATTACGTAATGACGTATTACGTTATGTAGCATTACGTAACAACTTATGACGTTATATACTATTACGTAATGGCGTATAACGTTATATAGCAATACTTAACAACGTACAACGTTAGAAACTACTACGTAATAACGTATAACGTTATATACTATAACGTAATGACGTATAACGTTATGTAGCATTACGTAACAACGTATAACTTTTTATACTACTACGTAATGACGTATAACGTTATGTATTATTACTTAACAACGTATAACGTCATTTAGTATTACGTAATGACGAATAACGTTATGTAGCATTACGTAACAACGTATAACATTATATACTATAACGTAATGACGTATAACGTTATGTAGCATTACGTAACAAAGTATAACGTTATATACTATTACTTAATAACGTATAACGTCATTTACTATTACGTAATAACGTATAATGTTATATACTATAACGTAATGACGTATAACATAATGTAGCATTACGTAACAACGTATAACGTCATTTCCTGTTACGTTATTACGTATAACGTTATATTCTTTTACTTAATGACGTATAACGTTATTTACTATAACGTAATGAGGTATAACGTTATGTAGCATTACGTAACAACTTATAACGTTATAAACTGTTACGTAATAACGTATAACGTTATATACTATAACGTAATGACGTATAACGTTATGTAGCATTACGTAACAACTTATAACGTTATAAACTGTTACGTAATAACGTATAACGTTATATACTATAACGTAATGACGTATAACGTTATGTAGCAATACGTAACAACGTATAACGTTATAAACTATTACGTAATAACGTATAACGTTATATACTATAACGTAATGTCGTATAACGTTATGTAGCATTACGTAACAACGTATAACGTTATAAACTATTACGTAATAACGCTATAACGTTATATACTATAACGTAATTACATATAACGTTATGTAGCATTACGAAACAACGTATAACGTTACATACTATTACGTAATGACGAATAACATAATGTAGCATTACGTAACAACGTATAACGTCATTTACTATTACGTTACTACGTATAACGTTATATTCTTTTACATAATTACGTATAACGTTATATACTATAACGTAATGACGTATAACGTTATGTAGCATTACGTAACAAAGTGTAACGTTATATACTATTACGTAATGACGTATAACGTTATGTAGCATTACGTAACAACGTATAACGTTATATACTATTACGTAATGGCGTATAACGTTATATAGCAATACGTAACAACGTATAACGTTAGAAACTACTACGTAATAACGTATAACGGTATATACTATAACGTAATGACGTATAACGTTATGTAGCATTACGTAACAACGTATAACGTTTTATACTATTACGTAATGACGTATAACGTTATATACTATAACGTAATGACGTATAACGTTATATACTATAACGTAATGACGTATAACGTTATGTATCATTACGCAACAACGTATAACGTCATTTACTATTACGTAATAACGTATAACGTTATATACTATTACGTAATAGACGTATAACGTTATTTACTATTACGTAATAGACGTATAACGTTATGCAGCATTACGTAACAAAATACAACGTCATTTACTATTACGTTATTACGTATAACGTTATATTCTTTTACTTAATGACTTATAACGTGATATACTATAACGTAATGACGTATAACGTTATGTAGCATTACGTAACAACGTATAACGTTATATACTATTACGTAATGGCTTATAACGTTATGTAGCAATACGTAACAACGTATAACGTTATAAACTACTACGTAATAACGTATAACGTTATATACTATAACGTAATGACGTATAACGTAATGTAGCATTACGTAACAACGTATAACGTCATTTACTATTACGTTATTACATATAACGTTATATTCTTTTACTTAATGACGTATAACGTTATATACTATAACGTAACGACGTATAACGCTATGTAGCATTACGTAACAACGTATAACGTCATTTACTATTACGTAATAACGTATAACGTTATATACTATTACGTAATAGACGTATAACGTTATATACTATAACGTAATGACGTATAACGTTATGTAGTATTACGTAACAACGTATAACGTTATATATTATAACGTAATGGCTTATAACGTTATGTAGCAATACGTAACAACGTATAACGTTATAAACTACTACGTAATAACGTATAACGTTATATACTATAACGTAATGACGTATAACATAATGTAGCATTACGTAACAACGTATAACGTCATTTCCTGTTACGTTATTACGTATAACGTTATATTCTTTTACTTAATGACGTATAACGTTATATACTATAACGTAATGAGGTATAACGTTATGTAGCATTACGTAACAACTTATAACGTTATAAACTGTTACGTAACAACGTATAACGTTATATACTATAACGTAATGACGTATAATGTTATGTAGTATTACGTAATAACGTATAACGTTATATACTATTACGTAATGCCGTATAATGTTATGTAGTATTACGTAACAACGTATAACGTTATATACTGTTACGTAATGCCGTATAATGTTATGTAGTATTACGTAATAACGTATAACGTTATATACTATTACGTAATGGCGTATAACGTTATGTAGCAATACGTAACAACGTATAACGTTATAAACTATTACGTAACACCGTATAACGTTATATACTGTTACGTAATGCCGTATGATGTTATGTAGTATTACGTAATAACGTATAACGTTATATACTATTACGTAATGGCGTATAACGTTATGTAGCAATACGTAACAACGTATAACGTCATTTACTATTACGATACTACGTATAACGTTATATTCTTTTACATAATGACGTATAACGTTATATACTATAACGTAATGACGTATAACGTTATGTAGCATTACGTAACAAAGTGTAACGTTATATACTATTACGTAATGACGTATAACGTTATGTAGCATTACGTAACAACGTATAACGTTATATACTATTACGTAATGGCGTATAACGTTATATAGCAATACGTAACAACGTATAACGTTAGGAACTACTACGTAATAACGTATAACGGTATATACTATAACGTAATGACGTATAACGTCATCTACTATTACCGTATTACGTATAGCGTTATATTCTTTTACTTTATGACGTATAACGATATATACTATAACGTAATGACGTATAACGTTATGTAGCATTACGTGACTACGTATAACATTATATACTATTACGTAATGACGTATAACGTTATGTACTATTACGTAACAACGTATAACGTCATTTACTATTACGTAATGACGTATAACGTTATGAATTATTACATAACAACGTATAACGTCATTTACTATTACTTTATTACGTATGTCGTTAAATTCTTTTACTTAATGACGTATAACGTTATATACTATTACGTAATGGCGTATAACGTTATGTAGCAATACGTAACAACGTATAACGTTATAAACTACTAAGTAATAACGTATAACGTTATATAGTATAACGTAATGACGTATAACGTAATGTAGCATTACGTAGCAACGTATAACGTCATTTACTATTACGTTATTACGTATAACGTTATATTCTTCTTACTTAATGACGTATAACGTTATAAACTATTACGTAATGGCGTATAACGTTATGTAGCATTACGTAACAACGTATATAGTTATATACTATTACGTAATGGCGTATAACGTTATATAGTAATACGTAACAACGTATAACGTTAGAAACTACTACGTAATAACGTAAAACGTTATATACTATAACTTAATGACGTATAACGTTATGTAGCATTACGTAACAACGTATAACGTTTTATACTATTACGTAATGACGTATAACGTTATGTAGCATTACGTAACAAAGTATAACGTCATTTACTATTACTTTATTACGTATGTCGTTAAATTCTTTTACTTAATGACGTATAACGTTATATACTATTACGTAATGGCGTATAACGTTATGTAGCAATACGTAACAACGTATAACGTTATAAACTACTAAGTAATAACGTATAACGTTATATAGTATAACGTAATGACGTATAACGTAATGTAGCATTACGTAGCAACGTATAACGTCATTTACTATTACGTTATTACGTATAACGTTATATTCTTTTACTTAATGACGTATAACGTTATAAACTATTACGTAATAACGTATAACGTTCTATACTATTACGTAATAGACGTATCACGTTATATACTATTACGTAATAGACGTATAACGTTATGTAGCATTACGTAACAAAGTATAACGTCATTTACTATTACGTTATTACGTATGTCGTTAAATTCTTTTACTTAATGACGTATAACGTTATAAACTACTACGTAATAACGTATAACGTTATATACTATAACGTAATGACATATAACGTTATGTAGCATTACGTAACAACGTATAACGTTACATACTATTACGTAATGACGTATAACATAATGTAGCATTACGTAACAACGTATAACGTCATTTACTATTACGATATTACGTATAACGTTATATTCTTTTACTTAATGACGTATAACGTTATATACTATAACGTAATGACGTATAACGTTATGTAGCATTACGTAACAACGTGTAACGTTATATACTATTACGTAATGACGTATTACGTTATGTAGCATTACGTAACAACGTATGACGTTATATACTATTACGTAATGTCGTATAACGTTATATAGCAATACGTAACAACGTATAACGTTAGAAACTACTACGTAATAACGTATAACGTTATATACTATAACGTAATGACGTATAACGTTATGTAGCATTACGTAACAACGTATAACTTTTTATACTATTACGTAATGACGTATAACGTTATGTATTATTACTTAACAACGTATAACGTCATTTAGTATTACGTAATGACGAATAACGTTATGTAGCATTACGTAACAACGTATAACATTATATACTATAACGTAATGACGTATAACGTTATGTAGCATTACGGAACAACGTATAACGTTATATACTATTACTTAATAACGTATAACGTTATGTAGCATTACGTAACAACGTATAACGTCATCTACTATTACATTATTACGTATAGCGTAATATTCTTTTACTTTATGACGTATAAAGATATATACTATAACGTAATGACGTATAACGTTATATACTATAACGTAATGACGTATAACGTTATGTATCATTACGTAACAACGTATAACGTCATTTTCTATTACGTAATAACGTATAACGTTATATACTATTACGTAATAGACGTAAAACGTTATATACTATTACGTAATAGACGTATAACGTTATGCAGCATTACGTAACAAAATATAACGTCATTTACTATTACGTTATTACGTATAACGTTATATTCTTTTACTTAATGACGTATAACGTGATATACTATAACGTAATGACGTATAACGTTATGTAGCATTACGTAACAACGTATAACGTTATATACTATTACGTAATGGCTTATAACGTTATGTAGCAATACGTAACAACGTTTAACGTTATAAACTACTACGTAATAACGTATAACGTTATATACTACAACGTAATGACGTATAACGTCATTTACTATTACGTTATTACGTATAACGTTATATTCTTTTACTTAATGACGTATAACGTTATATACTATAACGTAACGACGTATAACGCTATGAAGCATTACGTAACAACGTATAACGTCATTTACTATTACGTAATAACGTATAACGTTATATACTATTACGTAATAGACGTATAACGTTATATACTATAACGTAATGACGTATAACGTTATGTAGCATTACGTAACAACGTATAACGTTTTATACTATTACGTAATGACGTATAACGTTATGTAGCATTACGTAACAAAGTATAACGTCATTTACTATTACTTTATTACGTATGTCGTTAAATTCTTTTACTTAATGACGTATAACGTTATATACTATTACGTAATGGCGTATAACGTTATGTAGCAATACGTAACAACGTATAACGTTATAAACTACTAAGTAATAACGTATAACGTTATATAGTATAACGTAATGACGTATAACGTAATGTAGCATTACGTAGCAACGTATAACGTCATTTACTATTACGTTATTACGTATAACGTTATATTCTTTTACTTAATGACGTATAACGTTATAAACTATTACGTAATAACGTATAACGTTATATACTATTACGTAATAGACGTATCACGTTATATACTATTACGTAATAGACGTATAACGTTATGTAGCATTACGTAACAAAGTATAACGTCATTTACTATTACGTTATTACGTATGTCGTTAAATTCTTTTACTTAATGACGTATAACGTTATAAACTACTACGTAATAACGTATAACGTTATATACTATAACGTAATGACATATAACGTTATGTAGCATTACGTTACAACGTATAACGTTACATACTATTACGTAATGACGTATAACATAATGTAGCATTACGTAACAACGTATAACGTCATTTACTATTACGATATTACGTATAACGTTATATTCTTTTACTTAATGACGTATAACGTTATAAACTATTACGTAATAACGTATAACGTTCTATACTATTACGTAATAGACGTATCACGTTATATACTATTACGTAATAGACGTATAACGTTATGTAGCATTACGTAACAAAGTATAACGTCATTTACTATTACGTTATTACGTATGTCGTTAAATTCTTTTACTTAATGACGTATAACGTTATAAACTACTACGTAATAACGTATAACGTTATATACTATAACGTAATGACATATAACGTTATGTAGCATTACGTAACAACGTATAACGTTACATACTATTACGTAATGACGTATAACATAATGTAGCATTACGTAACAACGTATAACGTCATTTACTATTACGATATTACGTATAACGTTATATTCTTTTACTTAATGACGTATAACGTTATATACTATAACGTAATGACGTATAACGTTATGTAGCATTACGTAACAACGTGTAACGTTATATACTATTACGTAATGACGTATTACGTTATGTAGCATTACGTAACAACGTATGACGTTATATACTATTACGTAATGTCGTATAACGTTATATAGCAATACGTAACAACGTATAACGTTAGAAACTACTACGTAATAACGTATAACGTTATATACTATAACGTAATGACGTATAACGTTATGTAGCATTACGTAACAACGTATAACTTTTTATACTATTACGTAATGACGTATAACGTTATGTATTATTACTTAACAACGTATAACGTCATTTAGTATTACGTAATGACGAATAACGTTATGTAGCATTACGTAACAACGTATAACATTATATACTATAACGTAATGACGTATAACGTTATGTAGCATTACGGAACAACGTATAACGTTATATACTATTACTTAATAACGTATAACGTTATGTAGCATTACGTAACAACGTATAACGTCATCTACTATTACATTATTACGTATAGCGTAATATTCTTTTACTTTATGACGTATAAAGATATATACTATAACGTAATGACGTATAACGTTATATACTATAACGTAATGACGTATAACGTTATGTATCATTACGTAACAACGTATAACGTCATTTACTATTACGTAATAACGTATAACGTTATATACTATTACGTAATAGACGTAAAACGTTATATACTATTACGTAATAGACGTATAACGTTATGCAGCATTACGTAACAAAATATAACGTCATTTACTATTACGTTATTACGTATAACGTTATATTCTTTTACTTAATGACGTATAACGTGATATACTATAACGTAATGACGTATAACGTTATGTAGCATTACGTAACAACGTATAACGTTATATACTATTACGTAATGGCTTATAACGTTATGTAGCAATACGTAACAACGTTTAACGTTATAAACTACTACGTAATAACGTATAACGTTATATACTACAACGTAATGACGTATAACGTAATGTAGCATTACGTAACAACGTATAACGTCATTTACTATTACGTTATTACGTATAACGTTATATTCTTTTACTTAATGACGTATAACGTTATATACTATAACGTAACGACGTATAACGCTATGTAGCATTACGTAACAACGTATAACGTCATTTACTATTACGTAATAACGTATAACGTTATATACTATTACGTAATAGACGTATAACGTTATATACTATAACGTAATGACGTATAACGTTATGTAGCATTACGTAACAACGTATAACGTTTTATACTATTACGTAATGACGTATAACGTTATGTAGCATTACGTAACAAAGTATAACGTCATTTACTATTACTTTATTACGTATGTCGTTAAATTCTTTTACTTAATGACGTATAACGTTATATACTATTACGTAATGGCGTATAACGTTATGTAGCAATACGTAACAACGTATAACGTTATAAACTACTAAGTAATAACGTATAACGTTATATAGTATAACGTAATGACGTATAACGTAATGTAGCATTACGTAGCAACGTATAACGTCATTTACTATTACGTTATTACGTATAACGTTATATTCTTTTACTTAATGACGTATAACGTTATAAACTATTACGTAATAACGTATAACGTTATATACTATTACGTAATAGACGTATCACGTTATATACTATTACGTAATAGACGTATAACGTTATGTAGCATTACGTAACAAAGTATAACGTCATTTACTATTACGTTATTACGTATGTCGTTAAATTCTTTTACTTAATGACGTATAACGTTATAAACTACTACGTAATAACGTATAACGTTATATACTATAACGTAATGACATATAACGTTATGTAGCATTACGTTACAACGTATAACGTTACATACTATTACGTAATGACGTATAACATAATGTAGCATTACGTAACAACGTATAACGTCATTTACTATTACGATATTACGTATAACGTTATATTCTTTTACTTAATGACGTATAACGTTATATACTATAACGTAATGACGTATAACGTTATGTAGCATTACGTAACAACGTGTAACGTTATATACTATTACGTAATGACGTATTACGTTATGTAGCATTACGTAACAACGTATGACGTTATATACTATTACGTAATGTCGTATAACGTTATATAGCAATACGTAACAACGTATAACGTTAGAAACTACTACGTAATAACGTATAACGTTATATACTATAACGTAATGACGTATAACGTTATGTAGCATTACGTAACAACGTATAACTTTTTATACTATTACGTAATGACGTATAACGTTATGTATTATTACTTAACAACGTATAACGTCATTTAGTATTACGTAATGACGAATAACGTTATGTAGCATTACGTAACAACGTATAACATTATATACTATAACGTAATGACGTATAACGTTATGTAGCATTACGTAACAACGTATAACGTTATATACTATTACTTAATAACGTATAACGTTATGTAGCATTACGTAACAACGTATAACGTCATCTACTATTACATTATTACGTATAGCGTAATATTCTTTTACTTTATGACGTATAAAGATATATTCTATAACGTAATGACGTATAACGTTATATACTATAACGTAATGACGTATAACGTTATGTAGCATTACGTAACAACGTATAACGTTATATACTATTACGTAATGGCTTATAACGTTATGTAGCAATACGTAACAACGTATAACGTTATAAACTACTACGTAATAACGTATAACGTTATATACTACAACGTAATGACGTATAACGTAATGTAGCATTACGTAACAACGTATAACGTCATTTACTATTACGTTATTACGTATAACGTTATATTCTTTTACTTAATGACGTATAACGTTATATACTATAACGTAACGACGTATAACGCTATGTAGCATTACGTAACAACGTATAACGTCATTTACTATTACGTAATAACGTATAACGTTATATACTATTACGTAATAGACGTATAACGTTATATACTATAACGTAATGACGTATAACGTTATGTAGCATTACGTAACAACGTATAACGTTATATATTATAACGTAATGGCTTATAACGTTATGTAGCAATACGTAACAACGTATAACGTTATATAGTATTACGTAATGGCGTATAATGTTATGTAGCATTACGTAACAACGTATAACGTTATATAGTATTACGTAATGGCGTATAACGTTATGTAGCAATACGTAACAACGTATAACGTTATAAACTATTACGTAATAACGTATAATGTTATATACTATAACGTAATGACGTATAACATAATGTAGCATTACGTAACAACGTATAACGTTATAAACTATTACGTAATAACGTATAACGTTATATACTATAACGTAATGACGTATAACGTTATGTAGCATTAAGTAACAACGTATAACATTATATACTATAACGTAATGACGTATAACGTTATGTAGCATTACGTAACAAAGTATAACGTTATATACTATTACTTAATAACGTATAACGTCATTTACTATTACGTAATAACGTATAATGTTATATACTATAACGTAATGACGTATAACATAATGTAGCATTACGTAACAACGTATAACGTCATTTCCTGTTACGTTATTACGTATAACGTTATATTCTTTTACTTAATGACGTATAACGTTATTTACTATAACGTAATCAGGTATAACGTTATGTAGCATTACGTAACAACTTATAACGTTATAAACTGTTACGTAATAACGTATAACGTTATATACTATAACGTAATGACGTATAACGTTATGTAGCATTACGTAACAACTTATAACGTTATAAACTGTTACGTAATAACGTATAACGTTATATACTATAACGTAATGACGTATAACGTTATGTAGCAATACGTAACAACGTATAACGTTATAAACTATTACGTAATAACGTATAACGTTATATACTATAACGTAATGACGTATAACGTTATGTAGCATTAAGTAACAACGTATAACGTTATATGTTATAACGTAATGTCGTATAACGTTATGTAGCATTACGTAACAACGTATAACGTTATAAACTATTACGTAATAACGTTATAACGTTATATACTATAACGTAATTACATATAACGTTATGTAGCATTACGAAACAACGTATAACGTTACATACTATTACGTAATGACGAATAACATAATGTAGCATTACGTAACAACGTATAACGTCATTTACTATTACGTTACTACGTATAACGTTATATTCTTTTACATAATTACGTATAACGTTATATACTATAACGTAATGACGTATAACGTTATGTAGCATTACGTAACAAAGTGTAACGTTATATACTATTACGTAATGACGTATAACGTTATGTAGCATTACGTAACAACGTATAACGTTATATACTATTACGTAATGGCGTATAACGTTATATAGCAATACGTAACAACGTATAACGTTAGAAACTACTACGTAATAACGTATAACGGTATATACTATAACGTAATGACGTATAACGTTATGTAGCATTACGTAACAACGTATAACGTTTTATACTATTACGTAATGACGTATAACGTTATATACTATAACGTAATGACGTATAACGTTATATACTATAACGTAATGACGTATAACGTTATGTATCATTACGCAACAACGTATAACGTCATTTACTATTACGTAATAACGTATAACGTTATATACTATTACGTAATAGACGTATAACGTTATTTACTATTACGTAATAGACGTATAACGTTATGCAGCATTACGTAACAAAATACAACGTCATTTACTATTACGTTATTACGTATAACGTTATATTCTTTTACTTAATGACTTATAACGTGATATACTATAACGTAATGACGTATAACGTTATGTAGCATTACGTAACAACGTATAACGTTATATACTATTACGTAATGGCTTATAACGTTATGTAGCAATACGTAACAACGTATAACGTTATAAACTACTACGTAATAACGTATAACGTTATATACTATAACGTAATGACGTATAACGTAATGTAGCATTACGTAACAACGTATAACGTCATTTACTATTACGTTATTACATATAACGTTATATTCTTTTACTTAATGACGTATAACGTTATATACTATAACGTAACGACGTATAACGCTATGTAGCATTACGTAACAACGTATAACGTCATTTACTATTACGTAATAACGTATAACGTTATATACTATTACGTAATAGACGTATAACGTTATATACTATAACGTAATGACGTATAACGTTATGTAGTATTACGTAACAACGTATAACGTTATATATTATAACGTAATGGCTTATAACGTTATGTAGCAATACGTAACAACGTATAACGTTATAAACTACTACGTAATAACGTATAACGTTATATACTATAACGTAATGACGTATAACATAATGTAGCATTACGTAACAACGTATAACGTCATTTCCTGTTACGTTATTACGTATAACGTTATATTCTTTTACTTAATGACGTATAACGTTATATACTATAACGTAATGAGGTATAACGTTATGTAGCATTACGTAACAACTTATAACGTTATAAACTGTTACGTAACAACGTATAACGTTATATACTATAACGTAATGACGTATAATGTTATGTAGTATTACGTAATAACGTATAACGTTATATACTATTACGTAATGCCGTATAATGTTATGTAGTATTACGTAACAACGTATAACGTTATATACTGTTACGTAATGCCGTATAATGTTATGTAGTATTACGTAATAACGTATAACGTTATATACTATTACGTAATGGCGTATAACGTTATGTAGCAATACGTAACAACGTATAACGTTATAAACTATTACGTAACACCGTATAACGTTATATACTGTTACGTAATGCCGTATGATGTTATGTAGTATTACGTAATAACGTATAACGTTATATACTATTACGTAATGGCGTATAACGTTATGTAGCAATACGTAACAACGTATAACGTCATTTACTATTACGATACTACGTATAACGTTATATTCTTTTACATAATGACGTATAACGTTATATACTATAACGTAATGACGTATAACGTTATGTAGCATTACGTAACAAAGTGTAACGTTATATACTATTACGTAATGACGTATAACGTTATGTAGCATTACGTAACAACGTATAACGTTATATACTATTACGTAATGGCGTATAACGTTATATAGCAATACGTAACAACGTATAACGTTAGGAACTACTACGTAACAACGTATAACGGTATATACTATAACGTAATGACGTATAACGTCATCTACTATTACCGTATTACGTATAGCGTTATATTCTTTTACTTTATGACGTATAACGATATATACTATAACGTAATGACGTATAACGTTATGTAGCATTACGTGACTACGTATAACATTATATACTATTACGTAATGACGTATAACGTTATGTACTATTACGTAACAACGTATAACGTCATTTACTATTACGTAATGACGTATAACGTTATGAATTATTACATAACAACGTATAACGTCATTTACTATTACTTTATTACGTATGTCGTTAAATTCTTTTACTTAATGACGTATAACGTTATATACTATTACGTAATGGCGTATAACGTTATGTAGCAATACGTAACAACGTATAACGTTATAAACTACTAAGTAATAACGTATAACGTTATATAGTATAACGTAATGACGTATAACGTAATGTAGCATTACGTAGCAACGTATTACGTCATTTACTATTACGTTATTACGTATAACGTTATATTCTTTTACTTAATGACGTATAACGTTATAAACTATTACGTAATGGCGTATAACGTTATGTAGCATTACGTAACAACGTATATAGTTATATACTATTACGTAATGGCGTATAACGTTATATAGTAATACGTAACAACGTATAACGTTAGAAACTACTACGTAATAACGTAAAACGTTATATACTATAACGTAATGACGTATAACGTTATGTAGCATTACGTAACAACGTATAACGTTTTATACTATTACGTAATGACGTATAACGTTATGTAGCATTACGTAACAAAGTATAACGTCATTTACTATTACTTTATTACGTATGTCGTTAAATTCTTTTACTTAATGACGTATAACGTTATATACTATTACGTAATGGCGTATAACGTTATGTGGCAATACGTAACAACGTATAACGTTATAAACTACTAAGTAATAACGTATAACGTTATATAGTATAACGTAATGACGTATAACGTAATGTAGCATTACGTAGCAACGTATAACGTCATTTACTATTACGTTATTACGTATAACGTTATATTCTTTTACTTAATGACGTATAACGTTATAAACTATTACGTAATAACGTATAACGTTATATACTATTACGTAATAGACGTATCACGTTATATACTATTACGTAATAGACGTATAACGTTATGTAGCATTACGTAACAAAGTATAACGTCATTTACTATTACGTTATTACGTATGTCGTTAAATTCTTTTACTTAATGACGTATAACGTTATAAACTACTACGTAATAACGTATAACGTTATATACTATAACGTAATGACATATAACGTTATGTAGCATTACGTAACAACGTATAACGTTACATACTATTACGTAATGACGTATAACATAATGTAGCATTACGTAACAACGTATAACGTCATTTACTATTACGATATTACGTATAACGTTATATTCTTTTACTTAATGACGTATAACGTTATATACTATAACGTAAGGACGTATAACGTTATGTAGCATTACGTAACAACGTGTAACGTTATATACTATTACGTAATGACGTATTACGTTATGTAGCATTACGTAACAACGTATGACGTTATATACTATTACGTAATGTCGTATAACGTTATATAGCAATACGTAACAACGTATAACGTTAGAAACTACTACGTAATAACGTATAACGTTATATACTATAACGTAATGACGTATAACGTTATGTAGCATTACGTAACAACGTATAACCTTTGATACTATTACGTAATGACGTATAACGTTATGTATTATTACCTAACAACGTATAACGTCATTTAGTATTACGTAATGACGTATAACGTTATGTAGCATTACGTAACAACGTATAACGTTATAAACTGTTACGTAACAACGTATAACGTTATATACTATAACGTAATGACGTATAATGTTATGTAGTATTACGTAATAACGTATAACGTTATATACTATTACGCAATGCCGTATAATGTTATGTAGTATTACGTAACAACGTATAACGTTATATACTGTTACGTAATGCCGTATAATGTTATGTAGTATTACGTAATAACGTATAACGTTATATACTATTACGTAATGGCGTATAACGTTATGTAGCAATACGTAACAACGTATAACGTCATTTACTATTACGATACTACGTATAACGTTATATTCTTTTACATAATGACGTATAACGTTATATACTATAACGTAATGACGTATAACGTTATGTAGCATTACGTAACAAAGTGTAACGTTATATACTATTACGTAATGACGTATAACGTTATGTAGCATTACGTAACAACGTATAACGTTATATACTATTACGTAATGGCGTATAACGTTATATAGCAATACGTAACAACGTATAACGTTAGGAACTACTACGTAACAACGTATAACGGTATATACTATAACGTAATGACGTATAACGTCATCTACTATTACCGTATTACGTATAGCGTTATATTCTTTTACTTTATGACGTATAACGATATATACTATAACGTAATGACGTATAACGTTATGTAGCATTACGTGACTACGTATAACATTATATACTATTACGTAATGACGTATAACGTTATGTACTATTACGTAACAACGTATAACGTCATTTACTATTACGTAATGACGTATAACGTTATGAATTATTACATAACAACGTATAACGTCATTTACTATTACTTTATTACGTATGTCGTTAAATTCTTTTACTTAATGACGTATAACGTTATATACTATTACGTAATGGCGTATAACGTTATGTAGCAATACGTAACAACGTATAACGTTATAAACTACTAAGTAATAACGTATAACGTTATATAGTATAACGTAATGACGTATAACGTAATGTAGCATTACGTAGCAACGTATTACGTCATTTACTATTACGTTATTACGTATAACGTTATATTCTTTTACTTAATGACGTATAACGTTATAAACTATTACGTAATGGCGTATAACGTTATGTAGCATTACGTAACAACGTATATAGTTATATACTATTACGTAATGGCGTATAACGTTATATAGTAATACGTAACAACGTATAACGTTAGAAACTACTACGTAATAACGTAAAACGTTATATACTATAACGTAATGACGTATAACGTTATGTAGCATTACGTAACAACGTATAACGTTTTATACTATTACGTAATGACGTATAACGTTATGTAGCATTACGTAACAAAGTATAACGTCATTTACTATTACTTTATTACGTATGTCGTTAAATTCTTTTACTTAATGACGTATAACGTTATATACTATTACGTAATGGCGTATAACGTTATGTGGCAATACGTAACAACGTATAACGTTATAAACTACTAAGTAATAACGTATAACGTTATATAGTATAACGTAATGACGTATAACGTAATGTAGCATTACGTAGCAACGTATAACGTCATTTACTATTACGTTATTACGTATAACGTTATATTCTTTTACTTAATGACGTATAACGTTATAAACTATTACGTAATAACGTATAACGTTATATACTATTACGTAATAGACGTATCACGTTATATACTATTACGTAATAGACGTATAACGTTATGTAGCATTACGTAACAAAGTATAACGTCATTTACTATTACGTTATTACGTATGTCGTTAAATTCTTTTACTTAATGACGTATAACGTTATAAACTACTACGTAATAACGTATAACGTTATATACTATAACGTAATGACATATAACGTTATGTAGCATTACGTAACAACGTATAACGTTACATACTATTACGTAATGACGTATAACATAATGTAGCATTACGTAACAACGTATAACGTCATTTACTATTACGATATTACGTATAACGTTATATTCCTTTACTTAATGACGTATAACGTTATATACTATAACGTAAGGACGTATAACGTTATGTAGCATTACGTAACAACGTGTAACGTTATATACTATTACGTAATGACGTATTACGTTATGTAGCATTACGTAACAACGTATGACGTTATATACTATTACGTAATGTCGTATAACGTTATATAGCAATACGTAACAACGTATAACGTTAGAAACTACTACGTAATAACGTATAACGTTATATACTATAACGTAATGACGTATAACGTTATGTAGCATTACGTAACAACGTATAACCTTTGATACTATTACGTAATGACGTATAACGTTATGTATTATTACCTAACAACGTATAACGTCATTTAGTATTACGTAATGACGAATAACGTTATGTAGCATTACGTAACAACGTATAACATTATATACTATAACGTAATGACGTATAACGTTATGTAGCATTACGTAACAACTTATAACGTTATAAACTGTTACGTAACAACGTATAACGTTATATACTATAACGTAATGACGTATAATGTTATGTAGTATTACGTAATAACGTATAACGTTATATACTATTACGCAATGCCGTATAATGTTATGTAGTATTACGTAACAACGTATAACGTTATATACTGTTACGTAATGCCGTATAATGTTATGTAGTATTACGTAATAACGTATAACGTTATATACTATTACGTAATGGCGTATAACGTTATGTAGCAATACGTAACAACGTATAACGTTATAAACTATTACGTAACACCGTATAACGTTATATACTGTTACGTAATGCCGTATGATGTTATGTAGTATTACGTAATAACGTATAACGTTATATACTATTACGTAATGGCGTATAACGTTATGTAGCAATACGTAACAACGTATAACGTCATTTACTATTACGATACTACGTATAACGTTATATTCTTTTACATAAAGACGTATAACGTTATATACTATAACGTAATGACGTATAACGTTATGTAGCATTACGAAACAAAGTGTAACGTTATATACTATTACGTAATGACGTATAACGTTATGTAGCATTACGTAACAACGTATAACGTTATATACTATTACGTAATGGCGTATAACGTTATATAGCAATACGTAACAACGTATAACGTTAGGAACTACTACGTAACAACGTATAACGGTATATACTATAACGTAATGACGTATAACGTCATCTACTATTACCGTATTACGTATAGCGTTATATTCTTTTACTTTATGACGTATAACGATATATACTATAACGTAATGACGTATAACGTTATGTAGCATTACGTGACTACGTATAACATTATATACTATTACGTAATGACGTATAACGTTATGTACTATTACGTAACAACGTATAACGTCATTTACTATTACGTAATGACGTATAACGTTATGAATTATTACATAACAACGTATAACGTCATTTACTATTACTTTATTACGTATGTCGTTAAATTCTTTTACTTAATGACGTATAACGTTATATACTATTACGTAATGGCGTATAACGTTATGTAGCAATACGTAACAACGTATAACGTTATAAACTACTAAGTAATAACGTATAACGTTATATAGTATAACGTAATGACGTATAACGTAATGTAGCATTACGTAGCAACGTATAACGTCATTTACTATTACGTTATTACGTATAACGTTATATTCTTTTACTTAATGACGTATAACGTTATAAACTATTACGTAATGGCGTATAACGTTATGTAGCATTACGTAACAACGTATATAGTTATATACTATTACGTAATGGCGTATAACGTTATATAGTAATACGTAACAACGTATAACGTTAGAAACTACTACGTAATAACGTAAAACGTTATATACTATAACGTAATGACGTATAACGTTATGTAGCATTACGTAACAACGTATAACGTTTTATACTATTACGTAATGACGTATAACGTTATGTAGCATTACGTAACAAAGTATAACGTCATTTACTATTACTTTATTACGTATGTCGTTAAATTCTTTTACTTAATGACGTATAACGTTATATACTATTACGTAATGGCGTATAACGTTATGTGGCAATACGTAACAACGTATAACGTTATAAACTACTAAGTAATAACGTATAACGTTATATAGTATAACGTAATGACGTATAACGTAATGTAGCATTACGTAGCAACGTATAACGTCATTTACTATTACGTTATTACGTATAACGTTATATTCTTTTACTTAATGACGTATAACGTTATAAACTATTACGTAATAACGTATAACGTTATATACTATTACGTAATAGACGTATCACGTTATATACTATTACGTAATAGACGTATAACGTTATGTAGCATTACGTAACAAAGTATAACGTCATTTACTATTACGTTATTACGTATGTCGTTAAATTCTTTTACTTAATGACGTATAACGTTATAAACTACTACGTAATAACGTATAACGTTATATACTATAACGTAATGACATATAACGTTATGTAGCATTACGTAACAACGTATAACGTTACATACTATTACGTAATGACGTATAACATAATGTAGCATTACGTAACAACGTATAACGTCATTTACTATTACGATATTACGTATAACGTTATATTCTTTTACTTAATGACGTATAACGTTATATACTATTACGTAATGACGTATAACATAATGTAGCATTACGTAACAACGTATAACGTCATTTACTATTACGATATTACGTATAACGTTATATTCTTTTACTTAATGACGTATAACGTTATATACTATAACGTAATGACGTATAACGTTATGTAGCATTACGTAACAACGTGTAACGTTATATACTATTACGTAATGACGTATTACGTTATGTAGCATTACGTAACAACGTATGACGTTATATACTATTACGTAATGTCGTATAACGTTATATAGCAATACGTAACAACGTATAACGTTAGAAACTACTACGTAATAACGTATAACGTTATATACTATAACGTAATGACGTATAACGTTATGTAGCATTACGTAACAACGTATAACTTTTTATACTATTACGTAATGACGTATAACGTTATGTATTATTACCTAACAACGTATAACGTCATTTAGTATTACGTAATAACGTATAACGTTATATACTATTACGTAATAGACGTAAAACGTTATATACTATTACGTAATAGACGTATAACGTTATGCAGCATTACGTAACAAAATATAACGTCATTTACTATTACGTTATTACGTATAACGTTATATTCTTTTACTTAATGACGTATAACGTGATATACTATAACGTAATGACGTATAACGTTATGTAGCATTACGTAACAACGTATAACGTTATATACTATTACGTAATGGCTTATAACGTTATGTAGCAATACGTAACAACGTATAACGTTATAAACTACTACGTAATAACGTATAACGTTATATACTACAACGTAATGACGTATAACGTAATGTAGCATTACGTAACAACGTATAACGTCATTTACTATTACGTTATTACGTATAACGTTATATTCTTTTACTTAATGACGTATAACGTTATATACTATAACGTAACGACGTATAACGCTATGTAGCATTACGTAACAACGTATAACGTCATTTACTATTACGTAATAACGTATAACGTTATATACTATTACGTAATAGACGTATAACGTTATATACTATAACGTAATGACGTATAACGTTATGTAGCATTACGTAACAACGTATAACGTTATATATTATAACGTAATGGCTTATAACGTTATGTAGCAATACGTAACAACGTATAACGTTATATAGTATTACGTAATGGCGTATAATGTTATGTAGCATTACGTAACAACGTATAACGTTATATAGTATTACGTAATGGCGTATAACGTTATGTAGCAATACGTAACAACGTATAACGTTATAAACTATTACGTAATAACGTATAATGTTATATACTATAACGTAATGACGTATAACATAATGTAGCATTACGTAACAACGTATAACGTCATTTCCTGTTACGTTATTACGTATAACGTTATATTCTTTTACTTAATGACGTATAACGTTATATACTATAACGTAATGAGGTATAACGTTATGTAGCATTACGTAACAGCTTATAACGTTATAAAGTGTTACGTAATAACGTATAACGTTATATACTATAACGTAATGACGTATAACGTTATGTAGCATTACGTAACAACGTATAACGTTATATACTATTACGTAATGCCGTATAATGTTATCTAGTATTGCGTAACAACGTATAGCGTTATATACTGTTACGTAATGCCGTATAATGTTATGTAGTATTACGTAATAACGTATAACGTTATGTACTCTTACGTAATGGCGTATAACGTTATGTAGCAATACGTAACAACGTATAACGTTATAAACTATTACGTAATAACGTATAACGTTATATACTATAACGTAATGACGTATAACGTTATGTAGCATTAAGTAACAACGTATAACGTTATATGTTATAACGTAATGTCGTATAACGTTATGTAGCATTACGTAACAACGTATAACGTTATAAACTATTACGTAATAACGTATAACGTTATATACTATAACGTAATTACATATAACGTTATGTAGCATTACGAAACAACGTATAACGTTACATACTATTACGTAATGACGAATAACATAATGTAGCATTACGTAACAACGTATAACGTCATTTACTATTACGTAATAACGTATAACGTTATATACTATTACGTAATAGACGTATAACGTTATATACTATAACGTAATGACGTATAACGTTATGTAGCATTACGTAACAACGTATAACGTTATATATTATAACGTAATGGCTTATAACGTTATGTAGCAATACGTAACAACGTATAACGTTATAAACTACAACGTAATAACGTATAACGTTATATACTATAACGTAATGACGTATAACATAATGTAGCATTACGTAACAACGTATAACGTCATTTCCTGTTACGTTATTACGTATAACGTTATATTCTTTTACTTAATGACGTATAACGTTATATACTATAACGTAATGAGGTATAACGTTATGTAGCATTACGTAACAACTTATAACGTTATAAACTGTTACGTAACAACGTATAACGTTATATACTATAACGTAATGACGTATAATGTTATGTAGTATTACGTAATAACGTATAACGTTATATACTATTACGTAATGCCGTATAATGTTATGTAGTATTACGTAACAACGTATAACGTTATATACTGTTACGTAATGCCGTATGATGTTATGTAGTATTACGTAATAACGTATAACGTTATATACTATTACGTAATGGCGTATAACGTTATGTAGCAATACGTAACAACGTATAACGTCATTTACTATTACGATACTACGTATAACGTTATATTCTTTTACATAATGACGTATAACGTTATATACTATAACGTAATGACGTATAACGTTATGTAGCATTACGTAACAAAGTGTAACGTTATATACTATTACGTAATGACGTATAACGTTATGTAGCATTACGTAACAACGTATAACGTTATATACTATTACGTAATGGCGTATAACGTTATATAGCAATACGTAACAACGTATAACGTTAGGAACTACTACGTAATAACGTATAACGGTATATACTATAACGTAATGACGTATAACGTCATCTACTATTACCGTATTACGTATAGCGTTATATTCTTTTACTTTATGACGTATAACGATATATACTATAACGTAATGACGTATAACGTTATGTAGCATTACGTGACTACGTATAACATTATATACTATTACGTAATGACGTATAACGTTATGTACTATTACGTAACAACGTATAACGTCATTTACTATTACGTAATGACGTATAACGTTATGAATTATTACATAACAACGTATAACGTCATTTACTATTACTTTATTACGTATGTCGTTAAATTCTTTTACTTAATGACGTATAACGTTATATAGTATAACGTAATGACGTATAACGTAATGTAGCATTACGTAGCAACGTATAACGTCATTTACTATTACGTTATTACGTATAACGTTATATTCTTTTACTTAATGACGTATAACGTTATAAACTATTACGTAATGGCGTATAACGTTATGTAGCATTACGTAACAACGTATATAGTTATATACTATTACGTAATGGCGTATAACGTTATATAGCAATACGTAACAACGTATAACATTATAAACTACTAAGTAATAACGTATAACGTTACATACTATTACGTAATGACGTATAACATAATGTAGCATTACGTAACAACGTATAACGTCATTTACTATTACGATATTACGTATAACGTTATATTCTTTTACTTAATGACGTATAACGTTATATACTATTACGTAATGACGTATAACATAATGTAGCATTACGTAACAACGTATAACGTCATTTACTATTACGATATTACGTATAACGTTATATTCTTTTACTTAATGACGTATAACGTTATATACTATAACGTAATGACGTATAACGTTATGTAGCATTACGTAACAACGTGTAACGTTATATACTATTACGTAATGACGTATTACGTTATGTAGCATTACGTAACAACGTATGACGTTATATACTATTACGTAATGTCGTATAACGTTATATAGCAATACGTAACAACGTATAACGTTAGAAACTACTACGTAATAACGTATAACGTTATATACTATAACGTAATGACGTATAACGTTATGTAGCATTACGTAACAACGTATAACTTTTTATACTATTACGTAATGACGTATAACGTTATGTATTATTACCTAACAACGTATAACGTCATTTAGTATTACGTAATAACGTATAACGTTATATACTATTACGTAATAGACGTAAAACGTTATATACTATTACGTAATAGACGTATAACGTTATGCAGCATTACGTAACAAAATATAACGTCATTTACTATTACGTTATTACGTATAACGTTATATTCTTTTACTTAATGACGTATAACGTGATATACTATAACGTAATGACGTATAACGTTATGTAGCATTACGTAACAACGTATAACGTTATATACTATTACGTAATGGCTTATAACGTTATGTAGCAATACGTAACAACGTATAACGTTATAAACTACTACGTAATAACGTATAACGTTATATACTACAACGTAATGACGTATAACGTAATGTAGCATTACGTAACAACGTATAACGTCATTTACTATTACGTTATTACGTATAACGTTATATTGTTTTACTTAATGACGTATAACGTTATATACTATAACGTAACGACGTATAACGCTATGTAGCATTACGTAACAACGTATAACGTCATTTACTATTACGTAATAACGTATAACGTTATATACTATTACGTAATAGACGTATAACGTTATATACTATAACGTAATGACGTATAACGTTATGTAGCATTACGTAACAACGTATAACGTTATATATTATAACGTAATGGCTTATAACGTTATGTAGCAATACGTAACAACGTATAACGTTATATAGTATTACGTAATGGCGTATAATGTTATGTAGCATTACGTAACAACGTATAACGTTATATAGTATTACGTAATGGCGTATAACGTTATGTAGCAATACGTAACAACGTATAACGTTATAAACTATTACGTAATAACGTATAATGTTATATACTATAACGTAATGACGTATAACATAATGTAGCATTACGTAACAACGTATAACGTCATTTCCTGTTACGTTATTACGTATAACGTTATATTCTTTTACTTAATGACGTATAACGTTATATACTATAACGTAATGAGGTATAACGTTATGTAGCATTACGTAACAGCTTATAACGTTATAAAGTGTTACGTAATAACGTATAACGTTATATACTATAACGTAATGACGTATAACGTTATGTAGCATTACGTAACAACGTATAACGTTATATACTATTACGTAATGCCGTATAATGTTATCTAGTATTGCGTAACAACGTATAGCGTTATATACTGTTACGTAATGCCGTATAATGTTATGTAGTATTACGTAATAACGTATAACGTTATGTACTCTTACGTAATGGCGTATAACGTTATGTAGCAATACGTAACAACGTATAACGTTACAAACTATTACGTAATAACGTATAACGTTATATACTATAACGTAATGACGTATAACGTTATGTAGCATTAAGTAACAACGTATAACGTTATATGTTATAACGTAATGTCGTATAACGTTATGTAGCATTACGTAACAACGTATAACGTTATAAACTATTACGTAATAACGTATAACGTTATATACTATAACGTAATTACATATAACGTTATGTAGCATTACGAAACAACGTATAACGTTACATACTATTACGTAATGACGAATAACATAATGTAGCATTACGTAACAACGTATAACGTCATTTACTATTACGTAATAACGTATAACGTTATATACTATTACGTAATAGACGTATAACGTTATATACTATAACGTAATGACGTATAACGTTATGTAGCATTACGTAACAACGTATAACGTTATATATTATAACGTAATGGCTTATAACGTTATGTAGCAATACGTAACAACGTATAACGTTATAAACTACTACGTAATAACGTATAACGTTATATACTATAACGTAATGACGTATAACATAATGTAGCATTACGTAACAACGTATAACGTCATTTCCTGTTACGTTATTACGTATAACGTTATATTCTTTTACTTAATGACGTATAACGTTATATACTATAACGTAATGAGGTATAACGTTATGTAGCATTACGTAACAACTTATAACGTTATAAACTGTTACGTAACAACGTATAACGTTATATACTATAACGTAATGACGTATAATGTTATGTAGTATTACGTAATAACGTATAACGTTATATACTATTACGTAATGCCGTATAATGTTATGTAGTATTACGTAACAACGTATAACGTTATATACTGTTACGTAATGCCGTATGATGTTATGTAGTATTACGTAATAACGTATAACGTTATATACTATTACGTAATGGCGTATAACGTTATGTAGCAATACGTAACAACGTATAACGTCATTTACTATTACGATACTACGTATAACGTTATATTCTTTTACATAATGACGTATAACGTTATATACTATAACGTAATGACGTATAACGTTATGTAGCATTACGTAACAAAGTGTAACGTTATATACTATTACGTAATGACGTATAACGTTATGTAGCATTACGTAACAACGTATAACGTTATATACTATTACGTAATGGCGTATAACGTTATATAGCAATACGTAACAACGTATAACGTTAGGAACTACTACGTAATAACGTATAACGGTATATACTATAACGTAATGACGTATAACGTCATCTACTATTACCGTATTACGTATAGCGTTATATTCTTTTACTTTATGACGTATAACGATATATACTATAACGTAATGACGTATAACGTTATGTAGCATTACGTGACTACGTATAACATTATATACTATTACGTAATGACGTATAACGTTATGTACTATTACGTAACAACGTATAACGTCATTTACTATTACGTAATGACGTATAACGTTATGAATTATTACATAACAACGTATAACGTCATTTACTATTACTTTATTACGTATGTCGTTAAATTCTTTTACTTAATGACGTATAACGTTATATAGTATAACGTAATGACGTATAACGTAATGTAGCATTACGTAGCAACGTATAACGTCATTTACTATTACGTTATTACGTATAACGTTATATTCTTTTACTTAATGACGTATAACGTTATAAACTATTACGTAATGGCGTATAACGTTATGTAGCATTACGTAACAACGTATATAGTTATATACTATTACGTAATGGCGTATAACGTTATATAGCAATACGTAACAACGTATAACATTATAAACTACTAAGTAATAACGTATAACGTTATATAGTATAACGTAATGACGTATAACGTAATGTAGCATTACGTAGCAACGTATAACGTCATTTACTATTACGTTATTACGTATAACGTTATATTCTTTTACTTAATGACGTATAACGTTATAAACTATTACGTAATGGCGTATAACGTTATGTAGCATTACGTAACAACGTATAACGTTTTATACTATTACGTAATGACGTATAACGTTATGTAGCATTACGTAACAAAGTATAACGTCATTTACTATTACTTTATTACGTATGTCGTTAAATTCTTTTACTTAATGACGTATAACGTTATATACTATTACGTAATGGCGTATAACGTTATGTAGCAATACGTAACAACGTATAACGTTATAAACTACTAAGTAATAACGTATAACGTTATATAGTATAACGTAATGACGTATAACGTAATGTAGCATTACGTAGCAACGTATAACGTCATTTACTATTACGTTATTACGTATAACGTTATATTCTTTTACTTAATGACGTATAACGTTATAAACTATTACGTAATAACGTATAACGTTATATACTATTACGTAATAGACGTATCACGTTATATACTATTACGTAATAGACGTATAACGTTATGTAGCATTACGTAACAAAGTATAACGTCATTTACTATTACGTTATTACGTATGTCGTTAAATTCTTTTACTTAATGACGTATAACGTTATAAACTACTACGTAATAACGTATAACGTTATATACTATAACGTAATGACATATAACGTTATGTAGCATTACGTAACAACGTATAACGTTACATACTATTACGTAATGACGTATAACATAATGTAGCATTACGTAACAACGTATAACGTCATTTACTATTACGATATTACGTATAACGTTATATTCTTTTACTTAATGACGTATAACGTTATATACTATAACGTAATGACGTATAACGTTATGTAGCATTACGTAACAACGTGTAACGTTATATACTATTACGTAATGACGTATTACGTTATGTAGCATTACGTAACAACGTATGACGTTATATACTATTACGTAATGTCGTATAACGTTATATAGCAATACGTAACAACGTATAACGTTAGAAACTACTACGTAATAACGTATAACGTTATATACTATAACGTAATGACGTATAACGTTATGTAGCATTACGTAACAACGTATAACTTCTTATACTATTACGTAATGACGTATAACGTTATGTATTATTACTTAACAACGTATAACGTCATTTAGTATTACGTAATGACGAATAACGTTATGTAGCATTACGTAACAACGTATAACATTATATACTATAACGTAATGACGTATAACGTTATGTAGCATTACGTAACAACGTATAACGTTATATACTATTACTTAATAACGTATAACGTTATGTAGCATTACGTAACAACGTATAACGTCATCTACTATTACATTATTACGTATAGCGTAATATTCTTTTACTTTATGACGTATAAAGATATATACTATAACGTAATGACGTATAACGTTATATACTATAACGTAATGACGTATAACGTTATGTATCATTACGTAACAACGTATAACGTCATTTACTATTACGTAATAACGTATAACGTTATATACTATTACGTAATAGACGTAAAACGTTATATGCTATTACGTAATAGACGTATAACGTTATGCAGCATTACGTAACAAAATATAACGTCATTTACTATTACGTTATTACGTATAACGTTATATTCTTTTACTTAATGACGTATAACGTGATATACTATAACGTAATGACGTATAACGTTATGTAGCATTACGTAACAACGTATAACGTTATATACTATTACGTAATGGCTTATAACGTTATGTAGCAATACGTAACAACGTATAACGTTATAAACTACTACGTAATAACGTATAACGTTATATACTACAACGTAATGACGTATAACGTAATGTAGCATTACGTAACAACGTATAACGTCATTTACTATTACGTTATTACGTATAACGTTATATTCTTTTACTTAATGACGTATAACGTTATATACTATAACGTAACGACGTATAACGCTATGTAGCATTACGTAACAACGTATAACGTCATTTACTATTACGTAATAACGTATAACGTTATATACTATTACGTAATAGACGTATAACGTTATATACTATAACGTAATGACGTATAACTTTATGTAGCATTACGTAACAACGTATAACGTTATATATTATAACGTAATGGCTTATAACGTTATGTAGCAATACGTAACAACGTATAACGTTATATAGTATTACGTAATGGCGTATAATGTTATGTAGCATTACGTAACAACGTATAACGTTATATAGTATTACGTAATGGCGTATAACGTTATGTAGCAATACGTAACAACGTATAACGTTATAAACTATTACGTAATAACGTATAATGTTATATACTATAACGTAATGACGTATAACATAATGTAGCATTACGTAACAACGTATAACGTCATTTCCTGTTACGTTATTACGTATAACGTTATATTCTTTTACTTAATGACGTATAACGTTATATACTATAACGTAATGAGGTATAACGTTATGTAGCATTACGTAACAACGTATAACGTTATATAGTATTACGTAATGGCGTATAACGTTATGTAGCAATACGTAACAACGTATAACGTTATAAACTATTACGTAATAACGTATAATGTTATATACTATAACGTAATGACGTATAACATAATGTAGCATTACGTAACAACGTATAACGTCATTTCCTGTTACGTTATTACGTATAACGTTATATTCTTTTACTTAATGACGTATAACGTTATATACTATAACGTAATGAGGTATAACGTTATGTAGCATTACGTAACAACTTATAACGTTATAAACTGTTACGTAATAACGTATAACGTTATATACTATAACGTAATGACGTATAACGTTATGTAGCATTACGTAACAACGTATAACGTTATATACTATTACGTAATGCCGTATAATGTTATCTAGTATTACGTAACAACGTATAGCGTTATATACTGTTACGTAATGCCGTATAATGTTATGTAGTATTACGTAATAACGTATAACGTTATGTACTCTTACGTAATGGCGTATAACGTTATGTAGCAATACGTAACAACGTATAACGTTATAAACTATTACGTAATAACGTATAACGTTATATACTATAACGTAATGACGTATAACGTTATGTATCATTAAGTAACAACGTATAACGTTATATGTTATAACGTAATGTCGTATAACGTTATGTAGCATTACGTAACAACGTATAACGTTATAAACTATTACGTAATAACGTATAACGTTATATACTATAACGTAATTGCATATAACGTTATGTAGCATTACGAAACAACGTATAACGTTACATACTATTACGTAATGACGAATAACATAATGTAGCATTACGTAATAACGTATAACGTCATTTACTATTACGTTACTACGTATAACGTTATATTCTTTTACATAATTACGTATAACGTTATATACTATAACGTAACGACGTATAACGCTATGTAGCATTACGTAACAACGTATAACGTCATTTACTATTACGTAATAACGTATAACGTTATATACTATTACGTAATAGACGTATAACGTTATATACTATAACGTAATGACGTATAACGTTATGTAGCATTACGTAACAACGTATAACGTTATATATTATAACGTAATGGCTTATAACGTTATGTAGCAATACGTAACAACGTATAACGTTATATAGTATTACGTAATGGCGTATAATGTTATGTAGCATTACGTAACAACGTATAACGTTATATAGTATTACGTAATGGCGTATAGCGTTATGTAGCAATACGTAACAACGTATAACGTTATAAACTATTACGTAATAACGTATAATGTTATATACTATAACGTAATGACGTATAACATAATGTAGCATTACGTAACAACGTATAACGTCATTTCCTGTTACGTTATTACGTATAACGTTATATTCTTTTACTTAATGACGTATAACGTTATATACTATAACGTAATGAGGTATAACGTTATGTAGCATTACGTAACAACGTATAACGTTATATAGTATTACGTAATGGCGTATAACGTTATGTAGCAATACGTAACAACGTATAACGTTATAAACTATTACGTAATAACGTATAATGTTATATACTATAACGTAATGACGTATAACATAATGTAGCATTACGTAACAACGTATAACGTCATTTCCTGTTACGTTATTACGTATAACGTTATATTCTTTTACTTAATGACGTATAACGTTATATACTATAACGTAATGAGGTATAACGTTATGTAGCATTACGTAACAACTTATAACGTTATAAACTGTTACGTAATAACGTATAACGTTATATACTATAACGTAATGACGTATAACGTTATGTAGCATTACGTAACAACGTATAACGTTATATACTATTACGTAATGCCGTATAATGTTATCTAGTATTACGTAACAACGTATAGCGTTATATACTGTTACGTAATGCCGTATAATGTTATGTAGTATTACGTAATAACGTATAACGTTATGTACTCTTACGTAATGGCGTATAACGTTATGTAGCAATACGTAACAACGTATAACGTTATAAACTATTACGTAATAACGTATAACGTTATATACTATAACGTAATGACGTATAACGTTATGTATCATTAAGTAACAACGTATAACGTTATATGTTATAACGTAATGTCGTATAACGTTATGTAGCATTACGTAACAACGTATAACGTTATAAACTATTACGTAATAACGTATAACGTTATATACTATAACGTAATTGCATATAACGTTATGTAGCATTACGAAACAACGTATAACGTTACATACTATTACGTAATGACGAATAACATAATGTAGCATTACGTAATAACGTATAACGTCATTTACTATTACGTTACTACGTATAACGTTATATTCTTTTACATAATTACGTATAACGTTATATACTATAACGTAACGACGTATAACGCTATGTAGCATTACGTAACAACGTATAACGTCATTTACTATTACGTAATAACGTATAACGTTATATACTATTACGTAATAGACGTATAACGTTATATACTATAACGTAATGACGTATAACGTTATGTAGCATTACGTAACAACGTATAACGTTATATATTATAACGTAATGGCTTATAACGTTATGTAGCAATACGTAACAACGTATAACGTTATATAGTATTACGTAATGGCGTATAATGTTATGTAGCATTACGTAACAACGTATAACGTTATATAGTATTACGTAATGGCGTATAGCGTTATGTAGCAATACGTAACAACGTATAACGTTATAAACTATTACGTAATAACGTATAATGTTATATACTATAACGTAATGACGTATAACATAATGTAGCATTACGTAACAACGTATAACGTCATTTCCTGTTACGTTATTACGTATAACGTTATATTCTTTTACTTAATGACGTATAACGTTATATACTATAACGTAATGAGGTATAACGTTATGTAGCATTACGTAACAACGTATAACGTTATATAGTATTACGTAATGGCGTATAACGTTATGTAGCAATACGTAACAACGTATAACGTTATAAACTATTACGTAATAACGTATAATGTTATATACTATAACGTAATGACGTATAACATAATGTAGCATTACGTAACAACGTATAACGTCATTTACTATTACGTTATTACATATAACGTTATATTCTTTTACTTAATGACGTATAACGTTATATACTATAACGTAACGACGTATAACGCTATGTAGCATTACGTAACAACGTATAACGTCATTTACTATTACGTAATAACGTATAACGTTATATACTATTACGTAATAGACGTATAACGTTATATACTATAACGTAATGACGTATAACGTTATGTAGCATTACGTAACAACGTATAACGTTATATATTATAACGTAATGGCTTATAACGTTATGTAGCAATACGTAACAACGTATAACGTTATAAACTACTACGTAATAACGTATAACGTTATATACTATAACGTAATGACGTATAACGCTATGTAGCATTACGTAACAACGTATAACGTTATATACTATTACGTAATGCCGTATAATGTTATGTAGCATTACGTAACAACGTATAACGTTATATAGTATTACGTAATGGCGTATAACGTTATGTAGCAATACGTAACAACGTATAACGTTATAAACTATTACGTAATAACGTATAATGTTATATACTATAACGTAATGACGTATAACATAATGTAGCATTACGTAACAACGTATAACGTCATTTCCTGTTACGTTATTACGTATAACGTTATATTCTTTTACTTAATGACGTATAACGTTATATACTATAACGTAATGAGGTATAACGTTATGTAGCATTACGTAACAACTTATAACGTTATAAACTGTTACGTAATAACGTATAACGTTATATACTATAACGTAATGACGTATAACGTTATGTAGCATTACGTAACAACGTATAACGTTATATACTATTACGTAATGCCGTATAATGTTATCTAGTATTACGTAACAACGTATAGCGTTATATACTGTTACGTAATGCCGTATAATGTTATGTAGTATTACGTAATAACGTATAACGTTATATACTATTACGTAATGCCGTATAATGTTATGTAGCATTACGTAACAACGTATAACGTTATATACTATGACGTAATGACGTATAACGTTATGTAGCATAACGTAACAACGTATAACGTTTTATACTATTACGTAATGCCGTATAATGTTATGTAGTATTACGTAACAACGTATAACGTTATATACTGTTACGTAATGCCGTATAATGTTATGTAGTATTACGTAATAACGTATAACGTTATATACTATTACGTAATGGCGTATAACGTTATGTAGCAATACGTAACAACGTATAACGTTATAAACTATTACGTAACACCGTATAACGTTATATACTGTTACGTAATGCCGTATGATGTTATGTAGTATTACGTAATAACGTATAACGTTATATACTATTACGTAATGGCGTATAACGTTATGTAGCAATACGTAACAACGTATAACGTTATAAACTATTACGTAATAACGTATAACGTTATATACTATAACGTAATGACGTATAACGTTATGTAGCATTAAGTAACAACGTATAACGTTATATGTTATAACGTAATGACGTATAACGTTATGTAGCATTACGTAACAACGTATAACGTTATAAACTATTACGTAATAACGTATAACGTTATATAATATAACGTAATGACATATAACGTTATGTAGCATTACGAAACAACGTATAACGTTACATACTATTACGTAATGACGTATAACATAATGTAGCATTACGTAACAACGTATAACGTCATTTACTATTACGATACTACGTATAACGTTATATTCTTTTACATAATGACGTATAACGTTATATACTATAACGTAATGACGTATAACGTTATGTAGCATTACGTAACAAAGTGTAACGTTATATACTATTACGTAATGACGTATAACGTTGTGTAGCATTACGTAACAACGTATAACGTTATATACTATTACGTAATGGCGTATAACGTTATATAGCAATACGTAACAACGTATAACGTTATATATTATAACGTAATGAGGTATAACGTTATGTAGCATTACGTAACAACGTATAACGTTATAAACTACTACGTAATAACGTATAACGTTATATACTATTACGTAATAGACGTATAATGTCATATACTATTACGTAATAGACGTATAACGTTATGTAGCATTACGTAACAAAATATAACGTCATTTACTATTACGTTATTACGTATAACGTTATATTCTTTTACTTAATGACGTATAACGTTATATACTATAACGTAACGACGTATAACGCTATGTAGCATTACGTAACAACGTATAACGTTATATACTATTACGTAATGCCGTATAATGTTATGTAGCATTACGTAACAACGTATAACGTTATATATTATAACGTAATGAGGTATAACGTTATGTAGCATTACGTAACAACTTATAACGTTATAAACTATTACGTAATAACGTATAACGTTATATACTATAACGTAATGACGTATAACGTTATGTAGCATTACGTAACAACGTATAACGTTATATACTATTACGTAATGCCGTATAATGTTATGTAGTATTACGTAACAACGTATAACGTTATATACTATTACTTAATAACGTATAACGTTATGTAGCATTTCGTAACAAAGTATAATGTCATCTACTATTACATTATTACGTATAGCGTTATATTCTTTTACTTTATGACGTATAACGATATATACTATAACGTAATGACGTATAACGTTATGTAGCATTACGTAACTACGTATAACGTTATATACTATTACGTAATGACGTATAACGTTATGTATTATTACGTAACAACGTATAACGTCATTTACTATTACGTTATGACGTATAACGTTATGAATTATTACATGACAACGTATAACGTCATTTACTATTACGTAATAACGTATAACGTTATATACTATTACGTAATAGACGTATAACGTTATATACTATAACGTAATGACGTATAACGTTATGTAGCATTACGTAACAACGTATAACGTTATATATTATAACGTAATGGCTTATAACGTTATGTAGCAATACGTAACAACGTATAACGTTATAAACTACTACGTAATAACGTATAACGTTATATACTATTACGTAATAGACGTATAACGTCATATACTATTACGTAATAGACGTATAACGTTATGTAGCATTACGTAACAAAATATAACGTCATTTACTATTACGTTATTACGTATAACGTTATATTCTTTTACTTAATGACGTATAACGTTATATACTATAACGTAACGACGTATAACGCTATGTAGCATTACGTAACAACGTATAACGTTATATACTATTACGTAATGCCGTATAATGTTATGTAGCATTACGTAACAACGTATAACGTTATATACTATAACGTAATGACGTATAACGTTATGTAGCATTACCTAACAACGTATAACGTTATATATTATAACGTAATGAGGTATAACGTTATGTAGCATTACGTAACAACTTATAACGTTATAAACTATTACGTAATAACGTATAATGTTATATACTATAACGTAATGACGTATAACGTTATGTAGCATTACGTAACAACGTATAACGTTATATACTATTACGTAATGCCGTATAATGTTATGTAGTATTACGTAACAACTTATAACGTTATATACTGTTACGTAATGCCGTATAATGTTATGTAGTATTACGTAATAACGTACAACGTTATATACTATTACGTAATGGCGTATAACGTTATGTAGGAATACGTAACAACGTATAACGTTATAAACTATTACGTAATAACGTATAACGTTATATACTATTACGTAATGGCGTATAACGTTATGTAGCAATACGTAACAACGTATAAGGTTATAAACTATTACGTAATGACGTATAACGTTATATACTATAACGTAATGACGTATAACGTTATGTAGCATTACGTAACAAAGTGTAACGTTATATACTATTACGTAATGACGTATAACGTTGTGTAGCATTACGTAACAACGTATAACGTTATATACTATTACGTAATGGCGTATAACGTTATATAGCAATACGTAACAACGTATAACGTTATATATTATAACGTAATGAGGTATAACGTTATGTAGCATTACGTAACAACGTATAACGTTATAAACTACTACGTAATAACGTATAACGTTATATACTATTACGTAATAGACGTATAACGTCATATACTATTACGTAATAGACGTATAACGTTATGTAGCATTACGTAACAAAATATAACGTCATTTACTATTACGTTATTACGTATAACGTTATATTCTTTTACTTAATGACGTATAACGTTATATACTATAACGTAACGACGTATAACGCTATGTAGCATTACGTAACAACGTATAACGTCATATACTATTACGTAATGCCGTATAATGTTATGTAGCATTACGTAACAACGTATAACGTTATATATTATAACGTAATGAGGTATAACGTTATGTAGCATTACGTAACAACTTATAACGTTATAAACTATTACGTAATAACGTATAACGTTATATACTATAACGTAATGACGTATAACGTTATGTAGCATTACGTAACAACGTATAACGTTATATACTATTACGTAATGCCGTATAATGTTATGTAGTATTACGTAACAACGTATAACGTTATATACTATTACTTAATAACGTATAACGTTATGTAGCATTTCGTAACAAAGTATAATGTCATCTACTATTACATTATTACGTATAGCGTTATATTCTTTTACTTTATGACGTATAACGATATATACTATAACGTAATGACGTATAACGTTATGTAGCATTACGTAACTACGTATAACGTTATATACTATTACGTAATGACGTATAACGTTATGTATTATTACGTAACAACGTATAACGTCATTTACTATTACGTTATGACGTATAACGTTATGAATTATTACATGACAACGTATAACGTCATTTACTATTACGTAATAACGTATAACGTTATATACTATTACGTAATAGACGTATAACGTTATATACTATAACGTAATGACGTATAACGTTATGTAGCATTACGTAACAACGTATAACGTTATATATTATAACGTAATGGCTTATAACGTTATGTAGCAATACGTAACAACGTATAACGTTATAAACTACTACGTAATAACGTATAACGTTATATACTATTACGTAATAGACGTATAACGTCATATACTATTACGTAATAGACGTATAACGTTATGTAGCATTACGTAACAAAATATAACGTCATTTACTATTACGTTATTACGTATAACGTTATATTCTTTTACTTAATGACGTATAACGTTATATACTATAACGTAACGACGTATAACGCTATGTAGCATTACGTAACAACGTATAACGTTATATACTATTACGTAATGCCGTATAATGTTATGTAGCATTACGTAACAACGTATAACGTTATATACTATAACGTAATGACGTATAACGTTATGTAGCATTACCTAACAACGTATAACGTTATATATTATAACGTAATGAGGTATAACGTTATGTAGCATTACGTAACAACTTATAACGTTATAAACTATTACGTAATAACGTATAATGTTATATACTATAACGTAATGACGTATAACGTTATGTAGCATTACGTAACAACGTATAACGTTATATACTATTACGTAATGCCGTATAATGTTATGTAGTATTACGTAACAACTTATAACGTTATATACTGTTACGTAATGCCGTATAATGTTATGTAGTATTACGTAATAACGTACAACGTTATATACTATTACGTAATGGCGTATAACGTTATGTAGGAATACGTAACAACGTATAACGTTATAAACTATTACGTAATAACGTATAACGTTATATACTATTACGTAATGGCGTATAACGTTATGTAGCAATACGTAACAACGTATAAGGTTATAAACTATTACGTAATGACGTATAACGTTATATACTATAACGTAATGACGTATAACGTTATGTAGCATTACGTAACAACGTATAACGTTACATACTATTACGTAATGACGTATAACATAATGTAGCATTACGTAACAACGTATAACGTCATTTACTATTACGTTATTACGAATAACGTTATATTCTTTTACTTAATGACGTATAACGTTATATACTATAACGTAATGACGTATAACGTTATGTAGCATTACGTAATAACGTATGACGTTATATACTATAACGTAATGACGTATAACGTTATGTAGCATTACGTAACAACGTCTAACGTTTTATACTATTACGTAATGACGTATAACGTTATCTATTATTACTTAACAACGTATAACGTTATATACTATTACGTAATGGCTTATAACGTTATGTAGCAATACGTAACAACGTATAACGTTATAAACTACTACGTAATAACGTATAACGTTATATACTAAAACGTAATGACGTATAACGTAATGTAGCATTACGTAACAACGTATAACGTCATTTACTATTACGTTATTACGTATAACGTTATATTCTTTTACTTAATGACGTATAACGTTATATACGATAACGTAACGACGTATAACGCTATGTAGCATTACGTAACAACGTATAACGTTATAAACTATTACGTAATGCCGTATAATGTTCTGTAGCATTACGTAACAACGTATAACGTTATATACTATAACGTAATGACGTATAACGTTATGTAGCATTACGTAACAACGTATAACGTTATATATTATAACGTAATGAGGTATAACGTTATGTAGCATTACGTAACAACTTATAAAATTATAAACTATTACGTAATAACGTATAACGTTATATACTATAACGTAATGACGTATAACGTTATGTAGCATTACGTAACAACGTATAACGTTATATACTATTACGTAATGACGTATAACGTTATGTAGCATTACGTAACAACGTATAACATTATATACTATAACGTAATAACGTATAATGTTACATACTATAACGTAATGACGTATAACATAATGTAGCGTACGTAACAACGTATAACGTCATTTACTATTACGTTATTACGTATAACGTTATATTCTTTTACTTAATGACGTATAACGTTATATACTATAACGTAATGAGGTATAACGTTATGTAGCATTACGTAACAACTTATAACGTTATAAACTATTACGTAATAACGTATAACGTTATATACTATAACGTAATGACGTATAACGTTATGTAGCATTACGTAACAACGTATTACGTTATATACTATTACGTAATGCCGTATAATGTTATGTAGTATTACGTAACAACGTATAACGTTATATACTGTTACGTAATGCCGTATAATGTTATGTAATATTACGTAATAACGTATAACGTTATATACTATTACGTAATGGCGTATAACGTTATGTAGCAATACGTAACAACGTATAACGTTATAAACTATTACATTATTACGTATAGCGTTATATTCTTTTACTTTATGACGTATAACGATATATACTATAACGTAATGACGTATAACGTTATGTAGCATTACGTAACTACGTATAACGTTATATACTATTACGTAATGACGTATAACGTTATGTATTATTACGTAACAACGTATAACGTCATTTACTATTACGTAATGACGTATAACGTTATGAATTATTACATAACAACGTATAACGTCATTTACTATTACGTAATAACGTATAACGTTATATACTATAACGTAATGACGTATAACGTTATGTAGCATTACGTAACAACGTATAACGTTATATACTATTACGTAATGCCGTATAATGTTATGTAGTATTACGTAACAACGTATAACGTTATATACTATTACTTAATAACGTATAACGTTATGTAGCATTTCGTAACAAAGTATAATGTCATCTACTATTACATTATTACGTATAGCGTTATATTCTTTTACTTTATGACGTATAACGATATATACTATAACGTAATGACGTATAACGTTATGTAGCATTACGTAACTACGTATAACGTTATATACTATTACGTAATGACGTATAACGTTATGTATTATTACGTAACAACGTATAACGTCATTTACTATTACGTTATGACGTATAACGTTATGAATTATTACATGACAACGTATAACGTCATTTACTATTACGTAATAACGTATAACGTTATATACTATTACGTAATAGACGTATAACGTTATATACTATAACGTAATGACGTATAACGTTATGTAGCATTACGTAACAACGTATAACGTTATATATTATAACGTAATGGCTTATAACGTTATGTAGCAATACGTAACAACGTATAACGTTATAAACTACTACGTAATAACGTATAACGTTATATACTATTACGTAATAGACGTATAACGTCATATACTATTACGTAATAGACGTATAACGTTATGTAGCATTACGTAACAAAATATAACGTCATTTACTATTACGTTATTACGTATAACGTTATATTCTTTTACTTAATGACGTATAACGTTATATACTATAACGTAACGACGTATAACGCTATGTAGCATTACGTAACAACGTATAACGTTATATACTATTACGTAATGCCGTATAATGTTATGTAGCATTACGTAACAACGTATAACGTTATATACTATAACGTAATGACGTATAACGTTATGTAGCATTACCTAACAACGTATAACGTTATATATTATAACGTAATGAGGTATAACGTTATGTAGCATTACGTAACAACTTATAACGTTATAAACTATTACGTAATAACGTATAATGTTATATACTATAACGTAATGACGTATAACGTTATGTAGCATTACGTAACAACGTATAACGTTATATACTATTACGTAATGCCGTATAATGTTATGTAGTATTACGTAACAACTTATAACGTTATATACTGTTACGTAATGCCGTATAATGTTATGTAGTATTACGTAATAACGTACAACGTTATATACTATTACGTAATGGCGTATAACGTTATGTAGGAATACGTAACAACGTATAACGTTATAAACTATTACGTAATAACGTATAACGTTATATACTATTACGTAATGGCGTATAACGTTATGTAGCAATACGTAACAACGTATAAGGTTATAAACTATTACGTAATGACGTATAACGTTATATACTATAACGTAATGACGTATAACGTTATGTAGCATTACGTAACAACGTATAACGTTACATACTATTACGTAATGACGTATAACATAATGTAGCATTACGTAACAACGTATAACGTCATTTACTATTACGTTATTACGAATAACGTTATATTCTTTTACTTAATGACGTATAACGTTATATACTATAACGTAATGACGTATAACGTTATGTAGCATTACGTAACAACGTGTAACGTTATATACTATTACGTAATGACGTATAACGTTATGTAGCATTACGTAACAACGTATAACGTTATATACTATTACGTAATGGCGTATAACGTTATATAGCAATACGTAACAACGTATAACGTTAGAAACTACTACGTAATAACGTATGACGTTATATACTATAACGTAATGACGTATAACGTTATGTAGCATTACGTAACAACGTCTAACGTTTTATACTATTACGTAATGACGTATAACGTTATCTATTATTACTTAACAACGTATAACGTTATATACTATTACGTAATGGCTTATAACGTTATGTAGCAATACGTAACAACGTATAACGTTATAAACTACTACGTAATAACGTATAACGTTATATACTAAAACGTAATGACGTATAACGTAATGTAGCATTACGTAACAACGTATAACGTTATATACTATTACGTAATGCCGTATAATGTTATCTAGTATTACGTAACAACGTATAGCGTTATATACTGTTACGTAATGCCGTATAATGTTATGTAGTATTACGTAATAACGTATAACGTTATGTACTCTTACGTAATGGCGTATAACGTTATGTAGCAATACGTAACAACGTATAACGTTATAAACTATTACGTAATAACGTATAACGTTATATACTATAACGTAATGACGTATAACGTTATGTATCATTAAGTAACAACGTATAACGTTATATGTTATAACGTAATGTCGTATAACGTTATGTAGCATTACGTAACAACGTATAACGTTATAAACTATTACGTAATAACGTATAACGTTATATACTATAACGTAATTGCATATAACGTTATGTAGCATTACGAAACAACGTATAACGTTACATACTATTACGTAATGACGAATAACATAATGTAGCATTACGTAATAACGTATAACGTCATTTACTATTACGTTACTACGTATAACGTTATATTCTTTTACATAATTACGTATAACGTTATATACTATAACGTAACGACGTATAACGCTATGTAGCATTACGTAACAACGTATAACGTCATTTACTATTACGTAATAACGTATAACGTTATATACTATTACGTAATAGACGTATAACGTTATATACTATAACGTAATGACGTATAACGTTATGTAGCATTACGTAACAACGTATAACGTTATATATTATAACGTAATGGCTTATAACGTTATGTAGCAATACGTAACAACGTATAACGTTATATAGTATTACGTAATGGCGTATAATGTTATGTAGCATTACGTAACAACGTATAACGTTATATAGTATTACGTAATGGCGTATAGCGTTATGTAGCAATACGTAACAACGTATAACGTTATAAACTATTACGTAATAACGTATAATGTTATATACTATAACGTAATGACGTATAACATAATGTAGCATTACGTAACAACGTATAACGTCATTTCCTGTTACGTTATTACGTATAACGTTATATTCTTTTACTTAATGACGTATAACGTTATATACTATAACGTAATGAGGTATAACGTTATGTAGCATTACGTAACAACGTATAACGTTATATAGTATTACGTAATGGCGTATAACGTTATGTAGCAATACGTAACAACGTATAACGTTATAAACTATTACGTAATAACGTATAATGTTATATACTATAACGTAATGACGTATAACATAATGTAGCATTACGTAACAACGTATAACGTCATTTACTATTACGTTATTACATATAACGTTATATTCTTTTACTTAATGACGTATAACGTTATATACTATAACGTAACGACGTATAACGCTATGTAGCATTACGTAACAACGTATAACGTCATTTACTATTACGTAATAACGTATAACGTTATATACTATTACGTAATAGACGTATAACGTTATATACTATAACGTAATGACGTATAACGTTATGTAGCATTACGTAACAACGTATAACGTTATATATTATAACGTAATGGCTTATAACGTTATGTAGCAATACGTAACAACGTATAACGTTATAAACTACTACGTAATAACGTATAACGTTATATACTATAACGTAATGACGTATAACGCTATGTAGCATTACGTAACAACGTATAACGTTATATACTATTACGTAATGCCGTATAATGTTATGTAGCATTACGTAACAACGTATAACGTTATATAGTATTACGTAATGGCGTATAACGTTATGTAGCAATACGTAACAACGTATAACGTTATAAACTATTACGTAATAACGTATAATGTTATATACTATAACGTAATGACGTATAACATAATGTAGCATTACGTAACAACGTATAACGTCATTTCCTGTTACGTTATTACGTATAACGTTATATTCTTTTACTTAATGACGTATAACGTTATATACTATAACGTAATGAGGTATAACGTTATGTAGCATTACGTAACAACTTATAACGTTATAAACTGTTACGTAATAACGTATAACGTTATATACTATAACGTAATGACGTATAACGTTATGTAGCATTACGTAACAACGTATAACGTTATATACTATTACGTAATGCCGTATAATGTTATCTAGTATTACGTAACAACGTATAGCGTTATATACTGTTACGTAATGCCGTATAATGTTATGTAGTATTACGTAATAACGTATAACGTTATATACTATTACGTAATGCCGTATAATGTTATGTAGCATTACGTAACAACGTATAACGTTATATACTATGACGTAATGACGTATAACGTTATGTAGCATAACGTAACAACGTATAACGTTTTATACTATTACGTAATGCCGTATAATGTTATGTAGTATTACGTAACAACGTATAACGTTATATACTGTTACGTAATGCCGTATAATGTTATGTAGTATTACGTAATAACGTATAACGTTATATACTATTACGTAATGGCGTATAACGTTATGTAGCAATACGTAACAACGTATAACGTTATAAACTATTACGTAACACCGTATAACGTTATATACTGTTACGTAATGCCGTATGATGTTATGTAGTATTACGTAATAACGTATAACGTTATATACTATTACGTAATGGCGTATAACGTTATGTAGCAATACGTAACAACGTATAACGTTATAAACTATTACGTAATAACGTATAACGTTATATACTATAACGTAATGACGTATAACGTTATGTAGCATTAAGTAACAACGTATAACGTTATATGTTATAACGTAATGACGTATAACGTTATGTAGCATTACGTAACAACGTATAACGTTATAAACTATTACGTAATAACGTATAACGTTATATAATATAACGTAATGACATATAACGTTATGTAGCATTACGAAACAACGTATAACGTTACATACTATTACGTAATGACGTATAACATAATGTAGCATTACGTAACAACGTATAACGTCATTTACTATTACGATACTACGTATAACGTTATATTCTTTTACATAATGACGTATAACGTTATATACTATAACGTAATGACGTATAACGTTATGTAGCATTACGTAACAAAGTGTAACGTTATATACTATTACGTAATGACGTATAACGTTGTGTAGCATTACGTAACAACGTATAACGTTATATACTATTACGTAATGGCGTATAACGTTATATAGCAATACGTAACAACGTATAACGTTATATATTATAACGTAATGAGGTATAACGTTATGTAGCATTACGTAACAACGTATAACGTTATAAACTACTACGTAATAACGTATAACGTTATATACTATTACGTAATAGACGTATAATGTCATATACTATTACGTAATAGACGTATAACGTTATGTAGCATTACGTAACAAAATATAACGTCATTTACTATTACGTTATTACGTATAACGTTATATTCTTTTACTTAATGACGTATAACGTTATATACTATAACGTAACGACGTATAACGCTATGTAGCATTACGTAACAACGTATAACGTTATATACTATTACGTAATGCCGTATAATGTTATGTAGCATTACGTAACAACGTATAACGTTATATATTATAACGTAATGAGGTATAACGTTATGTAGCATTACGTAACAACTTATAACGTTATAAACTATTACGTAATAACGTATAACGTTATATACTATAACGTAATGACGTATAACGTTATGTAGCATTACGTAACAACGTATAACGTTATATACTATTACGTAATGCCGTATAATGTTATGTAGTATTACGTAACAACGTATAACGTTATATACTATTACTTAATAACGTATAACGTTATGTAGCATTTCGTAACAAAGTATAATGTCATCTACTATTACATTATTACGTATAGCGTTATATTCTTTTACTTTATGACGTATAACGATATATACTATAACGTAATGACGTATAACGTTATGTAGCATTACGTAACTACGTATAACGTTATATACTATTACGTAATGACGTATAACGTTATGTATTATTACGTAACAACGTATAACGTCATTTACTATTACGTTATGACGTATAACGTTATGAATTATTACATGACAACGTATAACGTCATTTACTATTACGTAATAACGTATAACGTTATATACTATTACGTAATAGACGTATAACGTTATATACTATAACGTAATGACGTATAACGTTATGTAGCATTACGTAACAACGTATAACGTTATATATTATAACGTAATGGCTTATAACGTTATGTAGCAATACGTAACAACGTATAACGTTATAAACTACTACGTAATAACGTATAACGTTATATACTATTACGTAATAGACGTATAACGTCATATACTATTACGTAATAGACGTATAACGTTATGTAGCATTACGTAACAAAATATAACGTCATTTACTATTACGTTATTACGTATAACGTTATATTCTTTTACTTAATGACGTATAACGTTATATACTATAACGTAACGACGTATAACGCTATGTAGCATTACGTAACAACGTATAACGTTATATACTATTACGTAATGCCGTATAATGTTATGTAGCATTACGTAACAACGTATAACGTTATATACTATAACGTAATGACGTATAACGTTATGTAGCATTACCTAACAACGTATAACGTTATATATTATAACGTAATGAGGTATAACGTTATGTAGCATTACGTAACAACTTATAACGTTATAAACTATTACGTAATAACGTATAATGTTATATACTATAACGTAATGACGTATAACGTTATGTAGCATTACGTAACAACGTATAACGTTATATACTATTACGTAATGCCGTATAATGTTATGTAGTATTACGTAACAACTTATAACGTTATATACTGTTACGTAATGCCGTATAATGTTATGTAGTATTACGTAATAACGTACAACGTTATATACTATTACGTAATGGCGTATAACGTTATGTAGGAATACGTAACAACGTATAACGTTATAAACTATTACGTAATAACGTATAACGTTATATACTATTACGTAATGGCGTATAACGTTATGTAGCAATACGTAACAACGTATAAGGTTATAAACTATTACGTAATGACGTATAACGTTATATACTATAACGTAATGACGTATAACGTTATGTAGCATTACGTAACAAAGTGTAACGTTATATACTATTACGTAATGACGTATAACGTTGTGTAGCATTACGTAACAACGTATAACGTTATATACTATTACGTAATGGCGTATAACGTTATATAGCAATACGTAACAACGTATAACGTTATATATTATAACGTAATGAGGTATAACGTTATGTAGCATTACGTAACAACGTATAACGTTATAAACTACTACGTAATAACGTATAACGTTATATACTATTACGTAATAGACGTATAACGTCATATACTATTACGTAATAGACGTATAACGTTATGTAGCATTACGTAACAAAATATAACGTCATTTACTATTACGTTATTACGTATAACGTTATATTCTTTTACTTAATGACGTATAACGTTATATACTATAACGTAACGACGTATAACGCTATGTAGCATTACGTAACAACGTATAACGTCATATACTATTACGTAATGCCGTATAATGTTATGTAGCATTACGTAACAACGTATAACGTTATATATTATAACGTAATGAGGTATAACGTTATGTAGCATTACGTAACAACTTATAACGTTATAAACTATTACGTAATAACGTATAACGTTATATACTATAACGTAATGACGTATAACGTTATGTAGCATTACGTAACAACGTATAACGTTATATACTATTACGTAATGCCGTATAATGTTATGTAGTATTACGTAACAACGTATAACGTTATATACTATTACTTAATAACGTATAACGTTATGTAGCATTTCGTAACAAAGTATAATGTCATCTACTATTACATTATTACGTATAGCGTTATATTCTTTTACTTTATGACGTATAACGATATATACTATAACGTAATGACGTATAACGTTATGTAGCATTACGTAACTACGTATAACGTTATATACTATTACGTAATGACGTATAACGTTATGTATTATTACGTAACAACGTATAACGTCATTTACTATTACGTTATGACGTATAACGTTATGAATTATTACATGACAACGTATAACGTCATTTACTATTACGTAATAACGTATAACGTTATATACTATTACGTAATAGACGTATAACGTTATATACTATAACGTAATGACGTATAACGTTATGTAGCATTACGTAACAACGTATAACGTTATATATTATAACGTAATGGCTTATAACGTTATGTAGCAATACGTAACAACGTATAACGTTATAAACTACTACGTAATAACGTATAACGTTATATACTATTACGTAATAGACGTATAACGTCATATACTATTACGTAATAGACGTATAACGTTATGTAGCATTACGTAACAAAATATAACGTCATTTACTATTACGTTATTACGTATAACGTTATATTCTTTTACTTAATGACGTATAACGTTATATACTATAACGTAACGACGTATAACGCTATGTAGCATTACGTAACAACGTATAACGTTATATACTATTACGTAATGCCGTATAATGTTATGTAGCATTACGTAACAACGTATAACGTTATATACTATAACGTAATGACGTATAACGTTATGTAGCATTACCTAACAACGTATAACGTTATATATTATAACGTAATGAGGTATAACGTTATGTAGCATTACGTAACAACTTATAACGTTATAAACTATTACGTAATAACGTATAATGTTATATACTATAACGTAATGACGTATAACGTTATGTAGCATTACGTAACAACGTATAACGTTATATACTATTACGTAATGCCGTATAATGTTATGTAGTATTACGTAACAACTTATAACGTTATATACTGTTACGTAATGCCGTATAATGTTATGTAGTATTACGTAATAACGTACAACGTTATATACTATTACGTAATGGCGTATAACGTTATGTAGGAATACGTAACAACGTATAACGTTATAAACTATTACGTAATAACGTATAACGTTATATACTATTACGTAATGGCGTATAACGTTATGTAGCAATACGTAACAACGTATAAGGTTATAAACTATTACGTAATGACGTATAACGTTATATACTATAACGTAATGACGTATAACGTTATGTAGCATTACGTAACAACGTATAACGTTACATACTATTACGTAATGACGTATAACATAATGTAGCATTACGTAACAACGTATAACGTCATTTACTATTACGTTATTACGAATAACGTTATATTCTTTTACTTAATGACGTATAACGTTATATACTATAACGTAATGACGTATAACGTTATGTAGCATTACGTAATAACGTATGACGTTATATACTATAACGTAATGACGTATAACGTTATGTAGCATTACGTAACAACGTCTAACGTTTTATACTATTACGTAATGACGTATAACGTTATCTATTATTACTTAACAACGTATAACGTTATATACTATTACGTAATGGCTTATAACGTTATGTAGCAATACGTAACAACGTATAACGTTATAAACTACTACGTAATAACGTATAACGTTATATACTAAAACGTAATGACGTATAACGTAATGTAGCATTACGTAACAACGTATAACGTCATTTACTATTACGTTATTACGTATAACGTTATATTCTTTTACTTAATGACGTATAACGTTATATACGATAACGTAACGACGTATAACGCTATGTAGCATTACGTAACAACGTATAACGTTATAAACTATTACGTAATGCCGTATAATGTTCTGTAGCATTACGTAACAACGTATAACGTTATATACTATAACGTAATGACGTATAACGTTATGTAGCATTACGTAACAACGTATAACGTTATATATTATAACGTAATGAGGTATAACGTTATGTAGCATTACGTAACAACTTATAAAATTATAAACTATTACGTAATAACGTATAACGTTATATACTATAACGTAATGACGTATAACGTTATGTAGCATTACGTAACAACGTATAACGTTATATACTATTACGTAATGACGTATAACGTTATGTAGCATTACGTAACAACGTATAACATTATATACTATAACGTAATAACGTATAATGTTACATACTATAACGTAATGACGTATAACATAATGTAGCGTACGTAACAACGTATAACGTCATTTACTATTACGTTATTACGTATAACGTTATATTCTTTTACTTAATGACGTATAACGTTATATACTATAACGTAATGAGGTATAACGTTATGTAGCATTACGTAACAACTTATAACGTTATAAACTATTACGTAATAACGTATAACGTTATATACTATAACGTAATGACGTATAACGTTATGTAGCATTACGTAACAACGTATTACGTTATATACTATTACGTAATGCCGTATAATGTTATGTAGTATTACGTAACAACGTATAACGTTATATACTGTTACGTAATGCCGTATAATGTTATGTAATATTACGTAATAACGTATAACGTTATATACTATTACGTAATGGCGTATAACGTTATGTAGCAATACGTAACAACGTATAACGTTATAAACTATTACATTATTACGTATAGCGTTATATTCTTTTACTTTATGACGTATAACGATATATACTATAACGTAATGACGTATAACGTTATGTAGCATTACGTAACTACGTATAACGTTATATACTATTACGTAATGACGTATAACGTTATGTATTATTACGTAACAACGTATAACGTCATTTACTATTACGTAATGACGTATAACGTTATGAATTATTACATAACAACGTATAACGTCATTTACTATTACGTAATAACGTATAACGTTATATACTATAACGTAATGACGTATAACGTTATGTAGCATTACGTAACAACGTATAACGTTATATACTATTACGTAATGCCGTATAATGTTATGTAGTATTACGTAACAACGTATAACGTTATATACTATTACTTAATAACGTATAACGTTATGTAGCATTTCGTAACAAAGTATAATGTCATCTACTATTACATTATTACGTATAGCGTTATATTCTTTTACTTTATGACGTATAACGATATATACTATAACGTAATGACGTATAACGTTATGTAGCATTACGTAACTACGTATAACGTTATATACTATTACGTAATGACGTATAACGTTATGTATTATTACGTAACAACGTATAACGTCATTTACTATTACGTTATGACGTATAACGTTATGAATTATTACATGACAACGTATAACGTCATTTACTATTACGTAATAACGTATAACGTTATATACTATTACGTAATAGACGTATAACGTTATATACTATAACGTAATGACGTATAACGTTATGTAGCATTACGTAACAACGTATAACGTTATATATTATAACGTAATGGCTTATAACGTTATGTAGCAATACGTAACAACGTATAACGTTATAAACTACTACGTAATAACGTATAACGTTATATACTATTACGTAATAGACGTATAACGTCATATACTATTACGTAATAGACGTATAACGTTATGTAGCATTACGTAACAAAATATAACGTCATTTACTATTACGTTATTACGTATAACGTTATATTCTTTTACTTAATGACGTATAACGTTATATACTATAACGTAACGACGTATAACGCTATGTAGCATTACGTAACAACGTATAACGTTATATACTATTACGTAATGCCGTATAATGTTATGTAGCATTACGTAACAACGTATAACGTTATATACTATAACGTAATGACGTATAACGTTATGTAGCATTACCTAACAACGTATAACGTTATATATTATAACGTAATGAGGTATAACGTTATGTAGCATTACGTAACAACTTATAACGTTATAAACTATTACGTAATAACGTATAATGTTATATACTATAACGTAATGACGTATAACGTTATGTAGCATTACGTAACAACGTATAACGTTATATACTATTACGTAATGCCGTATAATGTTATGTAGTATTACGTAACAACTTATAACGTTATATACTGTTACGTAATGCCGTATAATGTTATGTAGTATTACGTAATAACGTACAACGTTATATACTATTACGTAATGGCGTATAACGTTATGTAGGAATACGTAACAACGTATAACGTTATAAACTATTACGTAATAACGTATAACGTTATATACTATTACGTAATGGCGTATAACGTTATGTAGCAATACGTAACAACGTATAAGGTTATAAACTATTACGTAATGACGTATAACGTTATATACTATAACGTAATGACGTATAACGTTATGTAGCATTACGTAACAACGTATAACGTTACATACTATTACGTAATGACGTATAACATAATGTAGCATTACGTAACAACGTATAACGTCATTTACTATTACGTTATTACGAATAACGTTATATTCTTTTACTTAATGACGTATAACGTTATATACTATAACGTAATGACGTATAACGTTATGTAGCATTACGTAACAACGTGTAACGTTATATACTATTACGTAATGACGTATAACGTTATGTAGCATTACGTAACAACGTATAACGTTATATACTATTACGTAATGGCGTATAACGTTATATAGCAATACGTAACAACGTATAACGTTAGAAACTACTACGTAATAACGTATGACGTTATATACTATAACGTAATGACGTATAACGTTATGTAGCATTACGTAACAACGTCTAACGTTTTATACTATTACGTAATGACGTATAACGTTATCTATTATTACTTAACAACGTATAACGTTATATACTATTACGTAATGGCTTATAACGTTATGTAGCAATACGTAACAACGTATAACGTTATAAACTACTACGTAATAACGTATAACGTTATATACTAAAACGTAATGACGTATAACGTAATGTAGCATTACGTAACAACGTATAACGTCATTTACTATTACGTTATTACGTATAACGTTATATTCTTTTACTTAATGACGTATAATGTTATATACGATAACGTAACGACGTATAACGCTATGTAGCATTACGTAACAACGTATAACGTTATAAACTATTACGTAATGCCGTATAATGTTCTGTAGCATTACGTAACAACGTATAACGTTATATACTATAACGTAATGACGTATAACGTTATGTAGCATTACGTAACAACGTATAACGTTATATATTATAACGTAATGAGGTATAACGTTATGTAGCATTACGTAACAACTTATAAAATTATAAACTATTACGTAATAACGTATAACGTTATATACTATAACGTAATGACGTATAACGTTATGTAGCATTACGTAACAACGTATAACGTTATATACTATTACGTAATGACGTATAACGTTATGTAGCATTACGTAACAACGTATAACATTATATACTATAACGTAATAACGTATAATGTTACATACTATAACGTAATGACGTATAACATAATGTAGCATTACGTAACAACGTATAACGTCATTTACTATTACGTTATTACGTATAACGTTATATTCTTTTACTTAATGACGTATAACGTTATATACTATAACGTAATGAGGTATAACGTTATGTAGCATTACGTAACAACTTATAACGTTATAAACTATTACGTAATAACGTATAACGTTATATACTATAACGTAATGACGTATAACGTTATGTAGCATTACGTAACAACGTATTACGTTATATACTATTACGTAATGCCGTATAATGTTATGTAGTATTACGTAACAACGTATAACGTTATATACTGTTACGTAATGCCGTATAATGTTATGTAATATTACGTAATAACGTATAACGTTATATACTATTACGTAATGGCGTATAACGTTATGTAGCAATACGTAACAACGTATAACGTTATAAACTATTACATTATTACGTATAGCGTTATATTCTTTTACTTTATGACGTATAACGATATATACTATAACGTAATGACGTATAACGTTATGTAGCATTACGTAACTACGTATAACGTTATATACTATTACGTAATGACGTATAACGTTATGTATTATTACGTAACAACGTATAACGTCATTTACTATTACGTAATGACGTATAACGTTATGAATTATTACATAACAACGTATAACGTCATTTACTATTACGTAATAACGTATAACGTTATATACTATTACGTAATAGACGTATAACGTTATTTACTATTACGTAATAGACGTATAACGTTATGCAGCATTACGTAACAAAATACAACGTCATTTACTATTACGTTATTACGTATAACGTTATATTCTTTTACTTAATGACGTATAACGTGATATACTATAACGTAATGACGTATAACGTTATGTAGCATTACGTAACAACGTATAACGTTATATACTATTACGTAATGGCTTATAACGTTATGTAGCATTACGTAACAACGTATAACGTTATAAACTATTACGTAATAACGTATAACGTTATATAATATAACGTAATGACATATAACGTTATGTAGCATTACGAAACAACGTATAACGTTACATACTATTACGTAATGACGTATAACATAATGTAGCATTACGTAACAACGTATAACGTCATTTACTATTACGATACTACGTATAACGTTATATTCTTTTACATAATGACGTATAACGTTATATACTATAACGTAATGACGTATAACGTTATGTAGCATTACGTAACAAAGTGTAACGTTATATACTATTACGTAATGACGTATAACGTCATATACTATTACCGTATTACGTATAGCGTTATATTCTTTTACTTTATGAAGTATAACGATATATACTATAACGTAATGACGTATAACGTTATGTAGCATTACGTAACAACTTATAACGTTATACACTATTACCTAATGACGTATAACGTTATGTAGCATTACGTAACAACGTATAACGTTATATACTATAACGTAATGACGTATAACGTTATATACTATAACGTAATGACGTATAACGTTATTTAGCATTACGTAACAACGTATAACGTTATATACTATAACGTAATGACGTATAACGTTATGTAGCATTACGTAACAACGTATAACGTTATATATTATAACGTAATGAGGTATAACGTTATGTAGCATTACGTAACAACTTATAACGTTATAAACTATTACGTAATAACGTATAACGTTATATACTATAACGTAATGACGTATAACGTTATGTAGCATTACGTAACAACGTATAACGTTATATACTATTACGTAATGCCGTATAATGTTATGTAGTATTACGTAACAACTTATAACGTTATATACTGTTACGTAATGCCGTATAATGTTATGTAGTATTACGTAATAACGTATAACGTTATATACTATTACGTAATGGCGTATAACGTTATGTAGGAATACGTAACAACGTATAACGTTATAAACGATTACGCAATAACGTATAATGTTATATACTATAACGTAATGACGTATAACGTTATGTAGCTTTACGTAACAACGTATAACGTTATATACTATAACGTAATGACGTATAACGTTATATATCATTACGTAACAACGTATAACCTCATTTACTATTACGTAATAACGTATAACGTTATATTCTTTTACTTAATAACGTATAACGTTATATACTATTACGTAATGCCGTATAATGTTATGTAGCATTACGTAGCAACGTATAAGGTTACATACTATTACGTAATAACGTATAACATAATGTAGCATTACGTAACAACGTATAACGTCATTTACTATTACGTTATTCCGTATAACGTTATATACTATTACGTAATGGCGTATAACGTTATATAGCATTACGTAACAACGTATAACGTTATATACTATAACGTAATGACGTATAACGTTATGTATCATTACGTAACAACGTATAACGTCATTTACTATTTCGTAATAACGTATAACGTTATATACTATAACGTAATGACGTATAACGTTATGTAGCATTACGTAACAACGTCTAACGTTTTATACTATTACGTAATGACGTATAACGTTATTTATTATTACTTAACAACGTATAACGTCATTTACTATTACGTAATGACGTATAACGTTATGTAGCATTACGTAACAACGTATAACATTATATACTATAACATAATGACGTATAACGTTATGTAGCATTACGTAACAACGTATAACGTTATATACTATTACTTAATAACGTATAACGTTATGAATTATTACATAACAACGTATAACGTCATTTACTATTACGTAATAACGTATAACGTTATATACTATTACGTAATAGACGTATAACGTTATATACTATAACGTAATGGCGTATAACTTTATGTAGCATTACGTAACAACGTATAACGTTATATATTATAACGTAATGACATATAACGTTATGTAGCATTACGTAACAACGTATAACGTTATATACTATTACTTAATAACGTATAACGTTATGTAGCATTACGTAACAAAGTATAATGTCATCTACTATTACATTATTACGTATAGCGTTATATTCTTTTACTTTATGACGTATAATGATATATACTATAACGTAATGACGTATAACGTTATGTAGCATTACGTAACAACGTATAACGTTATATATTATAACGTAATGACATATAACGTCCTGTAGCAGTACGTAACAACGTATAACGTTATAAACTATTACATTATTACGTATAGCGTTATATTCTTTTACTTTATGACGTATAACGATATATACTATAACGTAATGACGTATAACGTTATGTAGCATTACGTAACTACGTATAACGTTATATACTATTACGTAATGACGTATAACGTTATGTATTATTACGTAACAACGTATAACGTCATTTACTATTACGTAATGACGTATAACGTTATGAATTATTACATAACAACGTATAACGTCATTTACTATTACGTAATAACGTATAACGTTATATACTATTACGTAATAGACGTATAACGTTATTTACTATTACGTAATAGACGTATAACGTTATGCAGCATTACGTAACAAAATACAACGTCATTTACTATTACGTTATTACGTATAACGTTATATTCTTTTACTTAATGACGTATAACGTGATATACTATAACGTAATGACGTATAACGTTATGTAGCATTACGTAACAACGTATAACGTTATATACTATTACGTAATGGCTTATAACGTTATGTAGCATTACGTAACAACGTATAACGTTATAAACTATTACGTAATAACGTATAACGTTATATAATATAACGTAATGACATATAACGTTATGTAGCATTACGAAACAACGTATAACGTTACATACTATTACGTAATGACGTATAACATAATGTAGCATTACGTAACAACGTATAACGTCATTTACTATTACGATACTACGTATAACGTTATATTCTTTTACATAATGACGTATAACGTTATATACTATAACGTAATGACGTATAACGTTATGTAGCATTACGTAACAAAGTGTAACGTTATATACTATTACGTAATGACGTATAACGTCATATACTATTACCGTATTACGTATAGCGTTATATTCTTTTACTTTATGAAGTATAACGATATATACTATAACGTAATGACGTATAACGTTATGTAGCATTACGTAACAACTTATAACGTTATACACTATTACCTAATGACGTATAACGTTATGTAGCATTACGTAACAACGTATAACGTTATATACTATAACGTAATGACGTATAACGTTATATACTATAACGTAATGACGTATAACGTTATTTAGCATTACGTAACAACGTATAACGTTATATACTATAACGTAATGACGTATAACGTTATGTAGCATTACGTAACAACGTATAACGTTATATATTATAACGTAATGAGGTATAACGTTATGTAGCATTACGTAACAACTTATAACGTTATAAACTATTACGTAATAACGTATAACGTTATATACTATAACGTAATGACGTATAACGTTATGTAGCATTACGTAACAACGTATAACGTTATATACTATTACGTAATGCCGTATAATGTTATGTAGTATTACGTAACAACTTATAACGTTATATACTGTTACGTAATGCCGTATAATGTTATGTAGTATTACGTAATAACGTATAACGTTATATACTATTACGTAATGGCGTATAACGTTATGTAGGAATACGTAACAACGTATAACGTTATAAACGATTACGCAATAACGTATAATGTTATATACTATAACGTAATGACGTATAACGTTATGTAGCTTTACGTAACAACGTATAACGTTATATACTATAACGTAATGACGTATAACGTTATATATCATTACGTAACAACGTATAACCTCATTTACTATTACGTAATAACGTATAACGTTATATTCTTTTACTTAATAACGTATAACGTTATATACTATTACGTAATGCCGTATAATGTTATGTAGCATTACGTAGCAACGTATAAGGTTACATACTATTACGTAATAACGTATAACATAATGTAGCATTACGTAACAACGTATAACGTCATTTACTATTACGTTATTCCGTATAACGTTATATACTATTACGTAATGGCGTATAACGTTATATAGCATTACGTAACAACGTATAACGTTATATACTATAACGTAATGACGTATAACGTTATGTATCATTACGTAACAACGTATAACGTCATTTACTATTTCGTAATAACGTATAACGTTATATACTATAACGTAATGACGTATAACGTTATGTAGCATTACGTAACAACGTCTAACGTTTTATACTATTACGTAATGACGTATAACGTTATTTATTATTACTTAACAACGTATAACGTCATTTACTATTACGTAATGACGTATAACGTTATGTAGCATTACGTAACAACGTATAACATTATATACTATAACATAATGACGTATAACGTTATGTAGCATTACGTAACAACGTATAACGTTATATACTATTACTTAATAACGTATAACGTTATGAATTATTACATAACAACGTATAACGTCATTTACTATTACGTAATAACGTATAACGTTATATACTATTACGTAATAGACGTATAACGTTATATACTATAACGTAATGGCGTATAACTTTATGTAGCATTACGTAACAACGTATAACGTTATATATTATAACGTAATGACATATAACGTTATGTAGCATTACGTAACAACGTATAACGTTATATACTATTACTTAATAACGTATAACGTTATGTAGCATTACGTAACAAAGTATAATGTCATCTACTATTACATTATTACGTATAGCGTTATATTCTTTTACTTTATGACGTATAATGATATATACTATAACGTAATGACGTATAACGTTATGTAGCATTACGTAACAACGTATAACGTTATATATTATAACGTAATGACATATAACGTTCTGTAGCAGTACGTAACAACGTATAACGTTATATACTATAACGTAATGACGTATAACGTTATGTAGCTTTACGTAACAACGTATAACGTTATATACTATAACGTAATGACGTATAACGTTATATATCATTACGTAACATCGTATAACGTCATTTACTATTACGTAATAACGTATAACGTTATATTCTTTTACTTAATAACTTATAACGTTATATACTATTACGTAATGCCGTATAATGTTATGTAGCATTACGTAGCAACGTATAAGGTTACATACTATTACGTAATAACGTATAACATAATGTAGCATTACGTAACAACGTATAACGTCATTTACTATTACGTTATTCCGTATAACGTTATATACTATTACGTAATGGCGTATAACGTTATATAGCATTACGTAACAACGTATAACGTTATATACTATAACGTAATGACGTATAACGTTATGTATCATTACGTAACAACGTATAACGTCATTTACTATTTCGTAATAACGTATAACGTTATATACTATAACGTAATGACGTATAACGTTATGTAGCATTACGTAACAACGTCTAACGTTTTATACTATTACGTAATGACGTATAACGTTATGTATTATTACTTAACAACGTATAACGTCATTTACTATTACGTAATGACGTATAACGTTATGTAGCATTACGTATCAACGTATAACATTATATACTATAACATAATGACGTATAACGTTATGTAGCATTACGTAACAACGTATAACGTTATATACTATTACTTAATAACGTATAACGTTATGAATTATTACATAACAACGTATAACGTCATTTACTATTACGTAATAACGTATAACGTTATATACTATTACGTAATAGACGTATAACGTTATATACTATAACGTAATGGCGTATAACTTTATGTAGCATTACGTAACAACGTATAACGTTATATATTATAACGTAATGACATATAACGTTATGTAGCATTACGTAACAACGTATAACGTTATATACTATTACTTAATAACGTATAACGTTATGTAGCATTACGTAACAAAGTATAATGTCATCTACTATTACATTATTACGTATAGCGTTATATTCTTTTACTTTATGACGTATAATGATATATACTATAACGTAATGACGTATAACGTTATGTAGCATTACGTAACAACGTATAACGTTATATATTATAACGTGATGACATATAACGTTATGTAGCAGTACGTAACAACGTATAACGTTATATACTATAACGTAATGACGTATAACGTTATGTATCATTACGTAACAACGTATAACATCATTTACTATTACGTAATAACGTATAACGTTATATACTATTACGTAATAGACGTATAACGTCATATACTATTACGTAATAGACGTATAACGTTATGTAGCATTACGTAACAAAGTACAACGTCATCTACTATTACATTATTACGTATAGCGTTATATTCTTTTACTTTATGACGTATAACGATATATACTATAACGTAATGACGTATAACGTTATGTAGCATTACGTAACTACGTATAACGTTATATACTATTACGTAATGACGTATAACGTTATGTATTATTACGTAACAACGTATAACGTCATTTACTATTACGTTATGACGTATAACGTTATGAATTATTACATAACAACGTATAACGTCATTTACTATTACGTAATAACGTATAACGTTATATACTATTACGTAATAGACGTATAACGTTATATACTATAACGTAATGACGTATAACGTTATGTAGCATTACGTAACAACGTATAACGTTATATATTATAACGTAATGGCTTATAACGTTATGTAGCAATACGTAACAACGTATAACGTTATAAACTACTACGTAATAACGTATAACGTTATATACTATTACGTAATAGACGTATAACGTCATATACTATTACGTAATAGACGTATAACGTTATGTAGCATTACGTAACAAAATATAACGTCATTTACTATTACGTTATTACGTATAACGTTATATTCTTTTACTTAATGACGTATAACGTTATATACTATAACGTAACGACGTATAACGCTATGTAGCATTACGTAACAACGTATAACGTTATATACTATTACGTAATGCCGTATAATGTTATGTAGCATTACGTAACAACGTATAACGTTATATACTATAACGTAATGACGTATAACGTTATGTAGCATTACGTAACAACGTATAACGTTATATATTATAACGTAATGAGGTATAACGTTATGTAGCATTACGTAACAACTTATAACGTTATAAACTATTACGTAATAACGTATAACGTTATATACTATAACGTAATGACGTATAACGTTATGTAGCATTACATAACAACGTATAACGTTATATATTATAACGTAATGAGGTATAACGTTATGTAGCATTACGTAACAACTTATAACGTTATAAACTATTACGTAATAACGTATAACGTTATATACTATAACGTAATGACGTATAACGTTATGTAGCATTACGTAACAACGTATAACGTTATATACTATTACGTAAGGCCGTATAACGTTATGTAGCTTTACGTAACAACGTATAACGTTATATACTATAACGTAATGACGTATAACGTTATATATCATTACGTAACAACGTATAACGTCATTTACTATTACGTAATAACGTATAACGTTATATTCTTTTACTTAATAACTTATAACGTTATATACTATTACGTAATGCCGTATAACGTTATGTAGCATTACGTAACAGCGTATAACGTTATATACTATAACGTAATGACGTATAACGTTATGTATCATTACGTATCAACGTATAACGTCATTTACTATTACGTAATAACGTATAACGTTATATACTATTACGTAATGGCGTATAACGTTATGTAGCAATACGTAACAACGTATAAGGTTATAAACTATTACGTAATGACGTATAACGTTATATACTATAACGTAATGACGTATAACTTTATGTAGCATTACGTAACAACGTATAACGTTACATACTATTACGTAATGACGTATAACATAATGTAGCATTACGTAACAACGTATAACGTCATTTACTATTACGTTATTACGTATAACGTTATATTCTTTTACTTAATGACGTATAACGTTATATACTATAACGTAATGACGTATAACGTTATGTAGCATTACGTAACAACGTGTAACGTTATATACTATTACGTAATAACGTATGACGTTATATACTATAACGTAATGACGTATAACGTTATGTAGCATTACGTAACAACTTATAACGTTATAAACTATTACGTAATAACGTATAACGTTATATACTATAACGTAATGACGTATAACGTTATGTAGCTTTACGTAACAACGTATTACGTTATATACTATTACGTAATGCCGTATAATGTTATGTAGTATTACGTAACAACGTATAACGTTATATACTGTTACGTAATGCCGTATAATGTTATGTAGTATTACGTAATAACGTATAACGTTATATACTATTACGTAATGGCGTATAACGTTATGTAGCAATACGTAACAACGTATAACGTTAGAAACTACTACGTAATAACGTATGACGTTATATACTATAACGTAATGACGTATAACGTTATGTAGCATTACGTAACAACTTATAACGTTATAAACTATTACGTAATAACGTATAACGTTATATACTATAACGTAATGACGTATAACGTTATGTAGCATTACGTAACAACGTATTACGTTATATACTATTACGTAATGCCGTATAATGTTATGTAGTATTACGTAACAACGTATAACGTTATATACTGTTACGTAATGCCGTATAATGTTATGTAGTATTACGTAATAGACGTATAACGTTATATACTATAACGTAATGACGTACAACGTTATGTAGCATTACGTAACAACTTATAACGTTATAAACTATTACGTAATAACGTATAACGTTATATACTATAACGTAATGACGTATAACGTTATGTAGCATTACGTAACAACGTATAACGTTATATACTATTACGTAATGCCGTATAATGTTATGTAGTATTACGTAACAACGTATAACGTTATATACTGTTACGTAATGCCGTATAATGTTATGTAGTATTACGTAATAACGTATAACGTTATATACGATTACGTAATGGCGTATAACGTTATGTAGCAATACGTAACAACGTATAACGTTATAAACTATTACGTAACAACGTATAACGTTATATACTGTTACGTAATGCCGTATAATGTTATGTAGTATTACGTAATAACGTATAACGTTATATACTATTACGTAATGGCGTATAACGTTATGTAGCAATACGTAACAACGTATAACGTTATAAACTATTACGTAACAACGTATAACGTTATATACTGTTACGTAATGCCGTATAACGTTATGTATTATTACATAACAACGTATAACGTCATTTACTATTACGTAATGACGTATAACGTTATGTAGCATTACGTAACAACGTATAACATTATATACTATAACGTAATGACGTATAACGTTATGTAGCATTACGTAACAGCGTATAACGTTGTATACTATTACTTAATAACGTATAACGTTATGTAGCATTACGTAACAAAGTACAACGTCATCTACTATTACATTATTACGTATAGCGTTATATTCTTTTACTTTATGACGTATAACGATATATACTATAACGTAATGACGTATAACGTTATGTAGCATTACGTAACTACGTATAACGTTATATACTATTACGTAATGACGTATAACGTTATGTATTATTACGTAACAACGTATAACGTCATTTACTATTACGTAATGACGTATAACGTTATGAATTATTACATAACAACGTATAACGTCATTTACTATTACGTAATAACGTATAACGTTATATACTATTACGTAATAGACGTATAACGTTATATACTATAACGTAATGACGTATAACGTTATGTAGCATTACGTAACAACGTATAACGTTATATACTATTACTTAATGACGTATAACGTTATGTAGCATTACGTAACAACTTATAAAATTATAAACTATTACGTAATAACGTATAGCGTTATATACTATAACGTAATGACGTATAACGTTATGTAGCATTACGTAACAGCGTATAACGTTATATACTATTACGTAATGACGTATAACGTTATGTAGCATTACGTAACAACGTATAACATTATATACTATAACGTAATAACGTATAATGTTACATACTATAACGTAATGACGTATAACATAATGTAGCATTACGTAACAACGTAAAACGTCATTTACTATTACGTTATTACGTATAACGTTATATTCTTTTACTTAATGACGTATAACGTTATATACTATAACGTAATGAGGTATAACGTTATGTAGCATTACGTAACAACTTATAACGTTATAAACTATTACGTAATAACGTATAACGTTATATACTATAACGTAATGACGTATAACGTTATGTAGCATTACGTAACAACGTATAACGTTATATACTATTACGTAATGCCGTATAATGTTATGTAGTATTACGTAACAACGTATAACGTTATATACTGTTACGTAATGCCGTATAATGTTATGTAGTATTACGTAATAACGTATAACGTTATATACTATTACGTAATGGCGTATAACGTTATGTAGCAATACGTAACAACGTATAACGTTATAAACTATTACGTAACAACGTATAACGTTATATACTGTTACGTAATGCCGTATAACGTTATGTATTATTACATAACAACGTATAACGTCATTTACTATTACGTAATGACGTATAACGTTATGTAGCATTACGTAACAACGTATAACATTATATACTATAACGTAATGACGTATAACGTTATGTAGCATTACGTAACAACGTATAACGTTGTATACTATTACTTAATAACGTATAACGTTATGTAGCATTACGTAACAAAGTACAACGTCATCTACTATTACATTATTACGTATAGCGTTATATTCTTTTACTTTATGACGTATAACGATATATACTATAACGTAATGACGTATAACGTTATGTAGCATTACGTAACTACGTATAACGTTATATACTATTACGTAATGACGTATAACGTTATGTATTATTACGTAACAACGTATAACGTCATTTACTATTACGTAATGACGTATAACGTTATGAATTATTACATAACAACGTATAACGTCATTTACTATTACGTAATAACGTATAACGTTATATACTATTACGTAATAGTCGTATAACGTTATATACTATAACGTAATGACGTATAACGTTATGTAGCATTACGTAACAACGTATAACGTTATATATTATAACGTAATGACTTATAACGTTATGTAGCAATACGTAACAACGTATAACGTTATAAACTACTACGTAATAACGTATAACGTTATATACTATAACGTAGTGACGTATAACGCTATGTAGCATTACGTAACAACGTATAACGTTATATACTATTACGTAATGCCGTATAATGTTATGTAGCATTACGTAACAACGTATAACGTTATATACTATTACGTAATGGCGTATAACGTTATGTAGCAATACGTAACAACGTATAACGTTATAAACTATTACGTAATAACGTATAATGTTATATACTATAACGTAATGACGTATAACATAATGTAGCATTACGTAACAACGTATAACGTCATTTCCTATTACGTTATTACGTATAACGTTATATTCTCTTACTTAATGAAGTATAACGTTATATACTATAACGTAATGAGGTATAACGTTATGTAGCATTACGTAACAACTTATAACGTTATAAACTATTACGTAATAACGTATAACGTTATATACTATAACGTAATGACGTACAACGTTATGTAGCATAACGTAACAACGTATAACGTTATATACTATTACGTAATGCCGTATAATGTTATGTAGTATTACGTAACAACGTATAACGTTATATACTGTTACGTAATGCCGTATAATGTTATGTAGTATTACGTAATAACGTATAACGTTATATACTATTACGTAATGCCGTATAATGTTATGTAGTATTACGTAACAACGTATAACGTTATATACTGTTACGTAATGCCGTATAATGTTATGTAGTATTACGTAATAACGTATAACGTTATATACTATTACGTAATGGCGTATAACGTTATGTAGCAATACGTAACAACGTATAACGTTATAAGCTATTACGTAACACTGTATAACGTTATATACTGTTACGTAATGCCGTATAATGTTATGTAGTATTACGTAATAACGTATAACGTTATATACTATTACGTAATGGCTTATAACGTTATGTAGCAATACGTAACAACGTATAACGTTATAAACTACTACGTAATAACGTATAACGTTATATACTATAACGTAATGACGTATAACGTAATGTAGCATTACGTAACAACGTATAACGTCATTTACTATTACGTTATTACGTATAACGTTATATTCTTTTACTTAATGACGTATAACGTTATATACGATAACGTAACGACGTATAACGCTATGTAGCATTACGTAACAACGTATAACGTTATAAACTATTACGTAATGCCGTATAATGTTCTGTAGCATTACGTAACAACGTATAACGTTGTATACTATAACGTAATGACGTATAACGTTATGTAGCATTACGTAACAACGTATAACGTTATATATTATAACGTAATGAGGTATAACGTTATGTAGCATTACGTAACAACTTATAAAATTATAAACTATTACGTAATAACGTATAACGTTATATACTATAACGTAATGACGTATAACGTTATGTAGCATTACGTAACAACGTATAACGTTATATACTATTACGTAATGACGTATAACGTTATGTAGCATTACGTAACAACGTATAACATTATATACTATAACGTAATAACGTATAATGTTACATACTATAACGTAATGACGTATAACATAATGTAGCATTACGTAACAACGTATAACGTCATTTACTATTACGTTATTACGTATAACGTTATATTCTTTTACTTAATGACGTATAACGTTATATACTATAACGTAATGAGGTATAACGTTATGTAGCATTACGTAACAACTTATAACGTTATAAACTATTACGTAATAACGTATAACGTTATATACTATAACGTAATGACGTATAACGTTATGTAGCATTACGTAACAACGTATAACGTTATATACTATTACGTAATGCCGTATAATGTTATGTAGTATTACGTAACAACGTATAACGTTATATACTGTTACGTAATGCCGTATAATGTTATGTAGTATTACGTAATAACGTATAACGTTATATACTATTACGTAATGGCGTGTAACGTTATGTAGCAATACGTAACAACGTATAACGTTATAAACTATTACGTAACAACGTATAACGTTATATACTGTTACGTAATGCCGTATAACGTTATGTATTATTGCATAACAACGTATAACGTCATTTACTATTACGTAATGACGTATAACGTTATGTAGCATTACGTAACAACGTATAACATTATATACTATAACGTAATGACGTATAACGTTATGTAGCATTACGTAACAACGTATAACGTCATTTACTATTACGTAATGACGTATAACGTTATGAATTATTACATAACAATGTATAACGTCATTTACTATTACGTAATAACGTATAACGTTATGTAGCAATACGTAACAACGTATAACGTTATAAACTACTACGTAATAACGTATAACGTTATATACTATAACGTAATGACGTATAACGCTATGTAGCATTACGTAACAACGTATAACGTTATATACTATTACGTAATGCCGTATAATGTTATGTAGCATTACGTAACAACGTATAACGTTATATACTATTACGTAATGGCGTATAACGTTATGTAGCAATACGTAACAACGTATAACGTTATAAACTATTACGTAATAACGTATAATGTTATATACTATAACGTAATGACGTATAACATAATGTAGCATTACGTAACAACGTATAACGTCATGTCCTATTACGTTATTACGTATAACGTTATATTCTCTTACTTAATGAAGTATAACGTTATATACTATAACGTAATGAGGTATAACGTTATGTAGCATTACGTAACAACTTATAACGTTATAAACTATTACGTAATAACGTATAACGTTATATACTATAACGTAATGACGTATAACGTTATGTAGCATAACGTAACAACGTATAACGTTATATACTATTACGTAATGCCGTATAATGTTATGTAGTATTACGTAACAACGTATAACGTTATATACTGTTACGTAATGCCGTATAATGTTATGTAGTATTACGTAATAACGTATAACGTTATATACTATTATGTAATGCCGTATAATGTTATGTAGTATTACGTAACAACGTATAACGTTATATACTGTTACGTAATGCCGTATAATGTTATGTAGTATTACGTAAAAACGTATAACGTTATATACTATTACGTAATGGCGTATAACGTTATGTAGCAATACGTAACAACGTATAACGTTATAAACTATTACGTAACACTGTATAACGTTATATACTGTTACGTAATGCCGTATAATGTTATGTAGTATTACGTAATAACGTATAACGTTATATACTATTACGTAATGGCGTATAACGTTATGTAGCAATACGTAACAACGTATAACGTTATAAACTATTACGTAATAACGTATAACGTTATATACTATAACGTAATGACGTATAACGTTATGTAGCATTAAGTAACAACGTATAACGTTATATGTTATAACGTAATGACGTATAACGTTATGTAGCATTACGTAACAACGTATAACGTTATAAACTATTACGTAATAACGTATAACGTTATATACTATAACGTAATGCCGTATAACATAACGTAGCATTATGTAACAACGTATAACGTTATATATTATAACGTAATGAGGTATAACGTTATGTAGCATTACGTAACAACTTATAACGTTATAAACTATTACGTAATAACGTATAACGTTATATACTATAACGTAATGACGTACAACGTTATGTAGCATTACGTAACAACGTATAACGTTATATACTATTACGTAATAACGTATAACGTTATATACTATTACGTAACAACGTATAACGTTATAAACTACTACGTAATAACGTATAGCGTTATATACTATAACGTAATGACGTATAACGTTATGTAGCATTGCGTAACAGCGTATAACGTTATATACTATTACGTAATGACGTATAACGTTCTGTAGTATTACGTAACAACGTATAACATTATATACTATAACGTAATAACGTATAATGTTACATACTATAACGTAATGACGTATAACATAACGTAGCATTATGTAACAACGTATAACGTCATTTACTATTACGTTATTACGTATAACGTTATATTCTTTTACTTAATGACGTATAACGTTATATACTATAACTTAATGAGGTATAACGTTATGTAGCATTACGTAACAACTTATAACGTTATAAACTATTACGTAATAACGTATAACGTTATATACTATAACGTAATGACGTATAACGTTATGTAGCATTACGTAACAACGTATAACGTTATATACTATTACGTAATGCCGTATAATGTTATGTAGTATTACGTAACAACGTATAACGTTATATACTGTTACGTAATGCCGTATAATGTTATGTAGTATTACGTAATAACGTATAACGTTATATACTATTACGTAATGGCGTATAACGTTATGTAGCAATACGTAACAACGTATAACGTTATAAACTATTACGTAACAACGTATAACGTTATATACTGTTACGTAATGCCGTATAACGTTATGTATTATTACATAACAACGTATAACGTCATTTACTATTACGTAATGACGTATAACGTTATGTAGGAATACGTAACAACGTATAACGTTATAAACTATTACGTAATAACGTATAATGTTATATACTATAACGTAATGACGTATAACGTTATGTAGCATTACGTACCAACGTATAACGTTATATACTATAACGTAATGACGTATAACGTCATATATCATTACGTAACAACGTATAACGTCATTTACTATTACGTAACAAAGTATAACGTTATATTCCTTTACTTAATAACGTATAACGTTATATACTATAACGTAATGACGTATAACGTTATGTAGCATTACGTAACAACGTATAACGTTATATACTATAACGTAATGACGTATAACGTTATGTATCATTACGTAACAACGTATAACGCCATTTACTATTACGTAATAACGTATAACGTTATATACTATTACGTAATGGCGTATAACGTTATGTAGCAATACGTAACAACGTATAACGTTATATACTATTACGTAATGGCGTATAACGTTATATAGCAATACGTAACAACGTATAACGTTAGAAACTACTACGTAATAACGTATGACGTTATATACTATAACGTAATGACGTATAACGTTATGTAGCATTACGTAACAACGTCTAACGTTTTATACTACTACGTAATGCCGTATAATGTTATGTAGTATTACGTAACAACGTATAACGTTATATACTGTTACGTAATGCCGTATAATGTTATGTATTATTACATAACAACGTATAACGTTATATACTATAACGTAATGACGTATAACGTTATGTAGCATTACGTAACAACGTATAACGTTATATACTATTACGTAATGACGTATAACGTTATGTATTATTACATAACAACGTATAACGTTATATACTATAACGTAATGACGTATAACGTTATGTAGCATTACGTAACAACGTATAACGTTATATACTATTACGTAATGCCGTATAATGTTATGTAGTATTACGTAACAACGTATAACGTTATATACTGTTACGTAATGACGTATAACGTTATGTAGCATTACGTAACAACGTATAACGTTATAAACTATTACGTAATGGCGTATAACGTTATGTAGCAATACGTAACAACGTATAACGTTATAAACTATTACGTAACAACGTATAACGTTATATACTGTTACGTAATGCCGTATAACGTTATGTATTATTACATAACAACGTATAACGTCATTTACTATTACGTAATGACGTATAACGTTATGTAGGAATACGTAACAACGTATAACGTTATAAACTATTACGTAATAACGTATAACGTTATATACTATTACGTAATGGCGTATAACGTTATGTAGTATTACGTAATAACGTATAACGTTATATACTATTACGTAATGGCGTATAACGTTATGTAGCAATACGTAACAACGTATAACGTTATAAACTATTACGTAACAACGTATAACGTTATATACTGTTACGTAATGCCGTATAACGTTATGTATTATTACATAACAACGTATAACGTCATTTACTATTACGTAATGACGTATAACGTTATGTAGGAATACGTAACAACGTATAACGTTATAAACTATTACGTAACAACGTATAACGTTATATACTGTTACGTAATGCCGTATAACGTTATGTATTATTACATAACAACGTATAACGTTATATACTATAACGTAATGACGTATAACGTTATGTAGCATTACGTAACAACGTATAACGTTATATACTATTACGTAATGACGTATAACGTTATGTAGCATTACGTAACAACGTATAACATTATATACTATAACGTAATAACGTATAATGTTACATACTGTAACGTAATGACGTATAACATAATGTAGCATTACGTAACAACGTATAACGTCATTTACTATTACGTTATTACGTATAACGTTATATTCTTTTACTTAATGACGTATAACGTTATATACTATAACGTAATGAGGTATAACGTTATGTAGCATTACGTAACAACTTATAACGTTATAAACTATTACGTAGTAACGTATAACGTTATATACTATAACGTAATGACGTATAACGTTATGTAGCATTACGTAACAACGTATAACGTTATATACTATTACGTAATGCCGTATAATGTTATGTAGTATTACGTAACAACGTATAACGTTATATACTGTTACGTAATGCCGTATAATGTTATGTAGTATTACGTAATAACGTATAACGTTATATACTATTACGTAATAGACGTATAACGTTATATACTATAACGTAATGACGTATAACGTTATGTAGCATTACGTAACAACGTATAACGTTATATATAATAACGTAATGGCTTATAACGTTATGTAGCAATACGTAACAACGTATAACGTTATAAACTACTACGTAATAACGTATAACGTTATATACTATAACGTAATGACGTATAACGTTATGTAGCATTACGTAACAACGTCTAACGTTTTATACTATTACGTAATGACGTATAACGTTATGTATTATTACTTAACAACGTATAACGTTATATACTATTACGTAATGGCTTATAACGTTATGTAGCAATACGTAACAACGTATAACGTTATAAACTACTACGTAATAACGTATAACGTTATATACTATAACGTAATGACGTATAACGTAATGTAGCATTACGTCACAACGTATAACGGCATTTACTATTACGTTAGTACGTATAACGTTATATTCTTTTACTTAATGACGTCTAACGTTATATACTATTACGTAATGCCGTATAATGTTCTGTAGCATTACGTAACAACGTATAACGTTATATGCTATAACGTAATGACGTATAACGTTATGTAGCATTACGTAACAACGTATAACGTCATATATTATAACGTAATGAGGTATAACGTTATGTAGCATTACGTAACAACTTATAAAATTATAAACTATTACGTAATAACGTATAACGTTATATACTATAACGTAATGACGTATAACGTTATGTAGCATTACGTAACAACGTATAACGTTATATACTATTACGTAATGACGTATAACGTTATGTAGCATTACGTAACAACGTATAACATTATATACTATAACGTAATAACGTATAATGTTACATACTGTAACGTAATGACGTATAACATAATGTAGCATTACGTAACAACGTATAACGTTATATACTATTACGTAATGCCGTATAATGTTATGTAGTATTACGTAACAGCGTATAACGTTATATACTGTTACGTAATGCCGTATAATGTTATGTAGTATTACGTAATAACGTATAACGTTATATACTATTACGTAATGGCGTATAACGTTATGTAGCAATACGTAACAACGTATAACGTTATAAACTATTACGTAACAACGTATAACGTTATATACTGTTACGTAATGCCGTATAACGTTATGTATTATTACATAACAACGTATAACGTCATTTACTATTACGTAATGACGTATAACGTTATGAATTATTACATAACAACGTATAACGTCATTTACTATTACGTAATAACGTATAACGTTATATACTATTACGTAATAGACGTATAACGTTATATACTATAACGTAATGACGTATAACGTTATGTAGCGTTACGTAACAAGGGATAACGTTATATATTATAACGTAATGGCTTATAACGTTATGTAGCAATACGTAACAACGTATAACGTTATATACTATAACGTAATGACGTATAAGGCTATGTAGCATTACGTAACAACGTATAACGTTATATACTATTACGTAATGCCGTATAATGTTATGTAGCATTACGTAACAACGTATAACGTTATATACTATTACGTAATGGCGTATAACGTTATGTAGCAATACGTAACAACGTATAACGTTATAAACTATTACGTAATAACGTATAATGTTATATACTATAACGTAATGACGTATAACATAATGTAGCATTACGTAACAACGTATAACGTCATTTCCTATTACGTTATTACGTATAACGTTATATTCTCTTACTTAATGACGTATAACGTTATATACTATAACGTAATGAGGTATAACGTTATGTAGCATTACGTAACAACTTATAACGTTATAAACTATTACGTAATAACGTATAACGTTATATACTATAACGTAATGACGTATAACGTTATGTAGCATAACGTAACAACGTATAACGTTATATACTATTACGTAATGCCGTATAATGTTATGTAGTATTACGTAACAACGTATAACGTTATATACTGTTACGTAATGCCGTATAATGTTATGTAGTATTACGTAACAACGTATAACGTTATATACTGTTACGTAATGCCGTATAATGTTATGTAGTATTACGTAATAACGTATAACGTTATATACTATTACGTAATGGCGTATAACGTTATGTAGCAATACGTAACAACGTATAACGTTATAAACTATTACGTAACACTGTATAACGTTATATACTGTTACGTAATGCCGTATAATGTTATGTAGTATTACGTAATAACGTATAACGTTATATATTATAACGTAATGAGGTATAACGTTATGTAGCATTACGTAACAACTTATAACGTTATATACTGTTACGTAATGCCGTATAATGTTATGTAGTATTACGTAATAACGTATAACGTTATATACTATAACGTAATGACGTATAACGTTATGTAGCATTACGTAACAACGTATAACGTTATATATTATAACGTAATGAGGTATAACGTTATGTAGCATTACGTAACAACTTATAACGTTATATACTGTTACGTAATGCCGTATAATGTTATGTAGTATTACGTAATAACGTATAACGTTATATATTATAACGTAATGAGGTATAACGTTATGTAGCATTACGTAACAACTTATAACGTTATAAACTATTACGTAATAACGTATAACGTTATATACTATAACGTAATGACGTATAACGTTATGTAGCATTACGTAACAACGTATAACGTTATATACTATTACGTAATGCCGTATAATGTTATGTAGTATTACGTAACAACTTATAACGTTATATACTGTTACGTAATGCCGTATAATGTTATGTAGTATTACGTAATAACGTATAACGTTATATACTATTACGTAATGCCGTATAACGTTATGTAGGAATACGTAACAACGTATAACGTTATAAACTATTACGTAATAACGTATAATGTTATATACTATAACGTAATGACGTATAACGTTATTTAGCATTACGTAACAACGTATAACGTTATATACTATAACGTAATGACGTATAACGTTATATATCATTACGTAACAACGTATAACGTCATTTACTATTACGTAATAACGTATAACGTTATATTCTTTTACTTAATAACGTATAACGTTATATACTATAACGTAATGACGTATAACGTTATGTAGCATTACGTAACAACGTATAACGTTATATACTATAACGTAATGACGTATAACGTTATGTATCGTTACGTAACAACGTATAACGTCATTTACTATTACGTAATAACGTATAACGTTATATACTATTACGTAATGGCGTATAACGTTATGTAGCAATACGTAACAACGTATAACGTTATAAACTATTACGTAATAACGTATAACGTTATATACTATAACGTAATGATGTATAACGTTATGTAGCATTACGTAGCAACGTATAACGTTACATACTATTACGTAATGACGTATAACGTTATGAATTATTACATAACAACGTATAACGTCATTTACTATTACGTAATAACGTATAACGTTATATACTATTAAGTAATAGACGTATAACGTTATGTAGCATTACGTAACAACGTATAACGTTATATATTATAACGTAATGGCTTATAACGTTATGTAGCAATACGTAACAACGTATAACGTTATAAACTACTACGTAATAACGTATAACGTTATATACTATTACGTAATAGACGTATAACGTCATATACTATTACGTAATAGACGTATAACGTTATGTAGCATTACGTAACAAAATATAACGTCATTTACTATTACGTTATTACGTATAACGTTATATTCTTTTACTTAATGACGTATAACGTTATATACTATAACGTAACGACGTATAACGCTATGTAGCATTACGTAACAACGTATAACGTTATATACTATTACGTAATGCCGTATAACGTTATGTAGCATTACGTAACAACGTCTAACGTTTTATACTATTACGTAATGACGTATAACGTTATGTATTATTACTTAACAACGTATAACGTCATTTACTATAACGTAATGGCGTATAACATTATGTAGCATTACGTAACAACGTATAACGTTATATATTATAACGTAATGACATATAACGTTATGTAGCATTACGTAACAACGTATAACGTTATATACTATTACTTAATAACGTATATCGTTATGTAGCATTACGTAATAAAGTATAATGTCATCTACTATTACATTATTACGTATAGCGTTATATTCTTTTACTTTATGACGTATAATGATATATACTATAACGTAATGACGTATAACGTTATGTAGCATTACGTAACAACGTCTAACGTTTTATACTATTACGTAATGACGTATAACGTTATGTATTATTACTTAACAACGTATAACGTCATTTACTATTACGTAATGACGTATAACGTTATGTAGCATTACGTAACAACGTATAACATTATATACTATAACGTAATGACGTATAACGTTATGTAGCATTACGTAACAACGTATAACGTTATATACTATTACTTAATAACGTATAACGTTGTGAAGTATTACATAACAACGTATAACTCATTTACTATTACGTAATAACGTATAACGTTATATACTATTACGTAATAGACGTATAACGTTATATACTATAACGTAATGGCGTATAACTTTATGCAGCATTACGTAACAACGTATAACGTTTTATACTATTACGTAATAACGTATAACGTCATTTACTATTACGTAATAACGTATAACGTTATATTCTTTTACTTAATAACGTATAACGTTATATACTATAACGTAATAACGTATAACGTTATGTAGCATTACGTAACAACGTATAACGTTATATACTATAACGTAATGACGTATAACGTTATGTATCGTTACGTAACAACGTATAACGTCATTTACTATTACGTAATAACGTATAACGTTATATACTATTACGTAATGGCTTATAACGTTATGTAGCAATACGTAACAACGTATAACGTTATAAACTATTACGTAATAACGTATAACGTTATATACTATAACGTAATGATGTATAACGTTATGTAGCATTACGTAGCAACGTATAACGTTACATACTATTACGTAATGACGTATAACGTTATGAATTATTACATAACAACGTATAACGTCATTTACTATTACGTAATAACGTATAACGTTATATACTATTACGTAATAGACGTATAACGTTATGTAGCATTACGTAACAACGTGTAACGTTATATATTATAACGTAATGGCTTATAACGTTATGTAGCAATACGTAACAACGTATAACGTTATAAACTACTACGTAATAACGTATAACGTTATATACTATTACGTAATAGACGTATAACGTCATATACTATTACGTAATAGACGTATAACGTTATGTAGCATTACGTAACAACGTCTAACGTTTTATACTATTACGTAATGACGTATAACGTTATGTATTATTACTTAACAACGTATAACGTCATTTACTATAACGTAATGGCGTATAACATTATGTAGCATTACGTAACAACGTATAACGTTATATATTATAACGTAATGACATATAACGTTATGTAGCATTACGTAACAACGTATAACGTTATATACTATTACTTAATAACGTATATCGTTATGTAGCATTACGTAACAAAGTATAATGTCATCTACTATTACATTATTACGTATAGCGTTATATTCTTTTACTTTATGACGTATAATGATATATACTATAACGTAATGACGTATAACGTTATGTAGCATTACGTAACAACGTCTAACGTTTTATACTATTACGCAATGACGTATAACGTTATGTATTATTACTTAACAACGTATAACGTCATTTACTATTACGTAATGACGTATAACGTTATGTAGCATTACGTAACAACGTATAACATTATATACTATAACGTAATGACGTATAACGTTATGTAGCATTACGTAACAACGTATAACGTTATATACTATTACTTAATAACGTATAACGTTGTGAAGTATTACATAACAACGTATAACGTCATTTACTATTACGTAATAACGTATAACGTTATATACTATTACGTAATAGACGTATAACGTTATATACTATAACGTAATGGCGTATAACTTTATGTAGCATTACGTAACAACGTATAACGTTTTATACTATTACGTAATGACGTATAACGTTATGTAGCATTACGTAACAAAGTATAATGTCATCTACTATTACATTATTACGTATAGCGTTATATTCTTTTACTTTATGACGTATAATGATATATACTATAACGTAATGACGTATAACGTTATGTAGCATTACGTAACTACGTATAACGTTATATACTATTACGTAATGACGTATAACGTTATGTATTATTACGTAACAACGTATAACGTCATTTACTATTACGTAATGACGTATAACGTTATGAATTATTACATAACAACGTATAACGTCATTTACTATTGCGTAATAACGTATAACGTTATATACTATTACGTAATAGCCGTATAACGATATATACTATAACGTAATGACGTATAACGTTATGTAGCATTACGTAACAACGTATAACGTTATATATTATAACGTAATGGCTTATAACGTTATGTAGCAATACGTAACAACGTATAACGTTATAAACTACTACGTAATAACGTATAACGTTATATACTATTACGTAATAGACGTATAACGTCATATACTATTACGTAATAGACGTATAACGTTATGTAGCATTATGTAACAAAATATAACGTCATTTACTATTACGTTATTACGTATAACGTTATATTCTTTTACTGAATGACGTATAACGTTATATACTATAACGTAACGACGTATAACGCTATGTAGCATTACGTATCAACGTATAACGTTATATACTATTACGTAATGGCGTATAACGTTATGTAGCAATACGTAACAACGTATAACGTTATAAACTATTACGTAATGACGTATAACGTTATGTATTATTACTTAACAACGTATAACGTCATTTACTATAACGTAATGGCGTATAACTTTATGTAGCATTACGTAACAACGTATAACGTTATATATTATAACGTAATGACATATAACGTTATGTAGCATTACGTAACAACGTATAACGTTATATACTATTACTTAATAACGTATATCGTTATGTAGCATTACGTAACAAAGTATAATGTCATCTACTATTACATTATTACGTATAGCGTTATATTCTTTTACTTTATGACGTATAATGATATATACTATAACGTAATGACGTATAACGTTATGTAGCATTACGTAACAACGTCTAACGTTTTATACTATTACGTAATGACGTATAACGTTATGTATTATTACTTAACAACGTATAACGTCATTTACTATTACGTAATAACGTATAACGTTATATACTATTACGTAATAGACGTATAACGTTATATACTATAACGTAATGACGTATGACGTTATGTAGCATTACGTAACAACGTATAACATTATATACTATAACGTAATGACGTATAACGTTATGTAGCATTACGTAACAACGTATAACGTTATATACTATTACTTAATAACGTATAACGTTGTGAAGTATTACATAACAACGTATAACGTCATTTACTATTACGTAATAACGTATAACGTTATATACTATTACGTAATAGACGTATAACGTTATATACTATAACGTAATGGCGTATAACTTTATGTAGCATTACGTAACAACGTATAACGTTATATATTATAACGTAATGACATATAACGTTATGTAGCATTACGTAACAACGTATAACGTTATATACTATTACTTAATAACGTATAACGTTATGTAGCATTACGTAACAAAGTATAATGTCATCTACTATTACATTATTACGTATAGCGTTATATTCTTTTACTTTATGACGTATAATGATATATACTATAACGTAATGACGTATAACGTTATGTAGCATTACGTAACAACGTATAACGTTATATATTATAACGTAATGACATATAACGTTATGTAGCAGTACGTAACAACGTATAACGTTATATACTATAACGTAAGGACGTATAACGTTATGAATTATTACATAACAACGTATAACGTCATTTACTATTACGTAATAACGTATAACGTTATATACTATTACGTAATAGACGTATAACGTTATATACTATAACGTAATGGCGTATAACTTTATGCAGCATTACGTAACAACGTATAACGTTATATACTATTACTTAATAACGTATAACGTTGTGAAGTATTACATAACAACGTATAACTCATTTACTATTACGTAATAACGTATAACGTTATATACTATTACGTAATAGACGTATAACGTTATATACTATAACGTAATGGCGTATAACTTTATGCAGCATTACGTAACAACGTATAACGTTTTATACTATTACGTAATAACGTATAACGTCATTTACTATTACGTAATAACGTATAACGTTATATTCTTTTACTTAATAACGTATAACGTTATATACTATAACGTAATGACGTATAACGTTATGTAGCATTACGTAACAACGTATAACGTTATATACTATAACGTAATGACGTATAACGTTATGTATCGTTACGTAACAACGTATAACGTCATTTACTATTACGTAATAACGTATAACGTTATATACTATTACGTAATGGCTTATAACGTTATGTAGCAATACGTAACAACGTATAACGTTATAAACTATTACGTAATAACGTATAACGTTATATACTATAACGTAATGATGTATAACGTTATGTAGCATTACTTAGCAACGTATAACGTTACATACTATTACGTAATGACGTATAACGTTATGAATTATTACATAACAACGTATAACGTCATTTACTATTACGTAATAACGTATAACGTTATATACTATTACGTAATAGACGTATAACGTTATGTAGCATTACGTAACAACGTATAACGTTATATATTATAACGTAATGGCTTATAACGTTATGTAGCAATACGTAACAACGTATAACGTTATAAACTACTACGTAATAACGTATAACGTTATATACTATTACGTAATAGACGTATAACGTCATATACTATTACGTAATAGACGTATAACGTTATGTAGCATTACGTAACAAAATATAACGTCATTTACTATTACGTTATTACGTATAACGTTATATTCTTTTACTTAATGACGTATAACGTTATATACTATAACGTAACGACGTATAACGCTATGTAGCATTACGTAACAACGTATAACGTTATATACTATTACGTAATGCCGTATAACGTTATGTAGCATTACGTAACAACGTCTAACGTTTTATACTATTACGTAATGACGTATAACGTTATGTATTATTACTTAACAACGTATAACGTCATTTACTATAACGTAATGGCGTATAACATTATGTAGCATTACGTAACAACGTATAACGTTATATATTATAACGTAATGACATATAACGTTATGTAGCATTACGTAACAACGTATAACGTTATATACTATTACTTAATAACGTATATCGTTATGTAGCATTACGTAACAAAGTATAATGTCATCTACTATTACATTATTACGTATAGCGTTATATTCTTTTACTTTATGACGTATAATGATATATACTATAACGTAATGACGTATAACGTTATGTAGCATTACGTAACAACGTCCAACGTTTTATACTATTACGTAATGACGTATAACGTTATGTATTATTACTTAACAACGTATAACGTCATTTACTATTACGTAATGACGTATAACGTTATGTAGCATTACGTAACAACGTATAACATTATATACTATAACGTAATGACGTATAACGTTATGTAGCATTACGTAACAACGTATAACGTTATATACTATTACTTAATAACGTATAACGTTGTGAAGTATTACATAACAACGTATAACGTCATTTACTATTACGTAATGACGTATAACGTTATGTATTATTACGTAACAACGTATAACGTCATTTACTATTACGTAATGACGTATAACGTTATGAATTATTACATAACAACGTATAACGTCATTTACTATTGCGTAATAACGTATAACGTTATATACTATTACGTAATAGCCGTATAACGATATATACTATAACGTAATGACGTATAACGTTATGTAGCATTACGTAACAACGTATAACGTTATATATTATAACGTAATGGCTTATAACGTTATGTAGCAATACGTAACAACGTATAACGTTATAAACTACTACGTAATAACGTATAACGTTATATACTATTACGTAATAGACGTATAACGTCATATACTATTACGTAATAGACGTATAACGTTATGTAGCATTACGTAACAAAATATAACGTCATTTACTATTACGTTATTACGTATAACGTTATATTCTTTTACTGAATGACGTATAACGTTATATACTATAACGTAATGACGTATAACGCTATGTAGCATTACGTATCAACGTATAACGTTATATACTATTACGTAATGGCGTATAACGTTATGTAGCAATACGTAACAACGTATAACGTTATAAACTATTACGTAATTACGTATAACGTTATGTATTATAACTTAACAACGTATAACGTCATTTACTATAACGTAATGGCGTATAACTTTATGTAGCATTACGTAACAACGTATAACGTTATATATTATAACGTAATGACATATAACGTTATGTAGCATTACGTAACAACGTATAACGTTATATACTATTACTTAATAACGTATATCGTTATGTAGCATTACGTAACAAAGTATAATGTCATCTACTATTACATTATTACGTATAGCGTTATATTCTTTTACTTTATGACGTATAATGATATATACTATAACGTAATGACGTATAACGTTATGTAGCATTACGTAACAACGTCTAACGTTTTATACTATTACGTAATGACGTATAACGTTATGTATTATTACTTAACAACGTATTACGTCATTTACTATTACGTAATAACGTATAACGTTATATACTATTACGTAATAGACGTATAACGTTATATACTATAACGTAATGACGTATGACGTTATGTAGCATTACGTAACAACGTATAACATTATATACTATAACGTAATGACGTATAACGTTATGTAGCATTACGTAACAACGTATAACGTTATATACTATTACTTAATAACGTATAACGTTGTGAAGTATTACATAACAACGTATAACGTCATTTACTATTACGTAATAACGTATAACGTTATATACTATAACGTAATGGCGTATAACTTTATGTAGCATTACGTAACAACGTATAACGTTATATATTATAACGTAATGACATATAACGTTATGTAGCATTACGTAACAACGTATAACGTTATATACTATTACTTAATAACGTATAACGTTATGTAGCATTACGTAACAAAGTATAATGTCATCTACTATTACATTATTACGTATAGCGTTATATTCTTTTACTTTATGACGTATAATGATATATACTATAACGTAATGACGTATAACGTTATGTAGCATTACGTAACAACGTATAACGTTATATATTATAACGTAATGACATATAACGTTATGTAGCAGTACGTAACAACATATAACGTTATATACTATAACGTAAGGACGTATAACGTTATGTATCATTACGTAACAACGTATAACATCATTTACTATTACGTAATAACGTATAACGTTATATACTATTACGTAATAGACGTATAACGTCATATACTATTACGTAATAGACGTATAACGTTATGTAGCATTACGTAACAAAGTACAACGTCATCTACTATTACATTATTACGTATAGCGTTATATTCTTTTACTTTATGACGTATAACGATATATACTATAACGTAATGACGTATAACGTTATGTAGCATTACGTAACTACGTATAACGTTATATACTATTACCTAATGACGTATAACGTTATGTATTATTACGTAACAACGTATAACGTCATTTACTATTACGTAATGACGTATAACGTTATGAATTATTACATAACAACGTATAACGTCATTTACTATTACGTAATAACGTATAACGTTATATACTATTACGTAATAGACGTATAACGTTATATACTATAACGTAATGACGTATGACGTTATGTAGCATTACGTAACAACGTATAACGTTATATATTATAACGTAATGGCTTATAACGTTATGTAGCAATACGTAACAACGTATAACGTTATAAACTACTACGTAATAACGCATAACGTTATATACTATTACGTAATAGACGTATAACGTCATATACTATTACGTAATAGACGTATAACATTATGTAGCATTACGTAACAAAATATAACGTCATTTACTATTACGTTATTACGTATAACGTTATATTCTTTTACTTAATGACGTATAACGTTATATACTATAACGTAACGACGTATAACGCTATGTAGCATTACGTAACAACGTATAACGTTATATACTATTACGTAATGCCGTATAACGTTATGTAGCATTACGTAACAACGTCTAACGTTTTATACTATTACGTAATGACGTATAACGTTATGTATTATTACTTAACAACGTATAACGTCATTTACTATAACGTAATGGCGTATAACATTATGTAGCATTACGTAACAACGTATAACGTTATATATTATAACGTAATGACATATAACGTTATGTAGCATTACGTAACAACGTATAACGTTATATACTATTACTTAATAACGTATAACGTTATGTAGCATTACGTAACAAAGTATAATGTCATCTACTATTACATTATTACGTATAGCGTTATATTCTTTTACTTTATGACGTATAATGATATATACTATAACGTAATGACGTATAACGTTATGTAGCATTACGTAACAACGTATAACGTTATATATTATAACGTAATGACATATAACGTTATGTAGCAGTACGTAACAACGTATAACGTTATATACTATAACGTAAGGACGTATAACGTTATGTATCATTACGTAACAACGTATAACATCATTTACTATTACGTAATAACGTATAACGTTATATACTATTACGTTATAGACGTATAACGTCATATACTATTACGTAATAGACGTATAACGTTATGTAGCATTACGTAACAAAGTACAACGTCATCTACTATTACATTATTACGTATAGCGTTATATTCTTTTACTTTATGACGTATAACGATATATACTATAACGTAATGACGTATAACGTTATGTAGCATTACGTAACTACGTATAACGTTATATATTATAACGTAATGAGGTATAACGTTATGTATCATTACGTAACAACGTATAACGTCATTTACTATTACGTAATAACGTACAACGTTATATACTATTACGTAATGGCGTATAACGTTATGTAGCAATACGTAACAACGTATAACGTTATAAACTATTACGTAATGACGTATAACGTTATATACTATAACGTAATGACGTATAACGTTATATATCATTACGTAACAACGTATAACGTCATTTACTATTACGTAATAACGTATAACGTTATATTCTTTTACTTAATAACGTATAACGTTATATACTATAACGTAATGACGTATAACGTTATGTAGCATTACGTAACAACGTATAACGTTATATACTATAACGTAATGACGTATAACGTTATGTATCATTACGTAACAACGTATAACGTCATTTACTATTACGTAATAACGTACAACGTTATATACTATTACGTAATGGCGTATAACGTTATGTAGCATTACGTAACAACGTATAACGTTACATACTATTACGTAATGACGTATAACATAATGTAGCATTACGTAACAACGTATAACGTCATTTACTATTACGTTATTACGTATAACGTTATATTCTTTTACTTAATGACGTATAACGTTATATACTATAACGTAATGACGTATAACGTTATGTAGCATTACGTAACAACGTGTAACGATATATACTATTACGTAATGACGTATAACGTTATGTAGCATAACGTAACAACGTATAACGTTATATACTATTACGTAATGGCGTATAACGTTATATAGCAATACGTAACAACGTATAACGTTAGAAACTACTACGTAATAACGTATAACGTTATATACTATAACGTAATGACGTATAACGTTATGTAGCAATACGTAACAACGTATAACGTTATAAACTATTACGTAATGACGTATAACGTTATATACTATAACGTAATGACGTATAACATAATGTAGCATTACGTAACAACGTATAACGTCATTTACTATTACGTTATTACGTATAACGTTATATTCTTTTACTTAATGACGTATAACGTTATATACTATAACGTAATGACGTATAACGTTATGTAGCATTACGTAACAACGTGTAACGATATATACTATTACGTAATGACGTATAACGTTATGTAGCATTACGTAACAACGTATAACGTTATATACTATTACGTAATGGCGTATAACGTTATATAGCAATACGTAACAACGTATAACGTTAGAAACTACTACGTAATAACGTATAACGTTATATACTATAACGTAATGACGTATAACGTTATGTAGCATTACGTAACAACGTCTAACGTTTTATACTATTACGTAATGACGTATAACGTTATGTATTATTACTTAACAACGTATAACGTCATTTACTATTACGTAATAATGTATAACGTTATATACTATTACGTAATGGCGTATAACGTTATGTAGCAATACGTAACAACATATAACGTTATAAACTATTACGTAGTAACTTATAATGTTATATACTATAACGTAATGACGTATAAAATAATGTAGCGTTACGTAACAACGTATAACGTCATTTACTATTACGTTATTACGTATAACGTTATATTCTTTTACTTAATGACGTATAACGTTATACACTATAACGTAATGACGTATAACGTTATGTAGCATCACGTAACAGCGTGTAACGTTATATACTATTACGTAATGACGTATAACGTTATGTAGCAATACGTATCAACGTATAACGTTATATACTATTATGTAATAACGTATAACGTTATGTAGCATTACGAAACAACGTATAACGATATATACTATTACGTAACGGCGTATAACGTTATGTAGCAATACGTATCAACGTATAACGTTATAAACTACTACGTAATAACGTATAACGTCATATACTATTATGTAATAACGTATAACGTTATGTAGCATTACGAAACAACGTATTACGTTATACAGTATTACGTAACAACGTATAACGTTATGTACTATTACGTAATAATGTATAACGTTATATACTATTACGTAATAACCTATAATGTTATATAGTATTACCTTATAACGTATAACGTCATTTACTATTACGTAATATCGTATAACGTTATGTAGCATTACGTAACAACGTATAACGTTATATACTATAACGTAATGACGTATAACGTTATGTAGCATTACGTAACAACGTATAAGGTTATATACTATTACGTAATGGCGTATAACGTTATGTAGCATTACGTAACAACGTATAAAGTTATAAACTACTACGTAATAACGTAATGACGTATAACGTAATGTAGCATTACGTAACAACGTATAACGTCATTTACTATTTCGTTATTACGTATAACGTTATATTATTTTACTTAATGACGTATAACGTTATATACTATAACGTAATGACGTATAACGTTATGTACCATTACGTAACAACGTATAACGTTATATACTATTACGTAATGACGTATAACGTTATGTAGCATTACGTAACAACGTCTAACGTTTTATACTATTACGTAATGACGTATAACGTTATGTGTTATTACTTAACAACGTATAACGTCATTTACTATTACGTAATAACGTATAACGTTATATACTATTACGTAATGGCGTATAACGTTATGTAGCAATACGTAACAACATATAACGTTATAAACTATTACGTAGTAACTTATAATGTTATATACTATAACGTAATGACGTATAAAATAATGTAGCGTTACGTAACAACGTATAACGTCATTTACTATTACGTTATTACGTATAACGTTATATTCTTTTACTTAATGACGTATAACGTTATATACTATAACGTAATGACGTATAACGTTATGTAGCATCACGTAACAGCGTGTAACGTTATATACTATTACGTAATGACGTATAACGTTATGTAGCAATACGTATCAACGTATAACGTTATATACTATTATGTAATAACGTATAACGTTATGTAGCATTACGAAACAACGTATAACGATATATACTATTACGTAACGGCGTATAACGTTATGTAGCAATACGTATCAACGTATAACGTTATAAACTACTACGTAATAACGTATAACGTCATATACTATTATGTAATAACGTATAACGTTATGTAGCATTACGAAACAACGTATTACGTTATACAGTATTACGTAACAACGTATAACGTTATGTACTATTACGTAATAATGTATAACGTTATATACTATTACGTAATAACCTATAATGTTATATAGTATTACCTTATAACGTATAACGTCATTTACTATTACGTAATATCGTATAACGTTATGTAGCATTACGTAACAACGTATAACGTTATATACTATAACGTAATGACGTATAACGTTATGTAGCATTACGTAACAACGTATAAGGTTATATACTATTACGTAATGGCGTATAACGTTATGTAGCATTACGTAACAACGTATAAAGTTATAAACTACTACGTAATAACGTAATGACGTATAACGTAATGTAGCATTACGTAACAACGTATAACGTCATTTACTATTTCGTTATTACGTATAACGTTATATTCTTTTACTTAATGACGTATAACGTTATATACTATAACGTAATGACGTATAACGTTATGTACCATTACGTAACAACGTATAACGTTATATACTATTACGTAATGACGTATAACGTTATGTAGCATTACGTAACAACGTATAACGTTATATACTATTACGTAATGGCGTATAACGTTATGTAGCATTACGTAACAACGTATAAAGTTATAAACTACTACGTAATAACGTAATGACGTATAACGTAATGTAGCATTACGTAACAACGTATAACGTCATTTACTATTTCGTTATTACGTATAACGTTATATTCTTTTACTTAATGACGTATAACGTTATATACTATAACGTAATGACGTATAACGTTATGTACCATTACGTAACAACGTATAACGTTATATACTATTACGTAATGACGTATGACGTTATGTAGCATTACGTAACAACGTATAACGTTATATACTATTACGTAATAACGTATAACGATATGTAGCATTACCCAACAAAGTATAACGTCATCTACTATTACGTTATTACGTATAACGTCATCTACTATTACGTTATTACGTATAACGTCATATTCTTTTACTTTATGAAGTATAACGATATATACTATAACGTAATGACGCATAACGTTATGTATCGTGACGTATCAACGTATAACGTCATTTACTATTACGTAATAACGTATAACGTTATATACTATTACGTAATAGACGTATAACGGTATATACTATATCGTAATGACGTATAACGTTATGTATCATTACGTAACAACGTATAACGTTATATACTATTACGTAATAACGTATAACGTTATATACTATAACGTAATGACGTATAACGTTATGTACCATTACGTAACAACGTATAACGTTATATAGTATTACGTAATGACGTATAACGTTATGTAGCATTACGTAATGACGTACAACGTTATGTAGCATTACGTAACAAAGTATAACGTCATCTACTATTACGTTATTACGTATAACGTTCTATTCTTTTACTTTATGACGTATAACGATATATACTATACCGTAATGACGCATAAAGTTATGTAGCATTACGTAACAACGTATAACGTTATATACTATTACGTAATAACGTATAACGTTATGTAGCATTACGTAACAACGTATAACGTTTTATACTATAACGTAATGACGTATAACGTTATGTACCATTACGTAACAACGTATAACGTTATATACTATAACGTAATGACGTATAACGTTATGTAGCATTACGTAACAACGTATAACGTTATGTACCATTACGTAACAACGTATAACGTTATATACTATTACGTAATGGCGTATAACGTTATGTAGCATTACGTAACAACGTATAAAGTTATAAACTACTACGTAATAACGTAATGACGTATAACGTAATGTAGCATTACGTAACAACGTATAACGTCATTTACTATTTCGTTATTACGTATAACGTTATATTCTTTTACTTAATGACGTATAACGTTATATACTATAACGTAATGACGTATAACGTTATGTAGCATTACGTAAAAACGTATAACATTATATACTATAACGTAATGACGTATAACGTTATGTATAATTACGTAACAACGTATAACGTTATATATTATAACGTAATGACATATAACGTTATGTGGCATTACGTAACAACGTATAACGTCATCTACTATTACGTTATTACGTATAGCGTTATATTCTTTTACTTTATGACGTATAACGATATATACTATAACGTAATGACGTATAACGTTATGTAGCATTACGTAACAACGTATAAAGTTATATACTATTACGTAATGCCGTATAATGTAATGTAGCATTACGTAACAACGTATAACGTTATATATTACAACGTAATGACGTATAACGTTATGTAGCATTACGTAACAACGTATAACGTTATAAACTATTACGTAATAACGTATAACGTTATATACTATTACGTAATAGACGTATAACGTTATGTAGCATTACGTAACAACGTATAACGTTATATACTATTACGTAATAACGTATAACGTTATATACTATAACGTAATGACGTATAACATTATGTAGCATTACGTAACAACGTATAACGTTATATACTATTACGTAATAACGTATAACGCTATGTAGCATTACGTAACAACGTATAACGGTATAAACTATTACGTAATAACGTATAACGTTATATACTACTACGTAACAGACGTATAACGTTATGTAGCATTACGTAACAAAGTATAACGTCATTTACTATTACGTTATTACGTATAACGTTAAATTCTTTTACTTAATGACGTATAACGTTATATACTATAACGTAATGACGTATAACGTTATGTAGCATTACGTAACAACGTATAACGTTATATACTATTACGTAATAACGTATAACGTTATATACTATAACGTAATGACGTATAACATTATGTAGCATTACGTAACAACGTATAACGTTATATACTATTACGTAATGACGTATAACGTTATGTAGCATTACGTAACAACGTATAACGTTTTATACTATAACAGAATGACGTATAACGTTATGTAGCATTACGTAACAACGTATAACGTTTTATACTATCACTGAATGACGTAAAACGTTATGTAGCATTACGTAACAACGTATAACGTTATATACTATAACGTAATGACGTATAACGTTATGTATCATTACATAACAACGTATAACGTCATTTACTATTACGTAATATCGTATAACGTTATATACTATTACGTAATGGCGTAGAACGTTATGTAGCAATACGTAACAATATATAACGTTATAAACTATTACGCAATAACGTATAATGTTATATACTATAACGTACTGACGTATAAAATAATGTAGCATTACGTAACAACGTATAACGTGATTTACTATTACGTTATTACGTATAACGTTATATTCTTTTACTTAATGACGGATAACGTTATATACTATAACGTAATGACGTATAAAGTTATATAGCATTACGTAACAACGTATAACGTTATATACTATTACGTAATGACGTATAACGTTATGTAGCATTACGTAACAACGTATAACGTTATATACTATAACGTAGTGACGTATAGCGTTATGTAGCATTACGTAACAACGTATAACGTTATATACTATTACGTAATAACGTATAACGTTATGTAGCATTACGTAACAAAGTATAACGTCATCTACTATTACGTTATTACGTATAACGTTCTATTCTTTTACCTTATGACGTATAACGATATATACTATAACGTAATGACGCATAAAGTTATGTAGCATTACGTAACAACGTATAACGTTATATACTATTACGTAATAACGTATAACGTTATGTAGCATTACGTAACAACGTATAACGTTTTATACTATAACGTAATGACGTATAACGTTATGTAGCATTACGTAACAACGTATAACGTTTTATACTATCACTGAATGACGTAAAACGTTATGTAGCATTACGTAACAACGTATAACGATATATACTATAACGTAATGACGTATAACGTTATGTATCATTACATAACAACGTATAACGTCATTTACTATTCCGTAATAACGTATAACGTTATATACTATTACGTAATGGCGTAGAACGTTATGTAGCAATACGAAACAATATATAACGTTATAAACTATTACGTAATAACGTATAATGTTATATACTATAACGTACTGACGTATAAAATAATGTAGCATTACGTAACAACGTATAACGTCATTTACTATTACGTTATTACGTATAACGTTATATTCTTTTACTCAATGACGTATAACGTTATATACTATAACGTAATGACGTATAACGTTATGTAGCATCACGTAACAGCGTGCAACGTTATATACTATTACGTAATGACGTATAACGTTATGTAGCAATACGTATCAACGTATAACGTTATATACTATTACGTACTAACGTATAACGTTATGTAGCATTACGTAACAAAGTATAGCGTCATCTACTATTACGTTATTACGTATAACGTTATATTCTTTTACTTTATGACGTATAACGATATATACTATAACGAAATGACGCATAACGTTATGTAGCATTACGTAACAACGTATAACGTTATATACTATAACGTAATGACGTATATCGTTATGTAGCATTACGTAACAACGTATAACGTTTTATACTATCACTGACTGACGTATAACGTTATGTAGCATTACGTAACAACGTATAACGTTTTATACTATCACTGAATGACGTATAACGTTATATACTATAACGTAATGACGTATAACGTTATGTAGCATCACGTAACAGCGTGCAACGTTATTTACTATTACGTAATGACGTATAACGTTATGTAGCAATACGTATGAACGTATAACGTTATGTACTATTACGTACTAACCTATAACGTTATGTAGCATTACGAAACAACGTATTACGTTATATAGTATTACGTAACAACGTATAACGTTATGTACTATTACGTAATAATTTATAACGTTATATACTATTACGTAATAACCTATAATGTTATATAGTATTACCTTATAACGTATAACGTGATATACTATTATGTAATAACGTATAACGTTATGTAGCATTACGAAACAACGTATTACGTTATACAGTATTACGTAACAACGTATAACGTTATGTACTATTACGTAATAATGTATAACGTTATATACTATTACGTAATAACCTATAATGTTATATAGTATTACCTTATAACGCATAACGTCATTTACTATTACGTAATATCGTATAACGTTATGTAGCATTACGTAATAACGTATAACGTTATATACTATAACGTAATGACGTATAACGTTATGTAGCATTACGTAACAGCGTATAACGTTATATACTATTACGTAATGGCGTATAACGTTATATACTATTACGTAATGGCGTATAACGTTATGTAGCGTTACGTAACAACGTACAACGTTATATACTATTACGTAATGACGTATAACGTAATGTAGCATTACGTAACAACGTATAACGTCACTTACTATTTCGTTATTACGTATAACGTTATATTCTTTTACTTAATGACGTATAACGTTATATACTATAACGTAATGACGTATAACGTTATGTAGCATTACGTAACAACGTATAACGTTATATATTATAACGTAATGAGGTATAACGTTATGTAGCATTACGTAACAATGTATAACGTTATATACTATTACGTACTAACGTATATCGTTATGTAGCATTACGTAACAAAGTATAACGTCATCTACTATTACGTTATTACGTATAACGTTATATTCTTTTACTTTATGACGTATAACGTTATATACTATAACGTAATAACGTATAACGTTATATACTATAACGTAATGACGTATAACATTATGTAGCATTACGTAACAACGTATAACGTTATATACTATTACGTAATAACGTATAACGCTATGTAGCATTACGTAACAACGTATAACGGTATAAACTATTACGTAATAACGTATAACGTTATATACTACTACGTAACAGACGTATAACGTTATGTAGCATTACGTAACAAAGTATAACGTCATTTACTATTACGTTATTACGTATAACGTTAAATTCTTTTACTTAATGACGTATAACGTTATATACTATAACGTAATGACGTATAACGTTATGTAGCATTACGTAACAACGTATAACGTTATATACTATTACGTAATAACGTATAACGTTATATACTATAACGTAATGACGTATAACATTATGTAGCATTACGTAACAACGTATAACGTTATATACTATTACGTAATGACGTATAACGTTATGTAGCATTACGTAACAACGTATAACGTTTTATACTATAACAGAATGACGTATAACGTTATGTAGCATTACGTAACAACGTATAACGTTTTATACTATCACTGAATGACGTAAAACGTTATGTAGCATTACGTAACAACGTATAACGTTATATACTATAACGTAATGACGTATAACGTTATGTATCATTACATAACAACGTATAACGTCATTTACTATTACGTAATATCGTATAACGTTATATACTATTACGTAATGGCGTAGAACGTTATGTAGCAATACGTAACAATATATAACGTTATAAACTATTACGCAATAACGTATAATGTTATATACTATAACGTACTGACGTATAAAATAATGTAGCATTACGTAACAACGTATAACGTGATTTACTATTACGTTATTACGTATAACGTTATATTCTTTTACTTAATGACGGATAACGTTATATACTATAACGTAATGACGTATAAAGTTATATAGCATTACGTAACAACGTATAACGTTATATACTATTACGTAATGACGTATAACGTTATGTAGCATTACGTAACAACGTATAACGTTATATACTATAACGTAGTGACGTATAGCGTTATGTAGCATTACGTAACAACGTATAACGTTATATACTATTACGTAATAACGTATAACGTTATGTAGCATTACGTAACAAAGTATAACGTCATCTACTATTACGTTATTACGTATAACGTTCTATTCTTTTACTTTATGACGTATAACGATATATACTATAACGTAATGACGCATAAAGTTATGTAGCATTACGTAACAACGTATAACGTTATATACTATTACGTAATAACGTATAACGTTATGTAGCATTACGTAACAACGTATAACGTTTTATACTATAACGTAATGACGTATAACGTTATGTAGCATTACGTAACAACGTATAACGTTTTATACTATCACTGAATGACGTAAAACGTTATGTAGCATTACGTAACAACGTATAACGATATATACTATAACGTAATGACGTATAACGTTATGTATCATTACATAACAACGTATAACGTCATTTACTATTCCGTAATAACGTATAACGTTATATACTATTACGTAATGGCGTAGAACGTTATGTAGCAATACGAAACAATATATAACGTTATAAACTATTACGTAATAACGTATAATGTTATATACTATAACGTACTGACGTATAAAATAATGTAGCATTACGTAACAACGTATAACGTCATTTACTATTACGTTATTACGTATAACGTTATATTCTTTTACTCAATGACGTATAACGTTATATACTATAACGTAATGACGTATAACGTTATGTAGCATCACGTAACAGCGTGCAACGTTATATACTATTACGTAATGACGTATAACGTTATGTAGCAATACGTATCAACGTATAACGTTATATACTATTACGTACTAACGTATAACGTTATGTAGCATTACGTAACAAAGTATAACGTCATCTACTATTACGTTATTACGTATAACGTTATATTCTTTTACTTTATGACGTATAACGATCTATACTATAACGAAATGACGCATAACGTTATGTAGCATTACGTAACAACGTATAACGTTATATACTATAACGTAATGACGTATATCGTTATGTAGCATTACGTAACAACGTATAACGTTTTATACTATCACTGACTGACGTATAACGTTATGTAGCATTACGTAACAACGTATAACGTTTTATACTATCACTGAATGACGTATAACGTTATATACTATAACGTAATGACGTATAACGTTATGTAGCATCACGTAACAGCGTGCAACGTTATTTACTATTACGTAATGACGTATAACGTTATGTAGCAATACGTATGAACGTATAACGTTATGTACTATTACGTACTAACCTATAACGTTATGTAGCATTACGAAACAACGTATTACGTTATATAGTATTACGTAACAACGTATAACGTTATGTACTATTACGTAATAATTTATAACGTTATATACTATTACGTAATAACCTATAATGTTATATAGTATTACCTTATAACGTATAACGTGATATACTATTATGTAATAACGTATAACGTTATGTAGCATTACGAAACAACGTATTACGTTATACAGTATTACGTAACAACGTATAACGTTATGTACTATTACGTAATAATGTATAACGTTATATACTATTACGTAATAACCTATAATGTTATATAGTATTACCTTATAACGCATAACGTCATTTACTATTACGTAATATCGTATAACGTTATGTAGCATTACGTAATAACGTATAACGTTATATACTATAACGTAATGACGTATAACGTTATGTAGCATTACGTAACAGCGTATAACGTTATATACTATTACGTAATGGCGTATAACGTTATATACTATTACGTAATGGCGTATAACGTTATGTAGCGTTACGTAACAACGTACAACGTTATATACTATTACGTAATGACGTATAACGTAATGTAGCATTACGTAACAACGTATAACGTCACTTACTATTTCGTTATTACGTATAACGTTATATTCTTTTACTTAATGACGTATAACGTTATATACTATAACGTAATGACGTATAACGTTATGTAGCATTACGTAACAACGTATAACGTTATATATTATAACGTAATGAGGTATAACGTTATGTAGCATTACGTAACAATGTATAACGTTATATACTATTACGTACTAACGTATATCGTTATGTAGCATTACGTAACAAAGTATAACGTCATCTACTATTACGTTATTACGTATAACGTTATATTCTTTTACTTTATGACGTATAACGATATATACTATAACGAAATGACGCATAACGTTATGTAGCATTACGTAACAACGTATAACGTTATATACTATAACGTAATGACGTATAACGTTATGTATCATTACATAACAACGTATAACGTCATTTACTATTACGTAATAACGTATAACGTTATATACTATTACGTAATGGCATATAACGTTATGTAGCAATACGTAACAATATATAACGTTATAAACTATTACGTAATAACGTATAATGTTATATACTATAACGTAGTGACGTATAAAATAATGTAGCATTACGTAACAACGTATAACGTCATTTACTATTACGTTATTACGTATAACGTTATATTCTTTTACTTAATGACGTATAACGTTATATACTATAACGTAATGACGTATAACGATATGTAGCATCACGTAACAGCGTGCAACGTTATATACTATTACGTAATGACGTATAACGTTATGTAGTAATACGTATCAACGTATAACGTTATATACTATTACGTACTAACGTATAACGTTATGTAGCATTACAAAACAACGTAAAACGTTATATAGTACTACGTAACAACGTATAACGTTATGTACTATTACGTAATAATGTATAACGTTATATACTATTACGTAATAACCTATAATGTTATATAGTATTACCTTATAACGTATAACGTCATATACTATTATGTAAAAACGTATAACGTTATGTAGCATTACGAAACAACGTATTACGTTATACAGTATTACGTAACAACGTATAACGTTATGTAGCATTACGTAACAACGTATAACGTTCTATACTATAACGTAATGACGTATAACGTTATGTATCATTACGTAACAACGTATAACGTTTTATACAATTACGTAATGGCGTATAACGTTATGTAGCATTACGTAACAACGTATAACGTTATACACTATTACGTAATGGCGTATAACGTTATGTAGCAATACGTAACAACGTATAACGTTATAAACTACTACGTAATAACGTATAACGTTATATACTATAACGTAATGACGTATAACGTAATGTAGCATTACGTAACAACGTATAACGTCATTTACTATTTCGTTATTACGTATAACGTTATATTCTTTTACTTAACGACGTATAACGTTATATACTATAACGTAATGACGTATAACGTTATGTAGCATTACGTAACAACGTATAACGTTATATATTATAACGTAATGAGGTATAACGTTATGTAGCATTACGTAACAATGTATAACGTTATAAACTATTACGTAATAACGCATAACGTTATATACTATTACGTAATAGACGTATAACGTCATATACTATTACGTAATAGACGTATAACGTTATGTAGCATTACGTAACAAAATATAACGTCATTTACTATTACGTTATTACGTATAACGTTATATTCTTTTACTTAATGACGTATAACGTTATATACTATAACGTAACGACGTATAACGCTATGTAGCATTACGTAACAACGTATAACGTTATATACTATTACGTAATGCCGTATAATGTTATGTAGCATTACGTAACAACGTATAACGTTATATATTATAACGTAATGACATATAACGTTATGTAGCAGTACGTAACAACGTATAACGTTATATATTATAACGTAATGACATATAACGTTATGTAGCAGTACGTAACAACGTATAACGTTATATACTATAACGTAAGGACGTATAACGTTATGTATCATTACGTAACAACGTATAACGTTATATACTATTACTTAATAACGTATAACGTTATGTAGCATTACGTAACAAAGTATAATGTCATCTACTATTACATTATTACGTATAGCGTTATATTCTTTTACTTTATGACGTATAATGATATATACTATAACGTAATGACGTATAACGTTATGTAGCATTACGTAACAACGTATAACGTTATATATTATAACGTAATGACATATAACGTTATGTAGCAGTACGTAACAACGTATAACGTTATATACTATAACGTAAGGACGTATAACGTTATGTATCATTACGTAACAACGTATAACATCATTTACTATTACGTAATAACGTATAACGTTATATACTATTACGTAATAGACGTATAACGTCATATACTATTACGTAATAGACGTATAACGTTATGTAGCATTACGTAACAAAGTACAACGTCATCTACTATTACATTATTACGTATAGCGTTATATTCTTTTACTTTATGACGTATAACGATATATACTATAACGTAATGACGTATAACGTTATGTAGCATTACGTAACTACGTATAACGTTATATACTATTACGTAATGACGTATAACGTTATGTATTATTACGTAACAACGCATAACGTCATTTACTATTACGTAATGACGTATAACGTTATGAATTATTACATAACAACGTATAACGTCATTTACTATTACGTAATAACGTATAACGTTATATACTATTACGTAATAGACGTATAACGTTATATACTATAACGTAATGACGTATGACGTTATGTAGCATTACGTAACAACGTATAACGTTATATATTATAACGTAATGGCTTATAACGTTATGTAGCAATACGTAACAACGTATAACGTTATAAACTACTACGTAATAACGCATAACGTTATATACTATTACGTAATAGACGTATAACGTCATATACTATTACGTAATAGACGTATAACGTTATGTAGCATTACGTAACAAAATATAACGTCATTTACTATTACGTTATTACGTATAACGTTATATTCTTTTACTTAATGACGTATAACGTTATATACTATAACGTAACGACGTATAACGCTATGTAGCATTACGTAACAACGTATAACGTTATATACTATTACGTAATGCCGTATAATGTTATGTAGCATTACGTAACAACGTATAACGTTATATACTATAACGTAATGACGTATAACGTTATGTAGCATTACGGAACAACGTATAACGTTATATATTATAACGTAATGAGGTATAACGTTATGTAGCATTACGTAACAACTTATAACGTTATATACTGTTACGTAATGCCGTATAATGTTATGTAGTATTACGTAATAACGTATAACGTTATATATTATAACGTAATGAGGTATAACGTTATGTAGCATTACGTAACAACTTATAACGTTATAAACTATTACGTAATAACGTATAACGTTATATACTATAACGTAATGACGTATAACGTTATGTAGCATTACGTAACAACGTATAACGTTATATACTATTACGTAATGCCGTATAATGTTATGTAGTATTACGTAACAACTTATAACGTTATATACTGTTACGTAATGCCGTATAATGTTATGTAGTATTACGTAATAACGTATAACGTTATATTCTTTTACTTAATAACGTATAACGTTATATACTATAACGTAATGACGTATAACGTTATGTAGCATTACGTAACAACGTATAACGTTATATACTATAACGTAATGACGTATAACGTTATGTATCATTACGTAACAACGTATAACGTCATTTACTATTACGTAATAACGTACAACGTTATATACTATTACGTAATGGCGTATAACGTTATGTAGCAATACGTAACAACGTATAACGTTATAAACTATTACGTAATGACGTATAACGTTATATACTATAACGTAATGACGTATAACGTTATGTAGCATTACGTAACAACGTATAACGTTACATACTATTACGTAATGACGTATAACATAATGTAGCATTACGTAACAACGTATAACGTCATTTACTATTACGTTATTACGTATAACGTTATATTCTTTTACTTAATGACGTATAACGTTATATACTATAACGTAATGACGTATAACGTTATGTAGCATTACGTAACAACGTGTAACGATATATACTATTACGTAATGACGTATAACGTTATGTAGCATTACGTAACAACGTATAACGTTATATACTATTACGTAATGGCGTATAACGTTATATAGCAATACGTAACAACGTATAACGTTAGAAACTACTACGTAATAACGTATAACGTTATATACTATAACGTAATGACGTATAACGTTATGTAGCATTACGTAACAACGTCTAACGTTTTATACTATTACGTAATGACGTATAACGTTATGTAACATTACGTAACAACGTATAACGTTATATACTATTACTTAATAACGTATAACGTTATGAATTATTACATAACAACGTATAACGTCATTTACTATTACGTAATAACGTATAACGTTATATACTATTACGTAATAGACGTATAACGTTATATACTATAACGTAATGGCGTATAACTTTATGTAGCATTACGTTACAACGTATAACGTTATATATTATAACGTAATGACATATAACGTTATGTAGCATTACGTAACAACGTATAACGTTATATACTATTACTTAATAACGTATAACGTTATGTAGCATTACGTAACAAAGTATAATGTCATCTACTATTACATTATTACGTATAGCGTTATATTCTATAACTTTATGACGTATAACGATATATACTATAACGTAATGACGTATAACGTTATGTAGCATTACGTAACAACGTATAACGTTATACACTATTACCTAATGACGTATAACGTTATGTAGCATTACGTAACAACGTATAACGTTATATACTATAACGTAATGACGTATAACGTTATGTATCATTACGTAACAACGTATAACATCATTTACTATTACGTAATAACGTATAACGTTATATACTATTACGTAATAGACGTATAACGTTATATACTATAACGTAATGACGTATAACGTTATGTATCATTACGTAACAACGTATAACATCATTTACTATTACGTAATGACGTATAACGTTATATACTATTACGTAATAGACGTATAACGTCATATACTATTACGTAATAGACGTATAACGTTATGTAGCATTACGTAACAACTTATAACGTTATATACTATAACGTAATGACGTATAACGTTATGTAGCATTACGTATCAACGTATAACGTTATATATTATAACGTAATGAGGTATAACGTTATGTAGCATTACGTAACAACGTATAACGTTATAAACTATTACGTAATAACGTATAACGTTCTATACTACAACGTAATGACGTATAACGTTATGTAGCATTACGTAACAACGTGTAACGTTATATACTATTACGTAATGACGTATAACGTTATGTAGCATTACGTAACAACGTATAACGTTAGAAACTACTACGTACTAACGTATAACGTTATATACTATAACGTAATGACGTATAACGTTATGTAGCATTACGTAACAACGTATAACGTTTTATACTATTACGTAATGACGTATAACGTTATGTAGCATTACGTAACAACGTATAACGTTAGAAACTACTACGTAATAACGTATAACGTTATATACTATAACGTAATGACGTATAACGTTATGTAGCATTACGTAACAAAGTATAATGTCATCTTCTATTTCGTTATTACGTATAGCGTTATATTCTTTTACTTTATGACGTATAACGATATATACTATAACGTAATGACGTATAACGTTATGTAGCATTACGTAACAACGTATAACGTTATATATTATAAAGTAATGACATATAACGTTATGTAGCATTACGTAACAACGTATAACGTTATATATTATAACGTAATGAGGTATAACGTTATGTAGCATTACGTAACAACGTATAACATTATATACTATAACGTAATGACGTATAACGTTATGTAGCATTACGTAACAACGTATAACGGTATATACTATTACTTAATAACGTATAACGTTATGAATTATTACATAACAACGTATAACGTCATTTACTATTACGTAATAACGTATAACGTTATATACTATTACGTAATAGACGTATAACGTTATATACTATAACGTAATGGCGTATAACTTTATGTAGCATTACGTTACAACGTATAACGTTATATATTATAACTTAATGACATATAACGTTATGTAGCATTACGTAACAACGTATAACGTTATATACTATTACTTAATAACGTATAACGTTATGTAGCATTACGTAACAAAGTATAATGTCATCTACTATTACATTATTACGTATAGCGTTATATTCTATAACTTTATGACGTATAACGATATATACTATAACGTAATGACGTATAACGTTATGTAGCATTACGCAACAACGTATAACGTTATATACTATAACGTAATGACGTATAACGTTATGTATCATTACGTAACAACGTATAACGTCATTTACTATTACGTAATAACGTACAACGTTATATACTATTACGTAATGGCGTATAACGTTATGTAGCAATACGTAACAACGTATAACGTCATTTACTATTACGTAATAACGTATAACGTTATATTCTTTTACTTAATAACGTATAACGTTATATACTATAACGTAATGACGTATAACGTTATGTAGCATTACGTAACAACGTATAACGTTATAAACTATTACGTAATAACGTATAACGTTATATACTATAACGTAATGACGTATAACGTTATGTAGCATTACGTAACAACGTATAACGTTATATACTGTTACGTAATGCCGTATAATGTTATGTAGTATTACGTAATAACGTATAACGTTATATACTATTACGTAATGGCGTATAACGTTATGTAGCATTACGTAACAACTTATAACGTTATAAACTATTACGTAATAACGTATAACGTTATATACTATAACGTAATGACGTATAACGTTATGTAGCATTACGTAACAACGTATAACGTTATATACTATTACGTAATGCCGTATAATGTTATGTAGTATTACGTAACAACGTATAACGCTATATACTATTACGTAATGCCGTATAATGATATGTAGTATTACGTAACAACGTATAACGTTATATACTATAACGTAATGACGTATAACGTTATGTAGCATTACGTAACAACGTATGGCGTTATATATTATAACGTAATGACGTATAACGTTCTGTAGCCTTACGTAACAAAGTATAACGTCATCTACTATTACGTTATTACGTATAACGTTATATTCTTTTACTTAATGACGTATAACGTTATATACTATAACGTAATGACGTATAACATAATGTAGCATTACGTAACAACGTATAACGTCATTTACTATTACGTTATTACGTATAACGTTATATTCTTTTACTTAATAACGTATAACGTTATGTAGCATTACATAACAACGTATAAAGTTATATACTATAACGTAATGACGTATAACGTTATGTATCATTACGTAACAACGTATAACGTCATTCACTATTACGTAATAACGTATAACGTTATATACTATTACGTAATGGCATATAACGTTATGTAGCAATACGTAACAACGTATAACGTTATAAACTATTACGTAATAACGTATAACGTTCTATACTATAACGTAATGACGTATAACGTTATGTAGCATTACGTAACAACGTGTAACGTTATATACTATTACGTAATGACCTATAACGTTATGTAGCATTACGTAACAACGTATAACGTTAGAAACTACTACGTAATAACGTATAACGTTATATACTATAACGTAATGACGTATAACGTTATGTAGCATTACGTAACAACGTATAACGTTTTATACTATTACGTAATGACGTATAACGTTATGTAGCATTACGTAACAACGTATAACGTTATAAACTATTACGTAATAACGTATAACGTTCTATACTATAACGTAATGACGTATAACGTTATGTAGCATTACGTAACAACGTGTAACGTTATATACTATTACGTAATGACGTATAACGTTATGTAGCATTACGTAACAACGTATAACGTTAGAAACTACTACGTAATAACGTATAACGTTATATACTATAACGTAATGACGTATAACGTTATGTAGCATTACGTAACAACGTATAACGTTTTATACTATTACGTAATGACGTATAACGTTATGTATTATTACTTAACAACTTATAACGTCATTTACTATTACGTAATGACGTATAACGTTATGTAGCATTACGTAACAACGTATAACATTATATATTATAACGTAATGACGTATAACGTTATGTAGCATTACGTAACAACGTATAACGTTATATACTATTACTTAATAACGTATAACGTTATGAATTATTACATAACAACGTATAACGTCATTTACTATTACGTAATAACGTATAACGTTATATACTATTACGTAATAGACGTATAACGTTATATACTATAACGTAATGACGTATAACTTTATTTAGCATTACGTAAAAACGTATAACGTTATATATTATAACGTAATGACATATAACGTTATGTAGCATTACGTAACAACGTATAACGTTATATACTATTACTTAATAACGTATAACGTTATGTAGCATTACGTAACAAAGTATAATGTCATCTTCTATTTCGTTATTACGTATAGCGTTATATTCTTTTACTTTATGACGTATAACGATATATACTATTACGTAATGACGTATAACGTTATGTAGCATTACGTAACAACGTATAACGTTATATATTATAAAGTAATGACATATAACGTTATGTAGCATTACGTAACAACGTATAACGTTATATATTATAACGTAATGAGGTATAACGTTATGTAGCATTACGTAACAACGTATAACATTATATACTATAACGTAATGACGTATAACGTTATGTAGCATTACGTAACAACGTATAACGTTATATACTATTACTTAATAACGTATAACGTTATGAATTATTACATAACAACGTATAACGTCATTTACTATTACGTAATAACGTATAACGTTATATACTATTACGTAATAGACGTATAACGTTATATACTATAACGTAATGGCGTATAACTTTATGTAGCATTACGTTACAACGTATAACGTTATATATTATAACGTAATGACATATAACGTTATGTAGCATTACGTAACAACGTATAACGTTATATACTATTACTTAATAACGTATAACGTTATGTAGCATTACGTAACAAAGTATAATGTCATCTACTATTACATTATTACGTATAGCGTTATATTCTATAACTTTATGACGTATAACGATATATACTATAACGTAATGACGTATAACGTTATGTAGCATTACGTAACAACGTATAACGTTATATACTATAACGTAATGACGTATAACGTTATGTATCATTACGTAACAACGTATAACGTCATTTACTATTACGTAATAACGTACAACGTTATATACTATTACGTAATGGCGTATAACGTTATGTAGCAATACGTAACAACGTATAACGTCATTTACTATTACGTAATAACGTATAACGTTATATTCTTTTACTTAATAACGTATAACGTTATATACTATAACGTAATGACGTATAACGTTATGTAGCATTACGTAACAACGTATAACGTTATAAACTATTACGTAATAACGTATAACGTTATATACTATAACGTAATGACGTATAACGTTATGTAGCATTACGTAACAACGTATAACGTTCTATACTATAACGTAATGCCGTATAACGTTATGTAGTATTACGTAATAATGTATAACGTTATATACTATTACGTAATGGCGTATAACGTTATGTAGCATTACGTAACAACTTATAACGTTATAAACTATTACGTAATGGCGTATAACGTTATGTAGCAATACGTAACAACGTATAACGTTATAAACTACTACGTAATAACGTATAACGTTATATAATATAACGTAATGACGTATAACGTAATGTAGCATTACGTAACAACGTATAACGTCATTTCCTATTTCGTTATTACGTATAACGTTATATTCTTTTACTTAACGACGTATAACGTTATATACTATAACGTAATGACGTATAACGTTATGTAGCATTACGTAACAACGTATAACGTTATATATTATAACGTAATGAGGTATAACGTTATGTAGCATTACGTAACAATGTATAACGTTATAAACTATTACGTAATAACGCATAACGTTATATACTATTACGTAATAGACGTATAACGTCATATACTATTACGTAATAGACGTATAACGTTATGTAGCATTACGTAACAAAATATAACGTCATTTACTATTACGTTATTACGTATAACGTTATATTCTTTTACTTAATGACGTATAACGTTATATACTATAACGTAACGACGTATAACGCTATGTAGCATTACGTAACAACGTATAACGTTATATACTATTACGTAATGCCGTATAATGTTATGTAGCATTACGTAACAACGTATAACGTTATATATTATAACGTAATGATATATAACGTTATGTAGCATTACGTAACAACGTATAACGTTATATATTATAACGTAATGAGGTATAACGTTATGTAGCATTACGTAACAATGTATAACGTTATAAACTATTACGTAATAACGCATAACGTTATATACTATTACGTAATAGACGTATAACGTCATATACTATTACGTAATAGACGTATAACGTTATGTAGCATTACGTAACAAAATATAACGTCATTTACTATTACGTTATTACGTATAACGTTATATTCTTTTACTTAATGACGTATAACGTTATATACTATAACGTAACGACGTATAACGCTATGTAGCATTACGTAACAACGTATAACGTTATATACTATTACGTAATGCCGTATAATGTTATGTAGCATTACGTAACAACGTATAACGTTATATATTATAACGTAATGATATATAACGTTATGTAGCAGTACGTAACAACGTATAACGTTATATATTATAACGTAATGACATATAACGTTATGTAGCAGTACGTAACAACGTATAACGTTATATACTATAACGTAAGGACGTATAACGTTATGTATCATTACGTAACAACGTATAACGTTATATACTATTACTTAATAACGTATAACGTTATGTAGCATTACGTAACAAAGTATAATGTCATCTACTATTACATTATTACGTATAGCGTTATATTCTTTTACTTTATGACGTATAACGATATATACTATAACGTAATGACGTATAACGTTATGTAGCATTACGTAACTACGTATAACGTTATATACTATTACGTAATGACGTATAACGTTATGTATTATTACGTAACAACGTATAACGTCATTTACTATTACGTAATGACGTATAACGTTATGAATTATTACATAACAACGTATAACGTCATTTACTATTACGTAATAACGTATAACGTTATATACTATTACGTAATAGACGTATAACGTTATATACTATAACGTAATGACGTATGACGTTATGTAGCATTACGTAACAACGTATAACGTTATATATTACAACGTAATGGCTTATAACGTTATGTAGCAATACGTAACAACGTATAACGTTATATATTATAACGTAATGACGTATAACGTTATGTAGCATTACGTAACAACGTATAACGTTATATATTATAACGTAATAGACGTATAACGTTATGTAGCATTACGTAACAAAATATAACGTCATTTACTATTACGTTATTACGTATAACGTTATATTCTTTTACTTAATGACGTATAACGTTATATACTATAACGTAACGACGTATAACGCTATGTAGCATTACGTAACAACGTATAACGTTATATACTATTACGTAATGCCGTATAATGTTATGTAGCATTACGTAACAACGTATAACGTTATATATTATAACGTAATGACGTATAACGTTATGTAGCATTACGTAACAACGTATAACGTTATATATTATAACGTAATGAGGTATAACGTTATGTAGCATTACGTAACAACTTATAACGTTATATACTGTTACGTAATGCCGTATAATGTTATGTAGTATTACGTAATAACGTATAACGTTATATATTATAACGTAATGAGGTATAACGTTATGTAGCATTACGTAACAACTTATAACGTTATAAACTATTACGTAATAACGTATAACGTTATATACTATAACGTAATGACGTATAACGTTATGTAGCATTACGTAACAACGTATAACGTTATATACTATTACGTAATGCCGTATAATGTTATGTAGTATTACGTAACAACTTATAACGTTATATACTGTTACGTAATGCCGTATAATGTTATGTAGTATTACGTAATAACGTATAACGTTATATACTATTACGTAATGGCGTATAACGTTATGTAGGAATACGTAACAACGTATAACGTTATAAACTATTACGTAATAACGTATAATGTTATATACTATAACGTAATGACGTATAACGTTATTTAGCATTACGTAACAACGTATAACGTTATATACTATAACGTAATGAAGTATAACGTTATATATCATTACGTAACAACGTATAACGTCATTTACTATTACGTTATTACGTATAACGTTATATTCTTTTACTTAATAACGTATAACGTTATGTAGCATTACATAACAACGTATAAAGTTATATACTATAACGTAATGACGTATAACGTTATGTATCATTACGTAACAACGTATAACGTCATTCACTATTACGTAATAACGTATAACGTTATATACTATTACGTAATGGCGTATAACGTTATGTAGCAATACGTAACAACGTATAACGTTATAAACTATTACGTAATAACGTATAACGTTCTATACTATATCGTAATGACGTATAACGTTATGTAGCATTACGTAACAACGTGTAACGTTATATACTATTACGTAATGACGTATAACGTTATGTAGCATTACGGAACAACGTATAACGTTAGAAACTACTACGTAATAACGTATAACGTTATATACTATAACGTAATGACGTATAACGTTATGTAGCATTACGTAACAACGTATAACGTTATATACTATTACGTAATGACGTATAACGTTATGTATTATTACGTAACAACGTATAACGTCATTTACTATTACGTAATGACGTATAACGTTATGAATTATTACATAACAACGTATAACGTCATTTACTATTACGTAATAACGTATAACGTTATATACTATTACGTAATAGACGTATAACGTTATATACTATAACGTAATGACGTATGACGTTATGTAGCATTACGTAACAACGTATAACGTTATATATTACAACGTAATGGCTTATAACGTTATGTAGCAATACGTAACAACGTATAACGTTATAAACTACTACGTAATAACGCATAACGTTATATACTATTACGTAATAGACGTATAACGTCATATACTATTACGTAATAGACGTATAACGTTATGTAGCATTACGTAACAAAATATAACGTCATTTACTATTACGTTATTACGTATAACGTTATATTCTTTTACTTAATGACGTATAACGTTATATACTATAATGTAACGACGTATAACGCTATGTAGCATTACGTAACAACGTATAACGTTATATACTATTACGTAATGCCGTATAATGTTATGTAGCATTACGTAACAACGTATAACGTTATATACTATAACGTAATGACGTATAACGTTATGTAGCATTACGTAACAACGTATAACGTTATATATTATAACGTAATGAGGTATAACGTTATGTAGCATTACGTAACAACTTATAACGTTATATACTGTTACGTAATGCCGTATAATGTTATGTAGCATTACGTAACAAAATATAACGTCATTTACTATTACGTTATTACGTATAACGTTATATTCTTTTACTTAATGACGTATAACGTTATATACTATAACGTAACGACGTATAACGCTATGTAGCATTACGTAACAACGTATAACGTTATATACTATTACGTAATGCCGTATAATGTTATGTAGCATTACGTAACAACTTATAACGTTATATACTATTACGTAATAGACGTATAACGTCATATACTATTACGTAATAGACGTATAACGTTATGTAGCATTACGTAACAAAATATAACGTCATTTACTATTACGTTATTACGTATAACGTTATATTCTTTTACTTAATGACGTATAACGTTATATACTATAACGTAACGACGTATAACGCTATGTAGCATTACGTAACAACGTATAACGTTATATACTATTACGTAATGCCGTATAATGTTATGTAGCATTACGTAACAAAATATAACGTCATTTACTATTACGTTATTACGTATAACGTTATATATCATTACGTAACAACGTATAACGTCATTTACTATTACGTTATTACGTATAACGTTATATTCTTTTACTTAATAACGTATAACGTTATGTAGCATTACATAACAACGTATAAAGTTATATACTATAACGTAATGACGTATAACGTTATGTATCATTACGTAACAACGTATAACGTCATTCACTATTACGTAATAACGTATAACGTTATATACTATTACGTAATGGCGTATAGCGTTATGTAGCAATACGTAACAACGTATAACGTTATAAACTATTACGTAATAACGTATAACGTTCTATACTATAACGTAATGACGTATAACGTTATGTAGCATTACGTAACAACGTGTAACGTTATATACTATTACGTAATGACGTATAACGTTATGTAGCATTACGGAACAACGTATAACGTTAGAAACTACTACGTAATAACGTATAACGTTATATACTATAACGTAATGACGTATAACGTTATGTAGCATTACGTAACAACGTATAACGTTTTATACTATTACGTAATGACGTATAACGATACGTAGCATTACGTAACAACGTATAACGTTAGAAACTACTACGTAATAACGTATAACGTTATATACTATAACGTAATGACGTATAACGTTATGTAGCATTACGTAACAACGTATAACGTTTTATACTATTACGTAATGACGTATAACGTTATGTATTATTACTTAACAACGTATAACGTCATTTACTATTACGTAATGACGTATAACGTTATGTAGCATTACGTAACAACGTATAACATTATATACTATAACGTAATGACGTATAACGTTATGTAGCATTACGTAACAACGTATAACGTTATATACTATTACTTAATAACGTATAACGTTATGTAGCATTACGTAACAAAGTATAATGTCATCTACTATTACATTATTACGTATAGCGTTATATTCTATAACTTTATGACGTATAACGATATATACTATAACGTAATGACGTATAACGTTATGTAGCATTACGTAACAACGTATAACGTTATATACTATAACGTAATGACGTATAACGTTATGTAGCAATACGTAACAACGTATAACGTCATTTACTATTACGTAATAACATATAACGTTATATTCTTTTACTTAATAACGTATAACGTTATATACTATAACGTAATGACGTATAACGTTATGTAGCATTACGTAACAACGTATAACGTTATAAACTATTACGTAATAACGTATAACGTTATATACTATAACGTAATGACGTATAACGTTATGTAGCATTACGTAACAACGTATAACGTTATATACTGTTACGTAATGCCGTATAATGTTATGTAGTATTACGTAATAACGTATAACGTTATATACTATTACGTAATGGCGTATAACGTTATGTAGCATTACGTAACAATTTATAACGTTATAAACTATTACGTAATAACGTATAACGTTATATACTATAACGTAATGACGTATAACGTTATGTAGCATTACGTAACAACGTATAACGTTATATACTATTACGTAATGCCGTATAATGATATGTAGTATTACGTAACAACGGATAACGTTATATACTATAACGTAATGACGTATAACGTTATGTAGCATTACGTAACAACGTATGGCGTTATATATTATAACGTAATGACGTATAACGTTCTGTAGCCTTACGTAACAAAGTATAACGTCATCTACTATTACGTTATTACGTATAACGTTATATTCTTTTACTTAATGACGTATAACGTTATATACTATAACGTAATGACGTATAACATAATGTAGCATTACGTAACAACGTATAACGTCATTTACTATTACGTTATTACGTATAACGTTATATTCTTTTACTTAATAACGTATAACGTTATGTAGCATTACATAACAACGTATAAAGTTATATACTATAACGTAATGACGTATAACGTTATGTATCATTACGTAACAACGTATAACGTCATTCACTATTACGTAATAACGTGTAACGTTATATACTATTACGTAATGGCGTATAACGTTATGTAGCAATACGTAACAACGTATAACGTTATAAACTATTACGTAATAACGTATAACGTTCTATACTATAACGTAATGACGTATAACGTTATGTAGCATTACGTAACAACGTGTAACGTTATATACTATTACGTAATGACGTATAACGTTATGTAGCATTACGTAACAACGTATAACGTTAGAAACTACTACGTAATAACGTATAACGTTATATACTATAACGTAATGACGTATAACGTTATGTAGCATTACGTAACAACGTATAACGTTTTATACTATTACGTAATGACGTATAACGTTATGTAGCATTACGTAACAACGTATAACGTTAGAAACTACTACGTAATAACGTATAACGTTATATACTATAACGTAATGACGTATAACGTTATGTAGCATTACGTAACAACGTATAACGTTTTATACTATTACGTAATGACGTATAACGTTATGTATTATTACTTAACAACGTATAACGTCATTTACTATTACGTAATGACGTATAACGTTATGTAGCATTACGTAACAACGTATAACATTATATACTATAACGTAATTACGTATAACGTTATGTAGCATTACGTAAAAACGTATAACGTTATATACTATTACTTAATAACGTATAACGTTATGAATTATTACATAACAACGTATAACGTCATTTACTATTACGTAATAACGTATAACGTTATATACTATTACGTAATAGACGTATAACGTTATATACTATAACGTAATGACGTATAACTTTATGTAGCATTACGTAAAAACGTATAACGTTATATATTATAACGTAATGACATATAACGTTATGTAGCATTACGTAACAACGTATAACGTTATATACTATTACATAATAACGTATAACGTTATGTAGCATTACGTAACAAAGTATAATGTCATCTTCTATTTCGTTATTACGTATAGCGTTATATTCTTTTACTTTATGACGTATAACGATATATACTATAACGTAATGACGTATAACGTTATGTAGCATTACGTAACAACGTATAACGTTATATATTATAAAGTAATGACATATAACGTTATGTAGCATTACGTAACAACGTATAACGTTATATATTATAACGTAATGAGGTATAACGTTATGTAGCATTACGTAACAACGTATAACGTTATATACGATAACGTAATGACGTATAACGTTATATAGCATTACGTAACAACGTATAACGTTATATACTATAACGTAATGACGTATAACGTTATATAGCATTACGTAACAACGTATAACGTTATATATTATAACGTAATGAGGTATAACGTTATGTAGCATTACGTAACAACTTATAACGTTATGAACTATTACGTAATAACGTATAACGTTATATAGCATTACGTAACAACGTATAACGTTATATATTATAACGTAATGAGGTATAACGTTATGTTGCATTACGTAACAACTTATAACGTTATGAACTATTACGTAATAACGTATAACGTTATATACTATAACGTAATGACGTATAACGTTATGTAGCATTACGTAACAACGTATAACGTTATATAATATTACGTAATGCCGTATAATGTTATGTAGTATTACGTAAGAACGTATAACGTTATATACGAGGGTGAATCAAATATAAACGAGACTTTTGTTTCTGAGCGCGTAAATTTAAAGGGAGCGAGCGGCCGCTTCTAGTGTGCATTGGTTGGGATGTCAGGAGTGGGGAGAGCAGGCCGTTGTCCAGTTCAGACACGTTTGGCGGTAGTATTCAAGATGTCAGAGCAACAAGTACACCTCTCAGTTGCGCAACGCATTATTATTAAATTTCTCACACATGAAGGCGTCAAACCAATAGAAATTCTGCAAAGATTGACTGCACAGTTCGGGGATCAGACACTGTCAAGGGCTCGCGTGTTTGCCTGGCATAAGAAGTTCAAGGAAGGACGTGAACTGGTTGAAAATGTGGAACATGATCGTCGTCCTCGAACCAGCATTACGGAGGAGAACATTCGCACGATTCGTGAACTTCTTGAAAGAGATCGGCGTTTGACACTTTCTGAAATGACAGCACAGGTTGGAATAAGTTATGGGAGCTGTCAAACAATCGTCACAAAGGACCTAGGGTTCCGTAAAGTGTGCGCCAGATGGGTCCCTCGCCTTTTGACAGCAGAACAGAAGTTGAGACGTTTCCAAGTGTGTCAGGAGCTTTCAGCATGGTTTTCGGAAGAAGGGGATACATTTTTGAATCGAATAGTCACCTGCGATGAAACTTGGGTTCATCATTACACACCCGAATCGAAACACGCCAGTATGGAGTGGCGGAGGAAGGAGGAGGCAGCCCCTGTGAAAGCCAAGACGCGGTTGTCAGCTGGGAAGGTGCTGGCAACTGTTTTTTTCGACCGGCGTGGCGTTTTGCACATTGATTTTTTGCATGAGCGTCGCACAATAAATGCTGCTTATTACTGTGAGCTTTTGAGGGAGGCAAAGGTTGCTTATCGTTCGAAAAGGCGTAACCAACCGATTCGAGACGTCATTCTCCTCCACGACAACGCCAGGCCTCATACAGCAGCTCTAACCTGCACAACATTAGAGGAAATAAGGTGGACTCCACTTGATCATCCTCCCTACAGTCCTGACCTATCGCCCTGCGATTTCCATCTCTTCGGACCGCTTAAAGAAGCACTAGGAGGACAACGATTCCAAGACGACGCGGCGGTGGAGGCCTTTGTGCGCAATTGGCTTCTGACACAGCACTCTTCTTTTTACGATGCTGGGATCAAAAATCTCCCAATCCGCTGGGAAAAATGCATTTCCAAAGCAGGAGACTATGTTGAAAAATAATATGTGCTTGGCTATGTTATTTCACTGAATAAAATTATTTTAAAAATAAAGTCTCGTTTATATTTGATTCGCCTTCGTACTATTAGGTAATGCCGTATAATGATATGTAGTATTACGTAACAACGTATAACGTTATATACTATAACGTAATGACGTATAACGATATGTAGCATTACGTAACAACGTATGGCGTTATATATTATAACGTAATGAGGTATAACGTTATGTAGCATTACGTAACAACTTATAACGTTATGAACTATTACGTAATAACGTATAACGTTATATAGCATTACGTAACAACGTATAACGTTATATATTATAACGTAATGAGGTATAACGTTATGTAGCATTACGTAACAACTTATAACTTTATGAACTATTACGTAATAACGTATAACGTTATATACTATAACGTAATGACGTATAACGTTATGTAGCATTACGTAACAACGTATAACGTTATATACTATAACGTAATGACGTATAACGTTATGTATCATTACGTAACAACGTATAACGTCATTTACTATTACGTAACAACGTATAACGTTATATACTATAACGTAATGACGTATAACGTTATGTAGCATTACGTAACAACGTATAACGTTATATACTATTACGTAATGCCGTATAATGTTATGTAGTATTACGTAACAACTTATAACGTTATATACTGTTACGTAATGCCGTATAATGTTATGTAGTATTACGTAATAACGAATAACGTTATATACTATTACGTAATGGCGTATAACGTTATGTAGGAATACGTAACAACGTATAACGTTATAAACTATTACGTAATAACGTATAATGTTATATACTATAACGTAATGACGTATAACGTTATGTAGCATTACGTAACAACGTATAACGTTATATACTATAACGTAATGACGTATAACGTTATATATCATTACGTAACAACGTATAACGTCATTTACTATTACGTAATAACGTATAACGTTATATTCTTTTACTTAATAACGTATAACGTTATATACTATAACGTAATGACGTATAACGTTATGTAGCATTACGTAACAACGTATAACGTTATATACTATAACGTAATGACGTATAACGTTATGTATCATTACGTAACAACGTATAACGTCATTTACTATTACGTAATAACGTATAACGTTATATACTATTACGTAATGGCGTATAACGTTATGTAGCAATACGTAACAACGTATAACGTTATAAACTATTACGTAATGACGTATAACGTTATGTAGCATTACGTAACAACGTATAACGTTGTATACTATTACTTAATAACGTATAACGTTATGTAGCATTACGTAACAAAGTATAATGTCATCTTCTATTACGTTATTACGTATAGCGTTATATTCTTTTACTTTATGACGTATAACGATATATACTATAACGTAATGACGTATAACGTTATGTAGCATTACGTAACAACGTATAACGTTATATATTATAAAGTAATGACATATAACGTTATGTAGCATTACGTAACAACGTATAACGTCATCTACTATTACGTTATTACGTATAGCGTTATATTCTTTTACTTTATGACGTATAACGATATATACTATAACGTAACAACGTATAACGTTAGAAACTACTACGTAATAACGTATAACGTTATATACTATTACCTAATGACGTATAACGTTATGTAGCATTACGTAACAACGTATAACGTTATATATTATAACGTAATGACATATAACGTTATGTAGCATTACGTAACAACGTATAACGTTATATACTATTACTTAATAACGTATAACGTTATGTAGCATTACGTAACAAAGTATAATGTCATCTTCTATTACGTTATTACGTATAGCGTTATATTCTTTTACTTTATGACGTATAACGATATATACTATTACGTAATGGCTTATAACGTTATATAGCAATACGTAACAACGTATAACGTTATAAACTACTACGTGATAACGTATAACGTTATATACTATAACGTAATGACGTATAACGTAATGTAGCATTACGTAACAACGTATAACGTTATATACGATAACGTAATGACGTATAACGTTATATAGCATTACGTAACAACGTATAACGTTATATACTATAACGTAATGACGTATAACGTTATATAGCATTACGTAACAACGTATAACGTTATATATTATAACGTAATGAGGTATAACGTTATGTAGCATTACGTAACAACTTATAACGTTATGAACTATTACGTAACAACGTATAACGTTATATAGCATTACGTAACAACGTATAACGTTATATATTATAACGTAATGAGGTATAACGTTATGTAGCATTACGTAACAACTTATAACGTTATGAACTATTACGTAATAACGTATAACGTTATATACTATAACGTAATGACGTATAACGTTATGTAGCATTACGTAACAACGTATAACGTTATATACTATTACTTAATGCCGTATAATGTTATGTAGTATTACGTAACAACGTATAACGTTATATACTATTACGTAATGCCGTATAATGACATGTAGTATTACGTAACAACGTATAACGTTATATACTATAACGTAATGACGTATAACGTTATGTAGCATTACGTAACAACGTATGGCGTTATATATTATAACGTAATGACGTATAACGTTATGTAGCATTACGTAACAAAGTATAACGTCATCTACTATTACGTTATTACGTATAACGTTATAATCTTTTACTTTATGACGTATAACGATATATACTATAACGTAATGACGTATAACGTTATGTAGCATTACGTAACAGCGTATAACGTTATATACTATAACATAATGACGTATAACGTTATGTATCATTACGTAACAACGTATAACGTCATTTACTATTACGAAATAACGTATAACGTTATATACTATTACGTAATGGCGTATAACGTTATGTAGCATTACGTAACAACGTATAACGTTATGTACTACTACGTAATAACGTATAACGTTCAGTAGCATTACGTATCAAAGTATAACGTCATCTACTATTACGTTATTACGTATAGCGTTATATTCTTTTACTTTATGACGTATAACGATGTATACTATAACGTAATGACGTATAACGTTATGTAGCATTACGTAACAACGTATAACGTTATATACTATTACGTATTGACGTATAACGTTATGTAGCATTACGTAACAACGTATAACGTTATATACTACAACGTAATGACGAATAACGTTATGTATCATTACGTAACAACGTATAACGTCATTTACTATTACGTAATAACGTATAACGTTATATACTATTACGTAATAGACGTATGACGTTATATACTATTACGTAATAGACGTATAACGTTATGTAGCATTACGTAACAAAGAATAACGTCATTTACTATTACGTTATTACGTATAACGTTATATTCTTTTACTTAATGACGTATAACGTTGTATACTATTACGTAATGCCGTATAATGTTATGTAGCATTACGTAGCAACGTATAACGTTATATAATATAGCGTAATGACGTATAACGTTATGTAGCAATACGTAACAACGTATAACGTTATAAACTATTACGTAATGACGTATAACGTTATGTAGCATTACGTAACAACGTATAACGTTGTATACTATTACTTAATAACGTATAACGTTATGTAGCATTACGTAACAAAGTACAACGTCATCTACTATTACGTTATTACGTATAGCGTTATATTCTTTTACTTTATGACGTATAACGATATATACTATAACGTAATGACGTATAACGTTATGTAGCATTACGTAACTACGTATAACGTTATATACTATAACGTAATGACGTATAACGTTATGTATCATTACGTAACAACGTATAACGTTATATACTATTACGTAATGCCGTATAATGCTATGTAGTATTACGTAATAACGTATAACGTTATATATTATAACGTAATGAGGTATAACGTTATGTAGCATTACGTAACAACTTATAACGTTATAAACTATTACGTAATAACGTATAACGTTATATACTATAACGTAATGACGTATAACGTTATGTAGCATTACGTAACAACGTATAACGTTATATACTATTACGTAATGCCGTATAATGTCATGTAGTATTACGTAACAACTTATAACGTTATATACTGTTACGTAATGCCGTATAATGTTATGTAGTATTACGTAATAACGTATAACGTTATATACTATTACGTAATAGACGTATAACGTTATATACTATAACGTAATGGCGTATAACTTTATGTAGCATTACGTAACAACGTATAACGTTATATATTATAACGTAATGACATATAACGTTATGTAGCATTACGTAACAACGTATAACGTTATATACTATTACTTAATAACGTATAACGTTATGTAGCATTACGTAACAAAGTATAATGTCATCTACTATTACATTATTACGTATAGCGTTATATTCTGTTACTTTATGACGTATAACGATATATACTATAACGTAATGACGTATAACGTTATGTAGCATTACGTAACAACGTATAACGTTATATACTATAACGTAATGACGTATAACGTTATGTATCATTACGTAACAACGTATAACATCATTTACTATTACGTAATAACGTATAACGTTATATACTATTACGTAATAGACGTATAACGTTATATACTATAACGTAATGACGTATAACGTTATGTATCATTACGTAACAACGTATAACATCATTTACTATTACGTAATAACGTATAACGTTATATACTATTACGTAATAGACGTATAACGTCATATACTATTACGTAATAGACGTATAACGTTATGTAGCATTACGTAACAACGTATAACGTTATATACTATAACGTAATGACGTATAACGTTATGTAGCATTACGTAACAACGTATAACGTTATATATTATAACGTAATGAGGTATAACGTTATGTAGCATTACGTAACAACTTATAACGTTATCAACTATTACGTAATAACGTATAACGTTATATACTATAACGTAATGACGTATAACGTTATGTAGCATTACGTAACAACGTATAACGTTATATACTATTACGTAAAGCCGTATAATGTTATGTAGTATTACGTAACAACGTATAACGTTATATACTATAACGTAATGACGTATAACGTTATGTAGCATTACGTAACAACGTATGGCGTTATATATTATAACGTAATGACGTATAACGTTCTGTAGCCTTACGTAACAAAGTATAACGTCATCTACTATTACGTTATTACGTATAACGTTATATTCTTTTACTTAATGACGTATAACGTTATATACTATAACGTAATGACGTATAACATAATGTAGCATTACGTAACAACGTATAACGTCATTTACTATTACGTTATTACGTATAACGTTATATTCTTTTACTTAATAACGTATAACGTTATGTAGCATTACATAACAACGTATAAAGTTATATACTATAACGTAATGACGTATAATGTTATGTATCATTACGTAACAACGTATAACGTCATTCACTATTACGTAATAACGTATAACGTTATATACTATTACGTAATGGCGTATAACGTTATGTAGCAATACGTAACAACGTATAACGTTATAAACTATTACGTAATAACGTATAACGTTCTATACTATAACGTAATGACGTATAACGTTATGTAGCATTACGTAACAACGTGTAACGTTATAAACTATTACGTAATAACGTATAACGTTCTATACTATAACGTAATGACGTATAACGTTATGTATCATTACGTAACAACGTATAACATCATTTACTATTACGTAATAACGTATAACGTTATATACTATTACGTAATAGACGTATAACGTCATATACTATTACGTAATAGACGTATAACGTTATGTAGCATTACGTAACAACGTATAACGTTATATACTATAACGTAATGACGTATAACGTTATGTAGCATTACGTAACAACGTATAACGTTATATATTATAACGTAATGAGGTATAACGTTATGTAGCATTACGTAACAACTTATAACGTTATCAGCTATTACGTAATATCGTATAACGTTATATACTATTACTTAATAACGTATAACGTTATGAATTATTACATAACAACGTATAACGTCATTTACTATTACGTAATAACGTATAACGTTATATACTATTACGTAATAGACGTATAACGTTATATACTATAACGTAATGGCGTATAACTTTATGTAGCATTACGTAACAACGTATAACGTTATATATTATAACGTAATGACATATAACGTTATGTAGCATTACGTAACAACGTATAACGTTATATACTATTACTTAATAACGTATAACGTTATGTAGCATTACGTAACAAAGTATAATGTCATCTACTATTACATTATTACGTATAGCGTTATATTCTTTTACTTTATGACGTATAACGATATATACTATAACGTAATGACGTATAACGTTATGTAGCATTACGTAACAACGTATAACGTTATACACTATTACCTAATGACGTATAACGTTATGTAGCATTACGTAACAACGTATAACGTTATATACTATAACGTAATGACGTATAACGTTATGTATCATTACGTAACAACGTATACCATCATTTACTATTACGTAATAACGCATAACGTTATATACTATTACGTAATAGACGTATAACGTCATATACTATTACGTAATAGACGTATAACGTTATGTAGCATTACGTAACAACGTATAACGTTATATACTATAACGTAATGACGTATAACGTTATGTAGCATTACGTAACAACGTATAACGTTATATATTATAACGTAATGAGGTATAACGTTATGTAGCATTACGTAACAACTTATAACGTTATCAACTATTACGTAATAACGTATAACGTTATATACTATTACTTAATAACGTATAACGTTATGAATTATTACATAACAACGTATAACGTCATTTACTATTACGTAATAACGTATAACGTTATATACTATTACGTAATAGACGTATAACGTTATATACTATAACGTAATGGCGTATAACTTTATGTAGCATTACGTAACAACGTATAACGTTATATATTATAACGTAATGACATATAACGTTATGTAGCATTACGTAACAACGTATAACGTTATATACTATTACTTAATAACGTATAACGTTATGTAGCATTACGTAACAAAGTATAATGTCATCTACTATTACATTATTACGTATAGCGTTATATTCTTTTACTTTATGACGTATAACGATATATACTATAACGTAATGACGTATAACGTTATGTAGCATTACGTAACAACGTATAACGTTATACACTATTACCTAATGACGTATAACGTTATGTAGCATTACGTAACAACGTATAACGTTATATACTATAACATAATGACGTATAACGTTATGTATCATTACGTAACAACGTATAACATCATTTACTATTACGTAATAACGTATAACGTTATATACTATTACGTAATAGACGTATAAAGTTATATACTATAACGTAATGACGTATAACGTTATGTATCATTACGTAACAACGTATAACATCATTTACTATTACGTAATAACGTATAACGTTATATACTATTACGTAATAGACGTATAACGTCATATACTATTACGTAATAGACGTATAACGTTATGTAGCATTACGTAACAACGTATAACGTTATATACTATTACGTAATGGCGTATAACGTTATGTAGCAATACGTAACAACGTATAACGTTATAAACTATTACGTAATAACGTATAACGTTCTATACTATAACGTAATGACGTATAACGTTATGTAGCATTACGTAACAACGTGTAACGTTATATACTATTACGTAATGACGTATAACGTTATGTAGCATTACGTAACAACGTATAACGTTAGAAACTACTACGTAATAACGTATAACGTTATATACTATAACGTAATAGACGTATAACGTTATATACTACAACGTAATGACGTATAACTTTATGTAGCATTACGTAACAACGTATAACGTTATATATTATAACGTAATGACATATAACGTTATGTAGCATTACGTAACAACGTATAACGTTATATACTATTACTTAATAACGTATAACGTTATGTAGCATTACGTAACAAAGTATAATGTCATCTTCTATTTCGTTATTACGTATAGCGTTATATTCTTTTACTTTATGTCGTATAACGATATATACTATAACGTAATGACGTATAACGTTATGTAGCATTACGTAACAACGTATAACGTTATATATTATAAAGTAATGACATATAACGTTATGTAGCATTACGTAACAACGTATAACGTTATATATTATAACGTAATGAGGTATAACGTTATGTAGCATTACGTAACAACGTATAACGTTATAAACTACTACGTGATAACGTATAACGTTATATACTATAACGTAATGACGTATAACGTAATGTAGCATTACGTAACAACGTATAACGTTATATACGATAACGTAATGACGTATAACGTTATATAGCATTACGTAACAACGTATAACGTTATATACTATAACGTAATGACGTATAACGTTATATAGCATTACGTAACAACGTATAACGTTATATATTATAACGTAATGAGGTATAACGTTATGTAGCATTACGTAACAACTTATAACGTTATGAACTATTACGTAATAACGTATAACGTTATATAGCATTACGTAACAACGTATAACGTTATATATTATAACGTAATGAGGTATAACGTTATGTTGCATTACGTAACAACTTATAACGTTATGAACTATTACGTAATAACGTATAACGTTATATACTATAACGTAATGACGTATAACGTTATGTAGCATTACGTAACAACGTATAACGTTATATAATATTACGTAATGCCGTATAATGTTATGTAGTATTACGTAAGAACGTATAACGTTATATACGAGGGTGAATCAAATATAAACGAGACTTTTGTTTCTGAGCGCGTAAATTTAAAGGGAGCGAGCGGCCGCTTCTAGTGTGCATTGGTTGGGATGTCAGGAGTGGGGAGAGCAGGCCGTTGTCCAGTTCAGACACGTTTGGCGGTAGTATTCAAGATGTCAGAGCAACAAGTACACCTCTCAGTTGCGCAACGCATTATTATTAAATTTCTCACACATGAAGGCGTCAAACCAATAGAAATTCTGCAAAGATTGACTGCACAGTTCGGGGATCAGACACTGTCAAGGGCTCGCGTGTTTGCCTGGCATAAGAAGTTCAAGGAAGGACGTGAACTGGTTGAAAATGTGGAACATGATCGTCGTCCTCGAACCAGCATTACGGAGGAGAACATTCGCACGATTCGTGAACTTCTTGAAAGAGATCGGCGTTTGACACTTTCTGAAATGACAGCACAGGTTGGAATAAGTTATGGGAGCTGTCAAACAATCGTCACAAAGGACCTAGGGTTCCGTAAAGTGTGCGCCAGATGGGTCCCTCGCCTTTTGACAGCAGAACAGAAGTTGAGACGTTTCCAAGTGTGTCAGGAGCTTTCAGCATGGTTTTCGGAAGAAGGGGATACATTTTTGAATCGAATAGTCACCTGCGATGAAACTTGGGTTCATCATTACACACCCGAATCGAAACAAGCCAGTATGGAGTGGCGGAGGAAGGAGGAGGCAGCCCCTGTGAAAGCCAAGACGCGGTTGTCAGCTGGGAAGGTGCTGGCAACTGTTTTTTTCGACCGGCGTGGCGTTTTGCACATTGATTTTTTGCATGAGCGTCGCACAATAAATGCTGCTTATTACTGTGAGCTTTTGAGGGAGGCAAAGGTTGCTTATCGTTCGAAAAGGCGTAACCAACCGATTCGAGACGTCATTCTCCTCCACGACAACGCCAGGCCTCATACAGCAGCTCTAACCTGCACAACATTAGAGGAAATAAGGTGGACTCCACTTGATCATCCTCCCTACAGTCCTGACCTATCGCCCTGCGATTTCCATCTCTTCGGACCGCTTAAAGAAGCACTAGGAGGACAACGATTCCAAGACGACGCGGCGGTGGAGGCCTTTGTGCGCAATTGGCTTCTGACACAGCACTCTTCTTTTTACGATGCTGGGATCAAAAATCTCCCAATCCGCTGGGAAAAATGCATTTCCAAAGCAGGAGACTATGTTGAAAAATAATATGTGCTTGGCTATGTTATTTCACTGAATAAAATTATTTTAAAAATAAAGTCTCGTTTATATTTGATTCGCCTTCGTACTATTAGGTAATGCCGTATAATGATATGTAGTATTACGTAACAACGTATAACGTTATATACTATAACGTAATGACGTATAACGATATGTAGCATTACGTAACAACGTATGGCGTTATATATTATAACGTAATGAGGTATAACGTTATGTAGCATTACGTAACAACTTATAACGTTATGAACTATTACGTAATAACGTATAACGTTATATAGCATTACGTAACAACGTATAACGTTATATATTATAACGTAATGAGGTATAACGTTATGTAGCATTACGTAACAACTTATAACTTTATGAACTATTACGTAATAACGTATAACGTTATATACTATAACGTAATGACGTATAACGTTATGTAGCATTACGTAACAACGTATAACGTTATATACTATAACGTAATGACGTATAACGTTATGTATCATTACGTAACAACGTATAACGTCATTTACTATTACGTAACAACGTATAACGTCATATACTATAACGTAATGACGTATAACGTTATGTAGCATTACGTAACAACGTATAACGTTATATACTATTACGTAATGCCGTATAATGTTATGTAGTATTACGTAACAACTTATAACGTTATATACTGTTACGTAATGCCGTATAATGTTATGTAGTATTACGTAATAACGAATAACGTTATATACTATTACGTAATGGCGTATAACGTTATGTAGGAATACGTAACAACGTATAACGTTATAAACTATTACGTAATAACGTATAATGTTATATACTATAACGTAATGACGTATAACGTTATGTAGCATTACGTAACAACGTATAACGTTATATACTATAACGTAATGACGTATAACGTTATATATCATTACGTAACAACGTATAACGTCATTTACTATTACGTAATAACGTATAACGTTATATTCTTTTACTTAATAACGTATAACGTTATATACTATAACGTAATGACGTATAACGTTATGTAGCATTACGTAACAACGTATAACGTTATATACTATAACGTAATGACGTATAACGTTATGTATCGTTACGTAACAACGTATAACGTCATTTACTATTACGTAATAACGTATAACGTTATATACTATTACGTAATGGCGTATAACGTTATGTAGCAATACGTAACAACGTATAACGTTATAAACTATTACGTAATGACGTATAACGTTATGTGGCATTACGTAACAACGTATAACGTTGTATACTATTACTTAATAACGTATAACGTTATGTAGCATTACGTAACAAAGTACAACGTCATCTACTATTACGTTATTACGTATAGCGTTATATTCTTTTACTTTATGACGTATAACGATATATACTATAACGTAATGACGTATAACGTTATGTAGCATTACGTAACTACGTATAACGTTATATACTATTACGTAATGACGTATAACGTTATGTATTATTACGTAACAACGTATAACGTCATTTACTATTACGTAATGACGTATAACGTTATGAATTATTACATAACAACGTATAACGTCATTTACTATTACGTAATAACGTATAACGTTATATACTATTACGTAACAGACGTATAACGTTATATACTATAACGTAATGACGTATAACGTTATGTAGCATTACGTAACAACGTATAACGTTATATATTATAACGTAATGAGGTATAACGTTATGTAGCATTACGTAACAACTTATAACGTTATGAACTATTACGTAATAACGTATAACGTTATATACTATAACGTAACGACGTATAACGCTATGTAGCATTACGTAACAACGTATAACGTTATATACGATAACGTAATGACGTATAACGTTATATAGCATTACGTAACAACGTATAACGTTATATACTATAACGTAATGACGTATAACGTTATATAGCATTACGTAACAACGTATAACGTTATATATTATAACGTAATGAGGTATAACGTTATGTAGCATTACGTAACAACTTATAACGTTATGAACTATTACGTAATAACGTATAACGTTATATAGCATTACGTAACAACTTATAACGTTATAAACTATTACGTAATAACGTATAACGTTATATATTATAACGTAATGACGTATAACGTTATGTAGCATTACGTAACAACGTGTAACGTTATATACTATTACGTAATAACCTATAACGTTATGTAGCATTACGTAACAGCGTATAACGTTATATACTATTACGTAATAACGTATAACGTTATGTAGCATTACGTAACAACGTATAACGTTATATACTATAACTTAATGACGTATAATGTTATGTAGCATTACGTAACAACTTATAACGTTATATACTATAACGTAATGACGTATAACGTTATGTAGCATTACGTAACAACGTATAACGTTATATACTATTACTTAATAACGTATAACGTTATGAATTATTACATAACAACGTATAACGTCATTTACTATTACGTAATAACGTATAACGTTATATACTATTACGTAATAGACGTATAACGTTATATACTATAACGTAATGACGTATAACTTTATGTAGCATTACGTAACAACGTATAACGTTATATATTATAACGTAATGACATATAACGTTATGTAGCATTACGTAACAACGTATAACGTTATATAATATTACTTAATAACGTATAACGTTATGTAGCATTACGTAACAAAGTATAATGTCATCTTCTATTACGTTATTACGTATAGCGTTATATTCTTTTACTTTATGACGTATAACGATATATACTATAACGTAATGACGTATAACGTTATGTAGCATTACGTAACAACGTATAACGTTATATATTATAAAGTAATGACATATAACGTTATGTAGCATTACGTAACAACGTATAACGTCATCTACTATTACGTTATTACGTATAGCGTTATATTCTTTTACTTTATGACGTATAACGATATATACTATAACGTAACAACGTATAACGTTAGAAACTACTACGTAATAACGTATAACGTTATATACTATTACCTAATGACGTATAACGTTATGTAGCATTACGTAACAACGTATAACGTTATATATTATAACGTAATGACATATAACGTTATGTAGCATTACGTAACAACGTATAACGTTATATACTATTACTTAATAACGTATAACGTTATGTAGCATTACGTAACAAAGTATAATGTCATCTTCTATTACGTTATTACGTATAGCGTTATATTCTTTTACTTTATGACGTATAACGATATATACTATTACGTAATGGCTTATAACGTTATATAGCAATACGTAACAACGTATAACGTTATAAACTACTACGTGATAACGTATAACGTTATATACTATAACGTAATGACGTATAACGTAATGTAGCATTACGTAACAACGTATAACGTTATATACGATAACGTAATGACGTATAACGTTATATAGCATTACGTAACAACGTATAACGTTATATACTATAACGTAATGACGTATAACGTTATATAGCATTACGTAACAACGTATAACGTTATATATTATAACGTAATGAGGTATAACGTTATGTAGCATTACGTAACAACTTATAACGTTATGAACTATTACGTAACAACGTATAACGTTATATAGCATTACGTAACAACGTATAACGTTATATATTATAACGTAATGAGGTATAACGTTATGTAGCATTACGTAACAACTTATAACGTTATGAACTATTACGTAATAACGTATAACGTTATATACTATAACGTAATGACGTATAACGTTATGTAGCATTACGTAACAACGTATAACGTTATATACTATTACTTAATGCCGTATAATGTTATGTAGTATTACGTAACAACGTATAACGTTATATACTATTACGTAATGCCGTATAATGACATGTAGTATTACGTAACAACGTATAACGTTATATACTATAACGTAATGACGTATAACGTTATGTAGCATTACGTAACAACGTATGGCGTTATATATTATAACGTAATGACGTATAACGTTATGTAGCATTACGTAACAAAGTATAACGTCATCTACTATTACGTTATTACGTATAACGTTATAATCTTTTACTTTATGACGTATAACGATATATACTATAACGTAATGACGTATAACGTTATGTAGCATTACGTAACAACGTATAACGTTATATACTATAACGTAATGACGTATAACGTTATTTATCATTACGTAACAACGTATAACGTCATTTACTATTACGAAATAACGTATAACGTTATATACTATTACGTAATGGCGTATAACGTTATGTAGCATTACGTAACAACGTATAACGTTATGTACTACTACGTAATAACGTATAACGTTCAGTAGCATTACGTATCAAAGTATAACGTCATCTACTATTACGTTATTACGTATAGCGTTATATTCTTTTACTTTATGACGTATAACGATGTATACTATAACGTAATGACGTATAACGTTATGTAGCATTACGTAACAACGTATAACGTTATATACTATTACGTATTGACGTATAACGTTATGTAGCATTACGTAACAACGTATAACGTTATATACTACAACGTAATGACGAATAACGTTATGTATCATTACGTAACAACGTATAACGTCATTTACTATTACGTAATAACGTATAACGTTATATACTATTACGTAATAGACGTATGACGTTATATACTATTACGTAATAGACGTATAACGTTATGTAGCATTACGTAACAAAGAATAACGTCATTTACTATTACGTTATTACGTATAACGTTATATTCTTTTACTTAATGACGTATAACGTTGTATACTATTACGTAATGCCGTATAATGTTATGTAGCATTACGTAGCAACGTATAACGTTATATAATATAGCGTAATGACGTATAACGTTATGTAGCATTACGTAACAACGTATAACGTTATATACTATTACGTAATGGCGTATAACGTTATGTAGCAATACGTAACAACGTATAACGTTATAAACTACTACGTAATAACGTATAACGTTATATACTATAACGTAATGACGTATAACGTAATGTAGCATTACGTAACAACGTATAACGTCATTTACTATTACGTTATTACGTATAACGTTATATTCTTTTACTTAATGACGTATAACGTTATATACTATAACGTAACGACGTATAACGCTATGTAGCATTACGTAACAACGTATAACGTTATATACTATTACGTAATGCCGTATAATGTTATGTAGCATTACGTAACAACGCATAACGTTATATACTATAACGTAATGACGTATAACGTTATGTAGCATTACGTAACAACGTATAACGTTATATATTATAACGTAATGAGGTATAACGTTAGGTAGCATTACGTAACGAGGTATAACGTCATTTACTATTACGTAATAACGTATAACGTTATGTAGCATTACGATACAACGTCTTGCGTTATATAGTATTACGTAACAACGTATAACGTTATGTACTATTACGTAATGACGTATAACGTTATGTAGCATTACGTAACAACGTATAACCTTATAGACTATAACGTAATGACGTATAACGTTATGTAGCATTACGTAACAACGTATAACGTTATGTACTATTACGTAATAACGTATAACGTTATGTAGCATTACGTAACAAAGTATAACGTCATCTACTATTACGTTATTACGTATAGCGTTATATTCTTTTACTTTATGACGTATAACGATATATACTATAACGTAATGACGAATAACGTTATGTAGCATTACGTAACAACGTATAACGTTATATACTATTACGTATTGACGTATAACGTTATGTAGCATTACGTAACAACGTATAACGTTATATACTACAACGTAATGACGTATAACGTTATGTATCATTACGTAACAACGTATAACGTCATTTATTATTACGTAATAACGTATAACGTTATATATTATAACGTAATGACATATAACGTTATGTAGCATTACGTAACAACGTATAACGTTATATACTATTACTTAATAACGTATAACGTTATGTAGCATTACGTAACAAAGTATAATGTCATCTTCTATTACGTTATTACGTATAGCGTTATATTCTTTTACTTTATGACGTATAACGATATATACTATAACGTAATGACGTATAACGTTATGTAGCATTACGTAACAACGTATAACGTTATATATTATAAAGTAATGACATATAACGTTATGTAGCATTACGTAACAACGTATAACGTCATCTACTATTACGTTATTACGTATAGCGTTATATTCTTTTACTTTATGACGTATAACGATATATACTATAACGTAACAACGTATAACGTTAGAAACTACTACGTAATAACGTATAACGTTATATACTATTACCTAATGACGTATAACGTTATGTTGCATTACGTAACAACGTATAACGTTATATATTATAACGTAATGACATATAACGTTATGTAGCATTACGTAACAACGTATAACGTTATATACTATTACTTAATAACGTATAACGTTATGTAGCATTACGTAACAAAGTATAATGTCATCTTCTATTACGTTATTACGTATAACGTTATATTCTTTTACTTAATGACGTATAACGTTATATACTATAACGTAACGACGTATAACGCTATGTAGCATTACGTAACAACGTATAACGTTATATACTATTACGTAATGGCGTATAACGTTATGTAGCAATACGTAACAACGTATAACGTTATAAACTACTACGTAATAACGTATAACGTTATATACTATAACGTAATGACGTATAACGTAATGTAGCATTACGTAACAACGTATAACGTCATTTACTATTACGTTATTACGTATAACGTTATAATCTTTTACTTTATGACGTATAACGATATATACTATAACGTAACGACGTATAACGCTATGTAGCATTACGTAACAACGTATAACGTTATATACTATTACGTAATGCCGTATAATGTTATGTAGCATTACGTAACAACGCATAACGTTATATACTATAACGTAATGACGTATAACGTTATGTAGCATTACGTAACAACGTATAACGTTATATATTATAACGTAATGAGGTATAACGTTAGGTAGCATTACGTAACGAGGTATAACGTCATTTACTATTACGTAATAACGTATAACGTTATGTAGCATTACGTTACAACGTCTTACGTTATATAGTATTACGTAACAACGTATAACGTTATGTACTATTACGTAATGACGTATAACCTTATAGAATATAACGTAATGACGTATAACGTTATGTAGCATTACGTAACAACGTATAACGTTATGTACTATTACGTAATAACGTATAACGTTATGTAGCATTACGTAACAAAGTATAACGTCATCTACTATTACGTTATTACGTATAGCGTTATATTCTTTTACTTTATGACGTATAACGATATATACTATGACGTAATGACGTATAACGTTATGTAGCATTACGTAACAACGTATAACGTTATATACTATTACGTATTGACGTATAACGTTATGTAGCATTACGTAACAACGTATAACGTTATATACTACAACGTAATGACGTATAACGTTATGTATCATTACGTAACAACGTATAACGTCATTTACTATTACGTAATAACGTATAACGTTATATACTATTACGTAATAGACGTATGACGTTATATACTATTACGTGATAGACGTATAACGTTATGTTGCATTACGTATCAACGTAAAACCTCATTTACTATTACGTAGTGCCGTATAAGGTTATGTAGCATTACGTAACAACGTATAACGTTATATACTATTACTTAATGCCGTATAATGTTATGTAGTATTACGTAACAATGTATAACGTTATATACTATTACGTAATGCCGTATAATGATATGTAGTATTACGTAACAACGTATAACGTTATATACTATAACGTAATGACGTATAACGTTATGTAGCATTACGTAACAACGTATGGCGTTATATATTATAACGTAATGACGTATAACGTTATGTAGCATTACGTAACAAAGTATAACGTCATCTACTATTACGTTATTACGTATAACGTTATAATCTTTTACTTTATGACGTATAACGATATATACTATAAAGTAATGACGTATAACGTTATGTAGCATTACGTAACAACGTATAACGTTATATACTATAACGTAATGACGTATAACGTTATGTATCATTACGTAACAACGTATAACGTCATTTACTATTACGAAATAACGTATAACGTTATATACTATTACGTAATGGCGTATAACGTTATGTAGCAATACGTAACAACGTATAACGTTATAAACTATTACGTAATGACGTATAATGTTATGTAGCATTACGTAACAACGTATAACGTTATATACTATTACGTATTGACGTATAACGTTATGTAGCATTACGTAACAACGTATAACGTTATATACTACAACGTAATGACGTATAACGTTATGTATCATTACGTAACAACGTATAACGTCATTTACTATTACGTAATAACGTATAACGTTATATACTATTACGTAATAGACGTATGACGTTATATACTATTACGTGATAGACGTATAACGTTATGTTGCATTACGTATCAACGTAAAACCTCATTTACTATTACGTAGTGCCGTATAAGGTTATGTAGCATTACGTAACAACGTATAACGTTATATACTATTACTTAATGCCGTATAATGTTATGTAGTATTACGTAACAATGTATAACGTTATATACTATTACGTAATGCCGTATAATGATATGTAGTATTACGTAACAACGTATAACGTTATATACTATAACGTAATGACGTATAACGTTATGTAGCATTACGTAACAACGTATGGCGTTATATATTATAACGTAATGACGTATAACGTTATGTAGCATTACGTAACAAAGTATAACGTCATCTACTATTACGTTATTACGTATAACGTTATAATCTTTTACTTTATGACGTATAACGATATATACTATAAAGTAATGACGTATAACGTTATGTAGCATTACGTAACAACGTATAACGTTATATACTATAACGTAATGACGTATAACGTTATGTATCATTACGTAACAACGTATAACGTCATTTACTATTACGAAATAACGTATAACGTTATATACTATTACGTAATGGCGTATAACGTTATGTAGCAATACGTAACAACGTATAACGTTATAAACTATTACGTAATGACGTATAACGTTATGTAGCATTACGTAACAACGTATAACGTTATGTACTACTACGTAATAACGTATAACGTTCAGTAGCATTACGTAACAAAGTATAACGTCATCTACTATTACGTTATTACGTATAGCGTTATATTCTTTTACTTTATGACGTATAACGATGTATACTATTACGTAATGCCGTATAATGTTATGTAGCATTACGTAGCAACGTATAACGTTATATAATATAGCGTAATGACGTATAACGTTATGTAGCATTACGTAATAACGTATAACGTCATTTACTATTACGTTATTACGTATAACGTTATATTCTTTTACTTAATGACGTATAACGTTATATACTATAACGTAACGACGTATAACGCTATGTAGCATTACGTAACAACGTATAACGTTATATACTATTACGTAATGCCGTATAATGTTGTGTAGCATTACGTAACAACGCATAACGTTTTATACTATAACGTAATGACGTATAACGTTATGTAGCATTACGTAACAACGTATAACGTTATATATTATAACGTAATGAGGTATAACGTTATGTAGCATTACGTAACAACGTATAACGTTATATATTATAACGTAATGAGGTATAACGTTATGTAGCATTACGTAACAACTTATAACTTTATGAACTATTACGTAATAACGTATAACGTTATATACTATAACGTAATGACGTATAACGTTATGTAGCATTACGTAACAACGTATAACGTTATATACTATAACGTAATGACGTATAACGTTATGTATCATTACGTAACAACGTATAACGTCATTTACTATTACGTAACAACGTATAACGTTATATACTATAACGTAATGACGTATAACGTTATGTAGCATTACGTAACAACGTATAACGTTATATACTATTACGTAATGCCGTATAATGTTATGTAGTATTACGTAACAACTTATAACGTTATATACTGTTACGTAATGCCGTATAATGTTATGTAGTATTACGTAATAACGAATAACGTTATATACTATTACGTAATGGCGTATAACGTTATGTAGGAATACGTAACAACGTATAACGTTATAAACTATTACGTAATAACGTATAATGTTATATACTATAACGTAATGACGTATAACGTTATGTAGCATTACGTAACAACGTATAACGTTATATACTATAACGTAATGACGTATAACGTTATATATCATTACGTAACAACGTATAACGTCATTTACTATTACGTAATAACGTATAACGTTATATTCTTTTACTTAATAACGTATAACGTTATATACTATAACGTAATGACGTATAACGTTATGTAGCATTACGTAACAACGTATAACGTTATATACTATAACGTAATGACGTATAACGTTATGTATCATTACGTAACAACGTATAACGTCATTTACTATTACGTAATAACGTATAACGTTATATACTATTACGTAATGGCGTATAACGTTATGTAGCAATACGTAACAACGTATAACGTTATAAACTATTACGTAATGACGTATAACGTTATGTAGCATTACGTAACAACGTATAACGTTGTATACTATTACTCAATAACGTATAACGTTATGTAGCATTACGTAACAAAGTACAACGTCATCTACTATTACGTTATTACGTATAGCGTTATATTCTTTTACTTTATGACGTATAACGATATATACTATAACGTAATGACGTATAACGTTATGTAGCATTACGTAACTACGTATAACGTTATATACTATTACGTAATGACGTATAACGTTATGTATTATTACGTAACAACGTATAACGTCATTTACTATTACGTAATGACGTATAACGTTATGAATTATTACATAACAACGTATAACGTCATTTACTATTACGTAATAACGTATAACGTTATATACTATTACGTAACAGACGTATAACGTTATATACTATAACGTAATGACGTATAACGTTATGTAGCATTACGTAACAACGTATAACGTTATATATTATAACGTAATGAGGTATAACGTTATGTAGCATTACGTAACAACTTATAACGTTATGAACTATTACGTAATAACGTATAACGTTATATACTATAACGTAACGACGTATAACGCTATGTAGCATTACGTAACAACGTATAACGTTATATACGATAACGTAATGACGTATAACGTTATATAGCATTACGTAACAACGTATAACGTTATATACTATAACGTAATGACGTATAACGTTATATAGCATTACGTAACAACGTATAACGTTATATATTATAACGTAATGAGGTATAACGTTATGTAGCATTACGTAACAAAGTATAACGTCATCTACTATTACGTTATTACGTATAACGTTATAATCTTTTACTTTATGACGTATAACGATATATACTATAAAGTAATGACGTATAACGTTATGTAGCATTACGTAACAACGTATAACGTTATATACTATAACGTAATGACGTATAACGTTATGTATCATTACGTAACAACGTATAACGTCATTTACTATTACGAAATAACGTATAACGTTATATACTATTACGTAATGGCGTATAACGTTATGTAGCAATACGTAACAACGTATAACGTTATAAACTATTACGTAATGACGTATAACGTTATGTAGCATTACGTAACAACGTATAACGTTATGTACTACTACGTAATAACGTATAACGTTCAGTAGCATTACGTAACAAAGTATAACGTCATCTACTATTACGTTATTACGTATAGCGTTATATTCTTTTACTTTATGACGTATAACGATGTATACTATTACGTAATGCCGTATAATGTTATGTAGCATTACGTAGCAACGTATAACGTTATATAATATAGCGTAATGACGTATAACGTTATGTAGCATTACGTAACAACGTATAACGTCATTTACTATTACGTTATTACGTATAACGTTATATTCTTTTACTTAATGACGTATAACGTTATATACTATAACGTAACGACGTATAACGCTATGTAGCATTACGTAACAACGTATAACGTTATATACTATTACGTAATGCCGTATAATGTTGTGTAGCATTACGTAACAACGCATAACGTTTTATACTATAACGTAATGACGTATAACGTTATGTAGCATTACGTAACAACGTATAACGTTATATATTATAACGTAATGAGGTATAACGTTATGTAGCATTACGTAACAACGTATAACGTTATATATTATAACGTAATGAGGTATAACGTTATGTAGCATTACGTAACAACTTATAACTTTATGAACTATTACGTAATAACGTATAACGTTATATACTATAACGTAATGACGTATAACGTTATGTAGCATTACGTAACAACGTATAACGTTATATACTATAACGTAATGACGTATAACGTTATGTATCATTACGTAACAACGTATAACGTCATTTACTATTACGTAACAACGTATAACGTTATATACTATAACGTAATGACGTATAACGTTATGTAGCATTACGTAACAACGTATAACGTTATATACTATTACGTAATGCCGTATAATGTTATGTAGTATTACGTAACAACTTATAACGTTATATACTGTTACGTAATGCCGTATAATGTTATGTAGTATTACGTAATAACGAATAACGTTATATACTATTACGTAATGGCGTATAACGTTATGTAGGAATACGTAACAACGTATAACGTTATAAACTATTACGTAATAACGTATAATGTTATATACTATAACGTAATGACGTATAACGTTATGTAGCATTACGTAACAACGTATAACGTTATATACTATAACGTAATGACGTATAACGTTATATATCATTACGTAACAACGTATAACGTCATTTACTATTACGTAATAACGTATAACGTTATATTCTTTTACTTAATAACGTATAACGTTATATACTATAACGTAATGACGTATAACGTTATGTAGCATTACGTAACAACGTATAACGTTATATACTATAACGTAATGACGTATAACGTTATGTATCATTACGTAACAACGTATAACGTCATTTACTATTACGTAATAACGTATAACGTTATATACTATTACGTAATGGCGTATAACGTTATGTAGCAATACGTAACAACGTATAACGTTATAAACTATTACGTAATGACGTATAACGTTATGTAGCATTACGTAACAACGTATAACGTTGTATACTATTACTTAATAACGTATAACGTTATGTAGCATTACGTAACAAAGTACAACGTCATCTACTATTACGTTATTACGTATAGCGTTATATTCTTTTACTTTATGACGTATAACGATATATACTATAACGTAATGACGTATAACGTTATGTAGCATTACGTAACTACGTATAACGTTATATACTATTACGTAATGACGTATAACGTTATGTATTATTACGTAACAACGTATAACGTCATTTACTATTACGTAATGACGTATAACGTTATGAATTATTACATAACAACGTATAACGTCATTTACTATTACGTAATAACGTATAACGTTATATACTATTACGTAACAGACGTATAACGTTATATACTATAACGTAATGACGTATAACGTTATGTAGCATTACGTAACAACGTATAACGTTATATATTATAACGTAATGAGGTATAACGTTATGTAGCATTACGTAACAACTTATAACGTTATGAACTATTACGTAATAACGTATAACGTTATATACTATAACGTAACGACGTATAACGCTATGTAGCATTACGTAACAACGTATAACGTTATATACGATAACGTAATGACGTATAACGTTATATAGCATTACGTAACAACGTATAACGTTATATACTATAACGTAATGACGTATAACGTTATATAGCATTACGTAACAACGTATAACGTTATATATTATAACGTAATGAGGTATAACGTTATGTAGCATTACGTAACAACTTATAACGTTATGAACTATTACGTAATAACGTATAACGTTATATAGCATTACGTAACAACTTATAACGTTATAAACTATTACGTAATAACGTATAACGTTATATATTATAACGTAATGACGTATAACGTTATGTAGCATTACGTAACAACGTGTAACGTTATATACTATTACGTAATAACCTATAACGTTATGTAGCATTACGTAACAGCGTATAACGTTATATACTATTACGTAATAACGTATAACGTTATGTAGCATTACGTAACAACGTATAACGTTATATACTATAACTTAATGACGTATAACGTTATGTAGCATTACGTAACAACGTATAACGTTATATACTATAACGTAATGACGTATAACGTTATGTAGCATTACGTAACAACGTATAACGTTATATACTATTACTTAATAACGTATAACGTTATGAATTATTACATAACAACGTATAACGTCATTTACTATTACGTAATAACGTATAACGTTATATACTATTACGTAATAGACGTATAACGTTATATACTATAACGTAATGACGTATAACTTTATGTAGCATTACGTAACAACGTATAACGTTATATATTATAACGTAATGACATATAACGTTATGTAGCATTACGTAACAACGTATAACGTTATATACTATTACTTAATAACGTATAACGTTATGTAGCATTACGTAACAAAGTATAATGTCATCTTCTATTACGTTATTACGTATAGCGTTATATTCTTTCACTTTATGACGTATAACGATATATACTATAACGTAATGACGTATAACGTTATGTAGCATTACGTAACAACGTATAACGTTATATATTATAAAGTAATGACATATAACGTTATGTAGCATTACGTAACAACGTATAACGTCATCTACTATTACGTTATTACGTATAGCGTTATATTCTTTTACTTTATGACGTATAACGATATATACTATAACGTAACAACGTATAACGTTAGAAACTACTACGTAATAACGTATAACGTTATATACTATTACCTAATGACGTATAACGTTATGTAGCATTACGTAACAACGTATAACGTTATATATTATAACGTAATGACATATAACGTTATGTAGCATTACGTAACAACGTATAACGTTATATACTATTACTTAATAACGTATAACGTTATGTAGCATTACGTAACAAAGTATAATGTCATCTTCTATTACGTTATTACGTATAGCGTTATATTCTTTTACTTTATGACGTATAACGATATATACTATTACGTAATGGCTTATAACGTTATATAGCAATACGTAACAACGTATAACGTTATAAACTACTACGTGATAACGTATAACGTTATATACTATAACGTAATGACGTATAACGTAATGTAGCATTACGTAACAACGTATAACGTTATATACGATAACGTAATGACGTATAACGTTATATAGCATTACGTAACAACGTATAACGTTATATACTATAACGTAATGACGTATAACGTTATATAGCATTACGTAACAACGTATAACGTTATATATTATAACGTAATGAGGTATAACGTTATGTAGCATTACGTAACAACTTATAACGTTATGAACTATTACGTAACAACGTATAACGTTATATAGCATTACGTAACAACGTATAACGTTATATATTATAACGTAATGAGGTATAACGTTATGTAGCATTACGTAACAACTTATAACGTTATGAACTTTTACGTAATAACGTATAACGTTATATACTATAACGTAATGACGTATAACGTTATGTAGCATTACGTAACAACGTATAACGTTATATACTATTACTTAATGCCGTATAATGTTATGTAGTATTACGTAACAACGTATAACGTTATATACTATTACGTAATGCCGTATAATGACATGTAGTATTACGTAACAACGTATAACGTTATATACTATAACGTAATGACGTATAACGTTATGTAGCATTACGTAACAACGTATGGCGTTATATATTATAACGTAATGACGTATAACGTTATGTAGCATTACGTAACAAAGTATAACGTCATCTTCTATTACGTTATTACGTATAACGTTATAATCTTTTACTTTATGACGTATAACGATATATACTATAACGTAATGACGTATAGCGTTATGTATCATTACGTAACAACGTATAACGTCATTTACTATTACGAAATAACGTATAACGTTATATACTATTACGTAATGGCGTATAACGTTATGTAGCATTACGTAACAACGTATAACGTTATGTACTACTACGTAATAACGTATAACGTTCAGTAGCATTACGTATCAAAGTATAACGTCATCTACTATTACGTTATTACGTATAGCGTTATATTCTTTTACTTTATGACGTATAACGATGTATACTATAACGTAATGACGTATAACGTTATGTAGCATTACGTAACAACGTATAACGTTATATACTATTACGTATTGACGTATAACGTTATGTAGCATTACGTAACAACGTATAACGTTATATACTACAACGTAATGACGAATAACGTTATGTATCATTACGTAACAACGTATAACGTCATTTACTATTACGTAATAACGTATAACGTTATATACTATTACGTAATAGACGTATGACGTTATATACTATTACGTAATAGACGTATAACGTTATGTAGCATTACGTAACAAAGAATAACGTCATTTACTATTACGTTATTACGTATAACGTTATATTCTTTTACTTAATGAATTATAACGTTGTATACTATTACGTAATGCCGTATAATGTTATGTAGCATTACGTAACAACGCATAACGTTATATACTATAACGTAATGACGTATAACGTTATGTAGCATTACGTAACAACGTATAACGTTATATATTATAACGTAATGAGGTATAACGTTAGGTAGCATTACGTAACGAGGTATAACGTCATTTACTATTACGTAATAACGTATAACGTTATGTAGCATTACGATACAACGTCTTGCGTTATATAGTATTACGTAACAACGTATAACGTTATGTACTATTACGTAATGACGTATAACGTTATGTAGCATTACGTAACAACGTATAACCTTATAGACTATAACGTAATGACGTATAACGTTATGTAGCATTACGTAACAACGTATAACGTTATGTACTATTACGTAATAACGTATAACGTTATGTAGCATTACGTAACAAAGTATAACGTCATCTACTATTACGTTATTACGTATAGCGTTATATTCTTTTACTTTATGACGTATAACGATATATACTATAACGTAATGACGAATAACGTTATGTAGCATTACGTAACAACGTATAACGTTATATACTATTACGTATTGACGTATAACGTTATGTAGCATTACGTAACAACGTATAACGTTATATACTACAACGTAATGACGTATAACGTTATGTATCATTACGTAACAACGTATAACGTCATTTATTATTACGTAATAACGTATAACGTTATATATTATAACGTAATGACATATAACGTTATGTAGCATTACGTAACAACGTATAACGTTATATACTATTACTTAATAACGTATAACGTTATGTAGCATTACGTAACAAAGTATAATGTCATCTTCTATTACGTTATTACGTATAGCGTTATATTCTTTTACTTTATGACGTATAACGATATATACTATAACGTAATGACGTATAACGTTATGTAGCATTACGTAACAACGTATAACGTTATATATTATAAAGTAATGACATATAACGTTATGTAGCATTACGTAACAACGTATAACGTCATCTACTATTACGTTATTACGTATAGCGTTATATTCTTTTACTTTATGACGTATAACGATATATACTATAACGTAACAACGTATAACGTTAGAAACTACTACGTAATAACGTATAACGTTATATACTATTACCTAATGACGTATAACGTTATGTTGCATTACGTAACAACGTATAACGTTATATATTATAACGTAATGACATATAACGTTATGTAGCATTACGTAACAACGTATAACGTTATATACTATTACTTAATAACGTATAACGTTATGTAGCATTACGTAACAAAGTATAATGTCATCTTCTATTACGTTATTACGTATAGCGTTATATTCTTTTACTTTATGACGTATAACGATATATACTATTACGTAATGGCTTATAACGTTATATAGCAATACGTAACAACGTATAACGTTATAAACTACTACGTGATAACGTATAACGTTATATACTATAACGTAATGACGTATAACGTAATGTAGCATTACGTAACAACGTATAACGTCATTTACTATTACGTTATTACGTATAACGTTATATTCTTTTACTTAATGACGTATAACGTTATATACTATAACGTAACGACGTATAACGCTATGTAGCATTACGTAACAACGTATAACGTTATATACTATTACGTAATGCCGTATAACGTTATGTATCATTACGTAACAACGTATAACGTCATTTACTATTACGTAATAACGTATAACGTTATATAGCATTACGTAACAACGTATAACGTTATATATTATAACGTAATGAGGTATAACGTTATGTAGCATTACGTAACAACTTATAACGTTATGAACTATTACGTAATAACGTATAACGTTATATACTATAACGTAATGACGTATAACGTTATGTAGCATTACGTAACAACGTATAACGTTATATACTATTACTTAATGCCGTATAATGTTATGTAGTATTACGTAACAACGTATAACGTTATATACTATTACGTAATGCCGTATAATGATATGTAGTATTACGTAACAACGTATAACGTTATATACTATAACGTAATGACGTATAACGTTATGTAGCATTACGTAACAACGTATGGCGTTATATATTATAACGTAATGACGTATAGCGTTATGTAGCATTACGTAACAAAGTATAACGTCATCTACTATTACGTTATTACGTATAGCGTTATATTCTTTTACTTTATGACGTATAACGTTATATACTATAACGTAACGACGTATAACGCTATGTAGCATTACGTAACAACGTATAACGTTATATACTATTACGTAATGCCGTATAATGTTATGTAGCATTACGTAACAACGCATAACGTTTTATACTATAACGTAATGACGTATAACGTTATGTAGCATTACGTAACAACGTATAACGTTATATATTATAACGTAATGAGGTATAACGTTATGTAGCATTACGTAACAACGTATAACGTTATATATTATAACGTAATGAGGTATAACGTTATGTAGCATTACGTAACAACTTATAACTTTATGAACTATTACGTAACAACGTATAACGTCATTTACTATTACGTAATAACGTATAACGTTATATTCTTTTACTTAATAACGTATAACGTTATATACTATAACGTAATGACGTATAACGTTATGTAGCATTACGTAACAACGTATAACGTTATATACTATAACGTAATGACGTATAACGTTATGTATCATTACGTAACAACGTATAACGTCATTTACTATTACGTAATAACGTATAACGTTATATACTATTACGTAATGGCGTATAACGTTATGTAGCAATACGTAACAACGTATAACGTTATATACTATTACGTAATAGACGTATAACGTTATATACTATAACGTAATGACGTATAACTTTATGTAGCATTACGTAACATCGTATAACGTTATATATTATAACGTAATGACATATAACGTTATGTAGCATTACGTAACAACGTATAACGTTATATACTATTACTTAATAACGTATAACGTTATGTAGCATTACGTAACAAAGTATAATGTCATCTTCTATTACGTTATTACGTATAGCGTTATATTCTTTTACTTTATGACGTATAACGATATATACTATAACGTAATGACGTATAACGTTATGTAGCATTACGTAACAACGTATAACGTTATATATTATAAAGTAATGACATATAACGTTATGTAGCATTACGTAACAACGTATAACGTCATCTACTATTACGTTATTACGTATAGCGTTATATTCTTTTACTTTATGACGTATAACGATATATACTATAACGTAACAACGTATAACGTTAGAAACTACTACGTAATAACGTATAACGTTATATACTATTACCTAATGACGTATAACGTTATGTAGCATTATGTAACAACGTATAACGTTATATATTATAACGTAATGACATATAACGTTATGTAGCATTACGTAACAACGTATAACGTTATATACTATTACTTAATAACGTATAACGTTATGTAGCATTACGTAACAAAGTATAACGTTATATATTATAACGTAATGAGGTATAACGTAATGTAGCATTACGTAACAACGTATAACGTTATATACGATAACGTAATGACGTATAACGTTATATAGCATTACGTAACAACGTATAACGTTATATACTATAACGTAATGACGTATAACGTTATATAGCATTACGTAACAACGTATAACGTTATATATTATAACGTAATGAGGTATAACGTTATGTAGCATTACGTAACAACTTATAACGTTATGAACTATTACGTAACAACGTATAACGTTATATAGCATTACGTAACAACGTATAACGTTATATATTATAACGTAATGAGGTATAACGTTATGTAGCATTACGTAACAACTTATAACGTTATGAACTATTACGTAATAACGTATAACGTTATATACTATAACGTAATGACGTATAACGTTATGTAGCATTACGTAACAACGTATAACGTTATATACTATTACTTAATGCCGTATAATGTTATGTAGTATTACGTAACAACGTATAACGTTATATACTATTACGTAATGCCGTATAATGACATGTAGTATTACGTAACAACGTATAACGTTATATACTATAACGTAATGACGTATAACGTTATGTAGCATTACGTAACAACGTATGGCGTTATATATTATAACGTAATGACGTATAACGTTATGTAGCATTACGTAACAAAGTATAACGTCATCTACTATTACGTTATTACGTATAACGTTATAATCTTTTACTTTATGACGTATAACGATATATACTATAACGTAATGACGTATAACGTTATGTAGCATTACGTAACAACGTATAACGTTATATACTATAACGTAATGACGTATAACGTTATGTATCATTACGTAACAACGTATAACGTCATTTACTATTACGAAATAACGTATAACGTTATATACTATTACGTAATGGCGTATAACGTTATGTAGCATTACGTAACAACGTATAACGTTATGTACTACTACGTAATAACGTATAACGTTCAGTAGCATTACGTATCAAAGTATAACGTCATCTACTATTACGTTATTACGTATAGCGTTATATTCTTTTACTTTATGACGTATAACGATGTATACTATAACGTAATGACGTATAACGTTATGTAGCATTACGTAACAACGTATAACGTTATATACTATTACGTATTGACGTATAACGTTATGTAGCATTACGTAACAACGTATAACGTTATATACTACAACGTAATGACGAATAACGTTATGTATCATTACGTAACAACGTATAACGTCATTTACTATTACGTAATAACGTATAACGTTATATACTATTACGTAATAGACGTATGACGTTATATACTATTACGTAATAGACGTATAACGTTATGTAGCATTACGTAACAAAGAATAACGTCATTTACTATTACGTTATTACGTATAACGTTATATTCTTTTACTTAATGACGTATAACGTTGTATACTATTACGTAATGCCGTATAATGTTATGTAGCATTACGTAGCAACGTATAACGTTATATAATATAGCGTAATGACGTATAACGTTATGTAGCATTACGTAACAACGTATAACGTTATATACTATTACGTAATGGCGTATAACGTTATGTAGCAATACGTAACAACGTATAACGTTATAAACTACTACGTAATAACGTATAACGTTATATACTATAACGTAATGACGTATAACGTAATGTAGCATTACGTAACAACGTATAACGTCATTTACTATTACGTTATTACGTATAACGTTATATTCTTTTACTTAATGACGTATAACGTTATATACTATAACGTAACGACGTATAACGTTATGTAGCATTACGTAACAACGTATAACGTTATATATTATAACGTAATGAGGTATAACGTTAGGTAGCATTACGTAACGAGGTATAACGTCATTTACTATTACGTAATAACGTATAACGTTATGTAGCATTACGATACAACGTCTTGCGTTATATAGTATTACGTAACAACGTATAACGTTATGTACTATTACGTAATGACGTATAACGTTATGTAGCATTACGTAACAACGTATAACCTTATAGACTATAACGTAATGACGTATAACGTTATGTAGCATTACGTAACAACGTATAACGTTATGTACTATTACGTAATAACGTATAACGTTATGTAGCATTACGTAACAAAGTATAACGTCATCTACTATTACGTTATTACGTATAGCGTTATATTCTTTTACTTTATGACGTATAACGATATATACTATAACGTAATGACGAATAACGTTATGTAGCATTACGTAACAACGTATAACGTTATATACTATTACGTATTGACGTATAACGTTATGTAGCATTACGTAACAACGTATAACGTTATATACTACAACGTAATGACGTATAACGTTATGTATCATTACGTAACAACGTATAACGTCATTTATTATTACGTAATAACGTATAACGTTATATATTATAACGTAATGACATATAACGTTATGTAGCATTACGTAACAACGTATAACGTTATATACTATTACTTAATAACGTATAACGTTATGTAGCATTACGTAACAAAGTATAATGTCATCTTCTATTACGTTATTACGTATAGCGTTATATTCTTTTACTTTATGACGTATAACGATATATACTATAACGTAATGACGTATAACGTTATGTAGCATTACGTAACAACGTATAACGTTATATATTATAAAGTAATGACATATAACGTTATGTAGCATTACGTAACAACGTATAACGTCATCTACTATTACGTTATTACGTATAGCGTTATATTCTTTTACTTTATGACGTATAACGATATATACTATAACGTAACAACGTATAACGTTAGAAACTACTACGTAATAACGTATAACGTTATATACTATTACCTAATGACGTATAACGTTATGTTGCATTACGTAACAACGTATAACGTTATATATTATAACGTAATGACATATAACGTTATGTAGCATTACGTAACAACGTATAACGTTATATACTATTACTTAATAACGTATAACGTTATGTAGCATTACGTAACAAAGTATAATGTCATCTTCTATTACGTTATTACGTATAACGTTATATTCTTTTACTTAATGACGTATAACGTTATATACTATAACGTAACGACGTATAACGCTATGTAGCATTACGTAACAACGTATAACGTTATATACTATTACGTAATGGCGTATAACGTTATGTAGCAATACGTAACAACGTATAACGTTATAAACTACTACGTAATAACGTATAACGTTATATACTATAACGTAATGACGTATAACGTAATGTAGCATTACGTAACAACGTATAACGTCATTTACTATTACGTTATTACGTATAACGTTATAATCTTTTACCTTATGACGTATAACGATATATACTATAACGTAACGACGTATAACGCTATGTAGCATTACGTAACAACGTATAACGTTATATACTATTACGTAATGCCGTATAATGTTATGTAGCATTACGTAACAACGCATAACGTTATATACTATAACGTAATGACGTATAACGTTATGTAGCATTACGTAACAACGTATAACGTTATATATTATAACGTAATGAGGTATAACGTTAGGTAGCATTACGTAACGAGGTATAACGTCATTTACTATTACGTAATAACGTATAACGTTATGTAGCATTACGTTACAACGTCTTACGTTATATAGTATTACGTAACAACGTATAACGTTATGTACTATTACGTAATGACGTATAACCTTATAGAATATAACGTAATGACGTATAACGTTATGTAGCATTACGTAACAACGTATAACGTTATGTACTATTACGTAATAACGTATAACGTTATGTAGCATTACGTAACAAAGTATAACGTCATCTACTATTACGTTATTACGTATAGCGTTATATTCTTTTACTTTATGACGTATAACGATATATACTATGACGTAATGACGTATAACGTTATGTAGCATTACGTAACAACGTATAACGTTATATACTATTACGTATTGACGTATAACGTTATGTAGCATTACGTAACAACGTATAACGTTATATACTACAACGTAATGACGTATAACGTTATGTATCATTACGTAACAACGTATAACGTCATTTACTATTACGTAATAACGTATAACGTTATATACTATTACGTAATAGACGTATGACGTTATATACTATTACGTGATAGACGTATAACGTTATGTTGCATTACGTATCAACGTAAAACCTCATTTACTATTACGTAGTGCCGTATAAGGTTATGTAGCATTACGTAACAACGTATAACGTTATATACTATTACTTAATGCCGTATAATGTTATGTAGTATTACGTAACAATGTATAACGTTATATACTATTACGTAATGCCGTATAATGATATGTAGTATTACGTAACAACGTATAACGTTATATACTATAACGTAATGACGTATAACGTTATGTAGCATTACGTAACAACGTATGGCGTTATATATTATAACGTAATGACGTATAACGTTATGTAGCATTACGTAACAAAGTATAACGTCATCTACTATTACGTTATTACGTATAACGTTATATTCTTTTACTTTATGACGTATAACGATATATACTATAACGTAATGACGTATAACGTTATGTAGCATTACGTAACAACGTATAACGTTATATACTATAACGTAATGACGTATAACGTTATGTATCATTACGTAACAACGTATAACGTCATTTACTATTACGAAATAACGTATAACGTTATATACTATTACGTAATGGCGTATAACGTTATGTAGCAATACGTAACAACGTATAACGTTATAAACTATTACGTAATGACGTATAACGTTATGTAGCATTACGTAACAACGTATAACGTTATGTACTACTACGTAATAACGTATAACGTTCAGTAGCATTACGTAACAAAGTATAACGTCATCTACTATTACGTTATTACGTATAGCGTTATATTCTTTTACTTTATGACGTATAACGATGTATACTATTACGTAATGCCGTATAATGTTATGTAGCATTACGTAGCAACGTATAACGTTATATAATATAGCGTAATGACGTATAACGTTATGTAGCATTACGTAACAACGTATAACGTCATTTACTATTACGTTATTACGTATAACGTTATATTCTTTTACTTAATGACGTATAACGTTATATACTATAACGTAACGACGTATAACGCTATGTAGCATTACGTAACAACGTATAACGTTATATACTATTACGTAATGCCGTATAATGTTGTGTAGCATTACGTAACAACGCATAACGTTTTATACTATAACGTAATGACGTATAACGTTATGTAGCATTACGTAACAACGTATAACGTTATATATTATAACGTAATGAGGTATAACGTTATGTAGCATTACGTAACAACGTATAACGTTATATATTATAACGTAATGAGGTATAACGTTATGTAGCATTACGTAACAACTTATAACTTTATGAACTATTACGTAATAACGTATAACGTTATATACTATAACGTAATGACGTATAACGTTATGTAGCATTACGTAACAACGTATAACGTTATATACTATAACGTAATGACGTATAACGTTATGTATCATTACGTAACAACGTATAACGTCATTTACTATTACGTAACAACGTATAACGTTATATACTATAACGTAATGACGTATAACGTTATGTAGCATTACGTAACAACGTATAACGTTATATACTATTACGTAATGCCGTATAATGTTATGTAGTATTACGTAACAACTTATAACGTTATATACTGTTACGTAATGCCGTATAATGTTATGTAGTATTACGTAATAACGAATAACGTTATATACTATTACGTAATGGCGTATAACGTTATGTAGGAATACGTAACAACGTATAACGTTATAAACTATTACGTAATAACGTATAATGTTATATACTATAACGTAATGACGTATAACGTTATGTAGCATTACGTAACAACGTATAACGTTATATACTATAACGTAATGACGTATAACGTTATATATCATTACGTAACAACGTATAACGTCATTTACTATTACGTAATAACGTATAACGTTATATTCTTTTACTTAATAACGTATAACGTTATATACTATAACGTAATGACGTATAACGTTATGTAGCATTACGTAAAAACGTATAACGTTATATACTATAACGTAATGACGTATAACGTTATGTATCATTACGTAACAACGTATAACGTCATTTACTATTACGTAATAACGTATAACGTTATATACTATTACGTAATGGCGTATAACGTTATGTAGCAATACGTAACAACGTATAACGTTATAAACTATTACGTAATGACGTATAACGTTATGTAGCATTACGTAACAACGTATAACGTTGTATACTATTACTTAATAACGTATAACGTTATGTAGCATTACGTAACAAAGTACAACGTCATCTACTATTACGTTATTACGTATAGCGTTATATTCTTTTACTTTATGACGTATAACGATATATACTATAACGTAATGACGTATAACGTTATGTAGCATTACGTAACTACGTATAACGTTATATACTATTACGTAATGACGTATAACGTTATGTATTATTACGTAACAACGTATAACGTCATTTACTATTACGTAATGACGTATAACGTTATGAATTATTACATAACAACGTATAACGTCATTTACTATTACGTAATAACGTATAACGTTATATACTATTACGTAACAGACGTATAACGTTATATACTATAACGTAATGACGTATAACGTTATGTAGCATTACGTAACAACGTATAACGTTATATATTATAACGTAATGAGGTATAACGTTATGTAGCATTACGTAACAACTTATAACGTTATGAACTATTACGTAATAACGTATAACGTTATATACTATAACGTAACGACGTATAACGCTATGTAGCATTACGTAACAACGTATAACGTTATATACGATAACGTAATGACGTATAACGTTATATAGCATTACGTAACAACGTATAACGTTATATACTATAACGTAATGACGTATAACGTTATATAGCATTACGTAACAACGTATAACGTTATATATTATAACGTAATGAGGTATAACGTTATGTAGCATTACGTAACAACTTATAACGTTATGAACTATTACGTAATAACGTATAACGTTATATAGCATTACGTAACAACTTATAACGTTATAAACTATTACGTAATAACGTATAACGTTATATATTATAACGTAATGACGTATAACGTTATGTAGCATTACGTAACAACGTGTAACGTTATATACTATTACGTAATAACCTATAACGTTATGTAGCATTACGTAACAGCGTATAACGTTATATACTATTACGTAATAACGTATAACGTTATGTAGCATTACGTAACAACGTATAACGTTATATACTATAACTTAATGACGTATAACGTTATGTAGCATTACGTAACAACGTATAACGTTATATACTATAACGTAATGACGTATAACGTTATGTAGCATTACGTAACAACGTATAACGTTATATACTATTACTTAATAACGTATAACGTTATGAATTATTACATAACAACGTATAACGTCATTTACTATTACGTAATAACGTATAACGTTATATACTATTACGTAATAGACGTATAACGTTATATACTATAACGTAATGACGTATAACTTTATGTAGCATTACGTAACAACGTATAACGTTATATATTATAACGTAATGACATATAACGTTATGTAGCATTACGTAACAACGTATAACGTTATATACTATTACTTAATAACGTATAACGTTATGTAGCATTACGTAACAAAGTATAATGTCATCTTCTATTACGTTATTACGTATAGCGTTATATTCTTTCACTTTATGACGTATAACGATATATACTATAACGTAATGACGTATAACGTTATGTAGCATTACGTAACAACGTATAACGTTATATATTATAAAGTAATGACATATAACGTTATGTAGCATTACGTAACAACGTATAACGTCATCTACTATTACGTTATTACGTATAGCGTTATATTCTTTTACTTTATGACGTATAACGATATATACTATAACGTAACAACGTATAACGTTAGAAACTACTACGTAATAACGTATAACGTTATATACTATTACCTAATGACGTATAACGTTATGTAGCATTACGTAACAACGTATAACGTTATATATTATAACGTAATGACATATAACGTTATGTAGCATTACGTAACAACGTATAACGTTATATACTATTACTTAATAACGTATAACGTTATGTAGCATTACGTAACAAAGTATAATGTCATCTTCTATTACGTTATTACGTATAGCGTTATATTCTTTTACTTTATGACGTATAACGATATATACTATTACGTAATGGCTTATAACGTTATATAGCAATACGTAACAACGTATAACGTTATAAACTACTACGTGATAACGTATAACGTTATATACTATAACGTAATGACGTATAACGTAATGTAGCATTACGTAACAACGTATAACGTTATATACGATAACGTAATGACGTATAACGTTGTATAGCATTACGTAACAACGTATAACGTTATATACTATAACGTAATGACGTATAACGTTATATAGCATTACGTAACAACGTATAACGTTATATATTATAACGTAATGAGGTATAACGTTATGTAGCATTACGTAACAACTTATAACGTTATGAACTATTACGTAACAACGTATAACGTTATATAGCATTACGTAACAACGTATAACGTTATATATTATAACGTAATGAGGTATAACGTTATGTAGCATTACGTAACAACTTATAACGTTATGAACTATTACGTAATAACGTATAACGTTATATACTATAACGTAATGACGTATAACGTTATGTAGCATTACGTAACAACGTATAACGTTATATACTATTACTTAATGCCGTATAATGTTATGTAGTATTACGTAACAACGTATAACGTTATATACTATTACGTAATGCCGTATAATGACATGTAGTATTACGTAACAACGTATAACGTTATATACTATAACGTAATGACGTATAACGTTATGTAGCATTACGTAACAACGTATGGCGTTATATATTATAACGTAATGACGTATAACGTTATGTAGCATTACGTAACAAAGTATAACGTCATCTACTATTACGTTATTACGTATAACGTTATATACTATTACGTAATGGCGTATAACGTTATGTAGCATTACGTAACAACGTATAACGTCATTTACTATTACGAAATAACGTATAACGTTATATACTATTACGTAATGGCGTATAACGTTATGTAGCATTACGTAACAACGTATAACGTTATGTACTACTACGTAATAACGTATAACGTTCAGTAGCATTACGTATCAAAGTATAACGTCATCTACTATTACGTTATTACGTATAGCGTTATATTCTTTTACTTTATGACGTATAACGATGTATACTATAACGTAATGACGTATAACGTTATGTAGCATTACGTAACAACGTATAACGTTATATACTATTACGTATTGACGTATAACGTTATGTAGCATTACGTAACAACGTATAACGTTATATACTACAACGTAATGACGAATAACGTTATGTATCATTACGTAACAACGTATAACGTCATTTACTATTACGTAATAACGTATAACGTTATATACTATTACGTAATAGACGTATGACGTTATATACTATTACGTAATAGACGTATAACGTTATGTAGCATTACGTAACAAAGAATAACGTCATTTACTATTACGTTATTACGTATAACGTTATATTCTTTTACTTAATGAATTATAACGTTGTATACTATTACGTAATGCCGTATAATGTTATGTAGCATTACGTAACAACGCATAACGTTATATACTATAACGTAATGACGTATAACGTTATGTAGCATTACGTAACAACGTATAACGTTATATATTATAACGTAATGAGGTATAACGTTAGGTAGCATTACGTAACGAGGTATAACGTCATTTACTATTACGTAATAACGTATAACGTTATGTAGCATTACGATACAACGTCTTGCGTTATATAGTATTACGTAACAACGTATAACGTTATGTACTATTACGTAATAGACGTATGACGTTATATACTATTACGTAATAGACGTATAACGTTATGTAGCATTACGTAACAAAGAATAACGTCATTTACTATTACGTTATTACGTATAACGTTCTATTCTTTTACTTAATGACGTATAACGTTGTATACTATTACGTAATGCCGTATAATGTTATGTAGCATTACGTAGCAACGTATAACGTTATATAATATAGCGTAATGACGTATAACGTTATGTAGCATTACGTAACAACGTATAACGTTATATACTATTACGTAATGGCGTATAACGTTATGTAGCAATACGTAACAACGTATAACGTTATAAACTACTACGTAATAACGTATAACGTTATATACTATAACGTAATGACGTATAACGTAATGTAGCATTACGTAACAACGTATAACGTCATTTACTATTACGTTATTACGTATAACGTTATATTCTTTTACTTAATGACGTATAACGTTATATACTATAACGTAACGACGTATAACGCTATGTAGCATTACGTAACAACGTATAACGTTATATACTATTACGTAATGCCGTATAATGTTATGTAGCATTACGTAACAACGCATAACGTTATATACTATAACGTAATGACGTATAACGTTATGTAGCATTACGTAACAACGTATAACGTTATATATTATAACGTAATGAGGTATAACGTTAGGTAGCATTACGTAACGAGGTATAACGTCATTTACTATTACGTAATAACGTATAACGTTATGTAGCATTACGATACAACGTCTTGCGTTATATAGTATTACGTAACAACGTATAACGTTATGTACTATTACGTAATGACGTATAACGTTATGTAGCATTACGTAACAACGTATAACCTTATAGACTATAACGTAATGACGTATAACGTTATGTAGCATTACGTAACAACGTATAACGTTATGTACTATTACGTAATAACGTATAACGTTATGTAGCATTACGTAACAAAGTATAACGTCATCTACTATTACGTTATTACGTATAGCGTTATATTCTTTTACTTTATGACGTATAACGATATATACTATAACGTAATGACGAATAACGTTATGTAGCATTACGTAACAACGTATAACGTTATATACTATTACGTATTGACGTATAACGTTATGTAGCATTACGTAACAACGTATAACGTTATATACTACAACGTAATGACGTATAACGTTATGTATCATTACGTAACAACGTATAACGTCATTTATTATTACGTAATAACGTATAACGTTATATATTATAACGTAATGACATATAACGTTATGTAGCATTACGTAACAACGTATAACGTTATATACTATTACTTAATAACGTATAACGTTATGTAGCATTACGTAACAAAGTATAATGTCATCTTCTATTACGTTATTACGTATAGCGTTATATTCTTTTACTTTATGACGTATAACGATATATACTATAACGTAATGACGTATAACGTTATGTAGCATTACGTAACAACGTATAACGTTATATATTATAAAGTAATGACATATAACGTTATGTAGCATTACGTAACAACGTATAACGTCATCTACTATTACGTTATTACGTATAGCGTTATATTCTTTTACTTTATGACGTATAACGATATATACTATAACGTAATGACGTATAACGTTATGTAGCATTACGTAACAACGTATAACGTTATATATTATAACGTAATGACATATAACGTTATGTAGCATTACGTAACAACGTATAACGTTATATACTATTACTTAATAACGTATAACGTTATGTAGCATTACGTAACAAAGTATAATGTCATCTTCTATTACGGTATTACGTATAGCGTTATATTCTTTTACTTTATGAGGTATAACGATATATACTATTACGTAATGGCTTATAACGTTATATAGCAATACGTAACAACGTATAACGTTATAAACTACTACGTGATAACGTATAACGTTATATACTATAACGTAATGACGTATAACGTAATGTAGCATTACGTAACAACGTATAACGTTATATACGATAACGTAATGACGTATAACGTTATATAGCATTACGTAACAACGTATAACGTTATATACTATAACGTAATGACGTATAACGTTATATAGCATTACGTAACAACGTATAACGTTATATATTATAACGTAATGAGGTATAACGTTATGTAGCATTACGTAACAACTTATAACGTTATGAACTATTACGTAATAACGTATAACGTTATATAGCATTACGTAACAACGTATAACGTTATATATTATAACGTAATGAGGTATAACGTTATGTAGCATTACGTAACAACTTATAACGTTATGAACTATTACGTAATAACGTATAACGTTATATACTATAACGTAATGACGTATAACGTTATGTAGCATTACGTAACAACGTATAACGTTATATACTATTACTTAATGCCGTATAATGTTATGTAGTATTACGTAACAACGTATAACGTTATATACTATTACGTAATGCCGTATAATGATATGTAGTATTACGTAACAACGTATAACGTTATATACTATAACGTAATGACGTATAACGTAATGTAGCATTACGTAACAACGTATAACGTCATTTACTATTACGTTATTACGTATAACGTTATAATCTTTTACTTTATGACGTATAACGATATATACTATAACGTAACGACGTATAACGCTATGTAGCATTACGTAACAACGTATAACGTTATATACTATTACGTAATGCCGTATAATGTTATGTAGCATTACGTAACAACGCATAACGTTATATACTATAACGTAATGACGTATAACGTTATGTAGCATTACGTAACAACGTATAACGTTATATATTATAACGTAATGAGGTATAACGTTAGGTAGCATTACGTAACGAGGTATAACGTCATTTACTATTACGTAATAACGTATAACGTTATGTAGCATTACGATACAACGTCTTACGTTATATAGTATTACGTAACAACGTATAACGTTATGTACTATTACGTAATGACGTATAACCTTATAGAATATAACGTAATGACGTATAACGTTATGTAGCATTACGTAACAACGTATAACGTTATGTACTATTACGTAATAACGTATAACGTTATGTAGCATTACGTAACAAAGTATAACGTCATCTACTATTACGTTATTACGTATAGCGTTATATTCTTTTACTTTATGACGTATAACGATATATACTATGACGTAATGACGTATAACGTTATGTAGCATTACGTAACAACGTATAACGTTATATACTATTACGTATTGACGTATAACGTTATGTAGCATTACGTAACAACGTATAACGTTATATACTACAACGTAATGACGTATAACGTTATGTATCATTACGTAACAACGTATAACGTCATTTACTATTACGTAATAACGTATAACGTTATATACTATTACGTAATAGACGTATGACGTTATATACTATTACGTGATAGACGTATAACGTTATGTTGCATTACGTATCAACGTAAAACCTCATTTACTATTACGTAGTGCCGTATAAGGTTATGTAGCATTACGTAACAACGTATAACGTTATATACTATTACTTAATGCCGTATAATGTTATGTAGTATTACGTAACAATGTATAACGTTATATACTATTACGTAATGCCGTATAATGATATGTAGTATTACGTAACAACGTATAACGTTATATACTATAACGTAATGACGTATAACGTTATGTAGCATTACGTAACAACGTATGGCGTTATATATTATAACGTAATGACGTATAACGTTATGTAGCATTACGTAACAAAGTATAACGTCATCTACTATTACGTTATTACGTATAACGTTATAATCTTTTACTTTATGACGTATAACGATATATACTATAACGTAATGACGTATAACGTTATGTAGCATTACGTAACAACGTATAACGTTATATACTATAACGTAATGACGTATAACGTTATGTATCATTACGTAACAACGTATAACGTCATTTACTATTACGAAATAACGTATAACGTTATATACTATTACGTAATGGCGTATAACGTTATGTAGCAATACGTAACAACGTATAACGTTATAAACTATTACGTAATGACGTATAACGTTATGTAGCATTACGTAACAACGTATAACGTTTTGTACTACTACGTAATAACGTATAACGTTCAGTAGCATTACGTAACAAAGTATAACGTCATCTACTATTACGTTATTACGTATAGCGTTATATTCCTTTACTTTATGACGTATAACGATGTATACTATTACGTAATGCCGTATAATGTTATGTAGCATTACGTAGCAACGTATAACGTTATATAATATAGCGTAATGACGTATAACGTTATGTAGCATTACGTAACAACGTATAACGTTATATACTATTACGTAATGGCGTATAACGTTATGTAGCAATACGTAACAACGTATAACGTTATAAACTACTACGTAATAACGTATAACGTTATATACTATAACGTAATGACGTATAACGTAATGTAGCATTACGTAACAACGTATAACGTCATTTACTATTACGTTATTACGTATAACGTTATATTCTTTTACTTAATGACGTATAACGTTATATACTATAACGTAACGACGTATAACGCTATGTAGCATTACGTAACAACGTATAACGTTATATACTATTACGTAATGCCGTATAATGTTATGTAGCATTACGTAACAACGCATAACGTTTTATACTATAACGTAATGACGTATAACGTTATGTAGCATTACGTAACAACGTATAACGTTATATATTATAACGTAATGAGGTATAACGTTATGTAGCATTACGTAACAACGTATAACGTTATATATTATAACGTAATGAGGTATAACGTTAGGTAGCATTACGTAACAACGTGTAACGTTATATACTATTACGTAATGCCGTATAATGATATGTAGTATTTTGTAACAACGTATAACGTTATATACTATAACGTAATGACGTATAACGTTATGTAGCATTACGTAACAACGTATGGCGTTATATATTATAACGTAATGACGTATAACGTTATGTAGCATTACGTAACAAAGTATAACGTCATCTACTATTACGTTATTACGTATAACGTTATAATCTTTTACTTTATGACGTATAACGATATATACTATAACGTAATGACGTATAACGTTATGTAGCATTACGTAACAACGTATAACGTTATATACTATAACGTAATGACGTATAACGTTATGTATCATTACGTAACAACGTATAACGTCATTTACTATTACGAAATAACGTATAACGTTATATACTATTACGTAATGACGTATAACGTTATGTAGCATTACGTAACAACGTATAACGTTATATACTATTACTTAATGCCGTATAATGTTATGTAGTATTACGTAACAACGTATAACGTTATATACTATTACGTAATGCCGTATAATGATATGTAGTATTACGTAACAACGTATAACGTTATATACTATAACGTAATGACGTATAACGTTATGTAGCATTACGTAACAACGTATGGCGTTATATATTATAACGTAATGACGTATAACGTTATGTAGCATTACGTAACAAAGTATAACGTCATCTACTATTACGTTATTACGTATAACGTTATAATCTTTTACTTTATGACGTATAACGATATATACTATAACGTAATGACGTATAACGTTATGTAGCATTACGTAACAACGTATAACGTTATATACTATAACGTAATGACGTATAACGTTATGTATCATTACGTAACAACGTATAACGTCATTTACTATTACGAAATAACGTATAACGTTATATACTATTACGTAATGGCGTATAACGTTATGTAGCAATACGTAACAACGTATAACGTTATAAACTATTACGTAATGACGTATAACGTTATGTAGCATTACGTAACAACGTATAACGTTATGTACTACTACGTAATAACGTATAACGTTCAGTAGCATTACGTAACAAAGTATAACGTCATCTACTATTACGTTATTACGTATAGCGTTATATTCTTTTACTTTATGACGTATAACGATGTATACTATAACGTAATGACGTATAACGTTATGTAGCATTACGTAACAACGTATAACGTTATATACTATTACGTATTGACGTATAACGTTATGTAGCATTACGTAACAACGTATAACGTTATATACTACAACGTAATGACGTATAACGTTATGTATCATTACGTAACAACGTATAACGTAATTTACTATTACGTAATAACGTATAACGTTATATACTATTACGTAATAGACGTATGACGTTATATACTATTGCGTAATAGACGTATAACGTTATGTAGCATTACGTAACAAAGAATAACGTCATTTACTATTACGTTATTACGTATAACGTTATATTCTTTTACTTAATGACGTATAACGTTGTATACTATTACGTAATGCCGTATAATGTTATGTAGCATTACGTAGCAACGTATAACGTTATATAATATAGCGTAATGACGTATAACGTTATGTAGCATTACGTAACAACGTATAACGTTATATACTATTACGTAATGGCGTATAACGTTATGTAGCAATACGTAACAACGTATAACGTTATAAACTACTACGTAATAACGTATAACGTTATATACTATAACGTAATGACGTATAACGTAATGTAGCATTACGTAACAACGTATAACGTCATTTACTATTACGTTATTACGTATAACGTTATATTCTTTTACTTAATGACGTATAACGTTATATACTATAACGTAACGACGTATAACGCTATGTAGCATTACGTAACAACGTATAACGTTATATACTATTACGTAATGCCGTATAATGTTATGTAGCATTACGTAACAACGCATAACGTTATATACTATAACGTAATGACGTATGACGTTATGTAGCATTACGTAACAACGTATAACGTTATATATTATAACGTAATGAGGTATAACGTTATGTAGCATTACGTAACAACGTATAACGTTATATATTATAACGTAATGAGGTATAACGTTAGGTAGCATTACGTAACAACGTATAACGTTATATACTATTACGTAATGCCGTATAATGATATGTAGTATTACGTAACAACGTATAACGTTATATACTATAACGTAATGACGTATAACGTTATGTAGCATTACGTAACAACGTATGGCGTTATATATTATAACGTAATGACGTATAACGTTATGTAGCATTACGTAACAAAGTATAACGTCATCTACTATTACGTTATTACGTATAACGTTATAATCTTTTACTTTATGACGTATAACGATATATACTATAACGTAACGACGTATAACGCTATGTAGCATTACGTAACAACGTATAACGTTATATACTATAACGTAATGACGTATAACGTTATGTAGCATTACGTAACAACGTATAACGTTATATATTATAACGTAATGAGGTATAACGTTATGTAGCATTACGTATCGAGGTATAACGTCATTTACTATTACGTAATAACGTATAACGTTATGTAGCATTACGATACAACGTCTTACGTTATATAGTATTACGTAACAACGTATAACGTTATGTACTATTACGTAATGACGTATAACGTTATGTAGCATTACGTAATAAGGTATAACCTTATAGACTATAAGGTAATGACGTATAACGTTATGTATCATTACGTAACAACGTATAACGTCATTTACTATAACGTAATATCGTATAACGTTATATACTATTACGTAAAAGACGTATGACGTTATATACTATTACGTGATAGACGTATAACGTTATGTTGCATTACGTATCAACGTAAAACCTCATTTACTATTACGTAGTGCCGTATAATGTTATGTAGCATTACGTAACAACGTATAACGTTATATACTATAACGTAATGACGTATAACGTTATGTATCATTACGTAACAACGTATAACGTCATTTACTATTACGTAATAACGTATAACGTTATATACTATTACGTAAAGCGTATAACGTTATGTAGCAATACGTAACAACGTATAACGTTATAAACTATTACGTAATAACGTATAATGTTATATACTATAGCGTAATGACGTATAACATAATGTAGCATTACGTAACAACGTATAACGTCATTTACTATTATTATTACGTATAACGTTATATTTTTTTACTTAATGACGTATAACGTTATATTCTATAACGTAATGACGTATAACGTTATGTAGCATTACGTAACAACGTGTAACGTTATATACTATTACGTAATGACGTATAACGTTATGTAGCATTACGTAACAACGTGTAACGTTATATACTATTACGTAATGACGTATAACGTTATGTAGCATTACGTGACAACGTATAGCGTTATATACTATTACGTACTAACGTAAAACGTTATGTAGCATTACGAAACAACGTATTACGTTATATACTATTACGTAATGGCGTATAACGTTATGTAGCAATACGTAAAAACGTATAACGTTATAAACTATTACGTAATAACGTATAACGTTATATACTATTACGTAATGGCGTATAACATAATGTAGCATTACGTAACAACGCATAACGTCATTTACTATTACGTTATTACGTATAACGTTATATACTATTACGTAATGGCGTATAACGTTATGTAGCAATACGTAACAACGTATAACGTTATAAACTATTACGTAATAACGTATAATGTTATATACTATAACGTAATGACGTATAACATAATGTAGCATTACGTAACAACGCATAACGTCATTTACTATTACGTTATTACGTATAACGTTATATTCTTTTACTTAATGACGTATAACGTTATATTCTATAACGTAATGACGTATAACGTTATGTAGCATTACGTAACAACGTATAGCGTTATATACTATTACGTACTAACGTATAACGTTATGTAGCATTACGAAACAACGTATTACGTTATATAGTATTACGTAATGGCGTATAACGTTATGTAGCATTACGTAACAATGTATAACGTCATTTACTATTACGTAATAACGTATAACGTTATATACTATTACGTAATGGCGTATAACGTTATGTAGCAATACGTAAAAACGTATAACGTTATAAACTATTACGTAATAACGTATAACGTTATATACTATAACGTATTGGCGTATAACGTTATGTAGCATTACGTAACAACGTATAACGTTATATACTACAACGTAATGACGTATAACGTTATGTATCGTTACGTAACAACGTATAACGTCATTTACTATTACGTAATAACGTATAACGTTATATACTATTACGTAATAGACGTATGACGTTATATACTATTACGTAATAGACGTATAACGTTATGTAGCATTACGTAACAAAGTATAACGTCATTTACTATTACGTTATTACGTATAACGTTGTATTCTTTTACTTAATGACGTATAACGTTATATACTATAACTTAATGACGTATAACGTTATGTAGCATTACGTAACAACGTATAACGTTATATACTATTACGTAATGCCGTATAATGTTATGTAGCATTACGTAACAACGTATAACGTTATATACTATAGCGTAATGACGTATAACATAATGTAGCATTACGTAACAACGTATAACGTCATTTACTATTACGTTATTACGTATAACGTTATATTCTTTTACTTAATGACGTATAACGTTATATTCTATAACGTAATGACGTATAACGTTATGTAGCATTACGTAACAACGTATAGCGTTATATACTATTACGCACTAACGTATAACGTTATGTAGCATTACGAAACAACGTATTACGTTATATACTATTACGTAATGGCGTATAACGTTATGTAGCAATACGTAAAAACGTATAACGTTATAAACTATTACGTAATAACGTATAACGTTATATACTATTACGTATTGACGTATAACGTTATGTAGCATTACGTAACAACGTATAGCGTTATATACTATTACGTACTAACGTATAACGTTATGTAGCATTACGAAACAACGTATTACGTTATATAGTATTACGTAATGTCGTATAACGTTATGCAGCATTACGTAACAACGTATAACGTCATTTACTATTACGTAATAACGTATAACGTTATATACTATTACGTAATGGCGTATAACGTTATGTAGCAATACCTAACAACGTATAACGTTATAAACTATTACGTAATAACGTATAATGTTATATACTATATCGTAATGACTTATAACATAATGTAGCATTACGTAACAACGCATAACGTCATTTACTATTACGTTATTACGTATAACGTTATATTGTTTTACTTAATGACGTATAACGTTATATTCTATAACGTAATGACGTATAACGTTATGTAGCATTACGCAACAACGTATAGCGTTATATACTATTACGTACTAACGTATAACGTTATGTAGCATTACGAAACAACGTATTACGTTATATAGTATTACGTAATGGCGTATAACGTTATGTAGCATTACGTAACAATGTATAACGTCATTTACTATTACGTAATAACGTATAACGTTATATACTATTACGTAATGGCGTATAACGTTATGTGGCAATACGTAAAAACGTATAACGTTATAAACTATTACGTAATAACGTATAACGTTATATACTATAACGTATTGGCGTATAACGTTATGTAGCATTACGTAACAACGTATAACGTTATATACTACAACGTAATGACGTATAACGTTATGTATCGTTACGTAACAACGTATAACGTCATTTACTATTACGTAATAACGTATAACGTTATATACTATTACGTAATAGACGTATGACGTTATATACTATTACGTAATAGACGTATAACGTTATGTAGCATTACGTAACAAAGTATAACGTCATTTACTATTACGTTATTACGTATAACGTTGTATTCTTTTACTTAATGACGTATAACGTTATATACTATAACTTAATGACGTATAACGTTATGTAGCATTACGTAACAACGTATAACGTTATATACTATTACGTAATGCCGTATAATGTTATGTAGCATTACGTAACAACGTATAACGTTATATACTATAGCGTAATGACGTATAACATAATGTAGCATTACGTAACAACGTATAACGTCATTTACTATTACGTTATTACGTATAACGTTATATTCTTTTACTTAATGACGTATAACGTTATATTCTATAACGTAATGACGTATAACGTTATGTAGCATTACGTAACAACGTATAGCGTTATATACTATTACGCACTAACGTATAACGTTATGTAGCATTACGAAACAACGTATTACGTTATATACTATTACGTAATGGCGTATAACGTTATGTAGCAATACGTAAAAACGTATAACGTTATAAACTATTACGTAATAACGTATAACGTTATATACTATTACGTATTGACGTATAACGTTATGTAGCATTACGTAACAACGTATAGCGTTATATACTATTACGTACTAACGTATAACGTTATGTAGCATTACGAAACAACGTATTACGTTATATAGTATTACGTAATGTCGTATAACGTTATGCAGCATTACGTAACAACGTATAACGTCATTTACTATTACGTAATAACGTATAACGTTCTATACTATTACGTAATGGCGTATAACGTTATGTAGCAATACCTAACAACGTATAACGTTATAAACTATTACGTAATAACGTATAATGTTATATACTATATCGTAATGACTTATAACATAATGTAGCATTACGTAACAACGCATAACGTCATTTACTATTACGTTATTACGTATAACGTTATATTGTTTTACTTAATGACGTATAACGTTATATTCTATAACGTAATGACGTATAACGTTATGTAGCATTACGCAACAACGTATAGCGTTATATACTATTACGTACTAACGTATAACGTTATGTAGCATTACGAAACAACGTATTACGTTATATAGTATTACGTAATGGCGTATAACGTTATGTAGCATTACGTAACAACGTATAACGTCATTTACTATTACGTAATAACGTATGACGTTATATACCATTACGTAATGGCGTATAACGTTATGTAGCAATACGTAACAACGTATAACGCTATAAACTATTACGTAATAACGTATAACGTTATATACTATAACGTATTGACGTATACCGTTATGTAGCATTACGTAACAACGTAATGACGTATAACGTTATGTATCATTACGTAACAACGTATAACGTTATAAACTATTACGTAATAACGTATAACGTTATATTCTATAACGTAATGACGTATAACGTTATGTAGCATTACGTAACAACGTATAGCGTTATATACTATTACGTACTAACGTATAACGTTATGTAGCATTACGAAACAACGTATTACGTTATATACTATTACGTAATGGCGTATAACGTTATGTAGCAATACGTAAAAACGTATAACGTTATAAACTATTACGTAATAACGTATAACGTTATATACTATTACGTATTGACGTATAACGTTATGTAGCATTACGTAACAACGTATAGCGTTATATACTATTACGTACTAACGTATAACGTTATGTAGCATTACGAAACAACGTATTACGTTATATAGTATTACGTAATGTCGTATAACGTTATGCAGCATTACGTAACAACGTATAACGTCATTTACTATTACGTAATAACGTATAACGTTATATACTATTACGTAATGGCGTATAACGTTATGTAGCAATACCTAACAACGTATAACGTTATAAACTATTACGTAATAACGTATAATGTTATATACTATATCGTAATGACTTATAACATAATGTAGCATTACGTAACAACGCATAACGTCATTTACTATTACGTTATTACGTATAACGTTATATTGTTTTACTTAATGACGTATAACGTTATATTCTATAACGTAATGACGTATAACGTTATGTAGCATTACGCAACAACGTATAGCGTTATATACTATTACGTACTAACGTATAACGTTATGTAGCATTACGAAACAACGTATTACGTTATATAGTATTACGTAATGGCGTATAACGTTATGTAGCATTACGTAACAACGTATAACGTCATTTACTATTACGTAATAACGTATGACGTTATATACCATTACGTAATGGCGTATAACGTTATGTAGCAATACGTAACAACGTATAACGCTATAAACTATTACGTAATAACGTATAACGTTATATACTATAACGTATTGACGTATACCGTTATGTAGCATTACGTAACAACGTAATGACGTATAACGTTATGTATCATTACGTAACAACGTATAACGTTATAAACTATTACGTAATAACGTATAACGTTATATTCTATAACGTAATGACGTATAACGTTATGTAGCATTACGTAACAACGTATAGCGTTATATACTATTACGTACTAACGTATAACGTTATGTAGCATTACGAAACAACGTATTACGTTATATACTATTACGTAATGGCGTATAACGTTATGTAGCAATACGTAAAAACGTATAACGTTATAAACTATTACGTAATAACGTATAACGTTATATACTATTACGTATTGACGTATAACGTTATGTAGCATTACGTAACAACGTATAGCGTTATATACTATTACGTACTAACGTATAACGTTATGTAGCATTACGAAACAACGTATTACGTTATATAGTATTACGTAATGTCGTATAACGTTATGCAGCATTACGTAACAACGTATAACGTCATTTACTATTACGTAATAACGTATAACGTTATATACTATTACGTAATGGCGTATAACGTTATGTAGCATTACGTAACAACGCATAACGTCATTTACTATTACGTTATTACGTATAACGTTATATTCTTTTACTTAATGACGTATAACGTTATATTCTATAACGTAATGACGTATACCGTTATGTAGCATTACGCAACAACGTGTAGCGTTATATACTATTACGTACTAACGTATAACGTTATGTAGCATTACGAAACAACGTATTACGTTATATAGTATTACGTAATGGCGTATAACGTTATGTAGCATTACGTAACAACGTATAACGTCATTTACTATTACGTAATAACGTATGACGTTATATACCATTACGTAATGGCGTATAACGTTATGTAGCAATACGTAACAACGTATAACGCTATAAACTATTACGTAATAACGTATAACGTTATATACTATAACGTATTGACGTATACCGTTATGTAGCATTGCGTAACAACGTAATGACGTATAACGTTATGTATCATTACGTAACAACGTATAACGTTATAAACTATTACGTAATAACGTATAACGTTATCTACTATAACGTATTGACGTATAACGTTATGTAGCATTACGTAACAACGTATAACGTTATATACTACAACGTAATGACGTATAACGTTATGTAGCAATACCTAACAACGTATAACGTTATAAACTATTACGTAATAACGTATAACGATATATACTATTACGTAATAGACGTATGACGTTATATACTATTACGTAATAGACGTATAACGTTATGTAGCATTACGTAACAAAGTATAACGTCATTTACTATTACGTTATTACGTATAACGTTATATTCTTTTACTTAATGACGTATAACGTTATATACTATAACTTAATGACGTATAACGTTATGTAGCATTACGTAACAACGTATAACGTTATATACTATTACGTAATGCCGTATAATGTTATGTAGCATTACGTAACAACGTATAACGTTATATACTATAGCGTAATGACGTATAACATAATGTAGCATTACGTAACAACGTATAACGTCATTTACTATTACGTTATTACGTATAACGTTATATTCTTTTACTTAATGACGTATAACGTTATATTCTATAACGTAATGACGTATAACGTTATGTAGCATTACGTAACAACGTATAGCGTTATATACTACAACGTAATGACGTATAATGTTATGTAGCATTACGAAACAACGTATTACGTTATATACTATTACGTAATGGCGTATAACGTTATGTAGCAATACGTAAAAACGTATAACGTTATAAACTATTACGTAATAACGTATAACGTTATATACTATTACGTATTGACGTATAACGTTATGTAGCATTACGTAACAACGTATAGCGTTATATACTATTACGTACTAACGTATAACGTTATGTAGCATTACGAAACAACGTATTACGTTATATAGTATTACGTAATGTCGTATAACGTTATGCAGCATTACGTAACAACGTATAACGTCATTTACTATTACGTAATAACGTATAACGTTATATACTATTACGTAATGGCGTATAACGTTATGTAGCAATACGTAACAACGTATAACGTTATAAACTATTACGTAATAACGTATAATGTTATATACTATATCGTAATGACTTATAACATAATGTAGCATTACGTAACAACGCATAACGTCATTTACTATTACGTTATTACGTATAACGTTATATTCTTTTACTTAATGACGTATAACGTTATATTCTATAACGTAATGACGTATAACGTTATGTAGCATTACGAAACAACGTATTACGTTATATAGTATTACGTAATGTCGTATAACGTTATGCAGCATTACGTAACAACGTATAACGTCATTTACTATTACGTACTAACGTATAACGTTATGTAGCATTACGAAACAACGTATTACGTTATATAGTATTACGTAATGTCGTATAACGTTATGCAGCATTACGTAACAACGTATAACGTCATTTACTATTACGTAATAACGTATAACGTTATATACTATTACGTAATGGCGTATAACATAATGTAGCATTACGTAACAACGCATAACGTCATTTACTATTACGTTATTACGTATAACGTTATATTCTTTTACTTAATGACGTATAACGTTATATTCTATAACGTAATGACGTATAACGTTATGTAGCATTACGTAACAACGTATAGCGTTATATACTATTACGTACTAACGTATAACGTTATGTAGCATTACGAAACAACGTATTACGTTATATAGTATTACGTAATGGCGTATAACGTTATGTATCGTTACGTAACAACGTATAACGTCATTTACTATTACGTAATAACGTATAACGTTATATACTATTACGTAATAGACGTATGACGTTATATACTATTACGTAATAGACGTATAACGTTATGTAGCATTACGTAACAAAGTATAACGTCATTTACTATTACGTTATTACGTATAACTTTGTATTCTTTTACTTAATGACGTATAACGTTATATACTATAACTTAATGACGTATAACGTTATGTAGCATTACGTAACAACGTATAACGTTATATACTATTACGTAATGCCGTATAATGTTATGTAGCATTACGTAACAACGTATAACGTTATATACTATAGCGTAATGACGTATAACATAATGTAGCATTACGTAACAACGTATAACGTCATTTACTATTACGTTATTACGTATAACGTTATATTCTTTTACTTAATGACGTATAACGTTATATTCTATAACGTAATGACGTATAACGTTATGTAGCATTACGTAACAACGTATAGCGTTATATACTATTACGCACTAACGTATAACGTTATGTAGCATTACGAAACAACGTATTACGTTATATACTATTACGTAATGGCGTATAACGTTATGTAGCAATACGTAAAAACGTATAACGTTATAAACTATTACGTAATAACGTATAACGTTATATACTATTACGTATTGACGTATAACGTTATGTAGCATTACGTAACAACGTATAGCGTTATATACTATTACGTACTAACGTATAACGTTATGTAGCATTACGAAACAACGTATTACGTTATATAGTATTACGTAATGTCGTATAACGTTATGCAGCATTACGTAACAACGTATAACGTCATTTACTATTACGTAATAACGTATAACGTTATATACTATTACGTAATGGCGTATAACGTTATGTAGCAATACCTAACAACGTATAACGTTATAAACTATTACGTAATAACGTATAATGTTATATACTATATCGTAATGACTTATAACATAATGTAGCATTACGTAACAACGCATAACGTCATTTACTATTACGTTATTACGTATAACGTTATATTGTTTTACTTAATGACGTATAACGTTATATTCTATAACGTAATGACGTATAACGTTATGTAGCATTACGCAACAACGTATAGCGTTATATACTATTACGTACTAACGTATAACGTTATGTAGCATTACGAAACAACGTATTACGTTATATAGTATTACGTAATGGCGTATAACGTTATGTAGCATTACGTAACAACGTATAACGTCATTTACTATTACGTAATAACGTATGACGTTATATACCATTACGTAATGGCGTATAACGTTATGTAGCAATACGTAACAACGTATAACGCTATAAACTATTACGTAATAACGTATAACGTTATATACTATAACGTATTGACGTATACCGTTATGTAGCATTACGTAACAACGTAATGACGTATAACGTTATGTATCATTACGTAACAACGTATAACGTTATAAACTATTACGTAATAACGTATAACGTTATATTCTATAACGTAATGACGTATAACGTTATGTAGCATTACGTAACAACGTATAACGTCATTTACTATTACGTAATAACGTATAACGTTATATACTATTACGTAATGGCGTATAACGTTATGTAGCATTACGTAACAACGCATAACGTCATTTACTATTACGTTATTACGTATAACGTTATATTCTTTTACTTAATGACGTATAACGTTATATTCTATAACGTAATGACGTATACCGTTATGTAGCATTACGCAACAACGTGTAGCGTTATATACTATTACGTACTAACGTATAACGTTATGTAGCATTACGAAACAACGTATTACGTTATATACTATTACGTAATGGCGTATAACGTTATGTAGCAATACGTAAAAACGTATAACGTTATAAACTATTACGTAATAACGTATAACGTTATATACTATTACGTATTGACGTATAACGTTATGTAGCATTACGTAACAACGTATAGCGTTATATACTATTACGTACTAACGTATAACGTTATGTAGCATTACGAAACAACGTATTACGTTATATAGTATTACGTAATGTCGTATAACGTTATGCAGCATTACGTAACAACGTATAACGTCATTTACTATTACGTAATAACGTATAACGTTATATACTATTACGTAATGGCGTATAACGTTATGTAGCATTACGTAACAACGCATAACGTCATTTACTATTACGTTATTACGTATAACGTTATATTCTTTTACTTAATGACGTATAACGTTATATTCTATAACGTAATGACGTATACCGTTATGTAGCATTACGCAACAACGTGTAGCGTTATATACTATTACGTACTAACGTATAACGTTATGTAGCATTACGAAACAACGTATTACGTTATATAGTATTACGTAATGGCGTATAACGTTATGTAGCATTACGTAACAACGTATAACGTCATTTACTATTACGTAATAACGTATGACGTTATATACCATTACGTAATGGCGTATAACGTTATGTAGCAATACGTAACAACGTATAACGCTATAAACTATTACGTAATAACGTATAACGTTATATACTATAACGTATTGACGTATACCGTTATGTAGCATTGCGTAACAACGTAATGACGTATAACGTTATGTATCATTACGTAACAACGTATAACGTTATAAACTATTACGTAATAACGTATAACGTTATCTACTATAACGTATTGACGTATAACGTTATGTAGCATTACGTAACAACGTATAACGTTATATACTACAACGTAATGACGTATAACGTTATGTAGCAATACCTAACAACGTATAACGTTATAAACTATTACGTAATAACGTATAACGATATATACTATTACGTAATAGACGTATGACGTTATATACTATTACGTAATAGACGTATAACGTTATGTAGCATTACGTAACAAAGTATAACGTCATTTACTATTACGTTATTACGTATAACGTTATATTCTTTTACTTAATGACGTATAACGTTATATACTATAACTTAATGACGTATAACGTTATGTAGCATTACGTAACAACGTATAACGTTATATACTATTACGTAATGCCGTATAATGTTATGTAGCATTACGTAACAACGTATAACGTTATATACTATAGCGTAATGACGTATAACATAATGTAGCATTACGTAACAACGTATAACGTCATTTACTATTACGTTATTACGTATAACGTTATATTCTTTTACTTAATGACGTATAACGTTATATTCTATAACGTAATGACGTATAACGTTATGTAGCATTACGTAACAACGTATAGCGTTATATACTACAACGTAATGACGTATAATGTTATGTAGCATTACGAAACAACGTATTACGTTATATACTATTACGTAATGGCGTATAACGTTATGTAGCAATACGTAAAAACGTATAACGTTATAAACTATTACGTAATAACGTATAACGTTATATACTATTACGTATTGACGTATAACGTTATGTAGCATTACGTAACAACGTATAGCGTTATATACTATTACGTACTAACGTATAACGTTATGTAGCATTACGAAACAACGTATTACGTTATATAGTATTACGTAATGTCGTATAACGTTATGCAGCATTACGTAACAACGTATAACGTCATTTACTATTACGTAATAACGTATAACGTTATATACTATTACGTAATGGCGTATAACGTTATGTAGCAATACGTAACAACGTATAACGTTATAAACTATTACGTAATAACGTATAATGTTATATACTATATCGTAATGACTTATAACATAATGTAGCATTACGTAACAACGCATAACGTCATTTACTATTACGTTATTACGTATAACGTTATATTCTTTTACTTAATGACGTATAACGTTATATTCTATAACGTAATGACGTATAACGTTATGTAGCATTACGAAACAACGTATTACGTTATATAGTATTACGTAATGTCGTATAACGTTATGCAGCATTACGTAACAATGTATAACGTCATTTACTATTACGTAATAACGTATAACGTTATATACTATTACGTAATGGCGTATAACGTTATGTAGCAATACCTAACAACGTATAACGTTATAAACTATTACGTAATAACGTATAATGTTATATACTATATCGTAATGACTTATAACATAATGTAGCATTACGTAACAACGCATAACGTAATTTACTATTACGTTATTACGTATAGCGTTATATTCTTTTACTTAATGACGTATAACGTTATATTCTATAACGTAATGACGTATAACGTTATGTAGCATTACGCAATAACGTATAACGCTATAAACTATTACGTAATAACGTATAACGTTATATACTATAACGTATTGATGTATACCGTTATGTAGCATTACGTAACAACGTAATGACGTATAACGTTATGTATCATTACGTAACAACGTATAACGTTATAAACTATTACGTAATAACGTATAACGTTATATTCTATAACGTAATGACGTATAACGTTATGTAGCATTACGTAACAACGTATAGCGTTATATACTATTACGTACTAACGTATAACGTTATGTAGCATTACGAAACAACGTATTACGTTATATACTATTACGTAATGGCGTATAACGTTATGTAGCAATACGTAAAAACGTATAACGTTATAAACTATTACGTAATAACGTATAACGTTATATACTATTACGTATTGACGTATAACGTTATGTAGCATTACGTAACAACGTATAGCGTTATATACTATTACGTACTAACGTATAACGTTATGTAGCATTACGAAACAACGTATTACGTTATATAGTATTACGTAATGTCGTATAACGTTATGCAGCATTACGTAACAACGTATAACGTCATTTACTATTACGTAATAACGTATAACGTTATATACTATTACGTAATGGCGTATAACGTTATGTAGCAATACCTAACAACGTATAACGTTATAAACTATTATGTAATAACGTATAATGTTATATACTATATCGTAATGACTTATAACATAATGTAGCATTACGTAACAACGCATAACGTCATTTACTATTACGTTATTACGTATAACGATATATTCTTTTACTTAATGACGTATAACGTTATATTCTATAACGTAATGACGTATAACGTTATGTAGCATTACGCAACAACGTATAGCGTTATATACTATTACGTACTAACGTATAACGTTATGTAGCATTACGAAACAACGTATTACGTTATATAGTATTACGTAATGGCGTATAACGTTATGTAGCATTACGTAACAACGTATAACGTCATTTACTATTACGTAATAACGTATGACGTTATATACCATTACGTAATGGCGTATAACGTTATGTAGCAATACGTAACAACGTATAACGCTATAAACTATTACGTAATAACGTATAACGTTATATACTATAACGTATTGACGTATACCGTTATGTAGCATTACGTAACAACGTAATGACGTATAACGTTATGTATCATTACGTAACAACGTATAACGTTATAAACTATTACGTAATAACGTATAACGTTATATACTATAACGTATTGACGTATAACGTTATGTAGCATTACGTAACAACGTATAACGTTATATACTACAACGTAATGACGTATAACGTTATGTAGCAATACCTAACAACGTATAACGTTATAAACTATTACGTAATAACGTATAACGATATATACTATTACGTAATAGACGTATGACGTTATATACTATTACGTAATAGACGTATAACGTTATGTAGCATTACGTAACAAAGTATAACGTCATTTACTATTACGTTATTACGTATAACATTTTAATCTTTTACTTAATGACGTATAACGTTATATACTATAACTTAATGACGTATAACGTTATGTAGCATTACGTAACAACGTATAACGTTATATACTATTACGTAATGCCGTATAATGTTATGTAGCATTACGTAACAACGTATAACGTTATATACTATAGCGTAATGACGTATAACATAATGTAGCATTACGTAACAACGTATAACGTCATTTACTATTACGTTATTACGTATAACGTTATATTCTTTTACTTAATGACGTATAACGTTATATTCTATAACGTAATGACGTATAACGTTATGTAGCATTACGTAACAACGTATAGCGTTATATACTACAACGTAATGACGAATAACGTTATGTAGCATTACGAAACAACGTATTACGTTATATACTATTACGTAATGGCGTATAACGTTATGTAGCAATACGTAAAAACGTATAACGTTATAAACTATTACGTAATAACGTATAACGTTATATACTATTACGTATTGACGTATAACGTTATGTAGCATTACGTAACAACGTATAGCGTTATATACTATTACGTACTAACGTATAACGTTATGTAGCATTACGAAACAACGTATTACGTTATATAGTATTACGTAATGTCGTATAACGTTATGCAGCATTACGTAACAACGTATAACGTCATTTACTATTACGTAATAACGTATAACGTTATATACTATTACGTAATGGCGTATAACGTTATGTAGCAATACGTAACAACGTATAACGTTATAAACTATTACGTAATAACGTATAATGTTATATACTATATCGTAATGACTTATAACATAATGTAGCATTACGTAACAACGCATAACGTCATTTACTATTACGTTATTACGTATAACGTTATATTCTTTTACTTAATGACGTATAACGTTATATTCTATAACGTAATGACGTATAACGTTATGTAGCATTACGAAACAACGTATTACGTTATATAGTATTACGTAATGTCGTATAACGTTATGCAGCATTACGTAACAACGTATAACGTCATTTACTATTACGTAATAACGTATAACGTTATATACTATTACGTAATGGCGTATAACGTTATGTAGCAATACCTAACAACGTATAACGTTATAAACTATTACGTAATAACGTATAATGTTATATACTATATCGTAATGACTTATAACATAATGTAGCATTACGTAACAACGCATAACGTAATTTACTATTACGTTATTACGTATAGCGTTATATTCTTTTACTTAATGACGTATAACGTTATATTCTATAACGTAATGTCGTATAACGTTATGTAGCATTACGCAACAACGTATAGCGTTATATACTATTACGTACTAACGTATAACGTTATGTAGCATTACGAAACAACGTATTACGTTATATAGTATTACGTAATGGCGTATAACGTTATGTAGCATTACGTAACAACGTATAACGTCATTTACTATTACGTAATAACGTATGACGTTATATACCATTACGTAATGGCGTATAACGTTATGTAGCAATACGTAACAACGTATAACGCTATAAACTATTACGTAATAACGTATAACGTTATATACTATAACGTATTGACGTATACCGTTATGTAGCATTACGTAACAACGTAATGACGTATAACGTTATGTATCATTACGTAACAACGTATAACATTATAAACTATTACGTAATAACGTATAACGTTATATACTATAACGTATTGACGTATAACGTTATGTAGCATTACGTAACAACGTATAACGTTATATAATACAACGTAATGACGTATAACGTTATGTATCATTACGTAACAACGTATATCGTCATTTACTATTACGTAATAACGTATAACGATATATACTATTACGTAATAGACGTATGACGTTATATACTATTACGTAATAGACGTATAACGTTATGTAGCATTACGTAACAAAGTATAACGTCATTTACTATTACGTTATTACGTATAACGTTATATTCTTTTACTTAATGACGTATAACGTTATATACTATAACTTAATGACGTATAACGTTATGTAGCATTACGTAACAACGTATAACGTTATATACTATTACGTAATGACGTATAACGTTATGTAGCATTACGCAACAACGTATAGCGTTATATACTATTACGTACTAACGTATAACGTTATATTCTTTTACTTAATGACGTATAACGTTATATTCTATAACGTAATGACGTATAACGTTATGTAGCATTACGTAACAACGTATAGCGTTATATACTATTACGTACTAACGTATAACGTTATGTAGCATTACGTAACAACGTCATTTACTATTACGTAATAACGTATGACGTTATATACCATTACCTAATGGCGTATAACGTTATGTAGCAATACGTAACAACGTATAACGCTATAAACTATTACGTAATAACGTATAACGTTATATACCATAACGTATTGACGTATACCGTTATGTAGCATTACGTAACAACGTAATGACGTATAACGTTATGTATCATTACGTAACAACGTATAACGTTATAAACTATTACGTAATAACGTATAACGTTATATACTATAACGTATTGACGTATAACGTTATGTAGCATTACGTAACAAAGTATAACGTTATATACTACAACGTAATGACGTATAACGTTATGTATCATTACGTAACAACGTATATCGTCATTTACTATTACGTAATAACGTATAACGATATATACTATTACGTAATAGACGTATGACGTTATATACTATTACGTAATAGACGTATAACGTTATGTAGCATTACGTAACAACGTATAACGTTATATACTATTACGTAATGCCGTATAATGTTATGTAGCATTACGTAACAACGTATAACGTTATATACTATAGCGTAATGACGTATAACATAATGTAGCATTACGTAACAACGTATAACGTCATTTACTATTACGTTATTACGTATAAAGTTATATTCATTTACTTAATGACGTATAACGTTATATTCTATAACGTAATGACGTATAACGTTATGTAGCATTACGTAACAACGTATAGCGTTATATACTATTACGTACTAACGTATAACCTTATGTAGCATTACGAAACAACGTATTACGTTATATACTATTACGTAATGGCGTATAACGTTATGTAGCAATACGTAAAAACGTATAACGTTATAAAATATTACGTAACAACGTATAGCGTTATATACTATTACGTACTAACGTATAACGTTATGTAGCATTACGAAACAACGTATTACGTTATATAGTATTACGTAATGTCGTATAACGTTATGCAGCATTACGTAACAACGTATAACGTCATTTACTATTACGTAATAACGTATAACGTTATATACTATTACGTAATGGCGTATAACGTTATGTAGCAATACGTAACAACGTATAACGTTATAAACTATTACGTAATAACGTATAATGATATATACTATATCGTAATGACTTATAACATAATGTAGCATTACGTAACAACGCATAACGTCATTTACTATTACGTTATTACGTATAACGTTATATTCTTTTACTTAATGACGTATAACGTTATATTCTATAACGTAATGACGTATAACGTTATGTAGCATTACGCAACAACGTATAGCGTTATATACTATTACGTACTAACGTATAACGTTATGTAGCATTACGAAACAACGTATTACGTTATATAGTATTACGTAATGGCGTATAATGTTATGTAGCATTACGTAACAACGTATAACGTCATTTACTATTACGTAATAACGTATGACGTTATATACTATTACGTAATGGCGTATAACGTTATGTAGCAATACGTAACAACGTATAACGCTATAAACTATTACGTAATAACGTATAACGTTATATACTATTACGTAATAGACGTATGACGTTATATACTATTACGTAATAGACGTATAACGTTATGTAGCATTACGTAACAAAGTATAACGTCATTTACTATTACGTTATTACGTATAACGTTATATTCTTTTACTTAATGACGTATAACGTTATATACTATAACTTAATGACGTATAACGTTATGTAGCATTACGTAACAACGTATAACCTTATAGACTATAACGTAATGACGTATAACGTTATGTAGCATTACGTAACAACGTATAACGTTATGTACTATTACGTAATAACGTATAACGTTATGTAGCATTACGCAACAAAGTATAACGTCATCTACTATTACGTTATTACGTATAACGTTATATTCTTTTACTTTATGACGTATAACGATATATACTATTACGTAATAGACGTATGACGTTATATACTATTACGTAATAGACGTATAACGTTATGTAGCATTACGTAACAAAGTATAACGTCATTTACTATTACGTAATAACGTATAACGTTATGTAGCATTACGATACAACGTCTTACGTTATATAGTATTACGTAACAACGTATAACGTTATGTACTATTACGTAATGACGTATAACGTTATGTAGCATTACGTAACAACGTATAACCTTATAGACTATAACGTAATGACGTATAACGTTATGTAGCATTACGTAACAACGTATAACGTTATGTACTATTACGTAATAACGTATAACGTTATGTAGCATTACGCAACAAAGTATAACGTCATCTACTATTACGTTATTACGTATAGCGTTATATTCTTTTACTTTATGACGTATAACGATATATACTATAACGTAATGACGTATAACGTTATGTAGCATTACGTAACAACGTATAACGTTATATACTATTACGTATTGACGTATAACGTTATGTAGCATTACGTAACAACGTATAACGATATATACTACAACGTAATGACGTATAACGTTATGTATCATTACGTAACAACGTATAACGTCATTTACTATTACGTAATAACGTATAACGTTATATACTATTACGTAATAGACGTATGACGTTATATACTATTACGTAATAGACGTATAACGTTATGTAGCATTACGTATCAACGTAAAAGCTCATTTACTATTACGTAGTGCCGTATAATGTTATGTAGCATTACGTAACAACGTATAACGTTATATACTATAACGTAATGACGTATGACGTTATGTATCATTACGTAACAACGTATAACGTCATTTACTATTACGTAATAACGTATAACGTTATATACTATTACGTAAAGCGTATAACGTTATGTAGCAATACGTAACAACGTATAACGTTATAAACTATTACGTAATAACGTTTATACGTTATATACTATAACGTAATGACGTATAACGTTATGTAGCATTACGTAACAACGTATGGCGTTATATATTATAACGTAATGACGTATAACGTTATGTAGCATTACGTAACAAAGTATAACGTCATCTACTATTACGTGATTACGTATAACGTTATAATCTTTTACTTTATGACGTATAACGTTATATTCTATAACGTAATGACGTATAACGTTATGTAGCATTACGTAACAACGTGTAACGTTATATACTATTACGTAATAACGTATAACGTTATATACTATTATGTAAAGCGTATAACGTTATGTAGCAATACGTAATAACGTATAACGTTATAAACTATTACGTAATAACGTATAATGTTATATACTATAGCGTAATGACGTATAACATAATGTAGCATTACGTAACAACGTATAACGTCATTTACTATTATTATTACGTATAACGTTATATTCTTTTACTTAATGACGTATAACGTTATATTCTATAACGTAATGACGTATAACGTTATGTAGCATTACGTAACAACGTGTAACGTTATATACTATTACGTAATGACGTATAACGTTATGTAGCATTACGTAACAACGTGCAACGTTATATACTATTACGTAATGACGTATAACGTTATGTAGCATTACGTAACAACGTATAACGTCATTTACTATTACGTAATAACGTATAACGTTATATACTATTACGTAATGGCGTATAACGTTATGTAGCAATACGTAACAACGTATAACGTTATAAACTATTACGTAATAACGTATAACGTTATATACTATTACGTAATGGCGTATAACGTTATCTAGCAATACGTAACTACGTATAACGTCATTTACTATTACGTTATTACGTATAACGTTATATTCTTTTACTTAATGACGTATAACGTTATATTCTATAACGTAATGACGTATAATGTTATGTAGCATTACGTAACAACGTATAACGTTATATACTATAGCGTAATGACGTATAACATAATGTAGCATTACGTAACAACGTATAACGTCATTTACTATTACGTTATCACGTATAACGTTATATTCTTTTACTTAATGACGTATAACGTTATATTCTATAACGTAATGACGTATAACGTTATGTAGCATTACGTAACAACGTATAGCGTTATATACTATTACGTACTAACGTATAAGGTTATGTAGCATTACGAAACAACGTATTACGTTATATACTATTACGTAATGGCGTATAACGTCATGTAGCTTTACGTAACAACGTATAACGTCATTTACTATTACGTAATAACGTATAACGTTATATACTATAACGTATTGACGTATAACGTTATGTAGCATTACGTAACAACGTATAACGTTATATACTATTACGTAATAGACGTATGACGTTATATACTATTACGTAATAGACGTATAACGTTATGTAGCATTACGTAACAAAGTATAACGTCATTTACTATTACGTTAATACGTATAACGTTATATACTATTACGTAATAGACGTATGACGTTATATACTATTACGTAATAGACGTATAACGTTATGTAGCATTACGTAACAAAGTATAACGTCATTTACTATTACGTTATTACGTATAACGTTATATTATTTTACTTAATGACGTATAACGTTATATACTATAACTTAATGACGTATAACGTTATGTAGCATTACGTAACAACGTATAACGTTATATACTATTACGTAATGCCGTATAATGTTATGTAGCATTACGTAACAACGTATAACGTTATATACTATAGCGTAATGACGTATAACATAATGTAGCATTACGTAACAACGTATAACGTCATTTACTGTTACGTTATTACGTATAACGTTATATTCTTTTACTTAATGACGTATAACGTTATATTCTATAACGTAATGACGTATAACGTTATGTAGCATTACGTAACAACGTATAGCGTTATATACTATTACGTACTAACGTATAACGTTATGTAGCATTACGAAACAACGTATTACGTTATATAGTATTACGTAATGGCGTATAACGTTATGTAGCATTACGTAACAACGTATAACGTTATAAACTATTACGTAATAACGTATAACGTTATATACTATAACGTATTGACGTATAACGTTATGTAGCATTACGTAACAACGTATAACGTTATATACTACAACGTAATGACGTATAACGTTATGTATCATTACGTAACAACGTATATCGTCATTTACTATTACGTAATAACGTATAACGATATATACTATTACGTAATAGACGTATGACGTTATATACTATTACGTAATAGACGTATAACGTTATGTAGCATTACGTAACAAAGTATAACGTCATTTACTATTACGTTATTACGTATAACGTTATATTCTTTTACTTAATGACGTATAACGTTATATACTATAACTTAATGACGTATAACGTTATGTAGCATTACGTAACAACGTATAACGTTATATACTATTACGTAATGCCGTATAATGTTATGTAGCATTACGTAACAACGTATAACGTTATATACTATAGCGTAATGACGTATAACATAATGTAGCATTACGTAACAACGTATAACGTCATTTACTATTACGTTATTACGTATAACGTTATATTCTTTTACTTAATGACGTATAACGTTATATTCTATAACGTAATGACGTATAACGTTATGTAGCATTACGTAACAACGTATAGCGTTACATACTATTACGTACTAACGTATAACGTTATGTAGCATTACGAAACAACGTATTACGTTATATACTATTACGTAATGGCGTATAACGATATGTAGCAATACGTAAAAACGTATAACGTTATAAACTATTACGTAATAACGTATAACGTTATATACTATTACGTAATGGCGTATAACGTTATGTAGCAATACGTAACAACGTATAACGTTATAAACTATTACGTAATAACGTATAATGTTATATACTATATCGTAATGACTTATAACATAATGTAGCATTACGTAACAACGCATAACGTCATTTACTATTACGTTATTACGTATAACGTTATATTCTTTTACTTAATGACGTATAACGTTATATTCTATAACGTAATGACGTATAACGTTATGTAGCATTACGCAACAACGTATAGCGTTATATACTATTACGTACTAACGTATAACGTTATGTAGCATTACGAAACAACGTATTACGTTATATAGTATTACGTAATGGCGTATAACGTTATGTAGCATTACGTAACAACGTATAACGTCATTTACTATTACGTAATAACGTATAACGTTATATACTATTACGTAATGGCGTATAACGTTATGTAGCAATACGTAACAAAGTATAACGCTATAAACTATTACGTAATAACGTATAACGTTATATTCTTTTACTTAATGACGTATAACGTTAAATACTATTACGTAATAGACGTATAACGTTATGTAGCATTACGTAACAAAGTATAACGTCATTTACTATTACGTAATAACGTATAACGTTATGTAGCGTTACGATACAACGTCTTACGTTATATAGTATTACGTAACAACGTATAACGTTATGTACTATTACGTAATGACGTATAACGTTATGTAGCATTACGTAACAACGTATAACCTTATAGACTATAACGTAATGACGTATAACGTTATGTAGCATTACGTAACAACGTATAACGTTATGTACTATTACGTAATAACGTATAACGTTATGTAGCATTACGTAACAAAGTATAACGTCATTTACTATTACGTAATAACGTATAACGTTATATACTATTACGTAATAGACGTATGACGTTATATACTATTACGTAATAGACGTATGACGTTATATACTATTACGTAATAACGTATAACGTTATATACTATTACGTATTGACGTATAACGTTATGTAGCATTACGTAACAACGTATAGCGTTATATACTATTACGTACTAACGTATAACGTTATGTAGCATTACGAAACAACGTATAACGTTATAAACTACTACGTAATATCGTATAACGTTATATACTATAACGTAATGACGTATAACGTTATGTAGCATTACGTAACAACGTATGGCGTTATATATTATAACGTAATGACGTATAACGTTATGTAGCATTACGTAACAAAGTATAACGTCATCTACTATTACGTTATTACGTATAACGTTATAATCTTTTACTTTATGACGTATAACGATATATACTATAACGTAATGACGTATAACGTTATGTAGCATTACGTAACAACGTATAACGTCATTTACTATTACGTTATCACGTATAACGTTATATTCTTTTACTTAATGACGTATAACGTTATATTCTATAACGTAATGACGTATAACGTTATGTAGCATTACGTAACAACGTATAGCGTTATATACTATTACGTACTAACGTATAAGGTTATGTAGCATTACGAAACAACGTATTACGTTATATACTATTACGTAATGGCGTATAACGTCATGTAGCTTTACGTAACAACGTATAACGTCATTTACTATTACGTAATAACGTATAACGTTATATACTATAACGTATTGACGTATAACGTTATGTAGCATTACGTAGCAACGTATAACGTTATATACTATTACGTAATAGACGTATGACGTTATATACTATTACGTAATAGACGTATAACGTTATGTAGCATTACGTAACAAAGTATAACGTCATTTACTATTACGTTATTACGTATAACGTTATATTCTTTTACTTAATGACGTATAACGTTATATACTATAACTTAATGACGTATAACGTTATGTAGCATTACGTAACAACGTATAACGTTATATACTATTACGTAATGCCGTATAATGTTATGTAGCATTACGTAACAACGTATAACGTTATATACTATAGCGTAATGACGTATAACATAATGTAGCATTACGTAACAACGTATAACGTCATTTACTATTACGTTATTACGTATAACGTTATATTCTTTTACTTAATGGCGTATAACGTTATATACTATTACGTAATAACCTATAACGTTATGTAGCATTACGTAACAGCGTATAACGTTATATACTATTACGTACTAACGTATAACGTTATGTAGCATTACGTAACAACGTATAACGTTATATACTATAACTTAATGACATATAACGTTATGTAGCATTACGTAACAATGTATAACGTTATATACTATAACGTAATGACGTATAACGTTATGTATCATTACGTAACGAGGTATAACGTCATTTACTATTACGTAATATCGTATAACGTTATGTAGCATTACGATACAACGTCTTACGTTATATAGTATTACGTAACAACGTATAACGTTATGTACTATTACGTAATGACGTATAACGTTATGTAGCATTACGTAACAACGTATAACCTTATAGACTATAACGTAATGACGTATAACGTTATGTAGCATTACGTAACAACGTATAACGTTATGTACTATTACGTAATAACGTATAACGTTATGTAGCATTACGTAACAAAGTATAACGTCATCTACTATTACGTTATTACGTATAGCGTTATATTCTTTTACTTTATGACGTATAACGATATATACTATAACGTAATGACGTATAACGTTATGTAGCATTACGTAACAACGTATAACGTTATATACTATTACGTATTGACGTATAACGTTATGTAGCATTACGTAACAACGTATAACGCTATATACTACAACGTAATGACGTATAACGTTATGTATCATTACGTAACAACGTATAACGTCATTTACTATTACGTAATAACGTATAACGTTATATACTATTACGTAATAGACGTATGACGTTATATACTATTACCTGATAGACGTATAACGTTATGTAGCATTACGTAACAACGTATAACGTTATATACTATAACGTAATGACGTATAACATAATGTAGCATTACCTAACAACGTATAACGTCATTTACTATTACGTAATAACGTATAACGTTATATACTATTACGTAAAGCGTATAACGTTATGTAGCAATACGTAACAACGTATAACGTTATAAACTATTACGTAATAACGTATAATGTTATATACTATAGCGTAATGACGTATAACATAATGTAGCATTACGTAACAACGTATAACGTCATTTACTATTATTATTACGTATAACGTTATATTCTTTTACTTAATGACGTATAACGTTATATTCTATAACGTAATGACGTATAACGTTATGTAGCATTACGTAACAACGTGTAACGTTATATACTATTACGTAATGACGTATAACGTTATGTAGCATTACGTAACAACGTGTAACGTTATATACTATTACGTAATGACGTATAACGTTATGTAGCATTACGTGACAACGTATAGCGTTATATACTATTACGTACTAACGTAGAACGTTATGTAGCATTACGAAACAACGTATTACGTTATATACTATTACGTAATGGCGTATAACGTTATGTAGCAATACGTAAAAACGTATAACGTTATAAACTATTACGTAATAACGTATAACGTTATATACTATTACGTATTGACGTATAACGTTATGTAGCATTACGTAACAACGTATAGCGTTATATACTATTACGTACTAACGTAAAACGTTATGTAGCATTACGAAACAACGTATTACGTTATATAGTATTACGTAATGTCGTATAACGTTATGCAGCATTACGTAACAACGTATAACGTCATTTACTATTACGTAATAACGTATAACGTTATATACTATTACGTAATGGCGTATAACATAATGTAGCATTACGTAACAACGCATAACGTCATTTACTATTACGTTATTACGTATAACGTTATATACTATTACGTAATGGCGTATAACGTTATGTAGCAATACGTAACAACGTATAACGTTATAAACTATTACGTAATAACGTATAATGTTATATACTATAACGTAATGACGTATAACATAATGTAGCATTACGTAACAACGCATAACGTCATTTACTATTACGTTATTACGTATAACGTTATATTCTTTTACTTAATGACGTATAACGTTATATTCTACAACGTAATGACGTATAACGTTATGTAGCATTACGTAACAACGTATGGCGTTATATACTATTACGTACTAACGTATAACGTTATGTAGCATTACGAAACAACGTATTACGTTATATAGTATTACGTAATGGCGTATAACGTTATGTAGCATTACGTAACAACGTATAACGTTATATACTACAACGTAATGACGTATAACGTTATGTATCATTACGTAACAACGTATAACGTCATTTACTATTACGTAATAACGTATAACGTTATATACTATTACGTAATGGCGTATAACATAATGTAGCATTACGTAATGGCGTATAACATAATGTAGCATTACGTAACAACGCATAACGTCATTTACTATTACGTTATTACGTATAACGTTATATTCTTTTACTTAATGACGTATAACGTTATATTCTATAACGTAATAACGTATAACGTTATATACTATTACGTAATGGCGTATAACGTTATGTAGCAATATGTAACAACGTATAACGTTATAAACTATTACGTAATAACGTATAACGTTATATACTATAACGTATTGACGTATAACGTTATGTAGCATTACGAAACAACGTATTACGTTATATAGTATTACGTAATGGCGTATAACGTTATGTAGCATTACGTAACAACGTATAACGTTATATACTACAACGTAATGACGTATAACGTTATGTATCATTACGTAACAACGTATAACGTCATTTACTATTACGTAATAACGTATAACGTTATATACTATTACGTAATGGCGTATAACATAATGTAGCATTACGTAATGGCGTATAACATAATGTAGCATTACGTAATGGCGTATAACATAATGTAGCATTACGTAACAACGCATAACGTCATTTACTATTACGTTATTACGTATAACGTTATATTCTTTTACTTAATGTCGTATAACGTTATATTCTATAACGTAATAACGTATAACGTTATATACTATTACGTAATGGCGTATAACGTTATGTAGCAATATGTAACAACGTATAACGTTATAAACTATTACGTAATAACGTATAACGTTATATACTATAACGTATTGACGTATAACGTTATGTAGCATTACGTAACAACGTATAACGTTATATACTACAACGTAATGACGTATAACGTTATGTATCATTACGTAACAACGTATAACGTCATTTACTGTTACGTAATAACGTATAACGTTATATACTATTACGTAATAGACGTATGACGTTATATACTATTACGTAATAGACGTATAACGTTATGTAGCATTACGTAACAAAGTATAACGTCATTTACTATTACGTTATTACGTATAACGTTATATTCTTTTACTTAATGACGTATAACGTTATATACTATAACTTAATGACGTATAACGTTATGTAGCATTACGTAACAACGTATAACGTTATATACTATTACGTAATGCCGTATAATGTTATGTAGCATTACGTAACAACGTATAACGTTATATACTATAGCGTAATGACGTATAACATAATGTAGCATTACGTAACAACGTATAACGTCATTTACTATTACGTTATTACGTATAACGTTATATTCTTTTACTTAATGACGTATAACGTTATATTCTATAACGTAATGACGTATAACGTTATGTAGCATTACGTAACAACGTATAGCGTTATATACTATTACGTACTAACGTATAACGTTATGTAGCATTACGAAACAACGTATTACGTTATATAGTATTACGTAATGGCGTATAACGTTATGTAGCATTACGTAACAACGTATAACGTCATAAACTATTACGTAATAACGTATAACGTTATATACTATAACGTATTGACGTATAACGTTATGTAGCATTACGTAACAACGTATAACGTTATATACTACAACGTAATGACGTATAACGTTATGTATCATTACGTAACAACGTATATCGTCATTTACTATTACGTAATAACGTATAACGATATATACTATTACGTAATAGACGTATGACGTTATATACTATTACGTAATAGACGTATAACGTTATGTAGCATTACGTAACAAAGTATAACGTCATTTACTATTACGTTATTACGTATAACGTTATATTCTTTTACTTAATGACGTATAACGTTATATACTATAACTTAATGACGTATAACGTTATGTAGCATTACGTAACAACGTATAACGTTATATACTATTACGTAATGCCGTATAATGTTATGTAGCATTACGTAACAACGTATAACGTTATATACTATAGCGTAATGACGTATAACATAATGTAGCATTACGTAACAACGTATAACGTCATTTACTATTACGTTATTACGTATAACGTTATATTCTTTTACTTAATGACGTATAACGTTATATTCTATAACGTAATGACGTATAACGTTATGTAGCATTACGTAACAACGTATAGCGTTACATACTATTACGTACTAACGTATAACGTTATGTAGCATTACGAAACAACGTATTACGTTATATACTATTACGTAATGGCGTATAACGATATGTAGCAATACGTAAAAACGTATAACGTTATAAACTATTACGTAATAACGTATAACGTTATATACTATTACGTAATGGCGTATAACGTTATGTAGCAATACGTAACAACGTATAACGTTATAAACTATTACGTAATAACGTATAATGTTATATACTATATCGTAATGACTTATAACATAATGTAGCATTACGTAACAACGCATAACGTCATTTACTATTACGTTATTACGTATAACGTTATATTCTTTTACTTAATGACGTATAACGTTATATTCTATAACGTAATGACGTATAACGTTATGTAGCATTACGCAACAACGTATAGCGTTATATACTATTACGTACTAACGTATAACGTTATGTAGCATTACGAAACAACGTATTACGTTATATAGTATTACGTAATGGCGTATAACGTTATGTAGCATTACGTAACAACGTATAACGTCATTTACTATTACGTAATAACGTATAACGTTATATACTATTACGTAATGGCGTATAACGTTATGTAGCAATACGTAACAAAGTATAACGCTATAAACTATTACGTAATAACGTATAACGTTATATTCTTTTACTTAATGACGTATAACGTTAAATACTATTACGTAATAGACGTATAACGTTATGTAGCATTACGTAACAAAGTATAACGTCATTTACTATTACGTAATAACGTATAACGTTATGTAGCGTTACGATACAACGTCTTACGTTATATAGTATTACGTAACAACGTATAACGTTATGTACTATTACGTAATGACGTATAACGTTATGTAGCATTACGTAACAACGTATAACCTTATAGACTATAACGTAATGACGTATAACGTTATGTAGCATTACGTAACAACGTATAACGTTATGTACTATTACGTAATAACGTATAACGTTATGTAGCATTACGTAACAAAGTATAACGTCATTTACTATTACGTAATAACGTATAACGTTATATACTATTACGTAATAGACGTATGACGTTATATACTATTACGTAATAGACGTATGACGTTATATACTATTACGTAATAGACGGTATAACGTTATGTAGCATTACGTATCAACGTAAAACCTCATTTACTATAACGTAATGACGTATAACGTTATGTAGCATTACGTAACAACGTATAACGTTATATACTACAACGTAATGACGTATAACGTTATGTATCATTACGTAACAACGTATAACGTCATTTACTATTACGTAATAACGTATAACGTTATATATTATTACGTAATAGACGTATGACGTTATATACTATTACGTAATAGACGGTATAACGTTATGTAGCATTACGTATCAACGTAAAACCTCATTTACTATTACGTAGTTCCGTATAATGTTCTGTAGCATTACGTAACAACGTATAACGTTATATACTATAACGTAATGACGTATAACGTTATGTATCATTACGTAACAACGTATAACGTCATTTACTATTACGTAATAACGTATAACGTTATATACTATTACGTAAAGCGTATAACGTTATGTAGCAATACGTAACAACGTATAACGTTATAAACTATTACGTAATAACGTATAATGTTATATACTATAGCGTAATGACGTATAACATAATGTAGCATTACGTAACAACGTATAACGTCATTTACTATTATTATTACGTATAACGTTATATTCTTTTACTTAATGACGTATAACGTTATATTCTATAACGTAATGACGTATAACGTTATGTAGCATTACGTAACAACGTGTAACGTTATATACTATTACGTAATGACGTATAACGATATGTAGCATTACGTAACAACGTGTAACGTTATATACTATTACGTAATGACGTATAACGTTATGTAGCAATACGTAACAACGTATAACGTTATAAACTATTACGTAATAACGTATAATGTTATATACTATAACGTAATGACGTATAACATAATGTAGCATTACGTAACAACGCATAACGTCATTTACTATTACGTTATTACGTATAACGTTATATTCTTTTACTTAATGACGTATAACGTTATATTCTATAACGTAATGACGTATAACGTTATGTAGCATTACGTAACAACGTATAGCGTTATATACTATTACGTACTAACGTATAACGTTATGTAGCATTACGAAACAACGTATTACGTTATATAGTATTGCGTAATGGCGTATAACGTTATGTAGCATTACGTAACAACGTATAACGTCATTTACTATTACGTAATAACGTATAACGTTATATATTATTACGTAATGGCGTATAACGTTATGTAGCAATACGTAACAACGTATAACGTTATAAACTATTACGTAATAACGTATAACGTAATATACTATAACGTATTGACGTGTAACGTCATGTAGCATTACGTAACAACGTATAACGTTATATACTACAACGTAATGACGTATAACGTTATGTATCATTACGTAACAACGTATAACGTCATTTACTATTACGTTATTACGTATAACGTTATATTCTTTTACTTAATGACGTATAACGTTATATTCTATAACGTAATGACGTATAACGTTATGTAGCATTACGTAACAACGTATAGCGTTGTATACTATTACGTACTAACGTATAACGTTATGTAGCATTACGAAACAACGTATTACGTTATATACTATTACGTAATGGCGTATAACGTTATGTAGCAATACGTAAAAACGTATAACGTTATAAACTATTACGTAATAACGTATAACGTTATATACTATTACGTATTGACGTATAACGTTATGTAGCATTACGTAACAACGTATAGCGTTATATACTATTACGTACTAACGTATAACGTTATGTAGCATTACGAAACAACGTATAACGTTATAAACTGCTACGTAATATCGTATAACGTTATATACTATAACGTAATGACGTATAACGTTATGTAGCATTACGTAACAACGTATGGCGTTATATATTATAACGTAATGACGTATAACGTTATGTAGCATTACGTAACAAAGTATAACGTCATCTACTATTACGTTATTACGTATAACGTTATAATCTTTTACTTTATGACGTATAACGATATATACTATAACGTAATGACGTATAACGTTATGTAGCATTACGTAACAACGTATAACGTCATTTACTATTACGAAATAGCGTATAACGTTATATACTATTACGTAATGGCGTATAACGTTATGTAGCAATACGTAACAACGTATAACGTTATAAACTATTACGTAATAACGTATAATGTTATATACTATAACGTAATGACGTATAACATAATGTAGCATTACGTAACAACGCATAACGTCATTTACTATTACGTTATTACGTATAACGTTATATTCTTTTACTTAATGACGTATAACGTTATATTCTATAACGTAATGACGTATAACGTTATGTAGCATTACGTAACAACGTATGGCGTTATATACTATTACGTACTAACGTATAACGTTATGTAGCATTACGAAACAACGTATTACGTTATATAGTATTACGTAATGGCGTATAACGTTATGTAGCATTACGTAACAACGTATAACGTTATATACTACAACGTAATGACGTATAACGTTATGTATCATTACGTAACAACGTATAACGTCATTTACTATTACGTAATAACGTATAACGTTATATACTATTACGTAATGGCGTATAACATAATGTAGCATTACGTAATGGCGTATAACATAATGTAGCATTACGTAACAACGCATAACGTCATTTACTATTACGTTATTACGTATAACGTTATATTCTTTTACTTAATGACGTATAACGTTATATTCTATAACGTAATAACGTATAACGTTATATACTATTACGTAATGGCGTATAACGTTATGTAGCAATATGTAACAACGTATAACGTTATAAACTATTACGTAATAACGTATAACGTTATATACTATAACGTATTGACGTATAACGTTATGTAGCATTACGAAACAACGTATTACGTTATATAGTATTACGTATTGACGTATAACGTTATGTAGCATTACGTAACAACGTATAGCGTTATATACTATTACGTACTAACGTATAACGTTATGTAGCATTACGAAACAACGTATAACGTTATAAACTGCTACGTAATATCGTATAACGTTATATACTATAACGTAATGACGTATAACGTTATGTAGCATTACGTAACAACGTATGGCGTTATATATTATAACGTAATGACGTATAACGTTATGTAGCATTACGTAACAAAGTATAACGTCATCTACTATTACGTTATTACGTATAACGTTATAATCTTTTACTTTATGACGTATAACGATATATACTATAACGTAATGACGTATAACGTTATGTAGCATTACGTAACAACGCATAACGTCATTTACTATTACGTTATTACGTATAACGTTATATACTATTACGTAATGGCGTATAACGTTATGTAGCAATACGTAACAACGTATAACGTTATAAACTATTACGTAATAACGTATAATGTTATATACTATAACGTAATGACGTATAACATAATGTAGCATTACGTAACAACGCATAACGTCATTTACTATTACGTTATTACGTATAACGTTATATTCTTTTACTTAATGACGTATAACGTTATATTCTATAACGTAATGACGTATAACGTTATGTAGCATTACGTAACAACGTATGGCGTTATATACTATTACGTACTAACGTATAACGTTATGTAGCATTACGAAACAACGTATTACGTTATATAGTATTACGTAATGGCGTATAACGTTATGTAGCATTACGTAACAACGTATAACGTTATATACTACAACGTAATGACGTATAACGTTATGTATCATTACGTAACAACGTATAACGTCATTTACTATTACGTAATAACGTATAACGTTATATACTATTACGTAATGGCGTATAACATAATGTAGCATTACGTAATGGCGTATAACATAATGTAGCATTACGTAACAACGCATAACGTCATTTACTATTACGTTATTACGTATAACGTTATATTCTTTTACTTAATGACGTATAACGTTATATTCTATAACGTAATAACGTATAACGTTATATACTATTACGTAATGGCGTATAACGTTATGTAGCAATATGTAACAACGTATAACGTTATAAACTATTACGTAATAACGTATAACGTTATATACTATAACGTATTGACGTATAACGTTATGTAGCATTACGAAACAACGTATTACGTTATATAGTATTACGTAATGGCGTATAACATAATGTAGCATTACGTAACAACGTATAACGTTATAAACTATTACGTAATAACGTATAACGTTATATACTATTACGTAATGCCGTATAATGTTATGTAGCATTACGTAACAACGTATAACGTTATATACTATAGCGTAATGACGTATAACATAATGTAGCATTACGTAACAACGTATAACGTCATTTACTATTACGTTATTACGTATAACGTTATATTCTTTTACTTAATGACGTATAACGTTATATTCTATAACGTAATGACGTATAACGTTATGTAGCATTACGTAACAACGTATAGCGTTACATACTATTACGTACTAACGTATAACGTTATGTAGCATTACGAAACAACGTATTACGTTATATACTATTACGTAATGGCGTATAACGATATGTAGCAATACGTAAAAACGTATAACGTTATAAACTATTACGTAATAACGTATAACGTTATATACTATTACGTAATGGCGTATAACGTTATGTAGCAATACGTAACAACGTATAACGTTATAAACTATTACGTAATAACGTATAATGTTATATACTATATCGTAATGACTTATAATATAATGTAGCATTACGTAACAACGCATAACGTCATTTACTATTACGTTATTACGTATAACGTTATATTCTTTTACTTAATGACGTATAACGTTATATTCTATAACGTAATGACGTATAACGTTATGTAGCATTACGCAACAACGTATAGCGTTATATACTATTACGTACTAACGTATAACGTTATGTAGCATTACGAAACAACGTATTACGTTATATAGTATTACGTAATGGCGTATAACGTTATGTAGCATTACGTAACAACGTATAACGTCATTTACTATTACGTAATAACGTATAACGTTATATACTATTACGTAATGGCGTATAACGTTATGTAGCAATACGTAACAAAGTATAACGCTATAAACTATTACGTAATAACGTATAACGTTATATTCTTTTACTTAATGACGTATAACGTTAAATACTATTACGTAATAGACGTATAACGTTATGTAGCATTACGTAACAAAGTATAACGTCATTTACTATTACGTAATAACGTATAACGTTATGTAGCGTTACGATACAACGTCTTACGTTATATAGTATTACGTAACAACGTATAACGTTATGTACTATTACGTAATGACGTATAACGTTATGTAGCATTACGTAACAACGTATAACCTTATAGACTATAACGTAATGACGTATAACGTTATGTAGCATTACGTAACAACGTATAACGTTATGTACTATTACGTAATAACGTATAACGTTATGTAGCATTACGTAACAAAGTATAACGTCATTTACTATTACGTAATAACGTATAACGTTATATACTATTACGTAATAGACGTATGACGTTATATACTATTACGTAATAGACGTATGACGTTATATACTATTACGTAATAGACGGTATAACGTTATGTAGCATTACGTATCAACGTAAAACCTCATTTACTATAACGTAATGACGTATAACGTTATGTAGCATTACGTAACAACGTATAACGTTATATACTACAACGTAATGACGTATAACGTTATGTATCATTACGTAACAACGTATAACGTCATTTACTATTACGTAATAACGTATAACGTTATATACTATTACGTAATAGACGTATGACGTTATATACTATTACGTAATAGACGGTATAACGTTATGTAGCATTACGTATCAACGTAAAACCTCATTTACTATTACGTAGTGCCGTATAATGTTCTGTAGCATTACGTAACAACGTATAACGTTATATACTATAACGTAATGACGTATAACGTTATGTATCATTACGTAACAACGTATAACGTCATTTACTATTACGTAATAACGTATAACGTTATATACTATTACGTAAAGCGTATAACGTTATGTAGCAATACGTAACAACGTATAACGTTTTAAACTATTACGTAATAACGTATAATGTTATATACTATAGCGTAATGACGTATAACATAATGTAGCATTACGTAACAACGTATAACGTCATTTACTATTATTATTACGTATAACGTTATATTCTTTTACTTAATGACGTATAACGTTATATTCTATAACGTAATGACGTATAACGTTATGTAGCATTACGTAACAACGTGTAACGTTATATACTATTACGTAATGACGTATAACGATATGTAGCATTACGTAACAACGTGTAACGTTATATACTATTACGTAATGACGTATAACGTTATGTAGCAATACGTAACAACGTATAACGTTATAAACTATTACGTAATAACGTATAATGTTATATACTATAACGTAATGACGTATAACATAATGTAGCATTACGTAACAACGCATAACGTCATTTACTATTACGTTATTACGTATAACGTTATATTCTTTTACTTAATGACGTATAACGTTATATTCTATAACGTAATGACGTATAACGTTATGTAGCATTACGTAACAACGTATAGCGTTATATACTATTACGTACTAACGTATAACGTTATGTAGCATTACGAAACAACGTATTACGTTATATAGTATTGCGTAATGGCGTATAACGTTATGTAGCATTACGTAACAACGTATAACGTCATTTACTATTACGTAATAACGTATAACGTTATATATTATTACGTAATGGCGTATAACGTTATGTAGCAATACGTAACAACGTATAACGTTATAAACTATTACGTAATAACGTATAACGTAATATACTATAACGTATTGACGTGTAACGTCATGTAGCATTACGTAACAACGTATAACGTTATATACTACAACGTAATGACGTATAACGTTATGTATCATTACGTAACAACGTATAACGTCATTTACTATTACGTTATTACGTATAACGTTATATTCTTTTACTTAATGACGTATAACGTTATATTCTATAACGTAATGACGTATAACGTTATGTAGCATTACGTAACAACGTATAGCGTTATATACTATTACGTACTAACGTATAACGTTATGTAGCATTACGAAACAACGTATTACGTTATATACTATTACGTAATGGCGTATAACGTTATGTAGCAATACGTAAAAACGTATAACGTTATAAACTATTACGTAATAACGTATAACGTTATATACTATTACGTATTGACGTATAACGTTATGTAGCATTACGTAACAACGTATAGCGTTATATACTATTACGTACTAACGTATAACGTTATGTAGCATTACGAAACAACGTATAACGTTATAAACTGCTACGTAATATCGTATAACGTTATATACTATAACGTAATGACGTATAACGTTATGTAGCATTACGTAACAACGTATGGCGTTATATATTATAACGTAATGACGTATAACGTTATGTAGCATTACGTAACAAAGTATAACGTCATCTACTATTACGTTATTACGTATAACGTTATAATCTTTTACTTTATGACGTATAACGATATATACTATAACGTAATGACGTATAACGTTATGTAGCATTACGTAACAACGTATAACGTCATTTACTATTACGAAATAGCGTATAACGTTATATACTATTACGTAATGGCGTATAACGTTATGTAGCAATACGTAACAACGTATAACGTTATAAACTATTACGTAATGACGTATAACGTTATGTAGCATTACGTAACAACGTATAACGTTATGTACTACTACGTAATAACGTATAACGTTCAGTAGCATTACGTAACAAAGTATAACGTCATCTACTATTACGTTATTACGTATAGCGTTATATTCTTTTACTTAATGACGTATAACGTTGTATACTATTACGTAATGCCGTATAATGTTATGTAGCATTACGTAGCAGCGTATAACGTTATATAATATAGCGTAATGACGTATAACGTTATGTAGCATTACGTAACAACGTATAACGTTATATACTATTACGTAATGGCGTATAACGTTATGTAGCAATACGTAACAACGTATAACGTTATAAACTACTACGTAATAACTATAACGTAATGACGTATAACGTAATGTAGCATTACGTAACAACGTATAACGTCATTTACTATTACGTTATTACGTATAACGTTATATTCTTTTACTTAATGACGTATAACGTAACGACGTATAACGCTATGTAGCATTACGTAACAACGTATAACGTTATATACTATTACGTAATGCCGTATAATGTTATGTAGCATTACGTAACAACGCATAACGTTATATACTATAACGTAATGACGTATAACGTTATGTAGCATTACGTAACAACGTATAACGTTATATATTATAACGTAATGAGGTATAACGTTAGGTAGCATTACGTAACAACTTATAACGTTATAAACTATTACGTAATAACGTATAACGTTATATATTATAACGTAATGACGTATAACGTTATGTAGCATTACGTAACAACGTGTAACGTTATATACTATTACGTAATAACCTATAACGTTATGTAGCATTACGTTACAGCGTATAACGTTATATACTATTACGTACTAACGTATAACGTTATGTAGCATTACGTAACAACGTATAACGTTATATACTATAACTTAATGACATATAACGTTATGTAGCATTACGTAACAATGTATAACGTTATATACTATAACGTAACGACGTATAACGCTATGTAGCATTACGTAACAACGTATAACGTTATATACTATTACGTAATGCCGTATAATGTTATGTAGCATTACGTAGCAACGTATAACGTTATATAATATAGCGTAATGACGTATAACGTTATGTAGCATTACGTAACAACGTATAACGTTATATACTATTACGTAATGGCGTATAACGTTATGTAGCAATACGTAACAACGTATAACGTTATAAACTACTACGTAATAACGTATAACGTTATATACTATAACGTAATGACGTATAACGTAATGTAGCATTACGTAACAACGTATAACGTCATTTACTATTACGTTATTACGTATAACGTTATATTCTTTTACTTAATGACGTATAACGTTATATACTATAACGTAACGACGTATAACGCTATGTAGCATTACGTAACAATGTATAACGTTATATACTATAACGTAATGACGTATAACGTTATGTAGCATTACGTAACAACGTATAACGTTATATACTATTACGTATTGACGTATAACGTTATGTAGCATTACGAAACAACGTATAACGTTATATACTACAACGTAATGACGTATAACGTTATGTATCATTACGTAACAACGTATAACGTCATTTACTATTACGTAATAACGTATAACGGTATATACTATTACGTAATAGACGTATGACGTTATATACTATTACGTGATAGACGTATAACGTTATGTAGCATTACGTAACAACGTATAACGTTATATGCTATAACGTAATGACGTATAACATAATGTAGCATTACGTAACAACGTATAACGTCATTTACTATTACGTAATAACGTATAACGTTATATACTATTACGTAAAGCGTATAACGTTATGTAGCAATACGTAACAACGTATAACGTTATAAACTATTACGTAATAACGTATAATGTTATATACTATAGCGTAATGACGTATAACATAATGTAGCATTACGTAACAACGTATAACGTCATTTACTATTATTATTACGTATAACGTTATATTCTTTTACTTAATGACATATAACGTTATATTCTATAACGTAATGACGTATAACGTTATGTAGCATTACGTAACAACGTATTACGTTATAAACTATTACGTAATGGCGTATAACGTTATGTAGCAATACGTAAAAACGTATAACGTTATAAACTATTACGTAATAACGTATAACGTTATATACTATTACGTATTGACGTATAACGTTATGTGGCATTACGTAACAACGTATAGCGTTATATAGTATTACGTACTAACGTATAACGTTATGCAGCATTACGAAACAACGTATTACGTTATATAGTATTACGTAATGTCGTATAACGTTATGCAGCATTACGTAACAACGTATAACGTCATTTACTATTACGTAATAACGTATAACGTTATATACTATTACGTAATGGCGTATAACGTTATGTAGCAATACGTAACAACGTATAACGTTATATACTACAACGTAATGACGTATAACGTTATGTATCATTACGTAACAACGTATAACGTCATTTACTATTACGTAATAACGTATAACGTTATATACTATTACGTAATAGACGTATGACGTTATATACTATTACGTAATAGACGTATAACGTTATGTAGCATTACGTAACAAAGTATAACGTCATTTACTATTACGTTATTACGTATAACGTTATATTCTTTTACTTAATGACGTATAACGTTATATACTATAACTTAATGACGTATAACGTTATGTAGCATTACGTAACAACGTATAACTTTATATACTATTACGTAATGCCGTATAATGTTATGTAGCATTACGTAACAACGTATAACGTTATATACTATAGCGTAATGACGTATAACATAATGTAGCATTACGTAACAACGTATAACGTCATTTACTATTACGTTATTACGTATAACGTTATATTCTTTTACTTAATGACGTATAACGTTATATTCTATAACGTAATGACGTATAACGTTATGTAGCATTACGTAACAACGTATAGCGTTATATACTATTACGTACTAACGTATAACGTTATGTAGCATTACGAAACAACGTATTACGTTATATAGTATTACGTAATGGCGTATAACGTTATGTAGCATTACGTAACAACGTATAACGTTATAAACTATTACGTAATAACGTATAACGTTATATACTATAACGTATTGACGTATAACGTTATGTAGCATTACGTAACAACGTATAACGTTATATACTACAACGTAATGACGTATAACGTTATGTATCATTACGTAACAACGTATATCGTCATTTACTATTACGTAATAACGTATAACGATATATACTATTACGTAATAGACGTATGACGTTATATACTATTACGTAATGGACGTATAACGTTATGTAGCATTACGTAACAAAGTATAACGTCATTTACTATTACGTTATTACGTATAACGTTATATTCTTTTACTTAATGACGTATAACGTTATATACTATAACTTAATGACGTATAACGTTATATAGCATTACGTAACAACGTATAACGTTATATACTATTACGTAATGCCGTATAATGTTATGTAGCATTACGTAACATCGTATAACGTTATATACTATAGCGTAATGACGTATAACATAATGTAGCTTTACGTAACAACGTATAACGTCATTTACTATTACGTTATTACGTATAACGTTATATTCTTTTACTTAATGACGTATAACATTATGTAGCATTACGTAACAACGTATAGCGTTATATACTATTACGTACTAACGTATAACGTTATGTAGCATTACGAAACAACGTATTACGTTATATACTATTACGTAATGGCGTATAACGATATGTAGCAATACGTAAAAACGTATAACGTTATAAACTATTACGTAATAACGTATAACGTTATATACTATTACGTATTGACGTATAACGTTATGTAGCATTACGTAACAACGTATAGCGTTATATACTATTACGTACTAACGTATAACGTTATGTAGCATTACGAAACAACGTATTACGTTATATAGAATTACGTAATGTCGTATAACGTTATGCAGCATTACATAACAACGTATAACGTCATTTACTATTACGTAATAACGTATAACGTTATATACTATTACGTAATGGCGTATAACGTTATGTAGCAATACGTAACAACGTATAACGCTATGAACTATTACGTAATAACGTATAACGTTATATACTATAACGTATTGACGTATACCGTTATGTAGCATTACGTAACAACGTAATGACGTATAACGTTATGTATCATTACGTAACAACGTATAACGTCATTTACTATTACGTAATAACGTATAACGTTATATTCTTTTACTTAATGACGTATAACGTTATATACTATTACGTAATGACGTATAACGTTATGTAGCAATACGTAACAACGTATAACGTTATAAACTATTACGTAATAACGTATAATGTTATATACTATAACGTAATGACGTATAACATAATGTAGCATTACGTAACAACGCATAACGTCATTTACTATTACGTTATTACGTATAACGTTATATTCTTTTACTTAACGACGTATAACGTTATATTCTATAACGTAATGACGTATAACGTTATGTAGCATTACGTAACAACGTATAGCGTTATATACTATTACGTACTAACGTATAACGTTATGTAGCATTACGAAACAACGTATTACGTTATATAGTATTGCGTAATGGCGTATAACGTTATGTAGCATTACGTAACAACGTATAACGTCATTTACTATTACGTAATAACGTATAACGTTATATATTATTACGTATTGACGTGTAACGTCATGTAGCATTACGTAACAACGTATAACGTTATATACTACAACGTAATGACGTATAACGTTATGTATCATTACGTAACAACGTATAACGTCATTTACTATTACGTTATTACGTATAACGTTATATTCTTTTACTTAATGACGTATAACGTTATATTCTATAACGTAATGACGTATAACGTTATGTAGCATTACGTAACAACGTATAGCGTTATATACTATTACGTACTAACGTATAACGTTATGTAGCATTACGAAACAACGTATTACGTTATATACTATTACGTAATGGCGTATAACGTTATGTAGCAATACGTAAAAACGTATAACGTTATAAACTATTACGTAATAACGTATAACGTTATATACTATTACGTATTGACGTATAACGTTATGTAGCATTACGTAACAACGTATAGCGTTATATACTATTACGTACTAACGTATAACGTTATGTAGCATTACGAAACAACGTATAACGTTATAAACTACTACGTAATATCGTATAACGTTATATACTATAACGTAATGACGTATAACGTTATGTAGCATTACGTAACAACGTATGGCGTTATATATTATAACGTAATGACGTATAACGTTATGTAGCATTACGTAACAAAGTATAACGTCATCTACTATTACGTTATTACGTATAACGTTATAATCTTTTACTTTATGACGTATAACGATATATACTATAACGTAATGACGTATAACGTTATGTAGTATTACGTAACAACGTATAACGTCATGTACTATTACGAAATAACGTATAACGTTATGTAGCATTACGTAACAACGTATAACGTTGTATACTACAACGTAATAGACGTATGACGTTATATACTATTACGGAATAGACGTATAACGTTATGTAGCATTACGTAACAAAGAATAACGTCATTTACTATTACGTTATTACGTATAACGTTATATTCTTTTACTTAATGACGTATAACGTTGTATACTATTACGTAATGCCGTATAATGTTATGTAGCATTACGTAGCAACGTATAACGTTATATAATATAGCGTAATGACGTATAACGTTATGTAGCATTACGTAACAACGTATAACGTTATATACTATTACGTGATAGACGTATAACGTTATGTAGCATTACGTAACAACGTATAACGTTATATACTATAACGTAATGACGTATAACATAATGTAGCATTACGTAACAACGTATAACGTCATTTACTATTACGTAATAACGTATAACGTTATATACTATTACGTAAAGCGTATAACGTTATGTAGCAATACGTAACAACGTATAACGTTATAAACTATTACGTAATAACGTATAATGTTATATACTATAGCGTAATGACGTATAACATAATGTAGCATTACGTAACAACGTATAACTTCATTTACTATTATTATTACGTATAACGTTATATTCTTTTACTTAATGACATATAACGTTATATTCTATAACGTAATGACGTATAACGTTATGTAGCATTACGTAACAACGTATTACGTTATATACTATTACGTAATGGCGTATAACGTTATGTAGCAATACGTAAAAACGTATAACGTTATAAACTATTACGTAATAACGTATAACGTTATATACTATTACGTATTGACGTATAACGTTATGTAGCATTACGTAACAACGTATAGCGTTATATACTATTACGTACTAACGTATAACGTTATGTAGCATTACGTAACAACGTATAACGTTATATACTATAGCGTAATGACGTATAACTTAATGTAGCATTACGTAACAACGTATAACGTCATTTACTATTACGTTATTACGTATAACGTTATATTCTTTTGCTTAATGACGTATAACGTTATATTCTATAACGTAATGACGTATAACGTTATGTAGCATTACGCAACAACGTATAGCGTTATATACTATTACGTACTAACGTATAACGTTATGTAGCATTACGAAACAACGTATTACGTTATATAGTATTACGTAATGGCGTATAACGTTATGTAGCATTACGTAACAACGTATAACGTCATTTACTATTACGTAATAACGTATAACGTTATACACTATTACGTAATGGCGTATAACGTTATGTAGCAATACGTAACAACGTATAACGTTATAAACTATTACGTAATAACGTATAACGTTATATACTATTACGTATTGACGTATAACGTTATGTAGCATTACGTAACAACGTATAACGTTATATACTACAATGTAATGACGTATAACGTTATGTATCATTACGTAACAACGTATAACGTCATTTACTATTACGTAATAACGTATAACGTTATATACTATTACGTAATAGACGTATGACGTTATATACTATTACGTAATAGACGTATAACGTTATGTAGCATTTCGTAACAAAGTATAACGTCATTTACTATTACGTTATTACGTATGACGTTATATTCTTTTACTTAATGACGTATAACGTTATATACTATAACTTAATGACGTATAACGTTATGTAGCATTACGTAACAACGTATAACGTTATATACTATTACGTAATGCCGTATAATGTTATGTAGCATTACGTAACAACGTATAACGTTATATACTATAGCGTAATAACGTATAACATAATGTAGCATTACGTAACAACGTATAACGTCATTTACTATTACGTTATTACGTATAACGTTATATTCTTTTACTTAATGACGTATAACGTTATATTCTATAACGTAATGACGTATAACGTTATGTAGCATTACGTAACAACGTATAGCGTTATATGCTATTACGTACTAACGTATAACGTTATGTAGCATTACGAAACAACGTATTACGTTATATAGTATTAGGTAATGGCGTATAACGTTATGTAGCAATACGTAACAACGTATAACGTTATAAACTATTACGTAATAACGTATAACGTTATATACTATTACGTATTGACGTATAACGTTATGTAGCATTACGTAACAACGTATAACGTTATATACTACAATGTAATGACGTATAACGTTATGTATCATTACGTAACAACGTATAACGTCATTTACTATTACGTAATAACGTATAACGTTATATACTATTACGTAATAGACGTATGACGTTATATACTATTACGTAATAGACGTATAACGTTATGTAGCATTTCGTAACAAAGTATAACGTCATTTACTATTACGTTATTACGTATGACGTTATATTCTTTTACTTAATGACGTATAACGTTATATACTATAACTTAATGACGTATAACGTTATGTAGCATTACGTAACAACGTATAACGTTATATACTATTACGTAATGCCGTATAATGTTATGTAGCATTACGTAACAACGTATAACGTTATATACTATAGCGTAATAACGTATAACATAATGTAGCATTACGTAACAACGTATAACGTCATTTACTATTACGTTATTACGTATAACGTTATATTCTTTTACTTAATGACGTATAACGTTATATTCTATAACGTAATGACGTATAACGTTATGTAGCATTACGTAACAACGTATAGCGTTATATGCTATTACGTACTAACGTATAACGTTATGTAGCATTACGAAACAACGTATTACGTTATATAGTATTAGGTAATGGCGTATAACGTTATGTAGCATTACGTAACAACGTATAACGTCATTTACTATTACGTAATAACGTATAACGTTATATACTATTACGTAATGGCGTATAACGTTATGTAGCAATACGTAACAACGTATAACGTTATAAACTATTACGTAATAACGTATAACGTTATATACTATTACGTATTGACGTATAACGTAATTTAGCATTACGTAACAACGTATAACGTTATATACTACAACGTAATGACATATAACGTTATGTATCATTACGTAACAACGTATAACGTCATTTACTATTACGTAATAACGTATAACGTTATATACTATTAAGTAATAGACGTATGACGTTATATACTATTACGGAATAGACGTATAACGTTATGTAGCATTACGTAACAAAGTATAACGTCATTTACTATTGCGTTATTACGTATAACGTTATACTCTTTTACTTAATGACGTATAACGTTATATACTATAACTTAATGACGTATAACGTTATGTAGCATTACGTAACAACGTATAACGTTATATATTATAACGTAATGACGTATAACGTTATGTAGCATCACGTAACAACGTGCAACGTTATATACTATTACGTAATGACGTATAACGTTATGTAGCATTACGTAACAACGTATAGCGTTATATACTATTACATTCTAACGTATAACGTTATGTAGCATTACGAAACAACGTATTACGTTATATAGTATTACGTAATGTCGTATAACGTTATGCAGCATTACGTAACAACGTATAACGTCATTTACTATTACGTAATAACGTATAACGTTATATACTATTACGTAATGGCCTATAACGTTATGTAGCAATACGTAACAACGTATAACGCTATAAACTATTACGTAATAACGTATAACGTTATATACTATAACGTATTGACGTATACCGTTATGTAGCATTACGTAACAACGTAATGACGTATAACGTTATGTATCATTACGTAACAACGTATAACGTCATTTACTATTACGTAATAACGTATAACGTTATATACTATTACGTAATAGACGTATGACGTTATATACTATTACGTAATAGACGTATAACGTTACGTAGCATTACGTAACAAAGTATAACGTCATTTACTATTACTTTATTACGTATAACGTTATATTCTTTTACTTAATGACGTATAACGTTATATACTATAACTTAATGACGTATAACGTTATGTAGCATTACGTAACAACGTATAACGTTATATACTATTACGTAATGCCGTATAATGTTATGTAGCATTACGTAACAACGTATAACGTTATATACTATAGCGTAATGACGTATAACATAATGTAGCATTACGTAACAACGTATAACGTCATTTACTATTACGTTATTACGTATAACGTTATATTCTTTTACTTAATGACGTATAACGTTATATTCTATAACGTAATGACGTATAACGTTATGTAGCATTACGTAACAACGTATAGCGTTATATACTATTACGTACTAACGTATAACGTTGTGTAGCATTACGAAACAACGTATTACGTTATATAGTATTACGTAATGGCGTATAACGTTATGTAGCATTACGTAACAACGTATAACGTCATTTACTATTACGTAATAACGTATAACGTTATATACTATTACGTAATGGCGTATAACGTTATGTAGCAATACGTAAAAACGTATAACGTTATAAACTATTACGTAATAACGTAAAACGTTATATACTATTACGTAATGGCGTATAACGTTATGTAAGAATACGTAACAACGTATAACGTTATATAGTATTACGTAATGGCGTATAACGTTATGCAGCATTACGTAACAACGTATAACGTCATTTACTATTACGTAATAACGTATAACGTTATATACTATTACGTAATGGCGTATAACGTTATGTAGCAATACGTAACAACGTATAACGTTATAAACTATTACGTAATAACGTATAATGTTATATACTATATCGTAATGACGTATAACATAAGGTAGCATTACGTAACAACGCATAACGTCATTTACTATTACGTTATTACGTATAACGTTATATTCTTTTACTTAATGACGTATTACGTTATATTCTATAACGTAATGACGTATAACATTATGTAGCATTACGCAACAACGTATAGCGTTATATACTATTACGTACTAACGTATAACGTTATGTAGCATTACGAAACAACGTATTACGTTATATAGTATTACGTAATGGCGTATAACGTTATGTAGCATTACGAAACAACGTATAACGTCATTTACTATTACGTAATAACGTATAACGTTATATACTATAACGTATTGACGTATACCGTTATGTAGCATTACGTAACAACGTAATGACGTATAACGTTACGTATCATTACGTAACAACGTATAACGTCATTTACTATTACGTAATAACGTATAACGTTATATACTATTACGTAATAGACGTATGACGTTATATACTATTACGTAATAGACGTATAACGTTATGTAGCATTACGTAACAAAGTATAACGTCATTTACTATTACGTTATTACGTATAACGTTATATTCTTTTACTTAATGACGTATAACGTTATATACTATAACTTAATGACGTATAACGTTATGTAGCATTACGTAACAACGTATAACGTTATATACTATTACGTAATGCCGTATAATGTTATGTAGCATTACGTAACAACGTATAACGTTATATACTATAGCGTAATGACGTATAACATAATGTAGCATTACGTAACAACGTATAACGTCATTTACTATTACGTTATTACGTATAACGTTATATTCTTTTACTTAATGACGTATAACGTTATATTCTATAACGTAATGACGTATAACGTTATGTAGCATTACGTAACAACGTATAGCGTTATATACTATTACGTACTAACGTATAACGTTATGTAGCATTACGAAACAACGTATTACGTTATATAGTATTACGTAATGGCGTATAACGTTATGTAGCATTACGTAACAACGTATAACGTCATTTACTATTACGTAATAACGTATAACGTTATATACTATTACGTAATGGTGTATAACGTTATGTAGCAATACGTAACAACGTATAACGTTATAAACTATTACGTAATAACGTATAACGTTATATACTATTACGTATTGACGTATAACGTTATGTAGCATTACGTAACAACGTATAACGTTATATACTACAATGTAATGACGTATAACGTTATGTATCATTACGTAACAACGTATAACGTCATTTACTATTACGTAATAACGTATAACGTTATATACTATTACGTAATAGACGTATGACGTTATATACTATTACGTAATAGACGTATAACGTTATGTAGCATTACGTAACAAAGTATAACGTCATTTACTATTACGTTATTACGTATGACGTTATATTCTTTTACTTAATGACGTATAACGTTATATACTATAACTTAATGACGTATAACGTTATGTAGCATTACGTAACAACGTATAACGTTTAATACTATCACTGAATGACGTATAACGTTATGTAGCATTACGTAACAACGTATAACGTTATATACTATAGCGTAATAACGTATAACATAATGTAGCATTACGTAACAACGTATAACGTCATTTACTATTACGTTATTACGTATAACGTTATATTCTATAACGTAATGACGTATAACGTTATGTAGCATTACGTAACAACGTATAGCGTTATATGCTATTACGTACTAACGTATAACGTTATGTAGCATTACGAAACAACGTATTACGTTATATAGTATTACGTAATGGCGTATAACGTAATGTAGCATTACGTAACAACGTATAACGTCATTTACTATTACGTAATAACGTATAACGTTATATACTATTACGTAATGGCGTATAACGTTATGTAGCAATACGTAACAACGTATGACGTTATAAACTATTACGTAATAACGTATAACGTTATATACTATTACGTATTGACGTATAACGTTATGTAGCATTACGTAACAACGTATAACGTTATATACTACAACGTAGTGACGTAAAACGTTATGTATCATTACGTAACAACGTATAACGTCATTTACAATTACGTAATAACGTATAACGTTATATACTATTAAGTAATAGACGTATGACGTTATATACTATTACGTAATAGACGTATAACGTTATGTAGCATTACGTAACAAAGTATAACGTCATTTACTATTACGTAATAACGTATAACGTTATATACTATTACGTAATGGCGTATAACGTTATGTAGCAATACGTAACAACGTATAACGTTATAAACTATTACGTAATAACGTATAACGTTATATACTATAGCGTAATGACGTATAACGTTATGTAGCATTACGTAACAACGTATAACGTTATACACTATTACGTAATGGCGTATAACGTTATGTAGCAATACGTAACAACGTATAACGTTATAAACTATTACGTAATAACGTATAATGTTATATACTATAACGTAATGACGTATAACATAATGTAGCATTACGTAACAACGTATAACGTCATTTACTATTACGTTATTACGTATAACGTTATATTCTTTTACTTAATGACGTATAACGTTATATTCTATAACGTAATGTCGTATAACGTTATGTAGCATTACGTAACAACGTGTAACGTTATATACTATTACGTAATGACGTATAACGTTATGTAGCATTACGTAACAACGTATAACGTTATATACTATTACGTACTAACGTATAACGTTATGTAGCATTACGTAACAACGTATAACGTTATATACTATAACTGAATGACGTATAACGTTATGTAGCATTACGTAACAACGTATAACGTTATATACTATAACGTAATGACGTATAACGTTATGTAGCATTACGTAACAACGTATAACGTTATATACTATTACGTACTAACGTATAACGTTATGTAGCATTACGTAACAACGTATAACGTTATATACTTTTACGTAATGACGTATAACCTTATGTAGAATTACGTAACAACGTATAACGTTATATACTATAACGTAATGACGTATAACGTTATGTAGCATTACGTAACAACGTATAACGTTTAATACTATCACTGAATGTGGTATAACGTTATGTAGCATTACGTAACAACGTATAACGTTATATACTATAACGTAATGACGTATAACGTTATGTATCATTACATAACAACGTATAACGTCATTTACTATTACGTAATAACGTATAACGTTATATACTATAACGTAATGACGTATAACATAATGTAGCATTACGTAACAACGTATAACGTCATTTACTATTACGTTATTACGTATAACGTTATATTCTTTTACTTAATGACGTATATCGTTATATTCTATAACGTAATGTCGTATAACGTTATGTAGCATTACGTAACAACGTGTAACGTTATATACTATTACGTAATGACGTATAACGTTATGTAGCATTACGTAACAACGTATAACGTTATATACTATTACGTACTAACGTATAACGTTATGTAGCATTACGTAACAACGTATAACGTTATATACTATAACTGAATGACGTATAACGTTATGTAGCATTACGTAACAACGTATAACGTTATATTCTATAACGTAATGTCGTATAACGTTATAAACTATTACGTAATAACGTATAACGTTATATAATATAGCGTAATGACGTATAACGTTATGTAGCATTACGTAACAACGTATAACGTTATATACTATTACGTAATGGCGTATAACGTTATGTAGCAATACGTAACAACGTATAACGTTATAAACTATTACGTAATAACGTATAATGTTATATACTATAACGTAATGACGTATAACATAATGTAGCATTACGTAACAACGTATAACGTCATTTACTATTACGTTATTACGTATAACGTTATATTCTTTTACTTAATGACGTATAACGTTATATTCTATAACGTAATGTCGTATAACGTTATGTAGCATTACGTAACAACGTGTAACGTTATATACTATTACGTAATGACGTATAACGTTATGTAGCATTACGTAACAACGTATAACGTTATATACTATAACGTAATGACGTATAACGTTATGTAGCATTACGTAACAACGTATAACGTTTAATACTATCACTGAATGACGTATAACGTTATGTAGCATTACGTAACAACGTATAACGTTATATACTATAACGTAATGACGTATAACGTTATGTATCATTACATAACAACGTATAACGTCATTTACTATTACGTAATAACGTATAACGTTATATACTATTACGTAATACTGTATAACGTTATGTAGCAATACGTAACAATATATAACGTTATAAACTGTTACGTAATAACGTATAATGTTATATACTATAACGTACTGACGTATAAAATAATGTAGCATTACGTAAAAACGTATAACGTGATTTACTATTACGTTATTACGTATAACGTTATATTCTTTTACTTAATGACGTATAACGTTATATACTATATCGTAATGACGTATAACGTTATGTAGCATCACGTAACAGCGTGCAACGTTATATACTATTACGTAATGACGTATAACGTTATGTAGCAATACGTATCAACGTATAACGTTATATACTATTACGTACTAACGTATAACGTTATGTAGCATTACGTAACAAAGTATAACGTCATCTACTATTACGTACTAACGTATAACGTTATGTAGCATTACGAAACAACGTATTACGTTATATAGTATTACGTAATGGCGTATAACGTTATGCAGCATTACGTAACAACGTATAACGTTATATACTATAACGTAATGACGTATAACGTTATATACTATTACGTAATAGCGTATAACGTTATGTAGCAATACGTAACAACGTATAACGTTATAAACTATTACGTAATAACGTATAATGTTATATACTATATCGTAATGACGTAAAACATAATGTAGCATTACGTAACAACGCATAACGTCATTTACTATTACGTTATTACGTATAACGTTATATACTATTACGTAATGGCGTATAACGTTATGTAGCAATACGTAACAACGTATAACGTTATAAACTATTACGTAATAACGTATAACGTTATATACTATAACGTATTGACGTATAACGTTATGTAGCATTACGTAACAACGTAATGACGTATAACGTTATGTATCATTACGTAACAACGTATAACGTCATTTACTATTACGTAATAACGTATAACGTTATATACTATTACGTAATAGACGTATGACGTTATATACTATTACGTAATAGACGTATAACGTTATGTAGCATTACGTAACAAAGTATAACGTCATTTACTATTACGTTATTACGTATAACGTTATATACTATTACGTAATGGCGTATAACGTTATGTAGCATTACGTAACAACGTATAACGTCATTTACTATTACGTTATTACGTATAACGTTATATTCTTTTACTTAATGACGTATAACGTTATATTCTATAACGTAATGACGTATAACGTTATGTAGCATTACGTAACAACGTATAGCGTTATATACTATTACGTACTAACGTATAACGTTATGTAGCATTACGAAACAACGTATTACGTTATATAGTATTACGTAATGGCGTATAACGTTATGTAGCATTACGTAACAACGTATAACGTCATTTACTATTACGTAATATCGTGTAACGTTATATACTATTACGTAATGGCGTATAACGTTATGTAGCATTACGTAACAACGTATAGCGTTATATACTATTACGTAATAACGTATAACGTTATGTAGCATTACGAAACAACGTATTACGTTATATAGTATTACGTAATGGCGTATAACGTTATGCAGCATTACGTAACAACGTATAACGTCATTTACTATTACGTAATAACGTATAACGTTATATACTATTACGTAATGGCGTATAACGTTATGTAGCAATACGTAACAACGTATAACGTTATAAACTATTACGTAATAACGTATAATGTTATATACTATATCGTAATGACGTATAACATAATGTAGCATTACGTAACAACGCATAACGTCATTTACTATTACGTTATTACGTATAACGTTATATTCTTTTACTTAATGACGTATAACGTTATATTCTATAACGTAATGACGTATAACGTTATGTAGCATTACGCAACAACGTATAGCGTTATATACTATTAAGTACTAACGTATAACGTTATGTAGCATTACGAAACAACGTATTACGTTATATAGTATTACGTAATGGCGTAAAACGTTATGTAGCATTACGTAACAACGTATAACGTCATTTACTATTACGTAATAACGTATAACGTTATATACTATTACGTAATGGCGTATAACGTTATGTAGCAATACGTAACAACGTATAACGTTATAAACTATTACGTAATAACGTATAACGTTATATACTATAACGTATTGACGTATAACGTTATGTAGCATTACGTAACAACGTAATGACGTATAACGTTATGTATCATTACGTAACAACGTATAACGTCATTTACTATTACGTAATAACGTATAACGTTATATACTATTACGTAATAGACGTATGACGTTATATACTATTACGTAATAGACGTATAACGTTATGTAGCATTACGTAACAAAGTATAACGTCATTTACTATTACGTTATTACGTATAACGTTATATACTATTACGTAATGGCGTATAACGTTATGTATCATTACGTAACAACGTATAACGTCATTTACTATTACGTTATTACGTATAACGTTATATTCTTTTACTTAATGACGTATAACGTTATATTCTATAACGTAATGACGTATAACGTTATGTAGCATTACGTAACAACGTATAGCGTTATATACTATTACGTACTAACGTATAACGTTATGTAGCATTACGAAACAACGTATTACGTTATATAGTATTACGTAATGGCGTATAACGTTATGTAGCACTACGTAACAACGTATAACGTCATTTACTATTACGTAATAACGTATAACGTTATATACTATTACGTAATGGCGTATAACGTTATGTAGCAATACGTAAAAACGTATAACGTTATAAACTATTACGTAATAACGTATAACATTATATACTATTACGTATTGACGTATAACGTTATGTAGCATTACGTAACAACGTATAGCGTTATATACTATTACGTACTAACGTATAACGTTATGCAGCATTACGTAACAACGTATAACGTTATATACTATAACGTAATGACGTATAACGTTATGTAGCATTACGTAACAACGTATAACGTTTAATACTATCACTGAATGACGTATAACGTTATGTAGCATTACATAACAACGTATAACGTCATTTAATATTACGTAATAACGTATAACGTTATATACTATTACGTAATGGCGTATAACGTTATGTAGCAATACGTAACAATATATAACGTTATAAACTATTACGTAATAACGTATAATGTTATATACTATAACGTACTGACGTATAAAATAATGTAGCATTACGTAACAACGTATAACGTGATTTACTATTACGTTATTACGTATAACGTTATATTCTTTTACTTAATGACGTATAACGTTATTTACTATAACGTAATGACGTATAACGTTATGTAGCATCACGTAACAGCGTGCAACGTTATATACTATTACGTAATGACGTATAACGTTATGTAGCAATACGTATCAGCGTATAACGTTATATACTATTACGTACTAACGTATAACGTTATGTAGCATTACGTAACAAAGTATAACGTCATCTACTATTACGTTATTACGTATAACGTTATATTCTTTTACGTTATGACGTATAACGTTATATTCTATAACGTAATGACGTATAACGTTATGTAGCATTACGTAACAACGTATAACGTCATTTACTATTACGTAATAACGTATAACGTTATATACTATTACGTAATGGCGTATAACGTTATGTAGCAATACGTAACAACGTATAACGTTATAAACTATTACGTAATAACGTATAATGTTATATACTATAACGTAATGACGTATAACATAATGTAGCATTACGTAACAACGCATAACGTCATTTACTTTTACGTTATTACGTATAACGATATATTCTTTCACTTCATGACGTATAACGTTATATTCTATAACGTAATGACGTATAACATAATGTAGCATTACGTAACAACGCATAACGTCATTTACTATTACGTTATTGCGTATAACGTTATATTCTATTACGTAATGACGTATAACGTTATATTCTATAACGTAATGACGTATAACGTTATGTAGCATTACGTAACAAAGTATAACGTCATTTACTATTACGTTATTACGTATAACGTTATATTCTTTTACTTAATGACGTATAACGTTATATACTATAACTTAATGACGTATAACGTTATGTAGCATTACGTAACAACGTATAACGTTATATACTATTACGTAATGCCGTATAATGTTATGTAGCATTACGTAACAACGTATAACGTTATATACTATAGCGTAATGACGTGTAACATAATGTAGCATTACGTAACAACGTATAACGTCATTTACTATTACGTTATTACGTATAACGTTATATTCTTTTACTTAATGACGTATAACGTTATATTCTATAACGTAATGACGTATAACGTTATGTAGCATTACGTAACAACGTATAGCGTTATATACTATTACGTACTAACGTATAACGTTATGTAGCATTACGAAACAACGTATTACGTTATATAGTATTACGTAATGGCGTATAACGTAATGTAGCATTACGTAACAACGTATAACGTCATTTACTATTACGTAATAACGTATAACGTTATATACTATTACGTAATGGCGTATAACGTTATGTAGCAATACGTAACAACGTATAACGTTATATACTATTACGTATTGACGTATAACGTTATGTAGCATTACGTAACAACGTATAACGTTATATACTACAACGTAATGACGTATAACGTTATGTATCATTACGTAACAACGTATAACGTCATTTACAATTACGTAATAACGTATAACGTTATATACTATTAAGTAGTAGACGTATGACGTTATATACTATTACGTAATAGACGTATAACGTTATGTAGCATTACGTAACAAAGTATAACGTCATTTACTATTACGTAATAACGTATAACGTTATGTACTATTACGTAATAGACGTATGACGTTATATACTATTACGTAATAGACGTATAACGTTATGTAGCATTACGTAACAAAGTATAACGTCATTTACTATTACGTTATTACGTATGACGTTATATTCTTTTACTTAATGACGTATAACGTTATATACTATAACTTAATGACGTATAACGTTATGTAGCATTACGTAACAACGTATAACGTTATATACTATTACGTAATGCCGTATAATGTTATGTAGCATTACGTAACAACGTATAACGTTATATACTATAGCGTAATAACGTATAACATAATGTAGCATTACGTAACAACGTATAACGTCATTTACTATTACGTTATTACGTATAACGTTATATTCTTTTACTTAATGACGTATAACGTTATATTCTATAACGTAATGACGTATAACGTTATGTAGCATTACGTAACAACGTATAGCGTTATATGCTATTACGTACTAACGTATAACGTTATGTAGCATTACGAAACAACGTATTACGTTATATAGTATTACGTAATGGCGTATAACGTTATGTAGCATTACGTAACAACGTATAACGTCATTTACTATTACGTAATAACGTATAACGTTATATACTATTACGTAATGGCGTATAACGTTATGTAGCAATACGAAACAACGTATTACGTTATATAGTATTACGTAATGGCGTATAACGTTATGTAGCATTACGTAACAACGTATAACGTCATTTACTATTACGTAATAACGTATAACGTTATATACTAACACGTAATGGCGTATAACGTTATGTAGCAATACGTAACAACGTATAACGTTATAAACTATTACGTAATAACGTATAACGTTATATACTATTACGTATTGACGTATAACGTAATGTAGCGTTACGTAACAAAGTATAACGTCATTTACTATTACGTTATTACGTATGACGTTATATTCTTTTACTTAATGACGTATAACGTTATATACTATAACTTAATGACGTATAACGTTATGTAGCATTACGTAACAACGTATAACGTTATATACTATTACGTAATGCCGTATAATGTTATGTAGCATTACGTAACAACGTATAACGTTATAGACTATAGCGTAATAACGTATAACATAATGTAGCATTACGTAACAACGTATAACGTTATATACTACAACGTAATGACATATAACGTTATGTATCATTACGTAACAACGTATAACGTCATTTACTATTACGTAATAACGTATAACGTTATATACTATTACGTAATAGACGTATGACGTTATATACTATTACGTAATAGACGTATAACGTTATGTAGCATTACGTAACAAAGTATAACGTCATTTACTATTACGTTATTACGTATGACGTTATATTCTTTTACTTAATGACGTATAACGTTATATACTATAACTTAATGACGTATAACGTTATGTAGCATTACGTAACAACGTATAACGTTATATACTATTCCGTAATGCCGTATAATGTTATGTAGCATTACGTAACAACGTATAACGTTATAGACTATAGCGTAATAACGTATAACATAATGTAGCATTACGTAACAACGTATAACGTCATTTACTATTACGTTATTACGTATAACGTTATATTCTTTTACTTAATGACGTATAACGTTATATTCTATAACGTAATGACGTATAACGTTATGTAGCATTACGTAACAACGTATAGCGTTATATGCTATTACGTACTAACGTATAACGTTATGTAGCATTACGAAACAACGTATTACGTTATATAGTATTACGTAATGGCGTATAACGTTATGTAGCATTACGTAACAACGTATAACGTCATTTACTATTACGTAATAACGTATAACGTTATATACTATTACGTAATGGCGTATAACGTTATGTAGCAATACGTCACAACGTATAACGTTATAAACTATTACGTAATAACGTATAACGTTATATACTATTACGTATTGACGTATAACGTAATGTAGCATTACATAACAACGTATAACGTTATATACTACAACGTAATGACATATAACGTTATGTATCATTACGTAACAACGTATAACGTCATTTACTATTGCGTAATAACGTATAACGTTATATACTATTAAGTAATAGACGTATGACGTTATATACTATTACGTAATAGACGTATAACGTTATGTAGCATTACGTAACAAAGTATAACGTCATTTACTATTGCGTTATTACGTATAACGTTATACTCTTTTACTTAATGACGTATAACGTTATATACTATAACTTAATGACGTATAACGTTATGTAGCATTACGTAACAACGTATAACGTTATATATTATAACGTAATGACGTATAACGTTATGTAGCATCACGTAACAACGTGCAACGATATATACTATTACGTAATGACGTATAACGTTATGTAGCATTACGTAACAACGTATAGCGTTATATACTATTACATACTAACGTATAACGTTATGTAGCATTACGAAACAACGTATTACGTTATATAGTATTACGTAATGGCGTATAACGTTATGTAGCATTACGTAACAACGTATAACGTTATGTAGCATTGCGTAACAACGTATAACGTTATATACTATAACGTAGTGACGTATAACGTTATGTAGCATTACGTAACAACGTATAACGTTATATACTATTACGTAATAACGTATAACGTTATGTAGCATTACGTAACAAAGTATAACGTCATCTACTATTACGTTATTACGTATAACGTTATATTCTTTTACTGTATGACGTATAACGATATATACTATAACGTAGTGACGCATAACGTTATGTAGCATTACGTAACAACGTATAACGTTATATACTATTACGTAATGACGTATAACGTTATGTAGCATTACGTAACAACGTATAACGTTATATACTATAACGTAATGACGTATAACGTTATGTAGCATTACGTAACAACGTATAACGTTTAATACTATCACTGAATGACGTATAACGTTATGTAGCATTACATAACAACGTATAACGTCATTTACTATTACGTAATAACGTATAACGTTATATACTATTACGTAATGGCGTATAACGTTATGTTGCAATACGTAACAATATATAACGTTATAAACTATTACGTAATAACGTATAATGTTATATACTATAACGTACTGACGTATAAAATAATGTAGCATTACGTAACAACGTATAACGTGATTTACTATTACGTTATTACGTATAACGTTATATTCTTTTACTTAATGACGTATAACGTTATTTACTATAACGTAATGACGTATAACGTTATGTATCATCACGTAACAGCGTGCAACGTTATATACTATTACGTAATGACGTATAACGTTATGTAGCAATACGTATCAGCGTATAACGTTATATACTATTACGTACTAACGTATAACGTTATGTAGCATTACGTAACAAAGTATAACGTCATCTACTATTACGTTATTACGTATAACGTTATATTCTTTTACGTTATGACGTATAACGATATATACTATAACGAAATGACGCATAACGTTATGTATTATTACGTAACAACGTATAACGTTATATACTATAACGTAATGACGTATATCGTTATGTAGCATTACGTAACAACGTATAACGTTTTATACTATCACTGAATGACGTATAACGTTATGTAGCATTACGTAACAACGTATAACGTTATATACTATAGCGTAATGACGTATAACATAATGTAGCATTACGTAACAACGTATAACGTCATTTACTATTACGTAATTACGTATAACGTTATATTCTTTTACTTAATGACGTATAACGTTATATTCTATAACGTAATGACGTATAACGTTATGTAGCATTACGTAACAACGTATAACGTCATTTACTATTACGTAATAACGTATAACGTTATATACTATTACGTAATGGCGTATAACGTTATGTAGCAATACGTAACAACGTATAACGTTATAAACTATTACGTAATAACGTATAATGTTATATACTATAACGTAATGACGTATAACATAATGTAGCATTACGTAACAACGCATAACGTCATTTACTATTACGTTATTACGTATAACGATATATTCTTTCACTTCATGACGTATAACGTTATATTCTATAACGTAATGACGTATAACGTTATGTAGCATTACGTAACAACGTATAGCGTTATATGCTATTACGTACTAACGTATAACGTTATGTAGCATTACGAAACAACGTATTACGTTATATAGTATTACGTAATGGCGTATAACGTTATGTAGCATTACGTAACAACGTATAACGTCATTTACTATTACGTAATAACGTATAACGTTATATACTATTACGTAATGGCGTATAACGTTATGTAGCAATACGTAACAACGTATAACGTTATAAACTATTACGTAATAACGTATAATGTTATATACTATAACGTAATGACGTATAACATAATGTAGCATTACGTAACAACGCATAACGTCATTTACTATTACGTTATTACGTATAACGTTATATTCTATTACTTAATGACGTATAACGTTATATTCTATAACGTAATGACGTATAACGTTATGTAGCATTACGTAACAAAGTATAACGTCATTTACTATTACGTTATTACGTATAACGTTATATTCTTTTACTTAATGACGTATAACGTTATATACTATAACTTAATGACGTATAACGTTATGTAGCATTACGTAACAACGTATAACGTTATATACTATTACGTAATGCCGTATAATGTTATGTAGCATTACGTAACAACGTATAACGTTATATACTATAGCGTAATGACGTGTAACATAATCTAGCATTACGTAACAACGTATAAAGTCATTTACTATTACGTTATTACGTATAACGTTATATTCTTTTACTTAATGACGTATAACGTTATATTATATAACGTAATGACGTATAACGTTATGTAGCATTACGTAACAACGAATAGCGTTATATACTATTACGTACTAACGTATAACGTTATGTAGCATTACGAAACAACGTATTACGTTATATAGTATTACGTAATGGCGTATAACGTAATGTAGCATTACGTAACAACGTATAACGTCATTTACTATTACGTAATAACGTATAACGTTATATACTATTACGTAATGGCGTATAACGTTATGTAGCAATACGTAACAACGTATAACGTTATAAACTATTACGTAATAACGTATAACGTTATATACTATTACGTATTGACGTATAACGTTATGTAGCATTACGTAACAACGTATAACGTTATATACTACAACGTAATGACGTATAACGTTATGTATCATTACGTAACAACGTATAACGTCATTTACAATTACGTAATAACGTATAACGTTATATACTATTAAGTAGTAGACGTATGACGTTATATACTATTACGTAATAGACGTATAACGTTATGTAGCATTACGTAACAAAGTATAACGTCATTTACTATTACGTAATAACGTATAACGTTATGTACTATTACGTAATGGCGTATAACGTTATGTAGCAATACGTAACAACGTATAACGTTATAAACTATTACGTAATAACGTATAACGTTATATACTATAGCGTAATGACGTATAACGTTATGTAGCATTACGTAACAACGTATAACGTTACATACTATTACGTAATGGCGTATAACGTTATGTAGCAATACGTAACAACGTATAACGTTATAAACTATTACGTAATAACGTATAATGTTATATACTATATCGTAATGACGTATAACATAATGTAGCATTACGTAACAACGCATAACGTCATTTACTATTACGTTATTACGTATAACTTTATATTCTTTTACTTAATGACGTAAAACGTTATATTATATAACGTAATGACGTATAACGTTATGTAGCATTACGTAACAACGAATAGCGTTATATACTATTACGTACTAACGTATAACGTTATGTAGCATTACGAAACAACGTATAACGTTATATACTATTACGTAATGCCGTATAATGTTATGTAGCATTACGTAACAACGTATAACGTTATATACTATAGCGTAATGACGTGTAACATAATGTAGCATTACGTAACAACGTATAACGTCATTTACTATTACGTTATTACGTATAACGTTATATTCTTTTACTTAATGACGTATAACGTTATATTATATAACGTAATGACGTATAACGTTATGTAGCATTACGTAACAACGAATAGCGTTATATACTATTACGTACTAACGTATAACGTTATGTAGCATTACGAAACAACGTATTACGTTATATAGTATTACGTAATGGCGTATAACGTAATGTAGCATTACGTAACAACGTATAACGTCATTTACTATTACGTAATAACGTATAACGTTATATACTATTACGTAATGGCGTATAACGTTATGTAGCAATACGTAACAACGTATAACGTTATAAACTATTACGTAATAACGTATAACGTTATATACTATTACGTATTGACGTATAACGTTATGTAGCATTACGTAACAACGTATAACGTTATATACTACAACGTAATGACGTATAACGTTATGTATCATTACGTAACAACGTATAACGTCATTTACAATTACGTAATAACGTATAACGTTATATACTATTAAGTAGTAGACGTATGACGTTATATACTATTACGTAATAGACGTATAACGTTATGTAGCATTACGTAACAAAGTATAACGTCATTTACTATTACGTAATAACGTATAACGTTATGTACTATTACGTAATGGCGTATAACGTTATGTAGCAATACGTAACAACGTATAACGTTATAAACTATTACGTAATAACGTATAACGTTATATACTATAGCGTAATGACGTATAACGTTATGTAGCATTACGTAACAACGTATAACGTTATATACTATTACGTAATGGCGTATAACGTTATGTAGCAATACGTAACAACGTATAACGTTATAAACTATTACGTAATAACGTATAATGTTATATACTATATCGTAATGACGTATAACATAATGTAGCATTACGTAACAACGCATAACGTCATTTACTATTACGTTATTACGTATAACTTTATATTCTTTTACTTAATGACGTAAAACGTTATATTCTATAACGTAATGACGTATAACGTTATGTAGCATTACGCAACAACGTATAGCGTTATATACTATTACGTACTAACGTATAACGTTATGTAGCATTACGAAACAACGTATGACGTTATATACTATTACGTAATAGACGTATAACGTTATGTAGCATTACGTAACAAAGTATAACGTCATTTACTATTGCGTTATTACGTATAACGTTATACTCTTTTACTTAATGACGTATAACGTTATATACTATAACTTAATGACGTATAACGTTATGTAGCATTACGTAACAACGTATAACGTTATATATTATAAAGTAATGACGTATAACGTTATGTAGCATCACGTAACAACGTGCAACGTTATATACTATTACGTAATGACGTATAACGTTATGTAGCATTACGTAACAACGTATAGCGTTATATACTATTACATACTAACGTATAACGTTATGTAGCATTACGAAACAACGTACTACGTTATATAGTATTACGTAATGGCGTATAACGTTATGTAGCATTACGTAACAACGTATAACGTTATGTAGCATTACGTAACAACGTATACCGTTATATACTATAACGTAGTGACGTATAACGTTATGTAGCATTACGTAACAACGTATAACGTTGTATACTATTACGTAATAACGTATAACGTTATGTAGCATTACGTAACAAAGTGTAACGTCATCTACTATTACATTATTACGTATAACGTTATATTCTTTTACTGTATGACGTATAACGATATATACTATAACGTAATGACGCATAACGTTATGTAGCATTACGTAACAACGTATAACGTTATATACTATTACGTAATGACGTATAACGTTATGTAGTATTACGTAACAACGTATAACGTTATATACTATAACGTAATGACGTATAACGTTATGTAGCATTACGTAACAACGTATAACGTTATAGACTATAGCGTAATAACGTATAACATAATGTAGCATTACGTAACAACGTATAACGTTATATACTACAACGTAATGACATATAACGTTATGTATCATTACGTAACAACGTATAACGTCATTTACTATTACGTAATAACGTATAACGTTATATACTATTACGTAATAGACGTATGACGTTATATACTATTACGTAATAGACGTATAACGTTATGTAGCATTACGTAACAAAGTATAACGTCATTTACTATTACGTTATTACGTATGACGTTATATTCTTTTACTTAATGACGTATAACGTTATATACTATAACTTAATGACGTATAACGTTATGTAGCATTACGTAACAACGTATAACGTTATATACTATTACGTAATGCCGTATAATGTTATGTAGCATTACGTAACAACGTATAACGTTATAGACTATAGCGTAATAACGTATAACATAATGTAGCATTACGTAACAACGTATAACGTCATTTACTATTACGTTATTACGTATAACGTTATATTCTTTTACTTAATGACGTATAACGTTATATTCTATAACGTAATGACGTATAACGTTATGTAGCATTACGTAACAACGAATAGCGTTATATGCTATTACGTACTAACGTATAACGTTATGTAGCATTACGAAACAACGTATTACGTTATATAGTATTACGTAATGGCGTATAACGTTATGTAGCATTACGTAACAACGTATAACGTCATTTACTATTACGTAATAACGTATAACGTTATATACTATTACGTAATGGCGTATAACGTTATGTAGCAATACGTAACAACGTATAACGTTATAAACTATTACGTAATAACGTATAACGTTATATACTATTACGTATTGACGTATAACGTAATGTAGCATTACATAACAACGTATAACGTTATATACTACAACGTAATGACATATAACGTTATGTATCATTACGTAACAACGTATAACGTCATTTACTATTGCGTAATAACGTATAACGTTATATACTATTAAGTAATAGACGTATGACGTTATATACTATTACGTAATAGACGTATAACGTTATGTAGCATTACGTAACAAAGTATAACGTCATTTACTATTGCGTTATTACGTATAACGTTATACTCTTTTACTTAATGACGTATAACGTTATATACTATAACTTAATGACGTATAACGTTATGTAGCATTACGTAACAACGTATAACGTTATATATTATAACGTAATGACGTATAACGTTATGTAGCATCACGTAACAACGTGCCACGATATATACTATTACGTAATGACGTATAACGTTATGTAGCATTACGTAACAACGTATAGCGTTATATACTATTACATACTAACGTATAACGTTATGTAGCATTACGAAACAACGTATTACGTTATATAGTATTACGTAATGGCGTATAACGTTATGTAGCATTACGTAACAACGTATAACGTTATGTAGCATTGCGTAACAACGTATAACGTTATATACTATAACGTAGTGACGTATAACGTTATGTAGCATTACGTAACAACGTATAACGTTATATACTATTACGTAATAACGTATAACGTTATGTAGCATTACGTAACAAAGTATAACGTCATCTACTATTACGTTATTACGTATAACGTTATATTCTTTTACTGTATGACGTATAACGATATATACTATAACGTAGTGACGCATAACGTTATGTAGCATTACGTAACAACGTATAACGTTATATACTATTACGTAATGACGTATAACGTTATGTAGCATTACGTAACAACGTATAACGTTATATACTATAACGTAATGATGTATAACGTTATGTAGCATTACGTAACAACGTATAACGTTTAATACTATCACTGAATGACGTATAACGTTATGTAGCATTACATAACAACGTATAACGTCATTTACTATTACGTAATAACGTATAACGTTATATACTATTACGTAATGGCGTATAACGTTATGTAGCAATACGTAACAATATATAACGTTATAAACTATTACGTAATAACGTATAATGTTATATACTATAACGTACTGACGTATAAAATAATGTAGCATTACGTAACAACGTATAACGTGATTTACTATTACGTTATTACGTATAACGTTATATTCTTTTACTTAATGACGTATAACGTTATTTACTATAACGTAATGACGTATAACGTTATGTATCATCACGTAACAGCGTGCAACGTTATATACTATTACGTAATGACGTATAACGTTATGTAGCAATACGTATCAGCGTATAACGTTATATACTATTACGTACTAACGTATAACGTTATGTAGCATTACGTAACAAAGTATAACGTCATCTACTATTACGTTATTACGTATAACGTTATATTCTTTTACGTTATGACGTATAACGATATATACTATAACGAAATGACGCATAACGTTATGTATTATTACGTAACAACGTATAACGTTATATACTATAACGTAATGACGTATATCGTTATGTAGCATTACGTAACAACGTATAACGTTTTATACTATCACTGAATGACGTATAACGTTATGTAGCATTACGTAACAACGTATAACGTTGTATACTATAGCGTAATGACGTATAACATAATGTAGCATTACGTAACAACGTATAACGTCATTTACTATTACGTAATTACGTATAACGTTATATACTTTTACTTAATGACGTATAACGTTATATTCTATAACGTAATGACGTATAACGTTATGTAGCATTACGTAACAACGTATAACGTCATTTACTATTACGTAATAACGTATAACGTTATATACTATTACGTAATGGCGTATAACGTTATGTAGCAATACGTAACAACGTATAACGTTATAAACTATTACGTAATAACGTATAATGTTATATACTATAACGTAATGACGTATAACATAATGTAGCATTACGTAACAACGCATAACGTCATTTACTATTACGTTATTACGTATAACGATATATTCTTTCACTTCATGACGAATAACGTTATATTCTATAACGTAATGACGTATAACGTTATGTAGCATTACGTAACAACGTATAGCGTTATATGCTATTACGTAACAACGTATAACGTCATTTACTATTACGTAATAACGTATAACGTTATATACTATTACGTAATGGCGTATAACGTTATGTAGCAATACGTAACAACGTATAACGTTATAAACTATTACGTAATAACGTATAATGTTATATACTATAACGTAATGACGTATAACATAATGTAGCATTACGTAACAACGCATAACGTCATTTACTATTACGTTATTACGTATAACGTTATATTCTATTACTTAATGACGTATAACGTTATATTCTATAACGTAATGACGTATAACGTTATGTAGCATTACGTAACAAGGTATAACGTCATTTACTATTACGTTATTACGTATAACGTTATATTCTTTTACTTAATGACGTATAACGTTATATACTATAACTTAATGACGTATAACGTTATGTAGCATTACGTAACAACGTATAACGTTATATACTATTACGTAATGCCGTATAATGTTATGTAGCATTACGTAACAACGTATAACGTTATATACTATAGCGTAATGACGTGTAACATAATGTAGCATTACGTAACAACGTATAACGTCATTTACTATTACGTTATTACGTATAACGTTATATTCTTTTACTTAATGACGTATAACGTTATATTCTATAACGTAATGACGTATAACGTTATGTAGCATTACGTAACAACGAATAGCGTTATATACTATTACGTACTAACGTATAACGTTATGTAGCATTACGAAACAACGTATTACGTTATATAGTATTACGTAATGGCGTATAACGTAATGTAGCATTACGTAACAACGTATAACGTCATTTACTATTACGTAATAACGTATAACGTTATATACTATTACGTAATGGCGTATAACGTTATGTAGCAATACGTAACAACGTATAACGTTATAAACTATTACGTAATAACGTATAACGTTATATACTATTACGTATTGACGTATAACGTTATGTAGCATTACGTAACAACGTATAACGTTATATACTACAACGTAATGACGTATAACGTTATGTATCATTACGTAACAACGTATAACGTCATTTACAATTACGTAATAACGTATAACGTTATATACTATTAAGTAGTAGACGTATGACGTTATATACTATTACGTAATAGACGTATAACGTTATGTAGCATTACGTAACAAAGTATAACGTCATTTACTATTACGTAATAACGTATAACGTTATGTACTATTACGTAATGGCGTATAACGTTATGTAGCAATACGTAACAACGTATAACGTTATAAACTATTACGTAATAACGTATAACGTTATATACTATAGCGTAATGACGTATAACGTTATGTAGCATTACGTAACAACGTATAACGTTATATACTATTACGTAATGGCGTATAACGTTATGTAGCAATACGTAACAACGTATAACGTTATAAACTATTACGTAATAACGTATAATGTTATATACTATATCGTAATGACGTATAACATAATGTAGCATTACGTAACAACGCATAACGTCATTTACTATTACGTTATTACGTATAACGTTATATTCTTTTACTTAATGACGTAAAACGTTATATTCTATAACGTAATGACGTATAACGTTATGTAGCATTACGCAACAACGTATAGCGTTATATACTATTACGTACTAACGTATAACGTTATGTAGCATTACGTAACAACGTATAACGTCATTTACTATTACGTAATAACGTGTAACGTTATGTAGCATTACGTAACAAAGTATAACGTCATTTACTATTGCGTTATTACGTATAACGTTATACTCTTTTACTTAATGACGTATAACGTTATATACTATAACTTAATGACGTATAACGTTATGTAGCATTACGTAACAACGTATAACGTTATATATTATAACGTAATGACGTATAACGTTATGTAGCATCACGTAACAACGTGCAACGTTATATACTATTACGTAATGACGTATAACGTTATGTAGCATTACGTAACAACGTATAGCGTTATATACTATTACATACTAACGTATAACGTTATGTAGCATTACGAAACAACGTACTACGTTATATAGTATTACGTAATGGCGTATAACGTTATGTAGCATTACGTAACAACGTATAACGTTATGTAGCATTACGTAACAACGTATAACGTTATATACTATAACGTAGTGACGTATAACGTTATGTAGCATTACGTAACAACGTATAACGTTGTATACTATTACGTAATAACGTATAACGTTATGTAGCATTACGTAACAAAGTGTAACGTCATCTACTATTACATTATTACGTATAACGTTATATTCTTTTACTGTATGTCGTATAACGATATATACTATAACGTAATGACGCATAACGTTATGTAGCATTACGTAACAACGTATAACGTTATATACTATTACGTAATGACGTATAACGTTATGTAGTATTACGTAACAACGTATAACGTTATATACTATAACGTAATGACGTATAACGTTATGTAGCATTACGTAACAACGTATAACGTTTAATACTATCACTGAATGACGTATAACGTTATGTAGCATTACATAACAACGTATAACGTCATTTACTATTACGTAATAACGTATAACGTTATATACTATTACGTAATGGCGTATAACGTTATGTAGCAATACGTAACAATATATAACGTTATAAACTATTACGTAATAACGTATAATGTTATATACTATAACGTACTGACGTATAAAATAATGTAGCATTACGTAACAACGTATAACGTGATTTACTATTACGTTATTACGTATAACGTTATATTCCTTTACTTAATGACGTATAACGTAATTTACTATAACGTAATGACGTATAACGTTATGTAGCATCACGTAACAGCGTGCAACGTTATATACTATTACGTAATGACGTATAACGTTATGTAGCAATACGTATCAGCGTATAACGTTATATACTATAACGTAATGACGTATAACATAATGTAGCATTACGTAACAACGCATAACGTCATTTACTATTACGTTATTACGTATAACGTTATATTCTTTCACTTCATGACGTATAACGTTATATTCTATAACGTAATGACGTATAACGTTATGTAGCATTACGTAACAACGTATAGCGTTATATGCTATTACGTACTAACGTATAACGTTATGTAGCATTACGAAACAACGTATTACGTTATATAGTATTACGTAATGGCGTATAACGTTATGTAGCATTACGTAACAACGTATAACGTCATTTACTATTACGTAATAACGTATAACGTTATATACTATTACGTAATGGCGTATAACGTTATGTAGCAATACGTAACAACGTATAACGTTATAAACTATTACGTAATAACGTATAATGTTATATACTATAACGTAATGACGTATAACATAATGTAGCATTACGTAACAACGCATAACGTCATTTACTATTACGTTATTACGTATAACATTATATTCTATTACTTAATGACGTATAACGTTATATTCTATAACGTAATGACGTATAACGTTATGTAGCATTACGTAACAACGTATAGCGTCATTTACTATTACGTAATAACGTGTAACGTTATATACTATTACGTAATGGCGTATAACGTTATGTAGCAATACGTAACAACGTATAACGTTATAAACTATTACGTAATAACGTATAACGTTATATACTATTACGTATTGACGTATAACGTTATGTAGCATTACGTAACAACGTATAACGTTATATACTAAAACGTAATGACGTATAACGTTATGTATCATTACGTGACAACGTATAACGTCATTTACAATTACGTAATAACGTGTAACGTTATATACTATTAAGTAGTAGACGTATGACGTTATATACTATTACGTAATAGACGTATAACGTTATGTAGCATTACGTAACAAAGTATAACGTCATTTACTATTACGTAATAACGTATAACGTTATATACTATTACGTAATGGCGTATAACGTTATGTAGCAATACGTAACAACGTATAACGTTGTATACTATTACGTAATAACGTATAACGTTATATACTATAGCGTAATGACGTATAACGTTATGTAGCATTACGTAACAACGTATAACGTTATATACTATTACGTAATGGCGTATAACGTTATGTAGTATTACGTAACAACGTATAACGTTATGTAGCATTACGTAACAACGTATAACGTTATATACTATAACGTAGTGACGTATAACGTTATGTAGCATTACGTAACAACGTATAACGTTGTATACTATTACGTAATAACGTATAACGTTATGTAGCATTACGTAACAAAGTGTAACGTCATCTACTATTACATTATTACGTATAACGTTATATTCTTTTACTGTATGACGTATAACGATATATACTATAACGTAATGACGCATAACGTTATGTAGCATTACGTAACAACGTATAACGTTATATACTATTACGTAATGACGTATAACGTTATGTAGTATTACGTAACATCGTATAACGTTATATACTATAACGTAATGACGTATAACGTTATGTAGCATTACGTAACAACGTATAACGTTTAATACTATCACTGAATGACGTATAACGTTATGTAGCATTACATAACAACGTATAACGTCATTTACTATTACGTAATAACGTATAACGTTATATACTATTACGTAATGGCGTATAACGTTATGTAGCAATACGTAACAATATATAACGTTATAAACTATTACGTAATAACGTATAATGTTATATACTATAACGTACTGACGTATAAAATAATGTAGCATTACGTAACAACGTATAACGTGATTTACTATTACGTTATTACGTATAACGTTATATTCTTTTACTTAATGACGTATAACGTTATTTACTATAACGTAATGACGTATAACGTTATGTAGCATCACGTAACAGCGTGCAACGTTATATACTATTACGTAATGACGTATAACGTTATGTAGCAATACGTATCAGCGTATAACGTTATATACTATAACGTAATGACGTATAACATAATGTAGCATTACGTAACAACGCATAACGTCATTTACTATTACGTTATTACGTATAACGTTATATTCTTTCACTTCATGACGTATAACGTTATATTCTATAACGTAATGACGTATAACGTTATGTAGCATTACGTAACAACGTATAGCGTTATATGCTATTACGTACTAACGTATAACGTTATGTAGCATTACGAAACAACGTATTACGTTATATAGTATTACGTAATGGCGTATAACGTTATGTAGCATTACGTAACAACGTATAACGTCATTTACTATTACGTAATAACGTATAACGTTATATACTATTACGTAATGGCGTATAACGTTATGTAGCAATACGTAACAACGTATAACGTTATAAACTATTACGTAATAACGTATAATGTTATATACTATAACGTAATGACGTATAACATAATGTAGCATTACGTAACAACGCATAACGTCATTTACTATTACGTTATTACGTATAACATTATATTCTATTACTTAATGACCTATAACGTTATATTCTATAACGTAATGACGTATAACGTTATGTAGCATTACGTAACAAAGTATAACGTCATTTACTATTACGTTATTACGTATAATGTTATATTCTTTTACTTAATGACGTATAACGTTATATACTATAACTTAATGACGTATAACGTTATGTAGCATTACGTAACAACGTATAACGTTATATACTATTACGTAATGCCGTATAATGTTATGTAGCATTACGTAACAACGTATAACGTTATATACTATAGCGTAATGACGTGTCACATAATGTAGCATTACGTAACAACGTATAACGTCATTTACTATTACGTTATTACGTATAACGTTATATTCTTTTACTTAATGACGTATAACGTTATATTCTATAACGTAATGACGTATAACGTTATGTAGCATTACGTAACAACGTATAGCGTTATATACTATTACGTACTAACGTATAACGTTATGTAGCATTACGAAACAACGTATTACGTTATATAGTATTACGTAATGGCGTATAACGTAATGTAGCATTACGTAACAACGTATAACGTCATTTACTATTACGTAATAACGTGTAACGTTATATACTATTACGTAATGGCGTATAACGTTATGTAGCAATACGTAACAACGTATAACGTTATAAACTATTACGTAATAACGTATAACGTTGTATACTATTACGTATTGACGTATAACGTTATGTAGCATTACGTAACAACGTATAACGTTATATACTAAAACGTAATGACGTATAACGTTATGTATCATTACGTGACAACGTATAACGTCATTTACAATTACGTAATAACGTATAACGTTATATACTATTAAGTAGTAGACGTATGACGTTATATACTATTACGTAATAGACGTATAACGTTATGTAGCATTACGTAACAAAGTATAACGTCATTTACTATTACGTAATAACGTATAACGTTATATACTATTACGTAATGGCGTATAACGTTATGTAGCAATACGTAACAACGTATAACGTTATAAACTATTACGTAATAACGTATAACGTTATATACTATAGCGTAATGACGTATAACGTTATGTAGCATTACGTAACAACGTATAACGTTATATACTATTACGTAATGGCGTATAACGTTATGTAGCAATACGTAACAACGTATAACGTTATAAACTATTACGTAATAACGTATAATGTTATATACTATAACGTAATGACGTATAACCTAATGTAGCATTACGTAACAACGTATAACGTCATTTACTATTACGTTATTACGTATAACGTTATATTCTTTTACTTAATGACGTATAACGTTATATTCTATAACGTAATGTCGTATAACGTTATGTAGCATTACGTAACAACGTGTAACGTTATATACTATTACGTAATGACGTATAACGTTATGTAGCATTACGTAACAACGTATAACGTTATATACTATTACGTACTAACGTATAACGTTATGTAGCATTACGTAACAACGTATAACGTTATATACTATCACTGAATGACGTATAACGTTATGTAGCATTACGTAACAACGCATAACGTTATATTCTATAACGTAAAGTCGTATAACGTTATAAACTATTACGTAATAACGTATAACGTTATATAATATAGCGTAATGACGTATAACGTTATGTAGCATTACGTAACAACGTATAACGTTATATACTATTACGTAATGGCGTATAACGTTATGTAGCAATACGTAACAACGTATAACGTTATAAACTATTACGTAATAACGTATAATGTTATATACTATAACGTAATGACGTATAACATAATGTAGCATTACGTAACAACGTATAACGTCATTTACTATTACGTTATTACGTATAACGTTATATTCTTTTACTTAATGACGTATAACGTTATATTCTATAACGTAATGTCGTATAACGTTATGTAGCATTACGTAACAACGTATAACGTTATATACTATTACGTACTAACGTATAACGTTATGTAGCATTACGTAACAACGTATAACGTTATATACTATAACTGAATGACGTATAACGTTATGTAGCATTACGTAACAACGTATAACGTTATATATTATAACGTAATGACGTATAACGTTATGTAGCATCACGTAACAACGTGCAACGTTATATACTATTGCGTAATGACGTATAACGTTATGTAGCATTACGTAACAACGTATAGCGTTATATACTATAACGTAGTGACGTATAACGTTATGTAACATTACGTAACAACGTATAACGTTATATACTATTACGTAATAACGTATAACGTTATGTAGCATTTCGTAACAAAGTAAAACGTCATCTACTATTACGTTATTACGTATAACGTTATATTCTTTTACTTTATGACGTATAACGATATATACTATAACGTAATGACGCATAACGTTATGTAGCATTACGTAACAACGTATAACGTTATATACTATTACGTAATGACGTATAACGTTATGCAGCATTACGTAACAACGTATAACGTTATATACTATAACGTAATGAAGTATAACGTTATGTAGCATTACGTAACAACGTATAACGTTTAATACTATCACTGAATGACGTATAAGGTTATGTAGCATTACGTAACAACGTATAACGTTATATACTATAACGTAATGACGTATAACGTTATGTATCATTACATAACAACGTATAACGTCATTTACTATTACGTAATAACGTATAACGTTATATACTATTACGTAATACCGTATAACGTTATGTAGCAATACGTAACAATATATAACGTTATAAACTATTACGTTATAACGTATAATGTTATATACTATAACGTACTGACGTATAAAATAATGTAGCATTACGTAACAACGTATAACGTCATTTACTATTACGTAATAACGTATAACGTTATATACTATTACGTATTGACGTATAACGTAATGTAGCATTACGTAACAACGTATAACGTTATATACTACAACGTAATGACATATAACGTTATGTATCATTACGTAACAACGTATAACGTCATTTACTATTACGTAATGACGTATAACGTTATGTAGCATTACGTAACAACGTATAGCGTTATATACTATTACATACTAACGTATAACGTTATGTAGCATTACGAAACAACGTATTACGTTATATAGTATTACGTAATGGCGTATAACGTTATGTAGCATTACGTAACAACGTATAACGTTATGTAGCATTACGTAACAACGTATAACGTTATATACTATAACGTAGTGACGTATAACGTTATGTAGCATTACGTAACAACGTATAACGTTATATACTATTACGTAATAACGTATAACGTTATGTAGCATTACGTAACAAAGGATAACGTCATCTACTATTACGTTATTACGTATAACGTTATATTCTTTTACTGTATGACGTATAACGATATATACTATAACGTAATGACGCATGACGTTATGTAGCATTACGTAACAACGTATAACGTTATCTACTATTACGTAATGACGTATAACGTTATGTAGCATTACGTAACAACGTATAACGTTATATACTATAACGTAATGACGTATAACGTTATGTAGCATTACGTAACAACGTATAACGTTTAATACTATCACTGAATGACGTATAACGTTATGTAGCATTAAATAACAACGTATAACGTCATTTACTATTACGTAATAACGTATAACGTTATATACTATTACGTAATGGCGTATAACGTTATGTAGCAATACGTAACAATATATAACGTTATAAACTATTACGTAATAACGTATAATGTTATATACTATTACGTAATAGGCGTATAACGTTTTGTAGCATTACGTAACAACGTATAACGTGATTTACTATTACGTTATTACGTATAACGTTATATTCTTTTACTTAATGACGTATAACGTTATTTACTATAACGTAATGACGTATAACGTTATGTAGCATCACGTAACAGCGTGCAACGTTATATACTATTACGTAATGACGTATAACGTTATGTAGCAATACGTATCAGCGTATAACGTTATATACTATTACGTACTAACGTATAACGTTATGTAGCATTACGTAACAAAGAATAACGTCATCTACTATTACGTTATTACGTATAACGTTATATTCTTTTACGTTATGACGTATAACGATATATACTATAACGAAATGACGCATAACGTTATGTATTATTACGTAACAACGTATAACGTTATATACTATAACGTAATGACGTATATCGTTATGTAGCATTACGTAACAACGTATAACGTTTTATACTATCACTGAATGACGTATAACGTTATGTAGCATTACGTAACAACGTATAACGTTATATACTATTACGTACTAACGTATAACGTTATGTAGCATTACGTAACAACGTATAACGTTATATACTATAACTGAATGACGTATAACGTTATGTAGCATTACGTAACAACGTATAACGTTATATACTATAGCGTAATGACGTATAACATAATGTAGCATTACGTAACAACGTATAACGTCATTTACTATTACGTCATTACGTATAACGTTATATTCTTTTACTTAATGACGTATAACGTTATATTCTATAACGTAATGACGTATAACGTTATGTAACATTACGTAACAACGTATAACGTCATTTACTATTACGTAATAACGTATAACGTTATATACTATTACGTAATGGCGTATAACGTTATGTAGCAATACGTAACAACGTATAACGTTATAAACTATTACGTAATAACGTATAATGTTATATACTATAACGTAATGACGTATAACGTTATATTCTATAACGTAATGACGTATAACGTTATGTAGCATTACGTAACAACGTATAGCGTTATATACTATTACGTACTAACGTATAACGTTATGTAGCATTACGAAACAACGTATTACGTTATATAGTATTACGTAATGGCGTATAACGTTATGTAGCATTACGTAACAACGTATAACGTTTTATACTATCACTGAATGACGTATAACGCTATGTAGCAATACGTACCAACGTATAACGTTATAAACTACTACGTAATAACGTATAACGTTATATACTATAACGTAATGACGTATAACGTTCTGTAGCATTAGGTAACAACGTATAACGTTATATACTATTACGTAATGGTGTATAACGTTATGTAGCATTACGTAACAACGTATAACGTTTTATACTATCACTGAATGACGTATAACGCTATGTAGCAATACGTACCAACGTATAACGTTATAAACTACTACGTAATAACGTATAACGTTATATACTATAACGTAATGACGTATAACGTTCTGTAGCATTAGGTAACAACGTATAACGTTATATACTATTACGTAATGGTGTATAACGTTATGTAGCATTACGTAACAACGTATAACGTTATATACTATTACGTAATGCCGTATAATGTTATGTAGCATTACGTAACAACGTATAACGTTATATACTATAGCGTAATGACGTGTCACATAATGTAGCATTACGTAACAACGTATAACGTCATTTACTATTACGTTATTACGTATAACGTTATGTAGCATTACGAAACAACGTATTACGTTATATAGTATTACGTAATGGCGTATAACGTAATGTAGCATTACGTAACAACGTATAACGTCATTTACTATTACGTAATAACGTGTAACGTTATATACTATTACGTAATGGCGTATAACGTTATGTAGCAATACGTAACAACGTATAACGTTATAAACTATTACGTAATAACGTATAACGTTATATACTATTACGTATTGACGTATAACGTTATGTAGCATTACGTAACAACGTATAACGTTATATACTAAAACGTAATGACGTATAACGTTATGTATCATTACGTGACAACGTATAACGTCATTTACAATTACGTAATAACGTATAACGTTATATACTATTAAGTAGTAGACGTATGACGTTATATACTATTACGTAATAGACGTATAACGTTATGTAGCATTACGTAACAAAGTATAACGTCATTTACTATTACGTAATAACGTATAACGTTATATACTATTACGTAATGGCGTATAACGTTATGTAGCAATACGTAACAACGTATGACGTTATAAACTATTACGTAATAACGTATAACGTTATATACTATAGCGTAATGACGTATAACGTTATGTAGCATTACGTAACAACGTATAACGTTATATACTATTACGTACTAACGTATAACGTTATGTAGCATTACGTAACAACGTATAACGTTATATACTATCACTGAATGACGTATAACGTTATGTAGCATTACGTAACAACGCATAACGTTATATTCTATAACGTAAAGTCGTATAACGTTATAAACTATTACGTAATAACGTATAACGTTATATAATATAGCGTAATGACGTATAACGTTATGTAGCATTACGTAACAACGTATAACGTTATATACTATTACGTAATGGCGTATAACGTTATGTAGCAATACGTAACAACGTATAACGTTATAAACTATTACGTAATAACGTATAATGTTATAAACTATAACGTAATGACGTATAACATAATGTAGCATTACGTAACAACGTATAACGTCATTTACTATTACGTTATTACGTATAACGTTATATTCTTTTACTTAATGACGTATAACGTTATATTCTATAACGTAATGTCGTATAACGTTATGTAGCATTACGTAACAACGTATAACGTTATATACTATTACGTACTAACGTATAACGTTATGTAGCATTACGTAACAACGTATAACGTTATATACTATAACTGAATGACGTATAACGTTATGTAGCATTATGTAACAACGTATAACGTTATATATTATAACGTAATGACGTATAACGTTATGTAGCATCACGTAACAACGTGCAACGTTATATACTATTGCGTAATGACGTATAACGTTATGTAGCATTACGTAACAACGTATAGCGTTATATACTATAACGTAGTGACGTATAACGTTATGTAACATTACGTAACAACGTATAACGTTATATACTATTACGTAATAACGTATAACGTTATGTAGCATTTCGTAACAAAGTAAAACGTCATCTACTATTACGTTATTACGTATTACGTTATATTCTTTTACTTTATGACGTATAACGATATATACTATAACGTAATGACGCATAACGTTATGTAGCATTACGTAACAACGTATAACGTTATATACTATTACGTAATGACGTATAACGTTATGCAGCATTACGTAACAACGTATAACGTTATATACTATAACGTAATGAAGTATAACGTTATGTAGCATTACGTAACAACGTATAACGTTTAATACTATCACTGAATGACGTATAAGGTTATGTAGCATTACGTAACAACGTATAACGTTATATACTATAACGTAATGACGTATAACGTTATGTATCATTACATAACAACGTATAACGTCATTTACTATTACGTAATAACGTATAACGTTATATACTATTACGTAATACCGTATAACGTTATGTAGCAATACGTAACAATATATAACGTTATAAACTATTACGTTATAACGTATAATGTTATATACTATAACGTACTGACGTATAAAATAATGTAGCATTACGTAACAACGTATAACGTCATTTACTATTACGTAATAACGTATAACGTTATATACTATTACGTAATGGCGTATAACGTTATGTAGCAATACGTAACAACGTATAACGTTATAAACTATTACGTAATAACGTATAACGTTATATACTATTACGTATTGACGTATAACGTAATGTAGCATTACGTAACAACGTATAACGTTATATACTACAACGTAATGACATATAACGTTATGTATCATTACGTAACAACGTATAACGTCATTTACTATTACGTAATGACGTATAACGTTATGTAGCATTACGTAACAACGTATAGCGTTATATACTATTACATACTAACGTATAACGTTATGTAGCATTACGAAACAACGTATTACGTTATATAGTATTACGTAATGGCGTATAACGTTATGTAGCATTACGTAACAACGTATAACGTTATGTAGCATTACGTAACAACGTATAACGTTATATACTATAACGTAGTGACGTATAACGTTATGTAGCATTACGTAACAACGTATAACGTTATATACTATTACGTAATAACGTATAACGTTATGTAGCATTACGTAACAAAGGATAACGTCATCTACTATTACGTTATTACGTATAACGTTATATTCTTTTACTGTATGACGTATAACGATATATACTATAACGTAATGACGCATAACGTTATGTAGCATTACGTAACAACGTATAACGTTATCTACTATTACGTAATGACGTATAACGTTATGTAGCATTACGTAACAACGTATAACGTTATATACTATAACGTAATGACGTATAACGTTATGTAGCATTACGTAACAACGTATAACGTTTAATACTATCACTGAATGACGTATAACGTTATGTAGCATTACGTAACAACGTATAACGTGATTTACTATTACGTTATTACGTATAACGTTATATTCTTTTACTTAATGACGTATAACGTTATTTACTATAACGTAATGACGTATAACGTTATGTAGCATCACGTAACAGCGTGCAACGTTATATACTATTACGTAATGACGTATAACGTTATGTAGCAATACGTATCAGCGTATAACGTTATATACTATTACGTACTAACGTATAACGTTATGTAGCATTACGTAACAAAGAATAACGTCATCTACTATTACGTTATTACGTATAACGTTATATTCTTTTACGTTATGACGTATAACGATATATACTATAACGAAATGACGCATAACGTTATGTATTATTACGTAACAACGTATAACGTTATATACTATAACGTAATGACGTATATCGTTATGTAGCATTACGTAACAACGTATAACGTTTTATACTATCACTGAATGACGTATAACGTTATGTAGCATTACGTAACAACGTATAACGTTATATACTATAGCGTAATGACGTATAACATAATGTAGCATTACGTAACAACGTATAACGTCATTTACTATTACGTCATTACGTATAACGTTATATTCTTTTACTTAATGACGTATAACGTTATATTCTATAACGTAATGACGTATAACGTTATGTAACATTACGTAACAACGTATAACGTCATTTACTATTACGTAATAACGTATAACGTTATATACTATTACGTAATGGCGTATAACGTTATGTAGCAATACGTAACAACGTATAACGTTATAAACTATTACGTAATAACGTATAATGTTATATACTATAACGTAATGACGTATAACGTTATATTCTATAACGTAATGACGTATAACGTTATGTAGCATTACGTAACAACGTATAGCGTTATATACTATTACGTACTAACGTATAACGTTATGTAGCATTACGAAACAACGTATTACGTTATATAGTATTACGTAATGGCGTATAACGTTATGTAGCATTACGTAACAACGTATAACGTCATTTACTATTACGTAATAACGTATAACGTTATATACTATTACGTAATGGCGTATAACGTTATGTAGCAATACGTAACAACGTATAACGTTATAAACTATTACGTAATAACGTATAATGTTATATACTATAACGTAATGACGTATAACATAATGTAGCATTACGTAACAACGCATAACGTCATTTACTATTGCGTTATTACGTATAACGTTATATTCTATTACTTAATGACGTATAACGTTATATTCTATAACGTAATGACGTATAACGTTATGCAGCATTACGTAACAAAGTATAACGTCATTTACTATTACGTTATTACGTATAACGTTATATTCTTTTACTTAATGACGTATAACGTTATATACTATAACTTAATGACGTATAACGTCATGTAGCATTACGTAACAACGTATAACGTTATATACTATTACGTAATGCCGTATAATGTTATGTAGCATTACGTAACAACGTATAACGTTATATACTATAGCGTAATGACGTGTAACATAATGTAGCATTACGTAACAACGTATAACGTCATTTACTATTACGTTATTACGTATAACGTTATATTCTTTTACTTAATGACGTATAACGTTATATTCTATAACGTAATGACGTATAACGTTATGTAGCATTACGTAACAACGTATAGCGTTATATACTATTACGTACTAACGTATAACGTTATGTAGCATTACGAAACAACGTATTACGTTATATAGTATTACGTAATGGCGTATAACGTAATGTAGCATTACGTAACAACGTATAACGTCATTTACTATTACGTAATAACGTATAACGTTATATACTATTACGTAATGGCGTATAACGTTATGTAGCAATACGTAACAACGTATAACGTTATAAACTATTACGTAATAACGTATAACGTTATATACTATTACGTATTGACGTATAACGTTATGTAGCATTACGTAACAACGTATAACGTCATTTACAATTACGTAATAACGTATAACGTTATATACTATTAAGTAGTAGACGTATGACGTTATATACTATTACGTAATAGACGTATAACGTTATGTAGCATTACGTAACAAAGTATAACGTCATTTACTATTACGTAATAACGCATAACGTTATATACTATTACGTAATGGCGTATAACGTTATGTAGCAATACGTAACAACGTATAACGTTATAAACTATTACGTAATAACGTATAACGTTATGTAGCAATACGTAACAACGTATAACGTTATAAACTATTACGTAATAACGTATAATGTTATATACTATAACGTAATGACGTATAACATAATGTAGCATTACGTAACAACGTATAACGTCATTTACTATTACGTTATTACGAATAACGTTATATTCTTTTACTTAATGACGTATAACGTTATATTCTATAACGTAATGTCGTATAACGTTATGTAGCATTACGTAACAACGTGTAACGTTATATACTATTACGTAATGACGTATAACGTTATGTAGCATTACGTAACAACGTATAACGTTATATACTATTACGTACTAACGTATAACGTTATGTAGCATTACGTAACAACGTATAACGTTATATACTATAACTGAATGACGAATAACGTCATGTAGCATTACGTAACAACGTATAACGTTATATTCTATAACGTAATGTCGTATAACGTTATAAACTATTACGTAATAACGTATAACGTTATATAATATAGCGTAATGACGTATAACGTTATGTAGCATTACGTAACAACGTATAACGTTATATACTATTACGTAATGGCGTATAACGTTATGTAGCAATACGTAACAACGTATAACGTTATAAACTATTACGTAATAACGTATAATGTTAAATACTATAACGTAATGACGTATAACAAAATGTAGCATTACGTAACAACGTATAACGTCATTTACTATTACGTTATTACGTATAACGTTATATTCTTTTACTTAATGACGTATAACGTTATATTCTATAACGTAATGTCGTATAACGTTATGTAGCATTACGTAACAACGTGTAACGTTATATACTATTACGTAATGACGTATAACGTTATGTAGCATTACGTAACAACGTATAACGTTATATACTATTACGTACTAACGTATAACGTTATGTAGCATTACGTAACAACGTATAACGTTATATACTATAACTGAATGACGTATAACGTTATGTAGCATTACGTAACAACGTATAACGTTATATATTATAACGTAATGACGTATAACGTTATGTAGCATTACGTAACAACGTATAACGTTTAATACTATCACTGAATGACGTATAACGTTATGTAGCATTACGTAACAACGTATAACGTTATATACTATAACGTAATGACATATAACGTTATGTATCATTACATAACAACGTATAACGTCATTTACTATTACGTAATAACGTATAACGTTATATACTATTACGTAATACCGTATAACGTTATGTAGCAATACGTAACAATATATAACGTTATAAACTATTACGTTATAACGTATAATGTCATATACTATAACGTACTGACGTATAAAATAATGTAGCATTACGTAACAACGTATAACGTGATTTACTATTACGTTATTACGTATAACGTTATATTCTTTTACTTAATGACGTATAACGTTATATACTATAACGTAATGACGTATAACGTTATGTAGCATCACGTAACAGCGTGCAACGTATTATACTATTACGTAATGACGTATAACGTTATGTAGCAATACGTATCAACGTATAACGTTATATACTATTACGTACTAACGTATAACGTTATGTAGCATTACGTAACAAAGTATAACGTCATCTACTATTACCTTATTACGTATAACGTTATATTCTTTTACTTTATGACGTATAACGATATATACTATAACGAATTGACGCATAACGTTATGTAGCATTACGTAACAACGTATAACGTTATATACTATAACGTAATGACGTATATCGTTATGTAGCATTACGTAACAACATATAACGTTTTATACTATCACTGAATGACGTATAACGCTATGTAGCAATACGTACCAACGTATAACGTTATAAACTACTACGTAATAACGTATAACGTTATATACTATAACGTAATGACGTATAACGTTCTGTAGCATTAGGTAACAACGTATAACGTTATATACTATTACGTAATGGTGTATAACGTTATGTAGCATTACGTAACAACGTATAACGTTATATACTATTACGTAATGGCGTATAACGTTATGTAGCAATACGTAACAACGTATAACGTTATAAACTACTACGTAATAACGTATAACGTTATATACTGTAACGTAATGACGTATAACGTTCTGTAGCATTACGTAACAACGCATAACGTTTTATACTATCACTGAATGACGTATAACGTTATGTAGCATTACGTAACAACGTATAACGTTATATACTATTACGTAATGACGTATAACGTTATGTAGCATTACGTAACAACGTATAACGTTATATACTATTACGTAATGGCGTATAACGTTATGTAGCAATACGTAACAACGTATAACGTTATAAAATATTACGTAATAACGTATAATGTTGTATACTATAACGTAATGACGTATAACATAATGTAGCATTACGTAACAAAGTTTAACGTCATCTACTATTACGTTATTACGTATAACGTTCTATTCTTTTACTTTATGACGTATAACGATATATACTATAACGTAATGACGCATAACGTTATGTAGCATTACGTAACAACGTATAACGTTATATACTATTACGTAATGACGTATAACGTTATGTAGCATTACGTAACAACGTATAACGTTTTATACTGTAACGTAATGACGTATAACGTTATGTAGCATTACGTAACAACGTATAACGTTTTATACTATCACTGAATGACGTAAAACGTTATGTAGCATTACGTAACAACGTATAACGTTATATACTATAACGTAATGACGTATAACGTTATGTATCATTACATAACAACGTATAACGTCATTTACTATTACGTAATATCGTATAACGTTATATACTATTACGTAATGGCGTAGAACGTTATGTAGCAATACGTAACAATATATAACGTTATAAACTATTACGTAATAACGTATAATGTTATATACTATAACGTACTGACGTATAAAATAATGTAGCATTACGTAACAACGTATAACGTGATTTACTATTACGTTATTACGTATAACGTTATATTCTTTTACTTAATGACGTATAACGTTATATACTATAACGTAATGACGTATAAAGTTATATAGCATTACGTAACAACGTATAACGTTATGTAGCATTACGTAACAACGTATAACGTTATATACTATAACGTAGTGACGTATAGCGTTATGTAGCATTACGTAACAACGTATAACGTTATATACTATTACGTAATAACGTATAACGTTATGTAGCATTACGTAACAAAGTATAACGTCATCTACTATTACGTTATTACGTATAACGTTCTATTCTTTTACTTTATGACGTATAACGATATATACTATAACGTAATGACGCATAAAGTTATGTAGCATTACGGAACAACGTATAACGTTATATACTATTACGTAATAACGTATAACGTTATGTAGCATTACGTAACAACGTATAACGTTTTATAGTATCACTGAATGACGTAAAACGTTATGTAGCATTACGTAACAACGTATAACGATATATACTATAACGTAATGACGTATAACGTTATGTATCATTACATAACAACGTATAACGTCATTTACTATTACGTAATAACGTATAACGTTATATACTATTACGTAATGGCGTAGAACGTTATGTAGCAATACGTAACAATATATAACGTTATAAACTATTACGTAATAACGTATAATGTTATATACTATAACGTACTGACGTATAAAATAATGTAGCATTTCGTAACAACGTATAACGTGATTTACTATTACGTTATTACGTATAACGTTATATTCTTTTACTTAATGACGTATAACGTTATATACTATAACGTAATGACGTATAACGTTATGTAGCATCACGTAACAGCGTGCAACGTTATATACTATTACGTAATGACGTATAACGTTATGTAGCATTACGTAACAAAGTATAACGTCATCTACTATTACGTACTAACGTATATCGTTATGTAGCATTTCGTAACAAAGTATAACGTCATCTACTATTACGTTATTACGTATAACGTTATGTACTATTACGTAATAATGTATAACGTTATATACTATTACGTAATAACCTATAATGTTATATAGTATTACCTTATAACGTATAACGTCATATCCTATTATGTAAAAACGTATAACGTTATGTAGCATTACGAAACAACGTATTACGTTATACAGTATTACGTAACAACGTATAACGTTATGTACTATTACGTAATAATGTATAACGTTATATACTATTACGTAATAACCTATAATGTTATATAGTATTACCTTATAACGTATAACGTCATTTACTATTACGTAATATCGTATAACGTTATGTAGCATTACGTAACAACGTATAACGTTCTATACTATAACGTAATGACGTATAACGTTATGTATCATTACGTAACAACGAATAACGTTATATACAATTACGTAATGACGTATAACGTTATGTAGCATTACGTAACAACGTATAACGTTATACACTATTACGTAATGGCGTATAACGTTATGTAGCAATACGTAACAACGTATAACGTTATAAACTACTACGTAATAACGTTTAACGTTATATACTATAACGTAATGACGTATAACGTAATGTAGCATTACGTAACAACGTATAACATTTACTATTTCGTTATTACGTATAACGTTATATTCTTTTACTTAACGACGTATAACGTTATATACTATAACGTAATGACGCATAACGTTATCTACCATTACGTAACAACGTATAACGTTATGTATCATTACATAACAACGTATAACGTCATTTACTATTACGTACTAACGTATAACGTTATATACTATTACGTAATGGCGTATAACGTTATGTAGCAATACGTAACAACATATAACGTTATAAACTATTACGTAGTAACTTATAATGTTATATACTATAACGTAATGACTTATAAAATAATGTAGCGTTACGTAACAACGTATAACGTCATTTACTATTACGTTATTACGTATAACGTTATATTCTTTTACTTAATGACGTATAACGTTATATACTATAACGTAATGACGTATAACGTTATGTAGCATCACGTAACAGCGTGTAACGTTATATACTATTACGTAATGACGTATAACGTTATGTAGCAATACGTATCAACGTATAACGTTATATACTATTATGTAATAACGTATAACGTTATGTAGCATTACGAAACAACGTATAACGATATATACTATTACGTAATGGCGTATAACGTTATGTAGCAATACGTATCAACGTATAACGTTATAAACTACTACGTAATAACGTATAACGTCATATACTATTATGTAATAACGTATAACGTTATGTAGCATTACGAAACAACGTATTACGTTATACAGTATTACGTAACAACGTATAACGTTATGTACTATTACGTAATAATGTATAACGTTATATACTATTACGTAATAACCTATAATGTTATATAGTATTACCTTATAACGTATAACGTCATTTACTATTACGTAATATCGTATAACGTTATGTAGCATTACGTAACAACGTATAACGTTATATACTATAACGTAATGACGTATAACGTTATGTAGCATTACGTAACAACGTATAACGTTATATACTATTACGTAATGGCGTATAACGTTATGTAGCATTACGTAACAACGTATAAAGTTATAAACTACTACGTAATAACGTAATGACGTATAACGTAATGTAGCATTACGTAACAACGTATAACGTCATTTACTATTTCGTTATTACGTATAACATTATATTCTTTTACTTAATGACGTATAACGTTATATACTATAACGTAATGACGTATAACGTTATGTACCATTACGTAACAACGTATAACGTTATATACTATTACGTAATGACGTATAACGTTATGTAGCATTACGTAACAACGTATAACGTTATATACTATTACGTAATGGCGTATAACGTTATGTAGCATTACGTAACAACGTATAAAGTTATAAACTACTACGTAATAACGTATAACGTCATATACTATTATGTAATAACGTATAACGTTATGTAGCATTACGTAACAACGTATAACGTTATATACTATTACGTAATGACGTATAACGTTATGTAGCATTACGTAACAACGTATAACGTTATATACTATTACGTAATGGCGTATAACGTTATGTAGCATTACGTAACAACGTATAAAGTTATAAACTACTACGTAATAACGTAATGACGTATAACGTAATGTAGCATTACGTAACAACGTATAACGTCATTTACTATTTCGTTATTACGTATAACGTTATATTCTTTTACTTAATGACGTATAACGTTATATACTATAACGTAATGACGTATAACGTTATGTACCATTACGTAACAACGTATAACGTTATATACTATTACGTAATGACGTATGACGTTATGTAGCATTACGTAACAACGTATAAAGTTATAAACTACTACGTAATAACGTAATGACGTATAACGTAATGTAGCATTACGTAACAACGTATAACGTCATTTACTATTTCGTTATTACGTATAACGTTATATTCTTTTACTTAATGACGTATAACGTTATATACTATAACGTAATGACGTATAACGTTATGTAGCATTACGTAAAAACGTATAACATTATATACTATAACGTAATGACGTATAACGTTATGTATAATTACGTAACAACGTATAACGTTATATATTATAACGTAATGACATATAACGTTATGTGGCATTACGTAACAACGTATAACGTCATCTACTATTACGTTATTACGTATAGCGTTATATTCTTTTACTTTATGACGTATAACGATATATACTATAACGTAATGACGTATAACGTTATGTAGCATTACGTAACAACGTATAACGTTATATACTATTACGTAATGCCGTATAATGTAATGTAGCATTACGTAACAACGTATAACGTTATATATTACAACGTAATGACGTATAACGTTATGTAGCATTACGTAACAACGTATAACGTTATATATTATAACGTAATGACGTATAACGTTATGTAGCATTACGTAACAGCGTGCAACGTTATATACTATTACGTAATGACGTATAACGTTATGTAGTAATACGTATCAACGTATAACGTTATATACTATTACGTACTAACGTATAACGTTATGTAGCATTACAAAACAACGTAATACGTTATATAGTACTACGTAACAACGTATAACGTTATGTACTATTACGTAATAATGTATAACGTTATATACTATTACGTAATAACCTATAATGTTATATAGTATTACCTTATAACGTATAACGTCATATCCTATTATGTAAAAACGTATAACGTTATGTAGCATTACGAAACAACGTATTACGTTATACAGTATTACGTAACAACGTATAACGTTATGTACTATTACGTAATAATGTATAACGTTATATACTATTACGTAATAACCTATAATGTTATATAGTATTACCTTATAACGTATAACGTCATTTACTATTACGTAATATCGTATAACGTTATGTAGCATTACGTACAACGTATAACGTTCTATACTATAACGTAATGACGTATAACGTTATGTATCATTACGTAACAACGTATAACGTTATATACAATTACGTAATGACGTATAACGTTATGTAGCATTACGTAACAACGTATAACGTTATACACTATTACGTAATGGCGTATAACGTTATGTAGCAATACGTAACAACGTATAACGTTATAAACTACTACGTAATAACGTATAACGTTATATACTATAACGTAATGACGTATAACGTTATGTACCATTACGTAACAACGTATAACGTTATGTATCATTACATAACAACGTATAACGTCATTTACTATTACGTAATAACGTATAACGTTATATACTATTACGTAATGGCGTATAACGTTATGTAGCAATACGTAACAACATATAACGTTATATACTATTATGTAATAACGTATAACGTTATGTAGCATTACGAAACAACGTATAACGATATATACTATTACGTAACGGCGTATAACGTTATGTAGCAATACGTATCAACGTATAACGTTATAAACTACTACGTAATAACGTATAACGTCATATACTATTATGTAATAACGTATAACGTTATGTAGCATTACGAAACAACGTATTACGTTGTACAGTATTACGCAACAACGTATAACGTTATGTACTATTACGTAATAATGTATAACGTTATATACTATTACGTAATGGCGTATAACGTTATGTAGCATTACGTAACAACGTATAAAGTTATAAACTACTACGTAATAACGTAATGACGTATAACGTAATGTAGCATTACGTAACAACGTATAACGTCATTTACTATTTCGTTATTACGTATAACGTTATATTCTTTTACTTAATGACGTATAACGTTATATACTATAACGTAATGACGTATAACGTTATGTACCATTACGTAACAACGTATAACGTTATATACTATTACGTAATGACGTATAACGTTATGTAGCATTACGTAACAACGTATAACGTTATATACTATTACGTAATGGCGTATAACGTTATGTAGCATTACGTAACAACGTATAAAGTTATAAACTACTACGTAATAACGTAATGACGTATAACGTAATGTAGCATTACGTAACAACGTATAACGTCATTTACTATTTCGTTATTACGTATAACGTTATATTCTTTTACTTAATGACGTATAACGTTATATACTATAACGTAATGACGTATAACGTTATGTACCATTACGTAACAACGTATAACGTTATATACTATTACGTAATGACGTATGACGTTATGTAGCATTACGTAACAACGTATAACGTTATATACTATTACGTAATAACGTATAACGATATGTAGCATTACCCAACAAAGTATAACGTCATCTACTATTACGTTATTACGTATAACGTCATCTACTATTACGTTATTACGTATAACGTCATATTCTTTTACTTTATGAAGTATAACGATATATACTATAACGTAATGACGCATAACGTTATGTATCGTGACGTATCAACGTATAACGCCATTTACTATTACGTAATAACGTATAACGTTATATACTATTACGTAATAGACGTATAACGGTATATACTATATCGTAATGACGTATAATGTTATGTAGCATTACGTAACAACGTATAAAGTTATAAACTACTACGTAATAACGTAATGACGTATAACGCAATGTAGCATTACGTAACAACGTATAACGTCATTTACTATTTCGTTATTACGTATAACGTTATATTCTTTTACTTAATGACGTATAACGTTATATACTATAACGTAATGACGTATAACGTTATGTAGCATTACGTAAAAACGTATAACATTATATACTATAACGTAATGACGTATAACGTTATGTATAATTACGTAACAACGTATAACGTTATATATTATAACGTAATGACATATAACGTTATGTGGCATTACGTAACAACGTATAACGTCATCTACTATTACGTTATTACGTATAGCGTTATATTCTTTTACTTTATGACGTATAACGATATATACTATAACGTAATGACGTATAACGTTATGTAGCATTACGTAACGACGTATAAAGTTATATACTATTACGTAATGCCGTATAATGTAATGTAGCATTACGTAACAACGTATAACGTTATATATTACAACGTAATGACGTATAACGTTATGTAGCAATACGTAACAATATATAACGTTATAAACTATTACGTAATAACGTATAATGTTATATACTATAACGTACTGACGTATAAAATAATGTAGCATTACGTAACAACGTATAACGTGATTTACTATTACGTTATTACGTATAACGTTATATTCTTTTACTTAATGACGGATAACGTTATATACTATAACGTAATGACGTATAAAGTTATATAGCATTACGTAACAACGTATAACGTTATATACTATTACGTAATGACGTATAACGTTATGTAGCATTACGTAACAACGTATAACGTTATATACTATAACGTAGTGACGTATAGCGTTATGTAGCATTACGTAACAACGTATAACGTTATATACTATTACGTAATAACGTATAACGTTATGTAGCATTACGTAACAAAGTATAACGTCATCTACTATTACGTTATTACGTATAACGTTCTATTCTTTTACTTTATGACGTATAACGATATATACTATAACGTAATGACGCATAAAGTTATGTAGCATTACGTAACAACGTATAACGTTATATACTATTACGTAATAACGTATAACGTTATGTAGCATTACGTAACAACGTATAACGTTTTATACTATAACGTAATTACGTATAACGTTATGTAGCATTACGTAACAACGTATAACGTTTTATACTATCACTGAATGACGTAAAACGTTATGTAGCATTACGTAACAACGTATAACGATATATACTATAACGTAATGACGTATAACGTTATGTATCATTACATAACAACGTATAACGTCATTTACTATTCCGTAATAACGTATAACGTTATATACTATTACGTAATGGCGTAGAACGTTATGTAGCAATACGAAACAATATATAACGTTATAAACTATTACGTAATAACGTATAATGTTATATACTATAACGTACTGACGTATAAAATAATGTAGCATTACGTAACAACGTATAACGTGATTTACTATTACGTTATTACGTATAACGTTATATTCTTTTACTTAATGACGTATAACGTTATATACTATAACGTAATGACGTATAACGTTATGTAGCATCACGTAACAGCGTGCAACGTTATATACTATTACGTAATGACGTATAACGTTATGTAGCAATACGTATCAACGTATAACGTTATATACTATTACGTACTAACGTATAACGTTATGTAGCATTACGTAACAAGGTATAACGTCATCTACTATTACGTTATTACGTATAACGTTATATTCTTTTACTTTATGACGTATAACGATATATACTATAACGAAATGACGCATAACGTTATGTAGCATTACGTAACAACGTATAACGTTATATACTATTACGTAATGACGTATAACGTTATGTAGCACTACGTAACAACGTATAACGTTTTATACTATAACGTAATGACGTATAACGTTATGTAGCATCACGTAACAGCGTGTAACGTTATATACTATTACGTAATAACGTATAACGTTATATACTATAACGTAATGACGTATAACATTATGTAGCATTACGTAACAACGTATAACGTTATATACTATTACGTAATGACGTATAACGTTATGTAGCACTACGTAACAACGTATAACGTTTTATACTATAACGTAATGACGTATAACGTTATGTAGCATTACGTAACAACGTATAACGTTTTATACTATCACTGAATGACGTAAAACGTTATGTAGCATTACGTAACAACGTATAACGTTATATACTATAACGTAATGACGTATAACGTTATGTATCATTACATAACAACGTATAACGACATTTACTATTACGTAATATCGTATAACGTTATATACTATTACGTAATGGCGTAGAACGTTATGTAGCAATACGTAACAATATATAACGTTATAAACTATTACGTAATAACGTATAATGTTATATACTATAACGTACTGACGTATAAAATAATGTAGCATTACGTAACAACGTATAACGTGATTTACTATTACGTTATTACGTATAACGTTATATTCTTTTACTTAATGACGGATAACGTTATATACTATAACGTAATGACGTATAAAGTTATATAGCATTACGTAACAACGTATAACGTTATATACTATTACGTAATGACGTATAACGTTATGTAGCATTACGTAACAACGTATAACGTTATATACTATAACGTAGTGACGTATAGCGTTATGTAGCATTACGTAACAACGTATAACGTTATATACTATTACGTAATAACGTATAACGTTATGTAGCATTACGTAACAAAGTATAACGTCATCTACTATTACGTTATTACGTATAACGTTCTATTCTTTTACTTTATGACGTATAACGATATATACTATAACGTAATGACGCATAAAGTTATGTAGCATTACGTAACAACGTATAACGTTATATACTATTACGTAATAACGTATAACGTTATGTAGCATTACGTAACAACGTATAACGTTTTATACTATAACGTAATTACGTATAACGTTATGTAGCATTACGTAACAACGTATAACGTTTTATACTATCACTGAATGACGTAAAACGTTATGTAGCATTACGTAACAACGTATAACGATATATACTATAACGTAATGACGTATAACGTTATGTATCATTACATAACAACGTATAACGTCATTTACTATTCCGTAATAACGTATAACGTTATATACTATTACGTAATGGCGTAGAACGTTATGTAGCAATACGAAACAATATATAACGTTATAAACTATTACGTAATAACGTATAATGTTATATACTATAACGTACTGACGTATAAAATAATGTAGCATTACGTAACAACGTATAACGTGATTTACTATTACGTTATTACGTATAACGTTATATTCTTTTACTTAATGACGTATAACGTTATATACTATAACGTAATGACGTATAACGTTATGTAGCATCACGTAACAGCGTGCAACGTTATATAATATTACGTAATGACGTATAACGTTATGTAGCAATACGTATCAACGTATAACGTTATATACTATTACGTACTAACGTATAACGTTATGTAGCATTACGTAACAAAGTATAACGTCATCTACTATTACGTTATTACGTATAACGTTATATTCTTTTACTTTATGACGTATAACGATATATACTATAACGAAATGACGCATAACGTTATGTAGCATTACGTAACAACGTATAACGTTATATACTATAACGTAATGACGTATATCGTTATGTAGCATTACGTAACAACGTATAACGTTTTATACTATCACTGACTGACGTATAACGTTATGTAGCATTACGTAACAACGTATAACGTTTTATACTATCGCTGAATGACGTATAACGTTATATACTATAACGTAATGACGTATAACGTTATGTAGCATCACGTAACAGCGTGCAACGTTATTTACTATTACGTAATGACGTATAACGTTATGTAGCAATACGTATCAACGTATAACGTTATGTACTATTACGTACTAACCTATAACGTTATGTAGCATTACGAAACAACGTATTACGTTATATAGTATTACGTATCAACGTATAACGTTATGTACTATTACGTAATAATTTATAACGTTATATACTATTACGTAATAACCTATAATGTTATATAGTATTACCTTATAACGTATAACGTTATATACTATTACGTAATGACGTATAACGTAATGTAGCATTACGTAACAACGTATAACGTCACTTACTATTTCGTTATTACGTATAACGTTATATTCTTTTACTTAATGACGTATAACGTTATATACTATAACGTAATGACGTATAACGTTATGTACCATTACGTAACAACGTATAACGTTATACAGTATTACGTAACAACGTATAACGTTATGTACTATTACGTAATAACGTATAACGTCATATACTATTATGTAATAACGTATAACGTTATGTAGCATTACGAAACAACGTATTACGTTATACAGTATTACGTAACAACGTATAACGTTATGTACTATTACGTAATAATGTATAACGTTATATACTATTACGTAATGGCGTATAACGTTATGTAGCATTACGTAACAACGTATAAAGTTATAAACTACTACGTAATAACGTAATGACGTATAACGTAATGTAGCATTACGTAACAACGTATAACGTCATTTACTATTTCGTTATTACGTATAACGTTATATTCTTTTACTTAATGACGTATAACGTTATATACTATAACGTAATGACGTATAACGTTATGTACCATTACGTAACAACGTATAACGTTATATACTATTACGTAATGACGTATAACGTTATGTAGCATTACGTAACAACGTATAACGTTATATACTATTACGTAATGGCGTATAACGTTATGTAGCATTACGTAACAACGTATAAAGTTATAAACTACTACGTAATAACGTAATGACGTATAACGTAATGTAGCATTACGTAACAACGTATAACGTCATTTACTATTTCGTTATTACGTATAACGTTATATTCTTTTACTTAATGACGTATAACGTTATATACTATAACGTAATGACGTATAACGTTATGTACCATTACGTAACAACGTATAACGTTATATACTATTACGTAATGACGTATGACGTTATGTAGCATTACGTAACAACGTATAACGTTATATACTATTACGTAATAACGTATAACGATATGTAGCATTACCCAACAAAGTATAACGTCATCTACTATTACGTTATTACGTATAACGTCATCTACTATTACGTTATTACGTATAACGTCATATTCTTTTACTTTATGAAGTATAACGATATATACTATAACGTAATGACGCATAACGTTATGTATCGTGACGTATCAACGTATAACGTCAATTACTATTACGTAATAACGTATAACGTTATATACTATTACGTAATAGACGTATAACGGTATATACTATATCGTAATGACGTATAACGTTATGTAGCATTACGTAACAACGTATAACGTCATTTACTATTTCGTTATTACGTATAACGTTATATTCTTTTACTTAATGACGTATAACGTTATATACTATTACGTAATAGACGTATAACGGTATATACTATATCGTAATGACGTATAACGTTATGTAGCATTACGTAACAACGTATAAAGTTATAAACTACTACGTAATAACGTAATGACGTATAGCGTTATGTAGCATTACGTAACAACGTATAACGTTATATATTATAACGTAATGACGTATAACGTTATGTAGCATTACGTAACAAAGTATAACGTCATTTACTATTACGTTATTACGTATAACGTTAAATTCTTTTACTTAATGACGTATAACGTTATATACTATAACGTAATGACGTATAACGTTATGTAGCATTACGTAACAACGTATAACGTTATATACTATTACGTAATAACGTATAACGTTATATACTATAACGTAATGACGTATAACATTATGTAGCATTACGTAACAACGTATAACGTTATATACTATTACGTAATGACGTATAACGTTATGTAGCACTACGTAACAACGTATAACGTTTTATACTATAACGTAATGACGTATAACGTTATGTAGCATTACGTAACAACGTATAACGTTTTGTACTATCACTGAATGACGTAAAACGTTATGTAGCATTACGTAACAACGTATAACGTTATATACTATTACGTAATAACGTATATCGTTATATACTATAACGTAATGACGTATAACATTATGTAGCATTACGTAACAACGTATAACGTTATATACTATTACGTAATAACGTATAACGCTATGTAGCATTACGTAACAACGTATAACGGTATAAACTATTACGGAATAACGTATAACGTTATATACTACTACGTAATAGACGTATAACGTTATGTAGCATTACGTAACAAAGTATAACGTCATTTACTATTACGTTATTACGTATAACGTTAAATTCTTTTACTTAATGACGTATAACGTTATATACTATAACGTAATGACGTATAACGTTATGTAGCATTACGTAACAACGTATAACGTTATATACTATTACGTAATAACGTATAACGTTATATACTATAACGTAATGACGTATAACATTATGTAGCATTACGTAACAACGTATAACGTTATATACTATTACGTAATGACGTATAACGTTATGTAGCACTACGTAACAACGTATAACGTTTTATACTATAACGTAATGACGTATAACGTTATGTAGCATTACGTAACAAAGTATAACGTCATCTACTATTACGTTATTACGTATAACGTTCTATTCTTTTACTTTATGACGTATAACGATATATACTATAACGTAATGACGCATAAAGTTATGTAGCATTACGTAACAACGTATAACGTTATATACTATTACGTAATAACGTATAACGTTATGTAGCATTACGTAACAACGTATAACGTTTTATACTATAACGTAATGACGTATAACGTTATGTAGCATTACGTAACAACGTATAACGTTTTATACTATCACTGAATGACGTAAAACGTTATGTAGCATTACGTAACAACGTATAACGATATATACTATAACGTAATGACGTATAACGTTATGTATCATTACATAACAACGTATAACGTCATTTACTATTCCGTAATAACGTATAACGTTATATACTATTACGTAATGGCGTAGAACGTTATGTAGCAATACGAAACAACATATAACGTTATAAACTATTACGTAATAACGTATAATGTTATATACTATAACGTACTGACGTATAAAATAATGTAGCATTACGTAACAACGTATAACGTGATTTACTATTACGTTATTACGTATAACGTTATATTCTTTTACTTAATGACGTATAACGTTATATACTATAACGTAATGACGTATAACGTTATGTAGCATCACGTAACAGCGTGCAACGTTATATACTATTACGTAATGACGTATAACGTTATGTAGCAATACGTATCAACGTATAACGTTATATACTATTACGTACTAACGTATAACGTTATGTAGCATTACGTAACAAAGTATAACGTCATCTACTATTACGTTATTACGTATAACGTTATATTCTTTTACTTTATGACGTATAACGATATATACTATAACGAAATGACGCATAACGTTATGTAGCATTACGTAACAACGTATAACGTTATATACTATAACGTAATGACGTATATCGTTATGTAGCATTACGTAACAACGTATAACGTTTTATACTATCACTGACTGACGTATAACGTTATGTAGCATTACGTAACAACGTATAACGTTTTATACTATCACTGAATGACGTATAACGTTATATACTATAACGTAATGACGTATAACGTTATGTAGCATCACGTAACAGCGTGCAACGTTATTTACTATTACGTAATGACGTATAACGTTATGTAGCAATACGTATCAACGTATAACGTTATGTACTATTACGTACTAACCTATAATGTTATGTAGCATTACGAAACAACGTATTACGTTATATAGTATTACGTAACAACGTATAACGTTATGTACTATTACGTAATAATTTATAACGTTATATACTATTACGTAATAACCTATAATGTTATATAGTATTACCTTATAACGTATAACGTGATATACTATTATGTAATAACGTATAACGTTATGTAGCATTACGAAACAACGTATTACGTTATACAGTATTACGTAACAACTTATAACGTTATGTACTATTACGTAATAATGTATAACGTTATATACTATTACGTAATAACCTATAATGTTATATAGTATTACCTTATAACGCATAACGTCATTTACTATTACGTAATATCGTATAACGTTATGTAGCATTACGTAATAACGTATAACGTTATATACTATAACGCAATGACGTATAACGTTATGTAGCATTACGTAACAACGTATAACGTTATATACTATTACGTAATGGCGTATAACGTTATATACTATTACGTAATGGCGTATAACGTTATGTAGCGTTACGTAACAACGTACAACGTTATATACTATTACGTAATGACGTATAACGTAATGTAGCATTACGTAACAACGTATAACGTCACTTACTATTTCGTTATTACGTATAACGTTATATTCTTTTACTTAATGACGTATAACGTTATATACTATAACGTACTGACGTATAACGTTATGTAGCATTACGTAACAACGTATAACGTTATATATTATAACGTAATGAGGTATAACGTTATGTAGCATTACGTAACAATGTATAACGTTATATACTATTACGTACTAACGTATATCGTTATGTAGCATTACGTAACAAAGTATAACGTCATCTACTATTACGTTATTACGTATAACGTTATATTCTTTTACTTTATGACGTATAACGATATATACTATAACGAAATGACGCATAACGTTATGTAGCATTACGTAACAACGTATAACGATATATACTATAACGTAATGACGTATAACGTTATGTATCATTACATAACAACGTATAACGTCATTTACTATTACGTAATAACGTATAACGTTATATACTATTACGTAATGGCATATAACGTTATGTAGCAATACGTAACAATATATAACGTTATAAACTATTACGTAATAACGTATAATGTTATATACTATAACGTAGTGACGTATGAAATAATGTAGCATTACGTAACAACGTATAACGTCATTTACTATTACGTTATTACGTATAACGTTATATTCTTTTACTTAATGACGTATAACGTTATATACTATAACGTAATGACGTATAACGTTATGTAGCATTACGTAACAACGTATAACGTTATATACTATTACGTAATGACGTATAACGTTATGTAGTAATACGTATCAACGTATAACGTTATATACTATTACGTACTAACGTATAACGTTATGTAGCATTACAAAACAACGTAATACGTTATATAGTACTACGTAACAACGTATAACGTTATGTACTATTACGTAATAATGCATAACGTTATATACTATTACGTAAAAACCTATAATGTTATATAGTATTACCTTATAACGTATAACGTCATTTACTATTACGTAATATCGTATATCGTTATGTAGCATTACGTAACAACGTATAACGTTATACACTATTACGTAATGGCGTATAACGTTATGTAGCAATACGTAACAACGTATAACGTTATAAACTACTACGTAATAACGTATAACGTTATATACTATAACGTAATGACGTATAACGTAATGTAGCATTACGTAACAACGTATAACGTCATTTACTATTTCGTTATTACGTATAACGTTATATTCTTTTACTTAACGACGTATAACGTTATATACTATAACGTAATGAGGTATAACGTTATGTAGCATTACGTAACAATGTATAACGTTATAAACTATTACGTAATAACGTATAACGTTATATACTATAACGTAATGACGTATAACGTTATCTACCATTACGTAACAACGTATAACGTTATGTATCATTACATAACAACGTATAACGTCATTTACTATTACGTAATAACGTATAACGTTATATACTATTACGTAATGGCGTATAACGTTATGTAGCAATACGTAACAACATATAACGTTATAAACTATTACGTAGTAACTTATAATGTTATATACTATAACGTAATGACGTATAAAATAATGTAGCGTTACGTAACAACGTATAACGTCATTTACTATTACGTTATTACGTATAACATTATATTCTTTTACTTAATGACGTATAACGTTATATACTATAACGTAATGACGTATAACGTTATGTAGCATCACGTAACAGCGTGCAACGTTATATACTATTACGTAATGACGTATAACGTTATGTAGCAATACGTATCAACGTATAACGTTATATACTATTATGTAATAACGTATAACGTTATGTAGCATTACGAAACAACGTATAACGTTATATACTATTACGTAATGGCGTATAACCTTATGTAGAAATACGTAACAACGTATAACGTTATAAACTACTACGTAATAACGTATAACGTCATATACTATTATGTAATAACGTATAACGTTATGTAGCATTACGAAACAACGTATTACCTTATACAGTATTACGTAACAACGTATAACGTTATGTACTATTACGTAATAATGTATAACGTTATATACTATTACGTAATAACCTATAATGTTATATAGTATTACCTTACAACGTATAACGTCATTTACTATTACGTAATATCGTATAACGTTATGTAGCATTACGTAACAACGTATAACGTTATATACTATAACGTAATGACGTATAACGTTATGTACCATTACGTAACAACGTATAACGATATATACTATTACGTAATGACGTATAACGTTATGTAGCATTACGTAACAACGTATAACGTTATATACTATTACGTAATGGCGTATAACGTAATGTAGCATTACGTAACAACGTATAACGTCATTTACTATTTCGTTATTACGTATAACGTTATATTCTTTTACTTAACGACGTATAACGTTATATACTATAACGTAATGACGTATAACGTTATGTAGCATTACGCAACAAAGTATAACGTCATCTACTATTACGTTATTACGTATAACGTTATGTAGCATTACGTAACAACGTATAACGTTATATACTATTACGTAATGGCGTATAACGTTATGTAGCATTACGTAACAATGTATAAAGTTATAAACTACTACGTAATAACGTATAACGTCATATACTATTATGTAATAACGTATAACGTTATGTAGCATTACGTAACAACGTATAAAGTTATAAAATACTACGTAATAACGTAATGACGTATAACGTAATGTAGCATTACGTAACAACGTATAACGTCATTTACTATTTCGTTATTACGTATAACGTTATATTCTTTTACTTAATGACGTATAACGTTATATACTATAACGTAATGACGTATAACGTTATGTACCATTACGTAACAACGTATAACGTTATATACTATTACGTAATGACGTATAACGTTATGTAGCATTACGTAACAACGTATAACGTTATATACTATTACGTAATGGCGTATAACGTTATGTAGCATTACGTAACAATGTATAAAGTTATAAACTACTACGTAATAACGTATAACGTCATATACTATTATGTAATAACGTATAACGTTATGTAGCATTACGTAACAACGTATAAAGTTATAAAATACTACGTAATAACGTAATGACGTATAACGTAATGTAGCATTACGTAACAACGTATAACGTCATTTACTATTTCGTTATTACGTATAACGTTATATTCTTTTACTTAATGACGTATAACGTTATATACTATAACGTAATGACGTATAACGTTATGTACCATTACGTAACAACGTATAACGTTATATACTATTACGTAATGACGTATGACGTTATGTAGCATTACGTAACAACGTATAACGTTATATACTATTACGTAATAACGTATAACGATATGTAGCATTACGCAACAAAGTATAACGTCATCTACTATTACGTTATTACGTATAACGTCATCTACTATTACGTTATTACGTATAACGTCATATTCTTTTACTTTATGAAGTATAACGATATATACTATAACGTAATGACGCATAACGTTATGTATCGTGACGTATCAACGTATAACGTCATTTACTATTACGTAATAACGTATAACGTTATATACTATTACGTAATAGACGTATAACGGTATATACTATATCGTAATGACGTATAACGTTATGTATCATTACGTAACAACGTATAACGTTATATACTATTACGTAATAACGTATAACGTTATATACTATAACGTAATGACGTATAACGTTATGTACCATTACGTAACAACGTATAACGTTATATAGTATTACGTAATGACGTATAACGTTATGTAGCATTACGTAATGACGTACAACGTTATGTAGCATTACGTAACAACGTATAACGTTATATACTATAACGTAATGACGTATAACGTTATGTAGCATTACGTAACAACGTATAACGTTATATACTATTACGTAATGGCGTATAACGTTATGTAGCATTACGTAACAACGTATAAAGTTATAAACTACTACGTAATAACGTAATGACGTATAACGTAATGTAGCATTACGTAACAACGTATAACGTCATTTACTATTTCGTTATTACGTATAACGTTATATTCTTTTACTTAATGACGTATAACGTTATATACTATAACGTAATGACGTATAACGTTATGTAGCATTACGTAAAAACGTATAACATTATATACTATAACGTAATGACGTATAACGTTATGTATAATTACGTAACAACGTATAACGTTATATATTATAACGTAATGACATTTAACGTTATGTGGCATTACGTAACAACGTATAACGTCATCTACTATTACGTTATTACGTATAGCGTTATATTCTTTTACTTTATGACGTATAACGATATATACTATAACGTGATGACGTATAACGTTATGTAGCATTACGTAACAACGTATAACGTTATATACTATTACGTAATGCCGTATAATGTAATGTAGCATTACGTAACAACGTATAACGTTATATATTACAACGTAATGGCGTATAACGTTATGTAGCATTACGTAACAACGTATAACGTTATAAACTATTACGTAATAACGTATAACGTTATATACTATAACGTAATGACGTATAACGTTATGTAGCAATTACGTAACAACGTATAACGTTATATACTATTACGTAATGACGTATAGCGTTATGTAGCATTACGTAACAACGTATAACGTTATATATTATAACGTAATGAAGTATAACGTTATCTAGCATTACGTAACAACGTATAACGTTATAAACTATTACGTAATAACGTATAACGTTATATACTATTACGTACTAGACGTATAACGTTATGTAGCAATTACGTAACAACGTATAACGTTATGTACCATTACGTAACAACGTATAACGTTATATAGTATTACGTAATGACGTATAACGTTATGTAGCATTACGTGATGACGTACAACGTTATGTAGCATTACGTAACAACGTATAACGTTATATACTATAACGTAATGACGTATAACGTTATGTAGCATTACGTAACAACGTATAACGTTATATACTATTACGTAATGGCGTATAACGTTATGTAGCATTACGAAACAACGTATAAAGTTATAAACTACTACGTAATAACGTAATGACGTATAACGTAATGTAGCATTACGTAACAACGTATAACGTCATTTACTATTTCGTTATTACGTATAACGTTATATTCTTTTACTTAATGACGTATAACGTTATATACTATTACGTAATGACGTATAACGTTATGTAGCATTACGTAAAAACGTATAACATTATATACTATAACGTAATGACGTATAACGTTATGTATAATTACGTAACAACGTATAACGTTATATATTATAACGTAATGACATATAACGTTATGTGGCATTACGTAACAACGTATAACGTCATCTACTATTACGTTATTACGTATAGCGTTATATTCTTTTACTTTATGACGTATAACGATATATACTATAACGTAATGACGTATAACGTTATGTAGCATTACGTAACAACGTATAACGTTATATACTATTACGTAATGCCGTATAATGTAATGTAGCATTACGTAACAACGTATAACGTTATATATTACAACGTAATGACGTATAACGTTATGTAGCATTACGTAACAACGTATAACGTTATAAACTATTACGTAATAACGTATAACGTTATATACTATAACGTAATGACGTATAACGTTATGTAGCAATTACGTAACAACGTATAACGTTATATACTATTACGTAATGACGTATAGCGTTATGTAGCATTACGTAACAACGTATAACGTTATATATTATAACGTAATGACGTATAACGTTATGTAGCATTACGTAACAACGTATAACGTTATAAACTATTACGTAATAACGTATAACGTTATATACTATTACGTAATAGACGTATAACGTTATGTAGCATTACGTAACAACGTATAACGTTATATACTATTACGTAATAACGTATAACGTTATATACTATTACGTAATAACGTATAACGCTATGTAGCATTACGTAACAACGTATAACGGTATAAACTATTACGTAATAACGTATAACGTTATATACTACTACGTAATAGACGTATAACGTTATGTAGCATTACGTAACAAAGTATAACGTCATTTACTATTACGTTATTACGTATAACGTTAAATTCTTTTACTTAATGACGTATAACGTTATATACTATAACGTAATGACGTATAACGTTATGTAGCATTACGTAACAACGTATAACGTTATATACCATTACGTAATGACGTACAACGTTATGTAGCATTACGTAACAACGTATAACGTTATATACTATAACGTAATGACGTATAACGTTATGTAGCATTACGTAACAACGTATAACGTTATATACTATTACGTAATGGCGTATAACGTTATTTAGCATTACGTAACAACGTATAAAGTTATAAACTACTACGTAATAACGTAATGACGTATAACGTAATGTAGCATTACGTAACAACGTATAACGTCATTTACTATTTCGTTATTACGTATAACGTTATATTCTTTTACTTAATGACGTATAACGTTATATACTATAACGTAATAACGTATAACGTTATGTATAATTACGTAACAACGTATAACGTTATATACTATTACGTAATGACGTATAACGTTATGTAGCATTACGTAACAACGTATAACGTTATATACTATTACGTAATGGCGTATAACGTTATGTAGCATTACGTAACAACGTATAAAGTTATAAACTAGTACGTAATAACGTATAACGTCATATACTATTATGTAATAACGTATAACATTATGTAGCATTACGAAACAACGTATAAAGTTATAAACTACTACGTATTAACGTAATGACGTACAACGTTATGTAGCATTACGTAACAACGTATAACGTTATATACTATAACGTAATGACGTATAACGTTTTGTAGCATTACGTAACAACGTATAACGTTATATACTATTACGTAATGGCGTATAACGTTATGTAGCATTACGTAACAACGTATAAAGTTATAAACTACTACGTAATAACGTAATGACGTATAACGTAATGTAGCATTACGTAACAACGTATAACGTCATTTACTATTTCGTTATTACGTATAACGTTATATTCTTTTACTTAATGACGTATAACGTTATATACTATAACGTAATGACGTATAACGTTATGTAGCATTACGTAAAAACGTATAACATTATATACTATAACGTAATGACGTATAACGTTATGTATAATTACGTAACAACGTATAACGTTATATATTATAACGTAATGACATATAACGTTATGTGGCATTACGTAACAACGTATAACGTCATCTACTATTACGTTATTACGTATAGCGTTATATTCTTTTACTTTATGACGTATAACGATATATACTATAACGTAATGACGTATAACGTTATGTAGCATTACGTAACAACATATAACGTTATATACTATTACGTAATGCCGTATAATGTAATGTAGCATTACGTAACAACGTATAACGTTTTATACTATCACTGAATGACGTATAACGTTATATACTATAACGTAATGACGTATAACGTTATGTAGCATTACGTAACAATGTATAACGTTATATACTATTACGTACTAACGTATATCGTTATGTAGCATTACGTAACAAAGTATAACGTCATCTACTATTACGTTATTACGTATAACGTTATATTCTTTTACTTTATGACGTATAACGATATATACTATAACGAAATGACGCATAACGTTATGTAGCATTACGTAACAACGTATAACGTTATATACTATAACGTAATGACGTATATCGTTATGTAGCATTACGTAACAACGTATAACGTTTTATACTATCACTGACTGACGTATAACGTTATGTAGCATTACGTAACAACGTATAACGTTATATACTATTACGTAATGGCGTATAACGTTATATACTATTACGTAATGGCGTATAACGTTATGTAGCGTTACGTAACAACGTACAACGTTATATACTATTACGTAATGACGTATAACGTAATGTAGCATTACGTAACAACGTATAACGTCACTTACTATTTCGTTATTAGGTATAACGTTATATTCTTTTACTTAATGACGTATAACGTTATATACTATAACGTAATGACGTATAACGTTATGTAGCATTACGTAACAACGTATAACGTTATATATTATAACGTAATGAGGTATAACGTTATGTAGCATTACGTAACAATGTATAACGTTATATACTATTACGTACTAACGTATATCGTTATGTAGCATTACGTAACAAAGTATAACGTCATCTACTATTACGTTATTACGTATAACGTTATATTCTTTTACTTTATGACGTATAACGATATATACTATAACGAAATGACGCATAACGTTATGTAGCATTACGTAACAACGTATAACGATATATACTATAACGTAATGACGTATAACGTTATGTATCATTACATAACAACGTATAACGTCATTTACTATTACGTAATAACGTATAACGTTATATACTATTACGTAATGGCATATAACGTTATGTAGCAATACGTAACAATATATAACGTTATAAACTATTACGTAATAACGTATAATGTTATATACTATAACGTAATGACGTATAACGTTATGTAGCATTACGTAACAACGTATAACGTTATATATTATAACGTAATGAGGTATAACGTTATGTAGCATTACGTATCAACGTATAACGTTATATACTATTACGTACTAACGTATAACGTTATGTAGCATTACAAAACAACGTAATACGTTATATAGTACTACGTAACAACGTATAACGTTATGTACTATTACGTAATAATGTATAACGTTATATACTATTACGTAATAACCTATAATGTTATATAGTATTACCTTATAACGTATAACGTCATATCCTATTATGTAAAAACGTATAACGTTATGTAGCATTACGAAACAACGTATTACGTTATACAGCATTACGTAACAACGTATAACGTTATGTACTATTACGTAATAATGTATAACGTTATATACTATTACGTAATAACCTATAATGTTATATAGTATTACCTTATAACGTATAACGTCATTTACTATTACGTAATATCGTATAACGTTATGTAGCATTACGTAACAACGTATAACGTTCTATACTATAACGTAATGACGTATAACGTTATGTATCATTACGTAACAACGTATAACGTTATATACTATAACGTAATGACGTATAACGTTATGTAGCATTACGTAACAACGTATAACGTTATATATTATAACGTAATGAGGTATAACGTTATGTAGCATTACGTGACAATGTATAACGTTATGTATCATTACATAACAACGTATAACGTCATTTACTATTACGTAATAACGTATAACGTTATATACTATTACGTAATGGCGTATAACGTTATGTAGCAATACGTAACAACATATAACGTTATAAACTATTACGTAGTAACTTATAATGTTATATACTATAACGTAATGACGTATAAAATAATGTAGCGTTACGTAACAACGTATAACGTCATTTACTATTACGTTATTACGTATAACGTTATATTCTTTTACTTAATGACGTATAACGTTATATACTATAACGTAATGACGTATAACGTTATGTAGCATCACGTAACAGCGTGCAACGTTATGTATCATTACATAACAACGTATAACGTCATTTACTATTACGTAATAACGTATAACGTTATATACTATTACGTAATGGCGTATAACGTTATGTAGCAATACGTAACAACATATAACGTTATAAACTATTACGTAGTAACATATAATGTTATATACTATAACGTAATGACGTATAAAATAATGTAGCGTTACGTAACAACGTATAACGTCATTTACTATTACGTTATTACGTATAACGTTATATTCTTTTACTTAATGACGTATAACGTTATATACTATAACGTAATGACGTATAACGTTATGTAGCATCACGTAACAGCGTGTAACGTTATATACTATTACGTAATGACGTATAACGTTATGTAGCAATACGTATCAACGTATAACGTTATATACTATTATGTAATAACGTATAACGTTATGTAGCATTACGAAACAACGTATAACGATATATACTATTACGTAATGGCGTATAACGTTATGTAGCAATACGTATCAACGTATAACGTTATAAACTACTACGTAATAACGTATAACGTCATATACTATTATGTAATAACGTATAACGTTATGTAGCATTACGAAACAACGTATTACGTTATACAGTATTACGTAACAACGTATAACGTTATGTACTATTACGTAATAATGTATAACGTTATATACTATTACGTAATAACCTATAATGTTATATAGTATTACCTTATAACGTATAACGTCATTTACTATTACGTAATATCGTATAACGTTATGTAGCATTACGTAACAACGTATAACGTTATATACTATAACGTAATGACGTATAACGTTATGTAGCATTACGTAACAACGTATAACGTTATATACTATTACGTAATGGCGTATAACGTTATGTAGCATTACGTAACAACGTATAAAGTTATAAACTACTACGTAATAACGTAATGACGTATAACGTAATGTAGCATTACGTAACAACGTATAACGTCATTTACTATTTCGTTATTACGTATAACGTTATATTCTTTTACTTAATGACGTATAACGTTATATACTATAACGTAATGACGTATAACGTTATGTACCATTACGTAACAACGTATAACGTTATATACTATTACGTAATGACGTATAACGTTATGTAGCATTACGTAACAACGTATAACGTTATATACTATTACGTAATGGCGTATAACGTTATGTAGCATTACGTAACAATGTATAAAGTTATAAACTACTACGTAATAACGTATAACGTCATATACTATTATGTAATAACGTATAACGTTATGTAGCATTACGTAACAACGTATAAAGTTATAAACTACTACGTAATAACGTAATGACGTATAACGTAATGTAGCATTACGTAACAACGTATAACGTCATTTACTATTTCGTTATTACGTATAACGTTATATTCTTTTACTTAATGACGTATAACGTTATATACTATAACGTAATGACGTATAACGTTATGTACCATTACGTAACAACGTATAACGTTATATACTATTACGTAATGACGTATGACGTTATGTAGCATTACGTAACAACGTATAACGTTATATAGTATTACGTAATAACGTATAACGATATGTAGCATTACGCAACAAAGTATAACGTCATCTACTATTACGCTATTACGTATAACGTCATCTACTATTACGTTATTACGTATAACGTCATATTCTTTTACTTTATGAAGTATAACGATATATACTATAACGTAATGACGCATAACGTTATGTATCGTGACGTATCAACGTATAACGTCATTTACTATTACGTAATAACGTATAACGTTATATACTATTACGTAATAGACGTATAACGGTATATACTATATCGTAATGACGTATAACGTTATGTATCATTACGTAACAACGTATAACGTTATATACTATTACGTAATAACGTATAACGTTATATACTATAACGTAATGACGTATAACGTTATGTACCATTACGTAACAACGTATAACGTTATATAGTATTACGTAATGACGTATAACGTTATGTAGCATTACGTAATGACGTACAACGTTATGTAGCATTACGTAACAACGTATAACGTTATATACTATAACGTAATGACGTATAACGTTATGTAGCATTACGTAACAACGTATAACGTTATATACTATTACGTAATGGCGTATAACGTTATGTAGCATTACGTAACAACGTATAAAGTTATAAACTACTACGTAATAACGTAATGACGTATAACGTAATGTAGCATTACGTAACAACGTATAACGTCATTTACTATTTCGTTATTACGTATAACGTTATATTCTTTTACTTAATGACGTATAACGTTATATACTATAACGTAATGACGTATAACGTTATGTAGCATTACGTAAAAACGTATAACATTATATACTATAACGTAATGACGTATAACGTTATGTATAATTACGTAACAACGTATAACGTTATATATTATAACGTAATGACATATAACGTTATGTGGCATTACGTAACAACGTATAACGTCATCTACTATTACGTTATTACGTATAGCGTTATATTCTTTTACTTTATGACGTATAACGATATATACTATAACGTAATGACGTATAACGTTATGTAGCATTACGTAACAACGTATAACGTTATATACTATTACGTAATGCCGTATAATGTAATGTAGCATTACGTAACAACGTATAACGTTATATATTACAACGTAATGACGTATAACGTTATGTAGCATTACGTAACAACGTATAACGTTATAAACTATTACGTAATAACGTATAACGTTATATACTATAACGTAATGACGTATAACGTTATGTAGCAATTACGTAACAACGTATAACGTTATATACTATTACGTAATGACGTATAGCGTTATGTAGCATTACGTAACAACGTATAACGTTATATATTATAACGTAATGACGTATAACGTTATCTAGCATTACGTAACAACGTATAACGTTATAAACTATTACGTAATAACGTATAACGTTATATACTATTACGTAATAGACGTATAACGTTATGTAGCAATTACGTAACAACGTATAACGTTATGTACCATTACGTAACAACGTATAACGTTATATAGTATTACGTAATGACGTATAACGTTATGTAGCATTACGTGATGACGTACAACGTTATGTAGCATTACGTAACAACGTATAACGTTATATACTATAACGTAATGACGTATAACGTTATGTAGCATTACGTAACAACGTATAACGTTATATACTATTACGTAATGGCGTATAACGTTATGTAGCATTACGTAACAACGTATAAAGTTATAAACTACTACGTAATAACGTAATGACGTATAACGTAATGTAGCATTACGTAACAACGTATAACGTCATTTACTATTTCGTTATTACGTATAACGTTATATTCTTTTACTTAATGACGTATAACGTTATATACTATAACGTAATGACGTATAACGTTATGTAGCATTACGTAAAAACGTATAACATTATATACTATAACGTAATGACGTATAACGTTATGTATAATTACGTAACAACGTATAACGTTATATATTATAACGTAATGACATATAACGTTATGTGGCATTACGTAACAACGTATAACGTCATCTACTATTACGTTATTACGTATAGCGTTATATTCTTTTACTTTATGACGTATAACGATATATACTATAACGTAATGACGTATAACGTTATGTAGCATTACGTAACAACGTATAACGTTATATACTATTACGTAATGCTGTATAATGTAATGTAGCATTACGTAACAACGTATAACGTTATATATTACAACGTAATGACGTATAACGTTATGTAGCATTACGTAACAACGTATAACGTTATAAACTATTACGTAATAACGTATAACGTTATATACTATAACGTAATGACGTATAACGTTATGTAGCAATTACGTAACAACGTATAACGTTACATACTATTACGTAATGACGTATAGCGTTATGTAGCATTACGTAACAACGTATAACGTTATATATTATAACGTAATGACGTATAACGTTATGTAGCATTACGTAACAACGTATAACGTTATAAACTATTACGTAATAACGTATAACGTTATATACTATTACGTAATAGACGTATAACGTTATGTAGCATTACGTAACAACGTATAACGTTATATACTATTACGTAATAACGTATAACGTTATATACTATAACTTAATGACGTATAACATTATGTAGCATTACGTAACAACGTATAACGTTCTATACTATTACGTAATAACGTATAACGCTATGTAGCATTACGTAACAACGTATAACGGTATAAACTATTACGTAATAACGTATAACGTTATATACTACTACGTAATAGACGTATAACGTTATGTAGCATTACGTAACAAAGTATAACGTCATTTACTATTACGTTACTACGTATAACGTTAAATTCTTTTACTTAATGACGTATAACGTTATATACTATAACGTAATGACGTATAACGTTATGTAGCATTACGTCACAACGTATAACGTTATATACCATTACGTAATGACGTACAACGTTATGTAGCATTACGTAACAACGTATAACGTTATATACTATAACGTAATGACGTATAACGTTATGTAGCATTACGTAACAACGTATAACGTTATATACTATTACGTAATGGCGTATAACGTTATTTAGCATTACGTAACAACGTATAAAGTTATAAACTACTACGTAATAACGTAATGACGTATAACGTAATGTAGCATTACGTAACAACGTATAACGTCATTTACTATTTCGTTATTACGTATAACGTTATATTCTTTTACTTAATGACGTATAACGTTATATACTATAACGTAATGACGTATAACGTTATGTATAATTACGTAACAACGTATAACGTTATATACTATTACGTAATGACGTAATGACGTACAACGTTATGTAGCATTACGTAACAACGTATAACGTTATATACTATAACGTAATGACGTATAACGTTATGTAGCATTACGTAACAACGTATAACGTTATATACTATTACGTAATGGCGTATAACGTTATGTAGCATTACGTAACAACGTATAAAGTTATAAACTACTACGTAATAACGTAATGACGTATAACGTAATGTAGCATTACGTAACAACGTATAACGTCATTTACTATTTCGTTATTACGTATAACGTTATATTCTTTTACTTAATGACGTATAACGTTATATACTATAACGTAATGACGTATAACGTTATGTAGCATTACGTAAAAACGTATAACATTATATACTATAACGTAATGACGTATAACGTTATGTATAATTACGTAACAACGTATAACGTTATATATTATAACGTAATGACATATAACGTTATGTGGCATTACGTAACAACGTATAACGTCATCTACTATTACGTTATTACGTATAGCGTTATATTCTTTTACTTTATGACGTATAACGATATATACTATAACGTAATGACGTATAACGTTATGTAGCATTACGTAACAACATATAACGTTATATACTATTACGTAATGCCGTATAATGTAATGTAGCATTACGTAACAACGTATAACGTTATATATTACAACGTAATGACGTATAACGTTATGTAGCATTACGTAACAACGTATAACGTTATAAACTATTACGTAATAACGTATAACGTTATATACTATAACGTAATGACGTATAACGTTATGTAGCAATTACGTAACAACGTATAACGTTATATACTATTACGTAATGACGTATAGCGTTATGTAGCATTACGTAACAACGTATAACGTAATATATTATAACGTAATGACGTATAACGTTATGTAGCATTACGTAACAACGTATAACGTTATAAACTATTACGTAATAACGTATAACGTTATATACTATTACGTAATAGACGTATAACGTTATGTAGCATTACGTAACAACGTATAACGTTATATACTATTACGTAATAACGTATAACGTTATATACTATAACTTAATGACGTATAACATTATGTAGCATTACGTAACAACGTATAACGTTCTATACTATTACGTAATAACGTATAACGCTATGTAGCATTACGTAACAACGTATAACGGTATAAACTATTACGTAATAACGTATAACGTTATATACTACTACGTAATAGACGTATAACGTTATGTAGCATTACGTAACAAAGTATAACGTCATTTACTATTACGTTACTACGTATAACGTTAAATTCTTTTACTTAATGACGTATAACGTTATATACTATAACGTAATGACGTATAACGTTATGTAGCATTACGTAACAACGTATAACGTTATATACCATTACGTAATGACGTACAACGTTATGTAGCATTACGTAACAACGTATAACGTTATATACTATAACGTAATGACGTATAACGTTATGTAGCATTACGTAACAACGTATAACGTTATATACTATTACGTAATGGCGTATAACGTTATTTAGCATTACGTAACAACGTATAAAGTTATAAACTACTACGTAATAACGTAATGACGTATAACGTAATGTAGCATTACGTAACAACGTATAACGTCATTTACTATTTCGTTATTACGTATAACGTTATATTCTTTTACTTTATGACGTATAACGATATATACTATAACGTAATGACGTATAACGTTATGTAGCATTACGTAACAACGTATAACGTTATATACTATTACGTAATGCCGTATAATGTAATGTAGCATTACGTAACAACGTATAACGTTATATATTACAACGTAATGACGTATAACGTTATGTAGCATTACGTAACAACGTATAACGTTATAAACTATTACGTAATAACGTATAACGTTATATACTATAACGTAATGACGTATAACGTTATGTAGCAATTACGTAACAACGTATAACGTTACATACTATTACGTAATGACGTATAGCGTTATGTAGCATTACGTAACAACGTATAACGTTATATATTATAACGTAATGACGTATAACGTTATGTAGCATTACGTAACAACGTATAACGTTATAAACTATTACGTAATAACGTATAACGTTATATACTATTACGTAATAGACGTATAACGTTATGTAGCATTACGTAACAACGTATAACGTTATATACTATTACGTAATAACGTATAACGTTATATACTATAACTTAATGACGTATAACATTATGTAGCATTACGTAACAACGTATAACGTTCTATACTATTACGTAATAACGTATAACGCTATGTAGCATTACGTAACAACGTATAACGGTATAAACTATTACGTAATAACGTATAACGTTATATACTACTACGTAATAGACGTATAACGTTATGTAGCATTACGTAACAAAGTATAACGTCATTTACTATTACGTTACTACGTATAACGTTAAATTCTTTTACTTAATGACGTATAACGTTATATACTATAACGTAATGACGTATAACGTTATGTAGCATTACGTCACAACGTATAACGTTATATACCATTACGTAATGACGTACAACGTTATGTAGCATTACGTAACAACGTATAACGTTATATACTATAACGTAATGACGTATAACGTTATGTAGCATTACGTAACAACGTATAACGTTATATACTATTACGTAATGGCGTATAACGTTATTTAGCATTACGTAACAACGTATAAAGTTATAAACTACTACGTAATAACGTAATGACGTATAACGTAATGTAGCATTACGTAACAACGTATAACGTCATTTACTATTTCGTTATTACGTATAACGTTATATTCTTTTACTTAATGACGTATAACGTTATATACTATAACGTAATGACGTATAACGTTATGTATAATTACGTAACAACGTATAACGTTATATACTATTACGTAATGACGTAATGACGTACAACGTTATGTAGCATTACGTAACAACGTATAACGTTATATACTATAACGTAATGACGTATAACGTTATGTAGCATTACGTAACAACGTATAACGTTATATACTATTACGTAATGGCGTATAACGTTATGTAGCATTACGTAACAACGTATAAAGTTATAAACTACTACGTAATAACGTAATGACGTATAACGTAATGTAGCATTACGTAACAACGTATAACGTCATTTACTATTTCGTTATTACGTATAACGTTATATTCTTTTACTTAATGACGTATAACGTTATATACTATAACGTAATGACGTATAACGTTATGTAGCATTACGTAAAAACGTATAACATTATATACTATAACGTAATGACGTATAACGTTATGTATAATTACGTAACAACGTATAACGTTATATATTATAACGTAATGACATATAACGTTATGTGGCATTACGTAACAACGTATAACGTCATCTACTATTACGTTATTACGTATAGCGTTATATTCTTTTACTTTATGACGTATAACGATATATACTATAACGTAATGACGTATAACGTTATGTAGCATTACGTAACAACATATAACGTTATATACTATTACGTAATGCCGTATAATGTAATGTAGCATTACGTAACAACGTATAACGTTATATATTACAACGTAATGACGTATAACGTTATGTAGCATTACGTAACAACGTATAACGTTATAAACTATTACGTAATAACGTATAACGTTATATACTATAACGTAATGACGTATAACGTTATGTAGCAATTACGTAACAACGTATAACGTTATATACTATTACGTAATGACGTATAGCGTTATGTAGCATTACGTAACAACGTATAACGTAATATATTATAACGTAATGACGTATAACGTTATGTAGCATTACGTAACAACGTATAACGTTATAAACTATTACGTAATAACGTATAACGTTATATACTATTACGTAATAGACGTATAACGTTATGTAGCATTACGTAACAACGTATAACGTTATATACTATTACGTAATAACGTATAACGTTATATACTATAACTTAATGACGTATAACATTATGTAGCATTACGTAACAACGTATAACGTTCTATACTATTACGTAATAACGTATAACGCTATGTAGCATTACGTAACAACGTATAACGGTATAAACTATTACGTAATAACGTATAACGTTATATACTACTACGTAATAGACGTATAACGTTATGTAGCATTACGTAACAAAGTATAACGTCATTTACTATTACGTTACTACGTATAACGTTAAATTCTTTTACTTAATGACGTATAACGTTATATACTATAACGTAATGACGTATAACGTTATGTAGCATTACGTAACAACGTATAACGTTATATACCATTACGTAATGACGTACAACGTTATGTAGCATTACGTAACAACGTATAACGTTATATACTATAACGTAATGACGTATAACGTTATGTAGCATTACGTAACAACGTATAACGTTATATACTATTACGTAATGGCGTATAACGTTATTTAGCATTACGTAACAACGTATAAAGTTATAAACTACTACGTAATAACGTAATGACGTATAACGTAATGTAGCATTACGTAACAACGTATAACGTCATTTACTATTTCGTTATTACGTATAACGTTATATTCTTTTACTTAATGACGTATAACGTTATATACTATAACGTAATGACGTATAACGTTATGTATAATTACGTAACAACGTATAACGTTATATACTATTACGTAATGACGTAATGACGTACAACGTTATGTAGCATTACGTAACAACGTATAACGTTATATACTATAACGTAATGACGTATAACGTTATGTAGCATTACGTAACAACGTATAACGTTATATACTATTACGTAATGGCGTATAACGTTATGTAGCATTACGTAACAACGTATAAAGTAATAAACTACTACGTAATAACGTAATGACGTATAACGTAATGTAGCATTACGTAACAACGTATAACGTCATTTACTATTTCGTTATTACGTATAACGTTATATTCTTTTACTTAATGACGTATAACGTTATATACTATAACGTAATGACGTATAACGTTATGTAGCATTACGTAAAAACGTATAACATTATATACTATAACGTAATGACGTATAACGTTATGTATAATTACGTAACAACGTATAACGTTATATATTATAACGTAATGACATATAACGTTATGTGGCATTACGTAACAACGTATAACGTCATCTACTATTACGTTATTACGTATAGCGTTATATTCTTTTACTTTATGACGTATAACGATATATACTATAACGTAATGACGTATAACGTTATGTAGCATTACGTAACAACGTATAACGTTATATACTATTACGTAATGCCGTATAATGTAATGTAGCATTACGTAACAACGTATAACGTTATATATTACAACGTAATGACGTATAACGTTATGTAGCATTACGTAACAACGTATAACGTTATAAACTATTACGTAATAACGTATAACGTTATATACTATAACGTAATGACGTATAACGTTATGTAGCAATTACGTAACAACGTATAACGTTACATACTATTACGTAATGACGTATAGCGTTATGTAGCATTACGTAACAACGTATAACGTTATATATTATAACGTAATGACGTATAACGTTATGTAGCATTACGTAACAACGTATAACGTTATAAACTATTACGTAATAACGTATAACGTTATATACTATTACGTAATAGACGTATAACGTTATGTAGCATTACGTAACAACGTATAACGTTATATACTATTACGTAATAACGTATAACGTTATATACTATAACTTAATGACGTATAACATTATGTAGCATTACGTAACAACGTATAACGTTCTATACTATTACGTAATAACGTATAACGCTATGTAGCATTACGTAACAACGTATAACGGTATAAACTATTACGTAATAACGTATAACGTTATATACTACTACGTAATAGACGTATAACGTTATGTAGCATTACGTAACAAAGTATAACGTCATTTACTATTACGTTACTACGTATAACGTTAAATTCTTTTACTTAATGACGTATAACGTTATATACTATAACGTAATGACGTATAACGTTATGTAGCATTACGTAACAACGTATAACGTTATATACCATTACGTAATGACGTACAACGTTATGTAGCATTACGTAACAACGTATAACGTTATATACTATAACGTAATGACGTATAACGTTATGTAGCATTACGTAACAACGTATAACGTTATATACTATTACGTAATGGCGTATAACGTTATTTAGCATTACGTAACAACGTATAAAGTTATAAACTACTACGTAATAACGTAATGACGTATAACGTAATGTAGCATTACGTAACAACGTATAACGTCATTTACTATTTCGTTATTACGTATAACGTTATATTCTTTTACTTAATGACGTATAACGTTATATACTATAACGTAATGACGTATAACGTTATGTATAATCACGTAACAACGTATAACGTTATATACTATTACGTAATGACGTAATGACGTACAACGTTATGTAGCATTACGTAACAACGTATAACGTTATATACTATAACGTAATGACGTATAACGTTATGTAGCATTACGTAACAACGTATAACGTTATATACTATTACGTAATGGCGTATAACGTTATGTAGCATTACGTAACAACGTATAAAGTTATAAACTACTACGTAATAACGTAATGACGTATAACGTAATGTAGCATTACGTAACAACGTATAACGTCATTTACTATTTCGTTATTACGTATAACGTTATATTCTTTTACTTAATGACGTATAACGTTATATACTATAACGTAATGACGTATAACGTTATGTAGCATTACGTAAAAACGTATAACATTATATACTATAACGTAATGACGTATAACGTTATGTATAATTACGTAACAACGTATAACGTTATATATTATAACGTAATGACATATAACGTTATGTGGCATTACGTAACAACGTATAACGTCATCTACTATTACGTTATTACGTATAGCGTTATATTCTTTTACTTTATGACGTATAACGATATATACTATAACGTAATGACGTATAACGTTATGTAGCATTACGTAACAACATATAACGTTATATACTATTACGTAATGCCGTATAATGTAATGTAGCATTACGTAACAACGTATAACGTTATATATTACAACGTAATGACGTATAACGTTATGTAGCATTACGTAACAACGTATAACGTTATAAACTATTACGTAATAACGTATAACGTTATATACTATAACGTAATGACGTATAACGTTATGTAGCAATTACGTAACAACGTATAACGTTATATACTATTACGTAATGACGTATAGCGTTATGTAGCATTACGTAACAACGTATAACGTTATATATTATAACGTAATGACGTATAACGTTATGTAGCATTACGTAACAACGTATAACGTTATAAACTATTACGTAATAACGTATAACGTTATATACTATTACGTAATAGACGTATAACGTTATGTAGCATTACGTAACAACGTATAACGTTATATACTATTACGTAATAACGTATAACGTTATATACTATAACTTAATGACGTATAACATTATGTAGCATTACGTAACAACGTATAACGTTCTATACTATTACGTAATAACGTATAACGCTATGTAGCATTACGTAACAACGTATAACGGTATAAACTATTACGTAATAACGTATAACGTTATATACTACTACGTAATAGACGTATAACGTTATGTAGCATTACGTAACAAAGTATAACGTCATTTACTATTACGTTACTACGTATAACGTTAAATTCTTTTACTTAATGACGTATAACGTTATATACTATAACGTAATGACGTATAACGTTATGTAGCATTACGTAACAACGTATAACGTTATATACCATTACGTAATGACGTACAACGTTATGTAGCATTACGTAACAACGTATAACGTTATATACTATAACGTAATGACGTATAACGTTATATTCTTTTACTTAATGACGTATAACGTTATATACTATAACGTAATGACGTATAACGTTATGTATAATTACGTAACAACGTATAACGTTATATACTATTACGTAATGACGTAATGACGTACAACGTTATGTAGCATTACGTAACAACGTATAACGATATATACTATAACGTAATGACGTATAACGTTATGTAGCATTACGTAACAACGTATAACGTTATATATTATTACGTAATGGCGTATAACGTTATGTAGCATTACGTAACAACGTATAAAGTTATAAACTACTACGTAATAACGTAATGACGTATAACGTAATGTAGCATTACGTAACAACGTATAACGTCATTTACTATTTCGTTATTACGTATAACGTTATATTCTTTTACTTAATGACGTATAACGTTATATACTATAACGTAATGACGTATAACGTTATGTAGCATTACGTAAAAACGTATAACATTATATACTATAACGTAATGACGTATAACGTTATGTATAATTACGTAACAACGTATAACGTTATATATTATAACGTAATGACATATAACGTTATGTGGCATTACGTAACAACGTATAACGTCATCTACTATTACGTTATTACGTATAGCGTTATATTCTTTTACTTTATGACGTATAACGATATATACTATAACGTAATGACGTATAACGTTATGTAGCATTACGTAACAACATATAACGTTATATACTATTACGTAATGCCGTATAATGTAATGTAGCATTACGTAACAACGTATAACGTTATATATTACAACGTAATGACGTATAACGTTATGTAGCATTACGTAACAACGTATAACGTTATAAACTATTACGTAATAACGTATAACGTTATATACTATAACGTAATGACGTATAACGTTATGTAGCAATTACGTAACAACGTATAACGTTATATACTATTACGTAATGACGTGTAGCGTTATGTAGCATTACGTAACAACGTATAACGTTATATATTATAACGTAATGACGTATAACGTTATGTAGCATTACGTAACAACGTATAACGTTATAAACTATTACGTAATAACGTATAACGTTATATACTATTACGTAATAGACGTATAACGTTATGTAGCATTACGTAACAACGTATAACGTTATATACTATTACGTAATAACGTATAACGTTATATACTATAACTTAATGACGTATAACATTATGTAGCATTACGTAACAACGTATAACGTTCTATACTATTACGTAATAACGTATAACGCTATGTAGCATTACGTAACAACGTATAACGGTATAAACTATTACGTAATAACGTATAACGTTATATACTACTACGTAATAGACGTATAACGTTATGTAGCATTACGTAACAAAGTATAACGTCATTTACTATTACGTTACTACGTATAACGTTAAATTCTTTTACTTAATGACGTATAACGTTATATACTATAACGTAATGACGTATAACGTTATGTAGCATTACGTAACAACGTATAACGTTATATACCATTACGTAATGACGTACAACGTTATGTAGCATTACGTAACAACGTATAACGTTATATACTATAACGTAATGACGTATAACGTTATATTCTTTTACTTAATGACGTATAACGTTATATACTATAACGTAATGACGTATAACGTTATGTATAATTACGTAACAACGTATAACGTTATATACTATTACGTAATGACGTAATGACGTACAACGTTATGTAGCATTACGTAACAACGTATAACGTTATATACTATAACGTAATGACGTATAACGTTATGTAGCATTACGTAACAACGTATAACGTTATATACTATTACGTAATGGCGTATAACGTTATGTAGCATTACGTAACAACGTATAAAGTAATAAACTACTACGTAATAACGTAATGACGTATAACGTAATGTAGCATTACGTAACAACGTATAACGTCATTTACTATTTCGTTATTACGTATAACGTTATATTCTTTTACTTAATGACGTATAACGTTATATACTATAACGTAATGACGTATAACGTTATGTAGCATTACGTAAAAACGTATAACATTATATACTATAACGTAATGACGTATAACGTTATGTATAATTACGTAACAACGTATAACGTTATATATTATAACGTAATGACATATAACGTTATGTGGCATTACGTAACGACGTATAACGTCATCTACTATTACGTTATTACGTATAGCGTTATATTCTTTTACTTTATGACGTATAACGATATATACTATAACGTAATGACGTATAACGTTATGTAGCATTACGTAACAACGTATAACGTTATATATTATAACGTAATGACGTATAACGTTATGTAGCATTACGTAACAACGTATAACGTTATAAACTATTACGTAATAACGTATAACGTTATATACTATTACGTAATAGACGTATAACGTTATGTAGCATTACGTAACAACGTATAACGTTATATACTATTACGTAATAACGTATAACGTTATATACTATAACTTAATGACGTATAACATTATGTAGCATTACGTAACAACGTATAACGTTCTATACTATTACGTAATAACGTATAACGCTATGTAGCATTACGTAACAACGTATAACGGTATAAACTATTACGTAATAACGTATAACGTTATATACTACTACGTAATAGACGTATAACGTTATGTAGCATTACGTAACAAAGTATAACGTCATTTACTATTACGTTACTACGTATAACGTTAAATTCTTTTACTTAATGACGTATAACGTTATATACTATAACGTAATGACGTATAACGTTATGTAGCATTACGTAACAACGTATAACGTTATATACCATTACGTAATGACGTACAACGTTATGTAGCATTACGTAACAACGTATAACGTTATATACTATAACGTAATGACGTATAACGTTATGTAGCATTACGTAACAACGTATAACGTTATATACCATTACGTAATGACGTACAACGTTATGTATAATTACGTAACAACGTATAACGTTATATATTATAACGTAATGACATATAACGTTATGTGGCATTACGTAACAACGTATAACGTCATCTACTATTACGTTATTACGTATAGCGTTATATTCTTTTACTTTATGACGTATAACGATATATACTATAACGTAATGACGTATAACGTTATGTAGCATTACGTAACAACGTATAACGTTATATATTATAACGTAATGACGTATAACGTTATGTAGCATTACGTAACAACGTATAACGTTATAAACTATTACGTAATAACGTATAACGTTATATACTATTACGTAATAGACGTATAACGTTATGTAGCATTACGTAACAACGTATAACGTTATATACTATTACGTAATAACGTATAACGTTATATACTATAACTTAATGACGTATAACATTATGTAGCATTACGTAACAACGTATAACGTTCTATACTATTACGTAATAACGTATAACGCTATGTAGCATTACGTAACAACGTATAACGGTATAAACTATTACGTAATAACGTATAACGTTATATACTACTACGTAATAGACGTATAACGTTATGTAGCATTACGTAACAAAGTATAACGTCATTTACTATTACGTTACTACGTATAACGTTAAATTCTTTTACTTAATGACGTATAACGTTATATACTATAACGTAATGACGTATAACGTTATGTAGCATTACGTAACAACGTATAACGTTATATACCATTACGTAATGACGTACAACGTTATGTAGCATTACGTAACAACGTATAACGTTATATACTATAACGTAATGACGTATAACGTTATGTAGCATTACGTAACAACGTATAACGTTATATACTATTACGTAATGGCGTATAACGTTATTTAGCATTACGTAACAACGTATAAAGTTATAAACTACTACGTAATAACGTAATGACGTATAACGTAATGTAGCATTACGTAACAACGTATAACGTCATTTACTATTTCGTTATTACGTATAACGTTATATTCTTTTACTTAATGACGTATAACGTTATATACTATAACGTAATGACGTATAACGTTATGTATAATTACGTAACAACGTATAACGTTATATACTATTACGTAATGACGTAATGACGTACAACGTTATGTAGCATTACGTAACAACGTATAACGTTATATACTATAACGTAATGACGTATAACGTTATGTAGCATTACGTAACAACGTATAACGTTATATACTATTACGTAATGGCGTATAACGTTATGTAGCATTACGTAACAACGTATAAAGTTATAAACTACTACGTAATAACGTAATGACGTATAACGTAATGTAGCATTACGTAACAACGTATAACGTCATTTACTATTTCGTTATTACGTATAACGTTATATTCTTTTACTTAATGACGTATAACGTTATATACTATAACGTAATGACGTATAACGTTATGTAGCATTACGTAAAAACGTATAACATTATATACTATAACGTAATGACGTATAACGTTATGTATAATTACGTAACAACGTATAACGTTATATATTATAACGTAATGACATATAACGTTATGTGGCATTACGTAACAACGTATAACGTCATCTACTATTACGTTATTACGTATAGCGTTATATTCTTTTACTTTATGACGTAGAACGATATATACTATAACGTAATGACGTATAACGTTATGTAGCATTACGTAACAACATATAACGTTATATACTATTACGTAATGCCGTATAATGTAATGTAGCATTACGTAACAACGTATAACGTTATATATTACAACGTAATGACGTATAACGTTATGTAGCATTACGTAACAACGTATAACGTTATAAACTATTACGTAATAACGTATAACGTTATATACTATAACGTAATGACGTATAACGTTATGTAGCAATTACGTAACAACGTATAACGTTATATACTATTACGTAATGACGTATAGCGTTATGTAGCATTACGTAACAACGTATAACGTTATATATTATAACGTAATGACGTATAACGTTATGTAGCATTACGTAACAACGTATAACGTTATAAACTATTACGTAATAACGTATAACGTTATATACTATTACGTAATAGACGTATAACGTTATGTAGCAATTACGTAACAACGTATAACGTTATATACTATTACGTAATGACGTATAGCGTTATGTAGCATTACGTAACAACGTATAACGTTATATATTATAACGTAATGACGTATAACGTTATGTAGCATTACGTAACAACGTATAACGTTATAAACTATTACGTAATAACGTATAACGTTATATACTATTACGTAATAGACGTATAACGTTATGTAGCATTACGTAACAACGTATAACGTTATATACTATTACGTAACAACGTATAACGTTATATATTATAACGTAATGACGTATAACGTTATGTAGCATTACGTAACAACGTATAACGTTATAAACTATTACGTAATAACGTATAACGTTATATACTATTACGTAATAGACGTATAACGTTATATACTATTACGTAATAACGTATAACGTTATATACTATAACTTAATGACGTATAACATTATGTAGCATTACGTAACAACGTATAACGTTCTATACTATTACGTAATAACGTATAACGCTATGTAGCATTACGTAACAACGTATAACGGTATAAACTATTACGTAATAACGTATAACGTTATATACTACTACGTAATAGACGTATAACGTTATGTAGCATTACGTAACAAAGTATAACGTCATTTACTATTACGTTACTACGTATAACGTTAAATTCTTTTACTTAATGACGTATAACGTTATATACTATAACGTAATGACGTATAACGTTATGTAGCATTACGTAACAACGTATAACGTTATATACCATTACGTAATGACGTACAACGTTATGTAGCATTACGTAACAACGTATAACGTTATATACTATAACGTAATGACGTATAACGTTATGTAGCATTACGTAACAACGTATAACGTTATATACCATTACGTAATGACGTACAACGTTATGTATAATTACGTAACAACGTATAACGTTATATATTATAACGTAATGACATATAACGTTATGTGGCATTACGTAACAACGTATAACGTCATCTACTATTACGTTATTACGTATAGCGTTATATTCTTTTACTTTATGACGTATAACGATATATACTATAACGTAATGACGTATAACGTTATGTAGCATTACGTAACAACGTATAACGTTATATATTATAACGTAATGACGTATAACGTTATGTAGCATTACGTAACAACGTATAACGTTATAAACTATTACGTAATAACGTATAACGTTATATACTATTACGTAATAGACGTATAACGTTATGTAGCATTACGTAACAACGTATAACGTTATATACTATTACGTAATAACGTATAACGTTATATACTATAACTTAATGACGTATAACATTATGTAGCATTACGTAACAACGTATAACGTTCTATACTATTACGTAATAACGTATAACGCTATGTAGCATTACGTAACAACGTATAACGGTATAAACTATTACGTAATAACGTATAACGTTATATACTACTACGTAATAGACGTATAACGTTATGTAGCATTACGTAACAAAGTATAACGTCATTTACTATTACGTTACTACGTATAACGTTAAATTCTTTTACTTAATGACGTATAACGTTATATACTATAACGTAATGACGTATAACGTTATGTAGCATTACGTAACAACGTATAACGTTATATACCATTACGTAATGACGTACAACGTTATGTAGCATTACGTAACAACGTATAACGTTATATACTATAACGTAATGACGTATAACGTTATGTAGCATTACGTAACAACGTATAACGTTATATACTATTACGTAATGGCGTATAACGTTATTTAGCATTACGTAACAACGTATAAAGTTATAAACTACTACGTAATAACGTAATGACGTATAACGTAATGTAGCATTACGTAACAACGTATAACGTCATTTACTATTTCGTTATTACGTATAACGTTATATTCTTTTACTTAATGACGTATAACGTTATATACTATAACGTAATGACGTATAACGTTATGTATAATTACGTAACAACGTATAACGTTATATACTATTACGTAATGACGTAATGACGTACAACGTTATGTAGCATTACGTAACAACGTATAACGTTATATACTATAACGTAATGACGTATAACGTTATGTAGCATTACGTAACAACGTATAACGTTATATACTATTACGTAATGGCGTATAACGTTATGTAGCATTACGTAACAACGTATAAAGATATAAACTACTACGTAATAACGTAATGACGTATAACGTAATGTAGCATTACGTAACAACGTATAACGTCATTTACTATTTCGTTATTACGTATAACGTTATATTCTTTTACTTAATGACGTATAACGTTATATACTATAACGTAATGACGTATAACGTTATGTAGCATTACGTAAAAACGTATAACATTATATACTATAACGTAATGACGTATAACGTTATGTATAATTACGTAACAACGTATAACGTTATATATTATAACGTAATGACATATAACGTTATGTGGCATTACGTAACAACGTATAACGTCATCTACTATTACGTTATTACGTATAGCGTTATATTCTTTTACTTTATGACGTATAACGATATATACTATAACGTAATGACGTATAACGTTATGTAGCATTACGTAACAACATATAACGTTATATACTATTACGTAATGCCGTATAATGTAATGTAGCATTACGTAACAACGTATAACGTTATATATTACAACGTAATGACGTATAACGTTATGTAGCATTACGTAACAACGTATAACGTTATAAACTATTACGTAATAACGTATAACGTTATATACTATAACGTAATGACGTATAACGTTATGTAGCAATTACGTAACAACGTATAACGTTATATACTATTACGTAATGACGTATAGCGTTATGTAGCATTACGTAACAACGTATAACGTTATATATTATAACGTAATGACGTATAACGTTATGTAGCATTACGTAACAACGTATAACGTTATAAACTATTACGTAATAACGTATAACGTTATATACTATTACGTAATAGACGTATAACGTTATGTAGCATTACGTAACAACGTATAACGTTATATACTATTACGTAATAACGTATAACGTTATATACTATAACTTAATGACGTATAACATTATGTAGCATTACGTAACACCGTATAACGTTCTATACTATTACGTAATAACGTATAACGCTATGTAGCATTACGTAACAACGTATAACGGTATAAACTATTACGTAATAACGTATAACGTTATATACTACTACGTAATAGACGTATAACGTTATGTAGCATTACGTAACAAAGTATAACGTCATTTACTATTACGTTACTACGTATAACGTTAAATTCTTTTACTTAATGACGTATAACGTTATATACTATAACGTAATGACGTATAACGTTATGTAGCATTACGTAACAACGTATAACGTTATATACCATTACGTAATGACGTACAACGTTATGTAGCATTACGTAACAACGTATAACGTTATATACTATAACGTAATGACGTATAACGTTATGTAGCATTACGTAACAACGTATAACGTTATATACTATTACGTAATGGCGTATAACGTTATTTAGCATTACGTAACAACGTATAAAGTTATAAACTACTACGTAATAACGTAATGACGTATAACGTAATGTAGCATTACGTAACAACGTATAACGTCATTTACTATTTCGTTATTACGTATAACGTTATATTCTTTTACTTAATGACGTATAACGTTATATACTATAACGTAATGACGTATAACGTTATGTATAATTACGTAACAACGTATAACGTTATATACTATTACGTAATGACGTAATGACGTACAACGTTATGTAGCATTACGTAACAACGTATAACGTTATATACTATAACGTAATGACGTATAACGTTATGTAGCATTACGTAACAACGTATAACGTTATATACTATTACGTAATGGCGTATAACGTTATGTAGCATTACGTAACAACGTATAAAGTAATAAACTACTACGTAATAACGTAATGACGTATAACGTAATGTAGCATTACGTAACAACGTATAACGTCATTTACTATTTCGTTATTACGTATAACGTTATATTCTTTTACTTAATGACGTATAACGTTATATACTATAACGTAATGACGTATAACGTTATGTAGCATTACGTAAAAACGTATAACATTATATACTATAACGTAATGACGTATAACGTTATGTATAATTACGTAACAACGTATAACGTTATATATTATAACGTAATGACATATAACGTTATGTGGCATTACGTAACAACGTATAACGTCATCTACTATTACGTTATTACGTATAGCGTTATATTCTTTTACTTTATGACGTATAACGATATATACTATAACGTAATGACGTATAACGTTATGTAGCATTACGTAACAACATATAACGTTATATACTATTACGTAATGCCGTATAATGTAATGTAGCATTACGTAACAACGTATAACGTTATATATTACAACGTAATGACGTATAACGTTATGTAGCATCACGTAACAACGTATAACGTTATAAACTATTACGTAATAACGTATAACGTTATATACTATAACGTAATGACGTATAACGTTATGTAGCAATTACGTAACAACGTATAACGTTATATACTATTACGTAATGACGTATAGCGTTATGTAGCATTACGTAACAACGTATAACGTTATATATTATAACGTAATGACGTATAACGTTATGTAGCATTACGTAACAACGTATAACGTTATAAACTATTACGTAATAACGTATAACGTTATATACTATTACGTAATAGACGTATAACGTTATGTAGCATTACGTAACAACGTATAACGTTATATACTATTACGTAATAACGTATAACGTTATATACTATAACTTAATGACGTATAACATTATGTAGCATTACGTAACAACGTATAACGTTATATACTATTACGTAATAACGTATAACGCTATGTAGCATTACGTAACAACGTATAACGGTATAAACTATTACGTAATAACGTATAACGTTATATACTACTACGTAATAGACGTATAACGTTATGTAGCATTACGTAACAAAGTATAACGTCATTTACTATTACGTTATTACGTATAACGTTAAATTCTTTTACTTAATGACGTATAACGTTATATACTATAACGTAATGACGTATAACGTTATGTAGCATTACGTAACAACGTATAACGTTATATACCATTACTTAATGACGTACAACGTTATGTAGCATTACGTAACAACGTATAACGTTATATACTATAACGTAATGACGTATAACGTTATGTAGCATTACGTAACAACGTATAACGTTATATACTATTACGTAATGGCGTATAACGTTATTTAGCATTACGTAACAACGTATAACGGTATAAACTATTACGTAATAACGTATAACGTTATATACTACTACGTAATAGACGTATAACGTTATGTAGCATTACGTAACAAAGTATAACGTCATTTACTATTACGTTATTACGTATAACGTTAAATTCTTTTACTTAATGACGTATAACGTTATATACTATAACGTAATGACGTATAACGTAATGTAGCATTACGTAACAACGTATAACGTCATTTACTATTTCGTTATTACGTATAACGTTATATTCTTTTACTTAATGACGTATAACGTTATATACTATAACGTAATGACGTATAACGTTATGTATAATTACGTAACAACGTATAACGTTATATACTATTACGTAATGACGTATAACGTTATGTAGCATTACGTAACAACGTATAACGTTATATATTATAACGTAATGACATATAACGTTATGTGGCATTACGTAACAACGTATAACGTCATCTACTATTACGTTATTACGTATAGCGTTATATTCTTTTACTTTATGACGTATAACGATATATACTATAACGTAATGACGTATAACGTTATGTAGCATTACGTAACAACATATAACGTTATATACTATTACGTAATGCCGTATAATGTAATGTAGCATTACGTAACAACGTATAACGTTATATACTATAACGTAATGACGTATAACGTTATGTAGCATTACGTAACAACGTATAACGTTATATACTATTACGTAATGGCGTATAACGTTATGTAGCATTACGTAACAACGTATAAAGTTATAAACTACTACGTAATAACGTAATGACGTATAACGTAATGTAGCATTACGTAACAACGTATAACGTCATTTACTATTTCGTTATTACGTATAACGATATATTCTTTTACTTAATGACGTATAACGTTATATACTATAACGTAATGACGTATAACGTTATGTAGCATTACGTAAAAACGTATAACATTATATACTATAACGTAATGACGTATAACGTTATGTATAATTACGTAACAACGTATAACGTTATATATTATAACGTAATGACATATAACGTTATGTGGCATTACGTAACAACGTATAACGTCATCTACTATTACGTTATTACGTATAGCGTTATATTCTTTTACTTTATGACGTATAACGATATATACTATAACGTAATGACGTATAACGTTATGTAGCATTACGTAACAACATATAACGTTATATACTATTACGTAATGCCGTATAATGTAATGTAGCATTACGTAACAACGTATAACGTTATATATTACAACGTAATGACGTATAACGTTATGTAGCATTACGTAACAACGTATAACGTTATATACTATTACGTAATGACCTATAGCGTTATGTAGCATTACGTAACAACGTATAACGTTATATATTATAACGTAATGACGTATAACGTTATGTAGCATTACGTAACAACGTATAACGTTATAAACTATTACGTAATAACGTATAACGTTATATACTATTACGTAATAACGTATAACGTTATATACTATTTCGTTATTACGTATAACGTTATATTCTTTTACTTAATGACGTATAACGTTATATACTATAACGTAATGATGTATAACGTTATGTAGCATTACGTAACAACGTATAACGTTATATACCATTACGTAATGACGTACAACGTTATGTAGCATTACGTAACAACGTATAACGTTATATACTATTACGTAATAACGTATAACGCTATGTAGCATTACGTAACAACGTATAACGGTATAAACTATTACGTAATAACGTATAACGTTATATACTACTACGTAATAGACGTATAACGTTATGTAGCATTACGTAACAAAGTATAACGTCATTTACTATTACGTTATTACGTATAACGTTAAATTCTTTTACTTAATGACGTATAACGTTATATACTATAACGTAATGATGTATAACGTTATGTAGCATTACGTAACAACGTATAACGTTATATACCATTACGTAATGACGTACAACGTTATGTAGCATTACGTAACAACGTATAACGTTATATACTATAACGTAATGACGTATAACGTTATGTAGCATTACGTAACAACCTATAACGTTATATACTATTACGTAATGGCGTATAACGTTATTTAGCATTACGTAACAACGTATAAAGTTATAAACTACTACGTAATAACGTAATGACGTATAACGTAATGTAGCATTACGTAACAACGTATAACGTCATTTACTATTTCGTTATTACGTATAACGTTATATTCTTTTACTTAATGACGTATAACGTTATATACTATAACGTAATGACGTATAACGTTATGTATAACTACGTAACAACGTATAACGTTATATACTATTACGTAATGACGTATAACGTTATGTAGCATTACGTAACAACGTATAATGTTATATACTATTACGTAATGGCGTATAACGTTATGTAGCATTACGTAACAACGTATAAAGTTATAAACTAGTACGTAATAACGTATAACGTCATATACTATTATGTAATAACGTATAACATTATGTAGCATTACGAAACAACGTATAAAGTTATAAACTACTACGTAATAACGTAATGACGTATAACGTAATGTAGCATTACGTAACAACGTATAACGTCATTTACTATTTCGTTATTACGTATAACGTTATATTCTTTTACTTAATGACGTATAACGTTATATACTATAACGTAATGACGTATAACGTTATGTACCATTACGTAACAACGTATAACGTTATATACTATTACGTAATGACGTATGGCGTTATGTAGCATTACGTAACAACGTATAACGTTATATATTATTACGTAATAACGTATAACGATATGTAGCATTACGCAACAAAGTATAACGTCATCTACTGTTACGTTATTACGTATAACGTTATATTCTTATACTTTATGACGTATAAAGATATATACTATAACGTAATGACGCATAACGTTATGCAGCATTACGTAACAACGTATAACGTTATATACTATTACGTAATGACGTATAACGTTATGTAGCATTACGTAACAACGTATATCGTTATATACTATATCGTAATTAGCTATAACGTTATGTATCATTACGTATCAACGTATAACGTCATTTACTATTACGTAATAACGTATAACGTTATATACTATTACGTGATAGACGTATAACGTTATATACTATTACGTAATAGACGTATAACGTTATGTAGCATTACGTAACAAAGTATAACGTCATTTACCATTACGTTATTACGTATAACGTTAAATTCTTTTACTTAATGACGTATGACGTTATATACTATAACGTAATGACGTATAACGTTATGTAGCATTACGTAAAAACGTATAACATTATATACTATAACGTAATGACGTATAACGTTATGTATAATTACGTAACAACGTATAACGTTATATATTATAACGTAATGACATATAACGTTATGTGGCATTACGTAACAACGTATAACGTCATCTACTATTACGTTATTACGTATAGCGTTATATTCTCTTACTTTATGACGTATAACGATATATACTATAACGTAATGACGTATAACGTTATGTAGCATTACGTAACAACGTATAACGTTATATACTATTACGTAATGCCGTATAATGTAATGTAGCATTACGTAACAACGTATAACGTTATATATTACAACGTAATGACGTATAACGTTATGTAGCATTACGTAACAACGTATAACGTTATATACTATTACGTAATGACGTATAGCGTTATGTAGCATTACGTAACAACGTATAACGTTATATATTATAACGTAACGGCGTATAACGTTATGTAGCATTACGCAACAACGTATAACGTTATAAACTATTACGTAATAACGTATAAAGCTGTATACTATTACGTAATAGACGTATAACGTTATGTAGCATTACGTAACAACGTATAACGTTATATACTATTACGTAATAACGTATAACGTTATATACTATAACGTAATGACGTATAACATTATGTAGCATTACGTAACAACGTATAACGCTATATACTATTACGTAATAACGTATAACGTTATGTAGCATTACGTAACAACGTATAACGGTATAAACTATTAGGTAATAACGTATAACGTTATATACTACTACGTAATAGACGTATAACGTTATGTAGCATTACGTAACAAAGTATAACGTCATTTACTATTACGTTATTACGTATAACGTTTAATTCTTTTACTTAATGACGTATAACGTTATATACTATAACGTAATGACGTATAACGTTATGTAGCATTACGTAACAACGTATAACGTTATATACCATTACGTAATGACGTACAACGTTATGTAGCATTACGTAACAACGTATAACGTTATATACTATAACGTAATGACGTATAACGTTATGTAGCATTACGTAACAACGTATAACGTTATATACTATTACGTAATGGCGTATAACGTTATTTAGCATTACGTAACAACGTATAACGGTATAAACTATTACGTAATAACGTATAACGTTATATACTACTACGTAATAGACGTATAACGTTATGTAGCATTACGTAACAAAGTATAACGTCATTTACTATTACGTTATTACGTATAACGTTAAATTCTTTTACTTAATGACGTATAACGTTATATACTATAACGTAATGACGTATAACGTAATGTAGCATTACGTAACAACGTATAACGTCATTTACTATTTCGTTATTACGTATAACGTTATATTCTTTTACTTAATGACGTATAACGTTATATACTATAACGTAATGACGTATAACGTTATGTATAATTACGTAACAACGTATAACGTTATATACTATTACGTAATGACGTATAACGTTATGTAGCATTACGTAACAACGTATAACGTTATATACTATTACGTAATGGCGTATAACGTTATGTAGCATTACGTAACAACGTATAAAGTTATAAACTAGTACGTAATAACGTATAACGTCATATACTATTATGTAATAACGTATAACATTATGTAGCATTACGAAACAACGTATAAAGTTATAAACTACTACGTATTAACGTAATGACGTACAACGTTATGTAGCATTACGTAACAACGTATAACGTTATATACTATAACGTAATGACGTATAACGTTATGTAGCATTACGTAACAACGTATAACGTTATATACTATTACGTAATGGCGTATAACGTTATGTAGCATTACGTAACAACGTATAAAGTTATAAACTACTACGTAATAACGTAATGACGTATAACGTAATGTAGCATTACGTAACAACGTATAACGTCATTTACTATTTCGTTATTACGTATAACGATATATTCTTTTACTTAATGACGTATAACGTTATATACTATAACGTAATGACGTATAACGTTATGTAGCATTACGTAAAAACGTATAACATTATATACTATAACGTAATGACGTATAACGTTATGTATAATTACGTAACAACGTATAACGTTATATATTATAACGTAATGACATATAACGTTATGTGGCATTACGTAACAACGTATAACGTCATCTACTATTACGTTATTACGTATAGCGTTATATTCTTTTACTTTATGACGTATAACGATATATACTATAACGTAATGACGTATAACGTTATGTAGCATTACGTAACAACATATAACGTTATATACTATTACGTAATGCCGTATAATGTAATGTAGCATTACGTAACAACGTATAACGTTATATATTACAACGTAATGACGTATAACGTTATGTAGCATTACGTAACAACGTATAACGTTATATGCTATTACGTAATGACCTATAGCGTTATGTAGCATTACGTAACAACGTATAACGTTATATATTATAACGTAATGACGTATAACGTTATGTAGCATTACGTAACAACGTATAACGTTATAAACTATTACGTAATAACGTATAACGTTATATACTATTACGTAATAACGTATAACGTTATATACTATAACGTAATGAGTTATAACATTATGTAGCATTACGTAACAACGTATAACGTTATATACTATTACGTAATAACGTATAACGCTATGTAGCATTACGTAACAACGTATAACGGTATAAACTATTACGTAATAACGTATAACGTTATATACTACTACGTAATAGACGTATAACGTTATGTAGCATTACGTAACAAAGTATAACGTCATTTACTATTACGTTATTACGTATAACGTTAAATTCTTTTACTTAATGACGTATAACGTTATATACTATAACGTAATGACGTATAACGTTATGTAGCATTACGTAACAACGTATAACGTTATATACCATTACGTAATGACGTACAACGTTATGTAGCATTACGTAACAACGTATAACGTTATATACTATAACGTAATGACGTATAACGTTATGTAGCATTACGTAACAACCTATAACGTTATATACTATTACGTAATGGCGTATAACGTTATTTAGCATTACGTAACAACGTATAAAGTTATAAACTACTACGTAATAACGTAATGACGTATAACGTAATGTAGCATTACGTAACAACGTATAACGTCATTTACTATTTCGTTATTACGTATAACGTTATATTCTTTTACTTAATGACGTATAACGTTATATACTATAACGTAATGACGTATAACGTTATGTATAACTACGTAACAACGTATAACGTTATATACTATTACGTAATGACGTATAACGTTATGTAGCATTACGTAACAACGTATAATGTTATATACTATTACGTAACGGCGTATAACGTTATGTAGCATTACGTAACAACGTATAAAGTTATAAACTAGTACGTAATAACGTATAACGTCATATACTATTATGTAATAACGTATAACATTATGTAGCATTACGAAACAACGTATAAAGTTATAAACTACTACGTAATAACGTAATGACGTATAACGTAATGTAGCATTACGTAACAACGTATAACGTTATATACTATTACGTAATAACGTATAACGTTATGTACCATTACGTAACAACGTATAACGTTATGTATCATTACATAACAACGTATAACGTCATTTACTATTACGTAATAACGTATAACGTTATAAACTATTACGTAATAACGTATAACGTTATATACTATAACGTAATGACGTATAACGTTATGTACCATTACGTAACAACGTATATCGTTATGTATCATTACATAACAACGTATAACGTCATTTACTATTACGTAATAACGTATAACGTTATATACTATTACGTAATGGCGTATAACGTTATGTAACAATACGTAACAACATATAACGTTATAAACTATTACGTAGTAACTTATAACGTTATGTACTATAACGTAATGACGTATAAAAAAATGTAGCGTTACGTAACAACGTATAACGTCATTTACTATTACGTTATTACGTATAACGTTATATTCTTTTACTTAATGACGTATAACGTTATATACTATAACGTAATGACGTATAACGTTATGTACGAAGGCGAATCAAATATAAACGAGACTTTATTTTTAAAATAATTTTATTCAGTGAAATAACATAGCCAAGCACATATTATTTTTCAACATAGTCTCCTGCTTTGGAAATGCATTTTTCCCAGCGGATTGGGAGATTTTTGATCCCAGCATCGTAAAAAGAAGAGTGCTGTGTCAGAAGCCAATTGCGCACAAAGGCCTCCACCGCCGCGTCGTCTTGGAATCGTTGTCCTCCTAGTGCTTCTTTAAGCGGTCCGAAGAGATGGAAATCGCAGGGCGATAGGTCAGGACTGTAGGGAGGATGATCAAGTGGAGTCCACCTTATTTCCTCTAATGTTGTGCAGGTTAGAGCTGCTGTATGAGGCCTGGCGTTGTCGTGGAGGAGAATGACGTCTCGAATCGGTTGGTTACGCCTTTTCGAACGATAAGCAACCTTTGCCTCCCTCAAAAGCTCACAGTAATAAGCAGCATTTATTGTGCGACGCTCATGCAAAAAATCAATGTGCAAAACGCCACGCCGGTCGAGAAAAACAGTTGCCAGCACCTTCCCAGCTGACAAACGCGTCTTGGCTTTCACAGGGGCTGCCTCCTCCTTCCTCCGCCACTCCATACTGGCTTGTTTCGATTCGGGTGTGTAATGATGAACCCAAGTTTCATCGCAGGTGACTATTCGATTCAAAAATGTATCCCCTTCTTCCGAAAACCGTGCTGAAAGCTCCTGACACACTTGGAAACGTCTCAACTTCTGTTCTGCTGTCAAAAGGCGAGGGACCCATCTGGCGCACACTTTACGGAACCCTAGGTCCTTTGTGACGATTGTTTGACAGCTCCCATAACTTATTCCAACCTGTGCTGTCATTTCAGAAAGTGTCAAACGCCGATCTCTTTCAAGAAGTTCACGAACCGTGCGAATGTTCTCCTCCGTAATGCTGGTTCGAGGACGACGATCATGCTCCACATTTTCAACCAGTTCACGTCCTTCCTTGAACTTCTTATGCCAGGCAAACACGCGAGCCCTTGACAGTGTCTGATCCCCGAACTGTGCAGTCAATCTTTGCAGAATTTCTATTGGTTTGACGCCTTCATGTGTGAGAAATTTAATAATAATGCGTTGCGCAACTGAGAGGTGTACTTGTTGCTCTGACATCTTGAATACTACCGCCAAACGTGTCAGAACTGGACAACGGCCTGCTCTCCCCACTCCTGACATCCCAACCAATGCACACTAGAAGCGGCCGCTCGCTCCCTTTAAATTTACGCGCTCAGAAACAAAAGTCTCGTTTATATTTGATTCACCCTCGTAGCATCACGTAACAGCGTGCAACGTTATATACTATTACGTAATGACGTATAACGTTATGTAGCAATACGTATCAACGTATAATGTTATATACTATTATGTAATAACGTATAACGTTATGTAGCATTACGAAACAACGTATAACGATATATACTATTACGTAATGGCGTATAACGTTATGTAGCAATACGTAACAACGTATAACGTTATAAACTACTACGTAATAACGTATAACGTCATATACTATTATGTAATAACGTATAACGTTATGTAGCATTACGAAACAACGTATTACGTTATACAGTATTACGTAACAACGTATAACGTTATGTACTATTACGTAATAATGTATAACGTTATATACTATTACGTAATAACCTATAATGTTATATAGTATTACCTTATAACGTATAACGTCATTTACTATTACGTAATATCGTATAACGTTATGTAGCATTACGTAACAACGTATAACGTTATATACTATAACGTAATGACGTATAACGTTATGTAGCATTACGTAACAACGTATAACGTTATATACTATTACGTAATGGCGTATAACGTTATGTAGCATTACGTAACAACGTATAACGTCATTTACTATTTCGTTATTACGTATAACGTTATACTCTTTTACTTAATGACGTATAACGTTATATACTATAACGTAATGACGTATAACGTTATGTACCATTACGTAACAACGTATAACGTTATATACTATTACGTAATGACGTATAACGTTATGTAGCATTACCTAACAACGTATAACGTTATATACTATTACGTAATGGCGTATAACGTTATGTAGCATTACGTAACAACGTATAAAGTTATAAACTACTACGTAATAACGTATAACGTCATATACTATTATGTAATAACGTATAACGTTATGTAGCAATACGGAACAACGTATAAAGTTATAAAATACTACGTAATAACGTAATGACGTATAACGTAATGTAGCATTACGTAACAACGTATAACGTCATTTACTATTTCGTTATTACGTATAACGTTATATTCTTTTACTTAATGACGTATAACGTTATATACTATAACGTAATGACGTATAACGTTATGTACCATTACGTAACAACGTATAACGTTATATACTATTACGTAATGACGTATAACGTTATGTAGCATTACGTAACAACGTATAACGTTATATACTATTACGTAATGGCGTATAACGTTATGTAGCATTACGTAACAACGTATAAAGTTATAAACTACTACGTAATAACGTATAACGTCATATACTATTATGTAATAACGTATAACGTTATGTAGCAATACGTAACAACGTATAAAGTTATAAACTAATACGTAATAACGTAATGACGTATAACGTAATGTAGCATTACGTAACAACGTATAACGTCATTTACTATTTCGTTATTACGTATAACGTTATATTCTTTTACTTAATGACGTATAACGTTATATACTATAACGTAATGACGTATAACGTTATGTACCATTACGTAACAACGTATAACGTTATATACTATTACGTAATGACGTATGACGTTATGTAGCATTACGTAACAACGTATAACGTTATATACTATTACGTAATAACGTATAACGATATGTAGCATTACGCAACAAAGTATAACGTCATCTACTATTAAGGTTATTACGTATAACGTCATATTCTTTTACTTTATGAAGTATAACGATATATACTATAACGTAATGACGCATAACGTTATGTATCGTGACGTATCAACGTATAACGTCATTTACTATTACGTAATAACGTATAACGTTATATACTATTACGTAATAGACGTATAACGGTATATACTATATCGTAATGACGTATAACGTTATGTATCATTACGTAACAACGTACAACGTTATATACTATTACGTAATAACGTATAACGTTATATACTATAACGTAATGACGTATAACGTTATGTACCATTACGTAACAACGTATAACGTTATATACTATTACGTAGTAGACGTATAACGTTATGTAGCATTACGTAACAAAGTATAACGTCATTTACCATTACGTTATTACGTATAACGTTAAATTCTTTTACTTAATGACGTATGACGTTATATACTATAACGTAATGACGTATAACGTTATGTAGCATTACGTAAAAACGTATAACCTTATATACTATAACGTAATGACGTATAACGTTATGTATAATTACGTAACAACGTATAACGTTATATATTATAACGTAATGACATATAACGTTATGTGGCATTACGTAACAACGTATAACGTCATCTACTATTACGTCATTACGTATAGCGTTATATTCTTTTACTTTATGACGTATAACGATATATACCATAACGTAATGACGTATAACGTTATGTAGCATTACGTAACAACGTATAACGTTATATACTATTACGTAATGCCGTATAATGTAATGTAGCATTACGTAACAACGTATAACGTTATATATTACAACGTAATGACGTATAACGTTATGTAGCATTACGTAACAACGTATAACGTTATAAACTATTACGTAATAACGTATAACGTTATATACTATAACGTAATGACGTATAACGTTATGTAGCATTACGTAACAACGTATAACGTTATATACTATTACGTAATGACGTATAGCGTTATGTAGCATTACGTAACAACGTATAACGTTATATATTATAACGTAACGGCGTATAACGTTATGTAGCATTACGCAACAACGTATAACGTTATAAACTATTACGTAATAACGTATAAAGCTGTATACTATTACGTAATAGACGTATAACGTTATGTAGCATTACGTAACAACGTATAACGTTATATACTATTACGTAATAACGTATAACGTTATATACTATAACGTAATGACGTATAACATTATGTAGCATTACGTAACAACGTATAACGCTATATACTATTACGTAATAACGTATAACGTTATGTAGCATTACGTAACAACGTATAACGGTATAAACTATTAGGTAATAACGTATAACGTTATATACTACTACGTAATAGACGTATAACGTTATGTAGCATTACGTAACAAAGTATAACGTCATTTACTATTACGTTATTACGTATAACGTTTAATTCTTTTACTTAATGACGTATAACGTTATATACTATAACGTAATGACGTATAACGTTATGTAGCATTACGTAACAACGTATAACGTTATATACCATTACGTAATGACGTACAACGTTATGTAGCATTACGTAACAACGTATAACGTTATATACTATAACGTAATGACGTATAACGTTATGTAGCATTACGTAACAACGTATAACGTTATATACTATTACGTAATGGCGTATAACGTTATTTAGCATTACGTAACAACGTATAACGGTATAAACTATTACGTAATAACGTATAACGTTATATACTACTACGTAATAGACGTATAACGTTATGTAGCATTACGTAACAAAGTATAACGTCATTTACTATTACGTTATTACGTATAACGTTAAATTCTTTTACTTAATGACGTATAACGTTATATACTATAACGTAATGACGTATAACGTAATGTAGCATTACGTAACAACGTATAACGTCATTTACTATTTCGTTATTACGTATAACGTTATATTCTTTTACTTAATGACGTATAACGTTATATACTATAACGTAATGACGTATAACGTTATGTATAATTACGTAACAACGTATAACGTTATATACTATTACGTAATGACGTATAACGTTATGTAGCATTACGTAACAACGTATAACGTTATATACTATTACGTAATGGCGTATAACGTTATGTAGCATTACGTAACAACGTATAAAGTTATAAACTAGTACGTAATAACGTATAACGTCATATACTATTATGTAATAACGTATAACATTATGTAGCATTACGAAACAACGTATAAAGTTATAAACTACTACGTATTAACGTAATGACGTACAACGTTATGTAGCATTACGTAACAACGTATAACGTTATATACTATAACGTAATGACGTATAACGTTATGTAGCATTACGTAACAACGTATAACGTTATATACTATTACGTAATGGCGTATAACGTTATGTAGCATTACGTAACAACGTATAAAGTTATAAACTACTACGTAATAACGTAATGACGTATAACGTAATGTAGCATTACGTAACAACGTATAACGTCATTTACTATTTCGTTATTACGTATAACGATATATTCTTTTACTTAATGACGTATAACGTTATATACTATAACGTAATGACGTATAACGTTATGTAGCATTACGTAAAAACGTATAACATTATATACTATAACGTAATGACGTATAACGTTATGTATAATTACGTAACAACGTATAACGTTATATATTATAACGTAATGACATATAACGTTATGTGGCATTACGTAACAACGTATAACGTCATCTACTATTACGTTATTACGTATAGCGTTATATTCTTTTACTTTATGACGTATAACGATATATACTATAACGTAATGACGTATAACGTTATGTAGCATTACGTAACAACATATAACGTTATATACTATTACGTAATGCCGTATAATGTAATGTAGCATTACGTAACAACGTATAACGTTATATATTACAACGTAATGACGTATAACGTTATGTAGCATTACGTAACAACGTATAACGTTATATGCTATTACGTAATGACCTATAGCGTTATGTAGCATTACGTAACAACGTATAACGTTATATATTATAACGTAATGACGTATAACGTTATGTAGCATTACGTAACAACGTATAACGTTATAAACTATTACGTAATAACGTATAACGTTATATACTATTACGTAATAACGTATAACGTTATATACTATAACGTAATGAGTTATAACATTATGTAGCATTACGTAACAACGTATAACGTTATATACTATTACGTAATAACGTATAACGCTATGTAGCATTACGTAACAACGTATAACGGTATAAACTATTACGTAATAACGTATAACGTTATATACTACTACGTAATAGACGTATAACGTTATGTAGCATTACGTAACAAAGTATAACGTCATTTACTATTACGTTATTACGTATAACGTTAAATTCTTTTACTTAATGACGTATAACGTTATATACTATAACGTAATGACGTATAACGTTATGTAGCATTACGTAACAACGTATAACGTTATATACCATTACGTAATGACGTACAACGTTATGTAGCATTACGTAACAACGTATAACGTTATATACTATAACGTAATGACGTATAACGTTATGTAGCATTACGTAACAACCTATAACGTTATATACTATTACGTAATGGCGTATAACGTTATTTAGCATTACGTAACAACGTATAAAGTTATAAACTACTACGTAATAACGTAATGACGTATAACGTAATGTAGCATTACGTAACAACGTATAACGTCATTTACTATTTCGTTATTACGTATAACGTTATATTCTTTTACTTAATGACGTATAACGTTATATACTATAACGTAATGACGTATAACGTTATGTATAACTACGTAACAACGTATAACGTTATATACTATTACGTAATGACGTATAACGTTATGTAGCATTACGTAACAACGTATAATGTTATATACTATTACGTAACGGCGTATAACGTTATGTAGCATTACGTAACAACGTATAAAGTTATAAACTAGTACGTAATAACGTATAACGTCATATACTATTATGTAATAACGTATAACATTATGTAGCATTACGAAACAACGTATAAAGTTATAAACTACTACGTAATAACGTAATGACGTATAACGTAATGTAGCATTACGTAACAACGTATAACGTTATATACTATTACGTAATAACGTATAACGTTATGTACCATTACGTAACAACGTATAACGTTATGTATCATTACATAACAACGTATAACGTCATTTACTATTACGTAATAACGTATAACGTTATAAACTATTACGTAATAACGTATAACGTTATATACTATAACGTAATGACGTATAACGTTATGTACCATTACGTAACAACGTATATCGTTATGTATCATTACATAACAACGTATAACGTCATTTACTATTACGTAATAACGTATAACGTTATATACTATTACGTAATGGCGTATAACGTTATGTAACAATACGTAACAACATATAACGTTATAAACTATTACGTAGTAACTTATAACGTTATGTACTATAACGTAATGACGTATAAAAAAATGTAGCGTTACGTAACAACGTATAACGTCATTTACTATTACGTTATTACGTATAACGTTATATTCTTTTACTTAATGACGTATAACGTTATATACTATAACGTAATGACGTATAACGTTATGTACGAAGGCGAATCAAATATAAACGAGACTTTATTTTTAAAATAATTTTATTCAGTGAAATAACATAGCCAAGCACATATTATTTTTCAACATAGTCTCCTGCTTTGGAAATGCATTTTTCCCAGCGGATTGGGAGATTTTTGATCCCAGCATCGTAAAAAGAAGAGTGCTGTGTCAGAAGCCAATTGCGCACAAAGGCCTCCACCGCCGCGTCGTCTTGGAATCGTTGTCCTCCTAGTGCTTCTTTAAGCGGTCCGAAGAGATGGAAATCGCAGGGCGATAGGTCAGGACTGTAGGGAGGATGATCAAGTGGAGTCCACCTTATTTCCTCTAATGTTGTGCAGGTTAGAGCTGCTGTATGAGGCCTGGCGTTGTCGTGGAGGAGAATGACGTCTCGAATCGGTTGGTTACGCCTTTTCGAACGATAAGCAACCTTTGCCTCCCTCAAAAGCTCACAGTAATAAGCAGCATTTATTGTGCGACGCTCATGCAAAAAATCAATGTGCAAAACGCCACGCCGGTCGAGAAAAACAGTTGCCAGCACCTTCCCAGCTGACAAACGCGTCTTGGCTTTCACAGGGGCTGCCTCCTCCTTCCTCCGCCACTCCATACTGGCTTGTTTCGATTCGGGTGTGTAATGATGAACCCAAGTTTCATCGCAGGTGACTATTCGATTCAAAAATGTATCCCCTTCTTCCGAAAACCGTGCTGAAAGCTCCTGACACACTTGGAAACGTCTCAACTTCTGTTCTGCTGTCAAAAGGCGAGGGACCCATCTGGCGCACACTTTACGGAACCCTAGGTCCTTTGTGACGATTGTTTGACAGCTCCCATAACTTATTCCAACCTGTGCTGTCATTTCAGAAAGTGTCAAACGCCGATCTCTTTCAAGAAGTTCACGAACCGTGCGAATGTTCTCCTCCGTAATGCTGGTTCGAGGACGACGATCATGCTCCACATTTTCAACCAGTTCACGTCCTTCCTTGAACTTCTTATGCCAGGCAAACACGCGAGCCCTTGACAGTGTCTGATCCCCGAACTGTGCAGTCAATCTTTGCAGAATTTCTATTGGTTTGACGCCTTCATGTGTGAGAAATTTAATAATAATGCGTTGCGCAACTGAGAGGTGTACTTGTTGCTCTGACATCTTGAATACTACCGCCAAACGTGTCAGAACTGGACAACGGCCTGCTCTCCCCACTCCTGACATCCCAACCAATGCACACTAGAAGCGGCCGCTCGCTCCCTTTAAATTTACGCGCTCAGAAACAAAAGTCTCGTTTATATTTGATTCACCCTCGTAGCATCACGTAACAGCGTGCAACGTTATATACTATTACGTAATGACGTATAACGTTATGTAGCAATACGTATCAACGTATAATGTTATATACTATTATGTAATAACGTATAACGTTATGTAGCATTACGAAACAACGTATAACGATATATACTATTACGTAATGGCGTATAACGTTATGTAGCAATACGTAACAACGTATAACGTTATAAACTACTACGTAATAACGTATAACGTCATATACTATTATGTAATAACGTATAACGTTATGTAGCATTACGAAACAACGTATTACGTTATACAGTATTACGTAACAACGTATAACGTTATGTACTATTACGTAATAATGTATAACGTTATATACTATTACGTAATAACCTATAATGTTATATAGTATTACCTTATAACGTATAACGTCATTTACTATTACGTAATATCGTATAACGTTATGTAGCATTACGTAACAACGTATAACGTTATATACTATAACGTAATGACGTATAACGTTATGTAGCATTACGTAACAACGTATAACGTTATATACTATTACGTAATGGCGTATAACGTTATGTAGCATTACGTAACAACGTATAACGTCATTTACTATTTCGTTATTACGTATAACGTTATACTCTTTTACTTAATGACGTATAACGTTATATACTATAACGTAATGACGTATAACGTTATGTACCATTACGTAACAACGTATAACGTTATATACTATTACGTAATGACGTATAACGTTATGTAGCATTACCTAACAACGTATAACGTTATATACTATTACGTAATGGCGTATAACGTTATGTAGCATTACGTAACAACGTATAAAGTTATAAACTACTACGTAATAACGTATAACGTCATATACTATTATGTAATAACGTATAACGTTATGTAGCAATACGGAACAACGTATAAAGTTATAAAATACTACGTAATAACGTAATGACGTATAACGTAATGTAGCATTACGTAACAACGTATAACGTCATTTACTATTTCGTTATTACGTATAACGTTATATTCTTTTACTTAATGACGTATAACGTTATATACTATAACGTAATGACGTATAACGTTATGTACCATTACGTAACAACGTATAACGTTATATACTATTACGTAATGACGTATAACGTTATGTAGCATTACGTAACAACGTATAACGTTATATACTATTACGTAATGGCGTATAACGTTATGTAGCATTACGTAACAACGTATAAAGTTATAAACTACTACGTAATAACGTATAACGTCATATACTATTATGTAATAACGTATAACGTTATGTAGCAATACGTAACAACGTATAAAGTTATAAACTAATACGTAATAACGTAATGACGTATAACGTAATGTAGCATTACGTAACAACGTATAACGTCATTTACTATTTCGTTATTACGTATAACGTTATATTCTTTTACTTAATGACGTATAACGTTATATACTATAACGTAATGACGTATAACGTTATGTACCATTACGTAACAACGTATAACGTTATATACTATTACGTAATGACGTATGACGTTATGTAGCATTACGTAACAACGTATAACGTTATATACTATTACGTAATAACGTATAACGATATGTAGCATTACGCAACAAAGTATAACGTCATCTACTATTAAGGTTATTACGTATAACGTCATATTCTTTTACTTTATGAAGTATAACGATATATACTATAACGTAATGACGCATAACGTTATGTATCGTGACGTATCAACGTATAACGTCATTTACTATTACGTAATAACGTATAACGTTATATACTATTACGTAATAGACGTATAACGGTATATACTATATCGTAATGACGTATAACGTTATGTATCATTACGTAACAACGTACAACGTTATATACTATTACGTAATAACGTATAACGTTATATACTATAACGTAATGACGTATAACGTTATGTACCATTACGTAACAACGTATAACGTTATATACTATTACGTAGTAGACGTATAACGTTATGTAGCATTACGTAACAAAGTATAACGTCATTTACCATTACGTTATTACGTATAACGTTAAATTCTTTTACTTAATGACGTATGACGTTATATACTATAACGTAATGACGTATAACATTATGTAGCATTACGTAAAAACGTATAACCTTATATACTATAACGTAATGACGTATAACGTTATGTATAATTACGTAACAACGTATAACGTTATATATTATAACGTAATGACATATAACGTTATGTGGCATTACGTAACAACGTATAACGTCATCTACTATTACGTCATTACGTATAGCGTTATATTCTTTTACTTTATGACGTATAACGATATATACCATAACGTAATGACGTATAACGTTATGTAGCATTACGTAACAACGTATAACGTTATATACTATTACGTAATGCCGTATAATGTAATGTAGCATTACGTAACAACGTATAACGTTATATATTACAACGTAATGACGTATAACGTTATGTAGCATTACGTAACAACGTATAACGTTATAAACTATTACGTAATAACGTATAACGTTATATACTATAACGTAATGACGTATAACGTTATGTAGCATTACGTAACAACGTATAACGTTATATACTATTACGTAATGACGTATAGCGTTATGTAGCATTACGTAACAACGTATAACGTTATATATTATAACGTAACGGCGTATAACGTTATGTAGCATTACGCAACAACGTATAACGTTATAAACTATTACGTAATAACGTATAACGCTGTATACTATTACGTAATAGACGTATAACGTTATGTAGCATTACGTAACAACGTATAACGTTATATACTATTACGTAATAAAGTATAACGTTATATACTATAACGTAATGACGTATAACATTATGTAGCATTACGTAACAACGTATAACGCTATATACTATTACGTAATAACGTATAACGTTATGTAGCATTACGTAACAACGTATAACGGTATAAACTATTAGGTAATAACGTATAACGTTATATACTACTACGTAATAGACGTATAACGTTATGTAGCATTACGTAACAAAGTATAACGTCATTTACTATTACGTTATTACGTATAACGTTTAATTCTTTTACTTAATGACGTATAACGTTATATACTATAACGTAATGACGTATAACGTTATGTAGCATTACGTAACAACGTGTAACGTTATATACCATTACGTAATGACGTACAACGTTATGTAGCATTACGTAACAACGTATAACGTTATCTACTATTACGTAATGCCGTATAATGTTATGTAACATTACGTAACAACGTATAACGTTATATACTATAACGTAATGACGTATAACGTTATGTAGCATTACGTAACAACGTATAACGTTATATACTATTACGTAATAACGTATAACGTTATATACTATAACGTAATGACGTATAACATTATGTAGCATTACGTAACAACGTATAACGTTATATACTATTACGTAATAACGTATAACGTTATGTAGCATTACGTAACAACGTATAACGTTATATATTATAACGTAATTACGTATAACGTTATGTAGCATTACGTAACAACGTATAACGTTATGTAGCATTACGTAACAACGTATAACGTTATAAACTATTACGTAATAACGTATAACGTTATATACTATAACGTAATGGCGTATAACGTTATGTAGCATTACGTAACAACGTATAACGTTATATACTATTACGTAATGCCGTATAAGTACGTAATAACGTAAGTATACGTTATTACGTAATAGTAAATGACGTTATACGTTGTTACGTAATGATACATAACGTTATACGTCATTACGTTATAGTATATAACGTTATACGTCATTACGTTATAGTATATAACGTTATACGTTGTTACGTAATGCTACATAACGTTATACGTCATTACTTTATAGTATATAACGTTATACGTTATTACGTATTAGTTTATAACGTTATACGTTGTTACGTAATGCTACATAACGTTATACGTTATTACGTTATAGTATATAATGTTATACGTTGTTACGTAATGCTACATAACGTTATACGTCATTACGTAATAGTAAATGACGTTATAAGTTGTTAAGTAATAATACATAACGTTATACGTCATTACGTAATAGTATAAAACGTTACACGTTGTTACGTAATCCTACATAACGTTATACGTCATTACGTTATAGTATATAACGTTATACGTCATTACGTAGTAGTTTCTAACGTTATACGTTGTTACGTATTGCTATATAACGTTATACGCCATTACGTAATAGTATACAACGTTATACGTTGTTACGTAATGCTACATAACGTTATACGTCATTACGTAATAGTATATAACGTTACACGTTGTTACGTAATGCTACATAACGTTATAGGTCATTACGTTATAGTATATAACGTTATACGTCATTAAGTAAAAGAATATAACGTTATACGTAATAACGTAATAGTAATTGACGTTATACGTTGTTACGTAATGCTACATTATGTTATACGTCATTACGTAATAGTATGTAACGTTATACGTTGTTACTTAATGCTACATAACGTTACACGTCATTACGTTATAGTATACAACGTTGTACGTCTATTACGTAATAGTATATAACGTTAAACGTTATTACGTAATAGTAAATGACGTTATACGTTGTTATGTAATAATTCATAACGTTATACATCATTACGTAATAGTAAATGACGTTATACGTTGTTACGTAATGATACATAACGTTATACGTCATTACGTTATAGTATATAACGTTATACGTCATTACGTTATAGTATATAACGTTATACGTTGTTACGTAATGCTACATAACGTTATACGTCATTACTTTATAGTATATAACGTTATACGTTATTACGTATTAGTTTATAACGTTATACGTTGTTACGTAATGCTACATAACGTTATACGTCATTACGTAATAGTCTATATCGTTATACGTCATAAAGTAAAAGAATATAACGCTATACGTAATAATGTAATAGTAGATGACGTTATACTTTGTTACGTAATGCTACATAACGTTATACGTTATTAAGTAATAGTATATAACGTTATACGTTGTTACGTAATGCTACATAACGTTATACGTCATTACGTTATAGTATATAACGTTATACGTTATTACGTAGTAGTTTCTAACGTTATACGTTGTTACGTATTGCTATATAACGTTATACGCCAGTACGTAATAGTATATAACGTTATACGTTGTTACGTAATGCTGCATAACGTTATACGTCATTACGTAATAGTATATAACGTTACACGTTGTTACGTAATGCTACATAACGTTATTGGTCATTACGTTATGGTATATAACGTTATGCGTCATTAAGTAAAAGAATATAACGTTATACGTAATAACGTAATAGTAAATGACGTTATACGTTGTTACGTAATGCTACATTATGTTATACGTCATTACGTAATAGTATATAACGTTATACGTTGTTACGTAATGCTACAGAACATTATACGGCACTACGTAATAGTATATAACGTTATACGTTGTTACGTAATGCTACATAGCGTTATACGTCATTACGTTATAGTATATAACGTTATACGTCATTATGTAAAAGAATATAACGTTATACGTAATAACGTAATAGTAAATGACGTTATACGTTGCTACGTAATGCTACATTACGTTATACGTCTATTACGTAATAGTATATAACGTCATACGTCTATTACGTAATAGTATATAACGTTATACGTTATTACGTAATAGTAAATGACGTTATACGTTGTTACGTAATGATACATAACGTTATACGTCATTACGTTATAGTATATAACGTTATACGTCTATTACGTAATAGTATATAACAATACGTTATTACGTAATAGTAAATGACGTTATACGTTGTTACGTAATGATACATAACGTTATACGTCATTACGTTGTAGTATATAACGTTATACGTTGTTACGTAATGCTACATAACGTTATACGTAAATACGTAATAGTATATAACGTTATACGTTGTTACGTAATGCTACATAACGTTATACGTCATTACGTTATATTATATCGTTATACGTCATAAAGTAAAAGAATATAACGCTATACGTAATAACGTAATAGTAGATGACGTTATACTTTGTTACGTAATGCTACATAACGTTATACGTCATTACGTTATAGTATATAACGTTATACGTCTATTACGTAATAGTATATAACAATACGTTATTACGTAATAGTAAATGACGTTATACGTTGTTATGTAATAATTCATAACGTTATACGTCATTACGTAATAGTAAATGACGTTTTACGTTGTTACGTAATAATACATAACGTTATACGTCATTACGTAATAGTATATAACGTTATACGTTGTTACGTAATGCTACATAACGTTATACGTCAATACGTAATAGTATATATCGTTATACGTTGTTACGTAATGCTACAGAACATTATACGGCACTACGTAATAGTATATAACGTTATACGTTGTTACGTAATGCTACATAGCGTTATACGTCATTACGTTATAGTATATAACGTTATACGTCATTAAGTAAAAGAATATAACGTTATACGTAATAACGTAGTAGTAAATGACGTTATACGTTGTTACGTAATGCTACATTACGTTATACGTCTTAACGTTATAGTATATAACGTCATACGTCTATTACGTAATAGTATATAACGTTATACGTCATTAAGTAAAAGAATATAACGCTATACGTAATAACGTAATAGTAGATGACGTTATACTTTGTTACGTAATGCTACATAACGTTATACGTTATTAAGTAATAGTATATAACGTTATACGTTGTTACGTAATGCTACATAACGTTATACGTCATTACGTTATGTTATATAATGTTATACGTTGTTACGTAATGCTACATAACGTTATACGTCATTACGTAATAGTAAATGACGTTATACGTTGTTAAGTAATAATACATAACGTTATACGTCATTACGTTATAGTATATAATGTTATACGTTGTTACGTAATGCTACATAACGTTATACGTCATTACGTAATAGTAAATGACGTTATACGTTGTTAAGTAATAATACATAACGTTATACGTCATTACGTAATAGTATAAAACGTTATACGTTGTTACGTAATCCTACATAACGTTATACGTCATTACGTTATAGTATATAACGTTATACGTTATTACGTAGTAGTTTCTAACGTTATACGTTGTTACGTATTGCTATATAACGTTATACGCCATTACGTAATAGTATATAACGTTATACGTTGTTACGTAATGCTACATAACGTTATACGTCATTACGTAATAGTATATAACGTTACACGTTGTTACGTAATGCTACATAACGTTATACGTCATTACGTTATAGTATATAACGTTATACGTCATTAAGTAAAAGAATATAACGTTATACGTAATAACGTAATAGTAAATGACGTTATACGTTGTTACGTAATGCTACATTATGTTATACGTCATTACGTAATAGTATGTAACGTTATACGTTGTTACGTAATGCTACATAACGTTATACGTCATTACGTTATAGTATATAACGTTATACGTTATTACGTAATAGTTTATAACGTTATACGTTGTTACGTAATGCTACATAACGTTATACGTCATTACGTTATAGTATATAACGTTATACGTCTATTACGTAATAGTATATAACAATACGTTATTACGTAATAGTAAATGACGTTATACGTTGTTACGTAATGATACATAACGTTATACGTCATTACGTTGTAGTATATAACGTTATACGTTGTTACGTAATGCTACATAACGTTATACGTCAATACGTAATAGTATATAACGTTATACGTTGTTACGTAATGCTACAGAACATTATACGGCACTACGTAATAGTATATAACGTTATACGTTGTTACGTAATGCTACATAGCGTTATACGTCATTACGTTATACTATATAACGTTATACGTTATTACTTAGTAGTTTATAACGTTATACGTTGTTACGTATTGCTACACAACGTTATACGCCATTACGTAATAGTATATAACGTTATACGTTGTTACGTAATGCTACATAACGTTATACGTCATTACGTTATAGTATATAACGTTATACGTCATTACGTAATAGTATATAACGTTATACGTTGTTACGTAATGCTACATAGCGTTATACGTCATTACGTTATAGTATATAACGTTATACGTCATTAAGTAAAAGAATATAACGTTATACGTAATAACGTAGTAGTAAATGACGTTATACGTTGTTACGTGATGCTACATTACGTTATACGTCTTAACGTTATAGTATATAACGTCATACGTCTATTACGTAATAGTATATAACGTTATACGTTATTACGTAATAGTAAATGACGTTATACGTTGTTACGTAATGATACATAACGTTATACGTCATTACGTTGTAGTATATAACGTTATACGTTGTTACGTAATGCTACATAACGTTATACGTAATAACGTAATAGTATATAACGTTATACGTTGTTACGTAATGCTACATAACGTTATACGTCATTACGTTATAATATATCGTTATACGTCATAAAGTAAAAGAATATAACGCTATACGTAATAACGTAATAGTAGATGACGTTATACTTTGTTACGTAATGCTACATAACGTTATACGTCATTACGTAATAGTATATAACGTTATACGTTATTACGTAATAGTAAATGACGTTATACGTTGTTATGTAATAATTCATAACGTTATACGTCATTACGTAATAGTAAATGACGTTTTACGTTGTTACGTAATAATACATAACGTTATACGTCATTACGTAATAGTATATAACGTTATACGTAGTTACGTAATGCTACATAACGTTATACGTCATTACGTTATAGTATATATCGTTATACGTCATAAATTAAAAGAATATAACGCTATACGTAATAACGTAATAGTAGATGACGTTATACTTTGTTACGTAATGCTACATAACGTTATACGTTATTAAGTAATAGTATATAACGTTATACGTTGTTAAGTAATAATACATAACGTTATACGTCATTACGTAATAGTATAAAACGTTATACGTTGTTACGTAATCCTACATAACGTTATACGTCATTACGTTATAGTATATAACGTTATACGTTATTACGTAGTAGTTTCTAACGTTATACGTTGTTACGTATTGCTATATAACGTTATACGCCATTACGTAATAGTATATAACGTTATACGTTGCTACGTAATGCTACATAACGTTATACGTCATTACGTAATAGTATATAACGTTACACGTTGTTACGTAATGCTACATAACGTTATAGGTCATTACGTTATAGTATATAACGTTATACGTCATTAAGTAAAAGAATATAACGTTATACGTAATAACGTAATAGTAAATGACGCTATACGTTGTTACGTAATGCTACATTATGTTATACGTCATTACGTAATAGTATGTAAAGTTATACGTTGTTACTTAATGCTGCATAACATTATACGGCACTACGTAATAGTATATAACGTTATACGTTGTTCCGTAATGCTACATAGCGTTATACGTCATTTCGTTATAGTATATAACGTTATACGTCATTAAGTAAAAGAATATAACGTTATACGTAATAACGTAATAGTAAATGACGTTATACGTTGCTACGTAGTGCTACATTACGTTATACGTCATTACGTTATACTATATAACGTTATACGTTATTACTTAGTAGTTTATAACGTTATACGTTGTTACGTATTGCTACATAACGTTATACGCCATTACGTAATAGTATATAACGTTAGACGTTGTTACGTAATGCTACATAACGTTATACGTCATTACGTTATAGTATATAACGTTATACGTCATTACGTAATAGTAGATAACGTTATACGTTGTTACGTAATGCTACATAGCGTTATACGTCATTACGTTATAGTATATAACGTTATACGTCATTAAGTAAAAGAATATAACGTTATACGTAATAACGTAATAGTAAATGACGTTATACGTTGTTACGTAATGCTACATTACGTTATACGTCTTAACGTTATAGTATATAACGTTATACGTTATTACGTAGTAGTTTATAACGTTATACGTTGTTACGTAATAGTAAATGACGTTATACGTTGTTACGTAATGATAAATAACGTTATACGTCATTACGTTGTAGTATATAACGTTATACGTTGTTACGTAATGCTACATAACGTTATACGTCATTACGTTATAGTATATAACGTTATACGTCATTAAGTAAAAGAATATAACGTTATACGTAATAACGTAATAGTAAATGACGTTATACGTTGTTACGTAATGCTACATTATGTTATACGTCATTACGTAATAGTATGTAACGTTATACGTTGTTACGTAATGCTACATAACGTTATACGTCATTACGTTATAGTATATAACGTTATACGTTATTACGTAATAGTTTATAACGTTATACGTTGTTACGTAATGCTACATAACGTTATACGTCATTACGTTATACTATATAACGTTATACGTTATTACTTAGTAGTTTATAACGTTATACGTTGTTACGTATTGCTACATAACGTTATACGCCATTACGTAATAGTATATAACGTTATACGTTGTTACGTAATGCTACATAGCGTTATACGTCATTACGTTATAGTATATAACGTTATACGTCATTAAGTAAAAGAATATAACGTTATACGTAATAACGTAATAGTAAATGACGTTATACGTTGTTACGTAATGCTACATTACGTTATACGTCTTAACGTTATAGTATATAACGTTATACGTTATTACGTAGTAGTTTATAACGTTATACGTTGTTACGTAATAGTAAATGACGTTATACGTTGTTACGTAATGATAAATAACGTTATACGTCATTACGTTATACTATATAACGTTATACGTCATTAAGTAAAAGAATTTAACGACATACGTAATAACGTAATAGTAAATGACGTTATACTTTGTTACGTAATGCTACATAGCGTTATACGTCTATTACGTAATAGTATATAACGTCATACGTCTATTACGTAATAGTATATAACGTTATACGTTATTACGTAATAGTAAATGACGTTATACGTTGTTACGTAATGATACATAACGTTATACGTCATTACGTTGTAGTATATAACGTTATACGTTGTTACGTAATGCTACATAACGTTATACGTAATAACGTAATAGTAAATGACGTTATACTTTGTTACGTAATGCTACATAACGTTATACGTCTATTACGTAATAGTATATAACGTTATACGTCTATTACGTAATAGTATATAACGTCATACGTTATTACGTAATAGTAAATGACGTTATACGTTGTTACGTAATGATACATAACGTTATACGTCATTACGTTGTAGTATATAACGTTACACGTTGTTACGTAATGCTACATAACGTTATACGTCAATACGTAATAGTATATAACGTTATACGTTGTTACGTAATGCTACATAACGTTATACGTCATTACGTTATAATATATCGTTATACGTCATAAAGTAAAAGAATATAACGCTATACGTAATAACGTAATAGTAGATGACGTTATACTTTGTTACGTAATGCTACATAACGTTATACGTCATTACGTTATAGTATATAACGTTATACGTCTATTACGTAATAGTATATAACAATACGTTATTACGTAATAGTAAATGACGTTATACGTTGTTATGTAATAATTCATAACGTTATACGTCATTACGTTATAGTATATAACGTTATACGTTGTTACGTAATGCTACATAACATTATACGGCACTACGTAATAGTATATAACGTTATACGTTGTTACGTAATGCTACATAGCGTTATACGTCATTTCGTTATAGTATATAACGTTATACGTCATTAAGGAAAAGAATATAACGTTATACGTAATAACGTAATAGTAAATGACGTTATACGTTGCTACGTAATGCTACATTACGTTATACGTGATTACGTTATACTATATAACGTTATACGTTATTACTTAGTAGTTTATAACGTTATACGTTGTTACGTATTGCTACATAACGTTATACGCCATTACGTAATAGTATATAACGTTATACGTTGTTACGTAATAGTAAATGACGTTATACGTTGTTACGTAATGATAAATAACGTTATACGTCATTACGTTGTAGTATATAACGTTATACGTTGTTACGTAATGCTACATAACGTTATACGTAATAACGTAATAGTAAATGACGTTATACTTTGTTACATAATGCTACATAACGTTATACGTCTATTACGTAATAGTATATAACGTCATACGTATATTACGTAATAGTATATAACGTTATACGTTGTTACGTAATAGTAAATGACGTTATACGTTGTTACGTAATGATACATAACGTTATACGTCTATTACGTAATAGTATATAACGTCATACGTCTATTACGTAATAGTATATAACGTTATACGTTGTTACGTAATAGTAAATGACGTTATACGTTGTTACGTAATGATACATAACGTTATACGTCATTACGTTGTACTATATAACGTTATACGTTGTTACGTAATGCTACATAACGTTATACGTCAATACGTAATAGTATATAACGTTACACGTTGTTACGTAATGCTACATAACGTTATACGTCATTACGTTATAATATATCGTTATACGTCATAAAGTAAAAGAATATAACGCTATACGTAATAACGTAATAGTAGGTGACGTTATACTTTGTAACGTAATGCTACATAACGTTATACGTCATTACGTTATAGTATATAACGTTATACGTCTATTACGTAATAGTGTATAACAATACGTTATTACGTAATAGTATATAACAATACGTTATTACGTAATAGTATATAACAATACGTTATTACGTAATAGTAAATGACGTTATACGTTGTTATGTAACAATTCATAACGTTATACGTCATTAGGTAATAGTAAATGACGTTTTACGTTGTTACGTAATAATACATAACGTTATACGTCATTACGTAATAGTATATAACGTTATACGTAGTTACGTAATGCTACATAACGTTATACGTCATTACGTTATATTATATAATGTTATACGTTGTTACGTAATGCTACATAACGTTATACGTCATTACGTAATAGTAAATGACGTTATACGTTGTTAAGTAATAATACATAACGTTATACGTCATTACGTAATAGTATAAAACGTTATTCGTCATTACGTTATAATATATAACGTTATACGTCATTAAGTAAAAGAATTTAACGACATACGTAATAACGTAATAGTAAATGACGTTACACGTTGTTACGTAATGCTACATAACGTTATACGTCATTACGTTATAATATATCGTTATACGTCATAAAGTAAAAGAATATAACGCTATACGTAATAACGTAATAGTAGGTGACGTTATACTTTGTAACGTAATGCTACATAACGTTATACGTCATTACGTTATAGTATATAACGTTATACGTCTATTACGTAATAGTGTATAACAATACGTTATTACGTAATAGTATATAACAATACGTTATTACGTAATAGTATATAACAATACGTTATTACGTAATAGTAAATGACGTTATACGTTGTTATGTAACAATTCATAACGTTATACGTCATTAGGTAATAGTAAATGACGTTTTACGTTGTTATGTAATAATTCATAACGTTATACGTCATTACGTTATAGTATATAACGTTATACGTTGTTACGTAATGCTACATAACATTATACGGCACTACGTAATAGTATATAACGTTATACGTTGTTACGTAATGCTACATAGCGTTATACGTCATTTCGTTATAGTATATAACGTTATACGTCATTAAGGAAAAGAATATAACGTTATACGTAATAACGTAATAGTAAATGACGTTATACGTTGCTACGTAATGCTACATTACGTTATACGTGATTACGTTATACTATATAACGTTATACGTTATTACTTAGTAGTTTATAACGTTATACGTTGTTACGTATTGCTACATAACGTTATACGCCATTACGTAATAGTATATAACGTTATACGTTGTTACGTAATAGTAAATGACGTTATACGTTGTTACGTAATGATAAATAACGTTATACGTCATTACGTTGTAGTATATAACGTTATACGTTGTTACGTAATGCTACATAACGTTATACGTAATAACGTAATAGTAAATGACGTTATACTTTGTTACATAATGCTACATAACGTTATACGTCTATTACGTAATAGTATATAACGTCATACGTATATTACGTAATAGTATATAACGTTATACGTTGTTACGTAATAGTAAATGACGTTATACGTTGTTACGTAATGATACATAACGTTATACGTCTATTACGTAATAGTATATAACGTCATACGTCTATTACGTAATAGTATATAACGTTATACGTTGTTACGTAATAGTAAATGACGTTATACGTTGTTACGTAATGATACATAACGTTATACGTCATTACGTTGTACTATATAACGTTATACGTTGTTACGTAATGCTACATAACGTTATACGTCAATACGTAATAGTATATAACGTTACACGTTGTTACGTAATGCTACATAACGTTATACGTCATTACGTTATAATATATCGTTATACGTCATAAAGTAAAAGAATATAACGCTATACGTAATAACGTAATAGTAGGTGACGTTATACTTTGTAACGTAATGCTACATAACGTTATACGTCATTACGTTATAGTATATAACGTTATACGTCTATTACGTAATAGTGTATAACAATACGTTATTACGTAATAGTATATAACAATACGTTATTACGTAATAGTATATAACAATACGTTATTACGTAATAGTAAATGACGTTATACGTTGTTATGTAACAATTCATAACGTTATACGTCATTAGGTAATAGTAAATGACGTTTTACGTTGTTACGTAATAATACATAACGTTATACGTCATTACGTAATAGTATATAACGTTATACGTAGTTACGTAATGCTACATAACGTTATACGTCATTACGTTATATTATATAATGTTATACGTTGTTACGTAATGCTACATAACGTTATACGTCATTACGTAATAGTAAATGACGTTATACGTTGTTAAGTAATAATACATAACGTTATACGTCATTACGTAATAGTATAAAACGTTATTCGTCATTACGTTATAATATATAACGTTATACGTCATTAAGTAAAAGAATTTAACGACATACGTAATAACGTAATAGTAAATGACGTTACACGTTGTTACGTAATGCTACATAACGTTATACGTCATTACGTTATAATATATCGTTATACGTCATAAAGTAAAAGAATATAACGCTATACGTAATAACGTAATAGTAGGTGACGTTATACTTTGTAACGTAATGCTACATAACGTTATACGTCATTACGTTATAGTATATAACGTTATACGTCTATTACGTAATAGTGTATAACAATACGTTATTACGTAATAGTATATAACAATACGTTATTACGTAATAGTATATAACAATACGTTATTACGTAATAGTAAATGACGTTATACGTTGTTATGTAACAATTCATAACGTTATACGTCATTAGGTAATAGTAAATGACGTTTTACGTTGTTACGTAATAATACATAACGTTATACGTAATAACGTAATAGTAAATGACGTTATACGTTGCTACGTAATGCTACATTACGTTATACGTGATTACGTTATACTATATAACGTTATACGTTATTACTTAGTAGTTTATAACGTTATACGTTGTTACGTATTGCTACATAACGTTATACGCCATTACGTAATAGTATATAACGTTATACGTTGTTACGTAATAGTAAATGACGTTATACGTTGTTACGTAATGATAAATAACGTTATACGTCATTACGTTGTAGTATATAACGTTATACGTTGTTACGTAATGCTACATAACGTTATACGTAATAACGTAATAGTAAATGACGTTATACTTTGTTACGTAATGCTACATAACGTTATACGTCTATTACGTAATAGTATATAACGTCATACGTATATTACGTAATAGTATATAACGTTATACGTTGTTACGTAATAGTAAATGACGTTATACGTTGTTACGTAATGATACATAACGTTATACGTCTATTACGTAATAGTATATAACGTCATACGTCTATTACGTAATAGTATATAACGTTATACGTTGTTACGTAATAGTAAATGACGTTATACGTTGTTACGTAATGCTACATAACGTTATACGTCATTACGTTATAGTATATAACGTTATACGTCATTAAGTAAAAGAATATAACGTTATACGTAATAACGTAATAGTAAATGACGTTATACTTTGTTACGTAATGCTAAATAACGTTATACGTCTATTACGTAATAGTATATAACGTCATACGTCTATTACGTAATAGTATATAACGTTATACGTTATTACGTAATAGTAAATGACGTTATACGTTGTTACGTAATGATACATAACGTTATACGTCATTACGTTGTAGTATATAACGTTATACGTTGTTACGTAATGCTACATAACTTTATACGTCAATACGTAATAGTATATAACGTTATACGTTGTCACGTAATGCTACATAACGTTATACGTCATTACGTTATAGTATATATCGTTATACGTCATAAAGTAAAAGAATATAACGCTACACGTAATGACGTAATAGTACATGACGTTATACTTTGTTACGTAATGCTACATAACGTTATACGTTATTACGTAATAGTGCATAACGTTATACGTTGTTACGTAATGCTACATGACGTTATACGTCATTACGTTATAGTATATAAGGTTATACGTTGTTACGTAATGCTACATAACGTTATACGTCATTACGTAATAGTACATAACGTTATACGTTGTTACGTAATACTATATAACGTAAGAGTTGTATCGTAATGCTACATAACGTTATACGTTATTACGTAATAGTAAATGACGTTACACGTTGTTACGTAATGATACATAGAGTTATACGTCATTACGTTATAGTATATAACGTTATACGTTGTTACGTAATAGTAAATGACGTTATACGTTGTTTCGTAATGCTACATAGCGTTATACGTCATTACGTTATAGTATATAACGTTATACGTTGTTACGTAATAGTAAATGACGTTATACGTTGTTTCGTAATGCTACATAGCGTTATACGTCATTACGTTATATTATATAACGTTATACGTCATTAAGTAAAAGAATATAACGTTATACGTAATAACGTAATAGTAAATGACGTTATACGTTGCTACGTAATGCTACATTACGTTATACGTCATTACGTTATACTATATAACGTTATACGTTATTACTTAGTAGTTTATAACGTTATACGTTGTTACGTATTGCTACATAACGTTATACGCCATTACGTAATAGTATATAACGTTATACGTTGTTACGTAATGCTACATAGCGTTATACGTCATTACGTTATAGTATATAACGTTATACGTCATTAAGTAAAAGAATATAACGTTATACGTAATAACGTAATAGTAAATGACGTAATACGTTGTTACGCAATGCTACATAGCGTTATACGTCGTTACGTTATAGTATATAACGTTATACGTCATTAAGTAAAAGAATATAACGTTATACATAATAACGTAATAGTAAATGACGTTATACGTTGTTACGTAATGCTACATTACGTTATACGTCATTACGTTATAGTATATAACGTTACACGTTGTTACGTAATGCTACATAACGTTATACGTCATTACGTTATAGTATATAACGTTATTCGTCTATTACGTAATAGTAAATGACGTTATACGTTGTTACGTAATGATACATAACGTTATACGTCATTACGTTATAGTATATAACGTTATACGTCAGTACGTAATAGTATAAAACGTTATACGTTGTTACGTAATGCTACATAACGTTATACGTTATTACGTAGTAGTTTATAACGTTATACGTTGTTACGTATTGCTATACAACGTTATACGCCATTACGTAATAGTATATAACGTTATACGTTGTTACGTAATGCTACATAACGTTATACGTCATTACGTAATAGTATATAACGTTACACGTTGTTACGTAATGCTACATAACGTTATACGTCATTACGTTATAGTATATAACGTTATACGTCATTAAGTAAAAGAATATAACGTTATACGTAATAACGTAATAGTAAATGACGTTATACGTTGTCACGTAATGCTACATGATGTTATACGTCATTACGTAATAGTATGTAACGTTATACGTTGTTACGTAATGCTATATAACGTTATACGCCATTACGTAATAGTATATAACGTTATACGTTGTTACGTAATGCTACATAACGTTATACGTCATTGCGTTATAGAATATAACTTTGTACGTTATTACGTAATAGTTTATAACGTTATACGTTGTTACGTAATGCTACATAACGTTATACGTCATTACGTTATAATATATAACTTTATACGTTGATATTTAATGCTATATAACGTTATACACCATTACGTAATAGTATATAACGTTATACGTTGTTACGTAATGCTACATTATGTTATACGTCATTACGTTGTAGTATATAACGTTATACGTTGTTCCGTAATGCTACATAACGTTATACGTCATTACGTTATAGTATATAACGTTATACATCATTAAGTAAAAGAATATAACGTTATACGTAATAACGTCATAGTAAATGACGTTATACTTTGTTACGTAATGCTAAATAACGTTATACGTCTATTACGTAATAGTATATAACGTCATACGTCTATTACGTAATAGTATATAACGTTATACGTTATTACGTAATAGTAAATGACGTTATACGTTGTTACGTAATGATACATAACGTTATACGTCATTACGTTGTAGTATATAACGTTATACATTGTTACGTAATGCTACATAACGTTATACGTCAATACGTAATAGTATATAACGTTATACGTTGTCACGTAATGCTACATAACGTTATACGTCATTACGTTATAGTATATATCGTTATGCGTCATAAAGTAAAAGAATATAACGCTATACGTAATAACGTAATAGTAGATGACGTTATACTTAGTTACGTAATGCTACATAACGTTATACGTTATTACGTAATAGTGCATAACGTTATACGTTGTTACGTAATGCTACATGACGTTATACGGCATTACGTTATAGTATATAAGGTTATACGTTGTTACGTAATGCTACATAACGTTATACGTCATTACGTAATAGTACATAACGTTATACGTTGTTACGTAATACTATGTAACGTAAGAGTTGTATCGTAATGCTACATAACGTTATACGTTATTACGTAATAGTAAATGACGTTACACGTTGTTACGTAATGATACATAGAGTTATACGTCATTACGTTATAGTATATAACGTTACACGCTGTTACGTAATGCTACATAACGTTATACGTCATTACGTTATAGTATATAACGTTCTACGTCATTAAATAAAAGAATATAACGTTATACGTAATAACGTAATAGTAAATGACATTATACGTTGTTACGTAATGCCACATTATGTTATACGTCCTTACGTTATAGTATATAACATTATACGTTATTACGTAATAGTGTATAACGTTATACGTTGTTACGTATTGCTACATAACGTTATACGCCATTACGTAATAGTATATAACGTTATACGTTATTACGTAATAGTAAATGACGTTATACGTTGTTACGTAATGATACATAACCTTATACGTCATTACGTTATAGTATATAACGTTATACGTTGTTACGTAATGCTACATAACGTTATACGTCATTACGTTATAGTATATATCGTTATACGTCATAAAGTAAAAGATTATAACGTTATACGTAATAACGTAATAGTAGATGACGTTATACTTTGTTACGTAATGCTACATAACGTTATACGTCATTACGTTATAATATATAACGCCATACGTAGTTACGTAATGCTACATAACGTTATACGTCATTGCGTTATAGTATATAACGTTATACGTTGTTACGTAATACTACATAACATTATACGGCATTACGTAATAGTATATAACGTTATACGTTGTTACGTAATACTACATAACATTATACGGCATTACGTAATAGTATATAACGTTATACGTCATTAAGTAAAAGAATATAACGTTATACGTAATAACGTAATAGTAGATGACGTTATACGTTGTTACGTAATGCTACATTATGTTATACGACATTACGTAATAGTATGTAACGTTATACGTTGTTACGTAATGCTATATAACGTTATACGCCATTACGTAATAGTATATAACGTTATACGTTGTTACGTAATGCTACATTATGTTATACGTCATTACGTTGTAGTATATAACGTTATACGTTGTTACGTAATGCTACATAACGTTATACGTCATTACGTTATAGTATATAACGTTATACGTCATTAAGTAAAAGAATATAACGTTATACGTAATAACGTAATAGTAAATGACGTTATACTTTGTTACGTAATGCTAAATAACGTTATACGTCTATTACGTAATAGTATATAACGTCATACGTCTATTACGTAATAGTATATAACGTTATACGTTATTACGTAATAGTAAATGACGTTATACGTTGTTACGTAATGATACATAACGTTATACGTCATTACGTTGTAGTATATAACGTTATACGTTGTTACGTAATGCTACATAACGTTATACGTCAATACGTAATAGTATATAACGTTATACGTTGTCACGTAATGATACATAACGTTATACGTCATTACTTTATAGTATTTATCGTTATACGTCATAAAGTAAAAGAATATAACGCTATACGTAATAACGTAATAGTAGATGACGTTATACATTGTTACGTAATGCTACATAACGTTATACGTTATTACGTAATAGTGCATAACGTTATACGTTGTTACGTAATGCTACATGACGTTATACGTCATTACGTTATAGTATATAAGGTTATACGTTGTTACGTAATGCTACATAACGTTATACGTCATTACGTAATAGTACATAACGTTATACGTTGTTACGTAATACTACATAACGTAAGAGTTGTATCGTAATGCTACATAGCGTTATACGTCATTTCGTTATAGTATATAACGGTATACGTCATTAAGTAAAAGAATATAACGTTATACGTAATAACGTAATAGTAAATGACGTTATACGTTGCTACGTAATGCTACATTACGTTATACTTCATTACGTTATACTATATAACGTTATACGTTATTACTTAGTAGTTTATAACGTTATACGTTGTTACGTATTGCTACATAACGTTATACGTCATTACGTTATAGTATATAACGTTATACGTCATTACGTAATAGTATATAACGTTATACGTTGTTACGTAATGCTACATAACGTTATACGTCATTACGTTATAGTATATAACGTTATACGTCATTACGTAATAGTATATAACGTTATACGTTGTTACGTAATGCTACATAGCGTTATACGTCATTACGTTATAGTATATAACGTTATACGTCATTAAGTAAAAGAATATAACGTTATACGTAATAACGTAATAGTAAATGACGTTATACGTTGTTACGTAATGCTACATTACGTTATACGTCATTACGTTGTAGTATATAACGTTATACGTTGTTACGTAATGCTACATAACGTTATACGTCTATTACGTAATAGTATATAACGTCATACGTCTATTACGTAATAGTATATAACGTTATACGTTATTACGTAATAGTAAATGACGTTATACGTTGTTACGTAATGATACATAACGTTATACGTCATTACGTTGTAGTATATAACGTTATACGTTGTTACGTAATGCTACATAACGTTATACGTCAATACGTAATAGTATATAACGTTATACGTTGTCACGTAATGATACATAACGTTATACGTCATTACTTTATAGTATTTATCGTTATGCGTCATAAAGTAAAAGAATATAACGTTATACGTAATAACGTAATAGTAAATGACGTTATACGTTGTTACGTAATGCTACATTATGTTATACGTCATTACGTAATAGTATGTAACGTTATACGTTGTTACGTAATGCTACATAACGTTATACGTCATTACGTTATAGTATATAACGTTATACGTTATTACGTAATAGTTTATAACGTTATACGTTGTTACGTAATGCTACATAACGTTATACGTCATTACGTTATAGTATATAACGTTATACGTCTATTACGTAATAGTATGTAACAATACGTTATTACGTAATAGTAAATGACGTTATACGTTGTTACGTAATGATACATAACGTTATACGTCATTACGTTGTAGTATATAACGTTATACGTTGTTACGTAATGCTACATAACGTTATACGTCAATACGTAATAGTATATAACGTTATACGTTGTTACGTAATGCTACAGAACATTATACGGCACTACGTAATAGTATATAACGTTATACGTTGTTACGTAATGCTACATAGCGTTATACGTCATTACGTTATAGTATATTACGTTATACGTCATTAAGTAAAAGAATATAATGTTATACGTAATAACGTAATAGTAAATGACGTTATACGTTGCTACGTAATGCTACATTATGTTATACGTCATTACTTTATACTATATAACGTTATACGTTATTACTTCGTAGTTTATAACGTTATACGTTGTTACGTATTGCTACATAACGTTATACGCCATTACGTAATAGTATATAACGTTATACGTTGTTACGTAATGCTACATAACGTTATACGTCATTACGTTATAGTATATAACGTTATACGTCATTAAGTAATAGTATATATCGTTATACGTTGTTACGTAATGCTACATAGCGTTATACGTCATTACGTTATTATATATATCGTTATACGTCATTAAGTAAAAGAATATAACGTTATACGTAATAACGTAATAGTAAATGACGTTATACGTTGTTACGTAATGCTACATTACGTTATACGTCTTAACGTTATAGTATATAACGTTATACGTTATTACGTAGTAGTTTATAACGTTATGCATTGTTACGTAATAGTAAATGACGTTATACGTTGTTACGTAATGATACATAACGTTATACGTCATTACGTTGTAGTATATAACGTTATACGTTGTTACGTAATGCTACATAACGTTATACGTCAATACGTAATAGTATATAACGTTATACGTTGTTACGTAATGCTACATAACGTTATACGTCATTACGTTATAATATATCGTTATACGTCATAAAGTAAAAGAATATAACGCTATACGTAATAACGTAATAGTAAATGACGTTATACTTTGTTACGTAATGCTACATAACGTTATACGTCTATTACGTAATAGTATATAACGTCATACGTCTATTACGTAATAGTATATAACGTCATACGTTATTACGTAATAGTAAATGACGTTATACGTTGTTACGTAATGATACATAACGTTATACGTCATTACGTTGTAGTATATAACGTTATACGTTGTTACGTAATGCTACATAACGTTATACGTCAATACGTAATAGTATATAACGTTATACGTTGTTACGTAATGCTACATAACGTTATACGTCATTACGTTATAATATATCGTTATACGTCATAAAGTAAAAGAATATAACGCTATACGTAATAACGTAATAGTAGATGACGTTATACTTTGTTACGTAATGCTACATAACGTTATACGTCATTACGTTATAGTATATAACGTTATACGTCTATTACGTAATAGTATATAACAATACGTTATTACGTAATAGTAAATGACGTTATACGTTGTTATGTAATAATTCATAACGTTATACGTCATTACGTAATAGTAAATGACGTTTTACGTTGTTACGTAATAATACATAACGTTATACGTCATTACGTAATAGTATATAAAGTTATACGTAGTTACGTAATGCTACATAACGTTATACGTCCTTACGTTATAGTATATATCGTTATACGTCATAAAGTAAAAGAATATAACGCTATACGTAATAACGTAATAGTAGATGACGTTATACTTTGTTACGTAATGCTACATAACGTTATACGTTATTAAGTAATAGTATATAACGTTATACGTTGTTACGTAATGCTACATAACGTTATACGTCATTACGTTATATTATATAATGTTATACGTTGTTACGTAATGCTACATAACGTTATAAGTCATTACGTAATAGTAAATGACGTTATACGTTGTTAAGTAATAATACATAACGTTATACGTCATTACGTTATAGTATATAATGTTATACGTTGTTACGTAATGCTACATAACGTTATACGTCATTACGTAATAGTAAATGACGTTATACGTTGTTAAGTAATAATACATAACGTTATACGTCATTACGTAATAGTATAAAACGGTATACGTTGTTACGTAATCCTACATAACGTTATACGTCATTACGTTATAGTATATAACGTTATACGTTATTACGTAGTAGTTTCTAACGTTATACGTTGTTACGTATTGCTATATAACGTTATACGCCATTACGTAATAGTATATAACGTTATACGTTGTTACGTAATGCTACATAACGTTATACGTCATTACGTAATAGTATATAACGTTACACGTTGTTACGTAATGCTACATAACGTTATAGGTCATTACGTTATAGTATATAACGTTATACGTCATTAAGTAAAAGAATATAACGTTATACGTAATAACGTAATAGTAAATGACGTTATACGTTGTTACGTAATGCTACATTATGTTATACGTCATTACGTAATAGTATGTAAAGTTATACGTTGTTACTTAATGCTACATAACGTTATACGTCATTACGTTATAGTATATAACGTTATACGTTGTTATGTAATGCTACATAACATTATACGGCACTACGTAATAGTATATAACGTTATACGTTGTTACGTAATGCTACATAGCGTTATACGTCATTTCGTTATAGTATATAACGTTATACGTCATTAAGTAAAAGAATATAACGTTATACGTAATAACGTAATAGTAAATGACGTTATACGTTGCTACGTAATGCTACATTACGTTATACGTCATTACGTTATACTATATAACGTTATACGTTATTACTTAGTAGTTTATAACGTTATACGTTGTTACGTATTGCTACATAACGTTATACGCCATTACGTAATAGTATATAACGTTATACGTTGTTACGTAATGCTACATAACGTTATACGTCATTACGTTATAGTATATAACGTTATACGTCATTACGTAATAGTATATAACGCTATACGTTGTTACGTAATGCTACATAGCGTTATACGTCATTACGTTATAGTATATAACGTTATACGTCATTACGTTATAATATATAACGTTATACGTTGTTACTTAATGCTACATAACGTTATACGTCATTACGTTATACTATATAACGTTATACGTTGTTACGTAATAGTAAATGACGTTATACGTTGTTACGTAATGATACATAACGTTATACGTCATTACGTTGTAGTATATAACGTTATACGTTGTTACGTAATGCTACATAACGTTATACGTAATAACGTAATAGTAAATGACGTTATACTTTGTTACGTAATGCTACATAACGTTATACGTTGTTACGTAATGATACATAACGTTATACGTCATTACGTTGTAGTATATAACGTTATACGTTGTTACGTAATGCTACATAACGTTATACGTCATTACGTTATAGTATATAACGTTATACGTCATTAAGTAAAAGAATATAACGTTATACGTAATAACGTAATAGTAAATGACGTTATACGTTGTTACGTAATGCTACATTATGTTATACGTCATTACGTTGTAGTATATAACGTTATACGTTGTTACGTAATGCTACATAACGTTATACGTCATTACGTTATAGTATATAACGCTATACGTTATTACGTAATAGTTTATAACGTTATACGTTGTTACGTAATGCTACATAGCGTTATACGTCTATTACGTAATAGTATATAACGTCATACGTCTATTACGTAATAGTATATAACGTTATACGTTGTTACGTAATGCTACATAACGTTATACGTCATTACGTTATAGTATATAACGTTATACGTCATTAAGTAAAAGAATATAACGTTATACGTAATAACGTAATAGTAAATGACGTTATACTTTGTTACGTAATGCTACATAACGTTATACGTTGTTACGTAATGATACATAACGTTATACGTCATTACGTTGTAGTATATAACGTTATACGTTGTTACGTAATGCTACATAACGTTATACGTCATTACGTTATAGTATATAACGCTATACGTTATTACGTAATAGTTTATAACGTTATACGTTGTTACGTAATGCTACATAGCGTTATACGTCATTACGTTATAGTATATAACGTTATACGTCATTAAGTAAAAGAATATAACGTTATACGTAATAACGTAATAGTAAATAACGTTATACGTTGTTACGTAATGCTACATTACGTTATACGTCTTAACGTTATAGTATATAACGTAATACGTTATTACGTAGTAGTTTATAACGTTATACGTTGTTACGTAATTGTAAATGACGTTATACGTTGTTACGTAATGATAAATAACGTTATACGTCATTACGTTGTAGTATATAACGTTATACGTTGTTACGTAATGCTACATAACGTTATACGTCATTACGTTATAGTATATAACGTTATACGTCATTAAGTAAAAGAATATAACGTTATACGTAATAACGTAATAGTAAATGACGTTATACGTTGTTACGTAATGCTACATTATGTTATACGTCATTACGTAATAGTATGTAACGTTATACGTTGTTACGTAATGCTACATAACGTTATACGTCATTACGTTATAGTATATAACGTTATACGTTATTACGTAATAGTTTATAACGTTATACGTTGTTACGTAATGCTACATAACGTTATACGTCATTATGTTATAATATATAACGTTATACGTTGTTACTTAATGCTACATAACGTTATACGTCATTACGTTATAGTATATAACGTTATACGTTGTTACGTAATAGTAAATGACGTTATACGTTGTTACGTAATGATACATAACGTTATACGTCATTACGTTGTAGTATATAACGTTATACGTTGTTACGTAATGCTACATAACGTTATACGTAATAACGTAATAGTAAATGACGTTATACTTTGTTACGTAATGCTACATAACGTTATACGTCTATTACGTAATAGTATATAACGTCATACGTCTATTACGTAATAGTATATAACGTTATACGTTGATACGTAATAGTAAATGACGTTATACGTTGTTACGTAATGATACATAACGTTATACGTCTATTACGTAATAGTATATAACGTCATACGTCTATTACGTAATAGTATATAACGTTATACGTTGTTACGTAATAGTAAATGACGTTATACGTTGTTACGTAATGATACATAACGTTATACGTCATTACGTTGTAGTATATAACGTTATACGTTGTTACGTAATGCTACATAACGTTATACGTCAATACGTAATAGTATATAACGTTACACGTTGTTACGTAATGCTACATAACGTTATACGTCATTACGTTATAATATATCGTTATACGTCATAAAGTAAAAGAATATAACGCTATACGTAATAACGTAATAGTAGGTGACGTTATACTTTGTTACGTAATGCTACATAACGTTATACGTCATTACGTTATAGTATATAACGTTATACGTCTATTACGTAATAGTATATAACAATACGTCATTACGTTATAGTATATAACGTTATACGTTGTTACGTAATAGTAAATGACGTTATACGTTGTTACGTAATGATACATAACGTTATACGTCATTACGTTGTAGTATATAACGTTATACGTTGTTACGTAATGCTACATAACGTTATACGTAATAACGTAATAGTAAATGACGTTATACTTTGTTACGTAATGCTACATAACGTTATACGTCTATTACGTAATAGTATATAACGTCATACGTCTATTACGTAATAGTATATAACGTTATACGTTGTTACGTAATAGTAAATGACGTTATACGTTGTTACGTAATGATACATAACGTTATACGTCATTACGTTGTAGTATATAACGTTATACGTTGTTACGTAATGCTACATAACGTTATACGTCAATACGTAATAGTATATAACGTTATACGTTGTTACGTAGTGCTACATAACGTTATACGTCATTACGTTATAATATATCGTTATACGTCATAAAGTAAAAGAATATAACGCTATACGTAATAACGTAATAGTAGGTGACGTTATACTTTGTTACGTATTGCTACATAACGTTATACGTCATTACGTAATAGTAAATGACGTTTTACGTTGTTACGTAATAATACATAACGTTATACGTCATTACGTAATAGTATATAACGTTATACGTAGTTACGTAATGCTACATAACGTTATACGTCATTACGTTATATTATATAATGTTATACGTTGTTACGTAATGCTACATAACGTTATACGTCATTACGTTATATTATATAATGTTATACGTTGTTACGTAATGCTACATAACGTTATACGTCATTACGTAATAGTAAATGACGTTATACGTTGTTAAGTAATAATACATAACGTTATACGTCATTACGTAATAGTATAAAACGTTATTCGTCATTACGTTATAATATATAACGTTATACGTCATTACGTAAAAGAATTTAACGACATACGTAATAACGTAATAGTAAATGACGTTATACTTTGTTACGTAATGCTACATAACGTTATACGTCAATTACGTAATAGTATATAACGTCATACGTCTATTACGTAATAGTATATAACGTTATACGTTATTACGTAATAGTAAATGACATTATACGTTGTTACGTAATGATACATAACGTTATACGTCATTACGTTGTAGTATATAACGTTATACGTTGTTACGTAATGCTACATAACGTTATACGTCATTACGTTATAGTATATAACGTTATACGTCATTAAGTAAAAGAATATAACGTTATACGTAATAACGTAATAGTAAATGACGTTATACTTTGTTACGTAATGCTAAATAACGTTATACGTCTATTACGTAATAGTATATAACGTCATACGTCTATTACGTAATAGTATATAACGTTATACGTTATTACGTAATAGTAAATGACGTTATACGTTGTTACGTAATGATACATAACGTTATACGTCATTACGTTGTAGTATATAACGTTATACGTTGTTACGTAATGCTACATAACTTTATACGTCAATACGTAATAGTATATAACGTTATACGTTGTCACGTAATGCTACATAACGTTATACGTCATTACGTTATAGTATATATCGTTATACGTCATAAAGTAAAAGAATATAACGCTACACGTAATGACGTAATAGTACATGACGTTATACTTTGTTACGTAATGCTACATAACGTTATACGTTATTACGTAATAGTGCATAACGTTATACGTTGTTACGTAATGCTACATGACGTTATACGTCATTACGTTATAGTATATAAGGTTATACGTTGTTACGTAATGCTACATAACGTTATACGTCATTACGTAATAGTACATAACGTTATACGTTGTTACGTAATACTATATAACGTAAGAGTTGTATCGTAATGCTACATAACGTTATACGTTATTACGTAATAGTAAATGACGTTACACGTTGTTACGTAATGATACATAGAGTTATACGTCATTACGTTATAGTATATAACGTTATACGTTGTTACGTAATAGTAAATGACGTTATACGTTGTTACGTAATGCTACATAGCGTTATACGTCATTACGTTATATTATATAACGTTATACGTCATTAAGTAAAAGAATATAACGTTATACGTAATAACGTAATAGTAAATGACGTTATACGTTGCTACGTAATGCTACATTACGTTATACGTCATTACGTTATACTATATAACGTTATACGTTATTACTTAGTAGTTTATAACGTTATACGTTGTTACGTATTGCTACATAACGTTATACGCCATTACGTAATAGTATATAACGTTATACGTTGTTACGTAATGCTACATAGCGTTATACGTCATTACGTTATAGTATATAACGTTATACGTCATTAAGTAAAAGAATATAACGTTATACGTAATAACGTAATAGTAAATGACGTTATACGTTGTTACGCAATGCTACATAGCGTTATACGTCGTTACGTTATAGTATATAACGTTATACGTCATTAAGTAAAAGAATATAACGTTATACATAATAACGTAATAGTAAATGACGTTATACGTTGTTACGTAATGCTACATTACGTTATACGTCATTACGTTATAGTATATAACGTTATACGTTATTACGTAGTAGTTTATAACGTTATACGTTGTTACGTATTGCTACATAACGTTATAAGCCATTACGTAATATTATATAACGTTATACGTTGTTACGTAATGCTACATAACGTTATACGTCATTACGTTATAGTATATAACGTTATACGTCATTAAGTAAAAGAATATAACGTTATACGTAATAACGTAATAGTAAATGACGTTATATTTTGTTACGTAATGCTACATAACGTTGTACGTATATTGCGTAATAGTATATAACGTTATACGTCTATTACGTAATAGTATATAACGTTATACGTCTATTACGTAATAGTATATAACGTTATTCGTCTATTACGTAATAGTAAATGACGTTATACGTTGTTACGTAATGCTACATAACGTTATACGTCATTACGTTATAGTATATATCGTTATACGTCATAAAGTAAAAGATTATAACGTTATACGTAATAACGTAATAGTAGATGACGTTATACTTTGTTACGTAATGCCACATTATGTTATACGTCCTTACGTTATAGTATATAACATTATACGTTATTACGTAATAGTGTATAACGTTATACGTTGTTACGTATTGCTACATAACGTTATACGCCATTACGTAATAGTATATAACGTTATACGTTATTACGTAATAGTAAATGACGTTATACGTTGTTACGTAATGATACATAACCTTATACGTCATTACGTTATAGTATATAACGTTATACGTTGTTACGTAATGCTACATAACGTTATACGTCATTACGTTATAGTATATATCGTTATACGTCATAAAGTAAAAGATTATAACGTTATACGTAATAACGTAATAGTAGATGACGTTATACTTTGTTACGTAATGCTACATAACGTTATACGTCATAACGTTATAATATATAACGCCATACGTAGTTACGTAATGCTACATAACGTTATACGTCATTACGTTATAGTATATAACGTTATACGTTGTTACGTAATACTACATAACATTATACGGCATTACGTAATAGTATATAACGTTATACGTTGTTACGTAATACTACATAACATTATACGGCATTACGTAATAGTATATAACGTCATACGTCATTAAGTAAAAGAATATAACGTTATACGTAATAACGTAATCGTAGATGACGTTATACGTTGTTACGTAATGCTACATTATGTTATACGACATTACGTAATAGTATGTAACGTTATACGTTGTTACGTAATGCTATATAACGTTATACGCCATTACGTAATAGTATATAACGTTATACGTTGTCACGTAATGCTACATAACGTTATACGTCATTACGTAATAGTATATAACGTTACACGTTGTTACGTAATGCTACATAACGTTATAAGACATTACGTTATAGTATATAACGTTATACGTCATTAAGTAAAAGAATATAACGTTATACATAATAACGTAATAGTAAATGACGTTATACGTTGTTACGTAATGCTACATTACGTTATACGTCATTACGTTATAGTATATAACGTTATACGTTATTACGTAGTAGTTTATAACGTTATACGTTGCTACGTATTGCTACATAACGTTATAAGCCATTACGTAATAGTATATAACGTTATACGTTGTTACGTAATGCTACATAACGTTATACGTCATTACGTTATAGTATATAACGTTATACGTCATTAAGTAAAAGAATATAACGTTATACGTAATAACGTAATAGTAAATGACGTTATATTTTGTTACGTAATGCTACATAACGTTGTACGTCTATTGCGTAATAGTATATAACGTTATACGTCTATTACGTAATAGTATATAACGTCATACGTCTATTACGTAATAGTATATAACGTTATACGTTATTACGTAATAGTAAATGACGTTATACGTTGTTACGTAATGATACATAACGTTATACGTCATTACGTTGTAGTATATAACGTTATACGTTGTTACGTAATGCTACATAACGTTATACGTCAATACGTAATAGTATATAACGTTATACGTTGTCACGTAATGCTACATAACGTTATACGTCATTACGTTATAGTATATATCGTTATGCGTCATAAAGTAAAAGAATATAACGCTATACGTAATAACGTAATAGTAGATGACGTTATACTTAGTTACGTAATGCTACATAACGTTATACGTTATTACGTAATAGTGCATAACGTTATACGTTGTTACGTAATGCTACATGACGTTATACGGCATTACGTTATAGTATATAAGGTTATACGTTGTTACGTAATGCTACATAACGTTATACGTCATTACGTAATAGTACATAACGTTATACGTTGTTACGTAATACTATGTAACGTAAGAGTTGTATCGTAATGCTACATAACGTTATACGTTATTACGTAATAGTAAATGACGTTACACGTTGTTACGTAATGATACATAGAGTTATACGTCATTACGTTATAGTATATAACGTTACACGCTGTTACGTAATGCTACATAACGTTATACGTCATTACGTTATAGTATATAACGTTCTACGTCATTAAGTAAAAGAATATAACGTTATACGTAATAACGTAATAGTAAATGACATTATACGTTGTTACGTAATGCCACATTATGTTATACGTCCTTACGTTATAGTATATAACATTATACGTTATTACGTAATAGTGTATAACGTTATACGTTGTTAGGTATTGCTACATAACGTTATACGCCATTACGTAATAGTATATAACGTTATACGTTATTACGTAATAGTAAATGACGTTATACGTTGTTACGTAATGATACATAACCTTATACGTCATTACGTTATAGTATATAACGTTATACGTTGTTACGTAATGCTACATAACGTTATACGTCATTACGTTATAGTATATATCGTTATACGTCATAAAGTAAAAGATTATAACGTTATACGTAATAACGTAATAGTAGATGACGTTATACTTTGTTACGTAATGCTACATAACGTTATACGTCATAACGTTATAATATATAACGCCATACGTAGTTACGTAATGCTACATAACGTTATACGTCATTACGTTATAGTATATAACGTTATACGTTGTTACGTAATACTACATAACATTATACGGCATTACGTAATAGTATATAACGTTATACGTTGTTACGTAATACTACATAACATTATACGGCATTACGTAATAGTATATAACGTTATACGTCATTAAGTAAAAGAATATAACGTTATACGTAATAACGTAATAGTAGATGACGTTATACGTTGTTACGTAATGCTACATTATGTTATACGACATTACGTAATAGTATGTAACGTTATACGTTGTTACGTAATGCTATATAACGTTATACGCCATTACGTAATAGTATATAACGTTATACGTTGTCACGTAATGCTACATAACGTTATACGTCATTACGTAATAGTATATAACGTTACACGTTGTTACGTAATGCTACATAACGTTATAAGACATTACGTTATAGTATATAACGTTATACGTCATTAAGTAAAAGAATATAGCGTTATACGCCATTACGTAATAGTTTATAACGTTATACGTTGTTACGTAATGCTACATTATGTTATACGTCATTACGTTGTAGTATATAACGTTATACGTTGTTACGTAATGCTACATAACGTTATACGTCATTACGTTATAGTATATAACGTTATACGTCATTAAGTAAAAGAATATAACGTTATACGTAATAACGTAATAGTAAATGACGTTATACTTTGTTACGTAATGCTAAATAACGTTATACGTCTATTACGTAATAGTATATAACGTCATACGTCTATTACGTAATAGTATATAACGTTATACGTTATTACGTAATAGTAAATGACGTTATACGTTGTTACGTAATGATACATAACGTTATACGTCATTACGTTGAAGTATATAACGTTATACGTTGTTACGTAATGCTACATAACGTTATACGTCAATACGTAATAGTATATAACGTTATACGTTGTCACGTAATGATACATAACGTTATACGTCATTACTTTATAGTATTTATCGTTATACGTCATAAAGTAAAAGAATATAACGCTATACGTAATAGCGTAATAGTAGATGACGTAATACATTGTTACGTAATGCTACATAACGTTATACGTTATTACGTAATAGTGCATAATGTTATACGTTGTTACGTAATGCTACATGACGTTATACGTCATTACGTTATAGTATATAAGGTTATACGTTGTTACGTAATGCTACATAACGTTATACGTCATTACGTAATAGTACATAACGTTATACGTTGTTACGTAATACTACATAACGTAAGAGTTGTATCGTAATGCTACATAACGTTATACGTTATTACGTAATAGTAAATGACGTTACACGTTGTTACGTAATGATACATAGAGTTATACGTCATTACGTTATAGTATATAACGTTATACGTTGTTACGTAATGCTACATAACGTTATACGTCATTAAGTTATAGCATATAACGTTCTACGTCAGTAAGTAAAAGAATATAACGTTATACGTAATAACGTAATAGTAAATGACATTATACGTTGTTACGTAATGCCACATTATGTTATACGTCCTTACGTTATAGTATATAACATTATACGTTATTACGTAATAGTGTATAACGTTATACGTTGTTACGTATTGCTACATAACGTTATACGCCATTACGTAATAGTATATAACGTTATACGTTATTACGTAATAGTAAATGACGTTATACGTTGTTACGTAATGATACATAACCTTATACGTCATTACGTTATAGTATATAACGTTATACGTTGTTACGTAATGCTACATAACGTTATACGTCATTACGTTATAGTATATATCGTTATACGTCATAAAGTAAAAGATTATAACGTTATACGTAATAACGTAATAGTAGATGACGTTATACTTTGTTACGTAATGCTACATAACGTTATACGTCATAACGTTATAATATATAACGCCATACGTAGTTACGTAATGCTACATAACATTATACGTCATTACGTTATAGTATATAACGTTATACGTTGTTACGTAATACTACATAACATTATACGGCATTACGTAATAGTATATAACGTTATACGTTGTTACGTAATACTACATAACATTATACGGCATTTCGTAATAGTATATAACGTTAGACGTCATTAAGTAAAAGAATATAACGTTATACGTAATAACGTAATAGTAGATGACGTTATACGTTGTTACGTAATGCTACATTATGATATACGACATTACGTAATAGTATGTAACGTTATACGTTGTTACGTAATGCTATATAACGTTATACGCCATTACGTAATAGTATATAACGTTATACGTTGTCACGTAATGCTACATAACGTTATACGTCATTACGTTATAGTATATAAGGTTATACGTTGTTACGTAATGCTACATAACGTTATACGTCATTACGTAATAGTACATAACGTTATACGTTGTTACGTAATACTACATAACGTAAGAGTTGTATCGTAATGCTACATAACGTTATACGTTATTACGTAATAGTAAATGACGTTACACGTTGTTACGTAATGATACATAGAGTTATACGTCATTACGTTATAGTATATAACGTTATACGTTGTTACGTAATGCTACATAACGTTATACGTCATTAAGTTATAGCATATAACGTTCTACGTCAGTAAGTAAAAGAATATAACGTTATACGTAATAACGTAATAGTAAATGACATTATACGTTGTTACGTAATGCCACATTATGTTATACGTCCTTACGTTATAGTATATAACATTATACGTTATTACGTAATAGTGTATAACGTTATACGTTGTTACGTATTGCTACATAACGTTATACGCCATTACGTAATAGTATATAACGTTATACGTTATTACGTAATAGTAAATGACGTTATACGTTGTTACGTAATGATACATAACCTTATACGTCATTACGTTATAGTATATAACGTTATACGTTGTTACGTAATGCTACATAACGTTATACGTCATTACGTTATAGTATATATCGTTATACGTCATAAAGTAAAAGATTATAACGTTATACGTAATAACGTAATAGTAGATGACGTTATACTTTGTTACGTAATGCTACATAACGTTATACGTCATAACGTTATAATATATAACGCCATACGTAGTTACGTAATGCTACATAACATTATACGTCATTACGTTATAGTATATAACGTTATACGTTGTTACGTAATACTACATAACATTATACGGCATTACGTAATAGTATATAACGTTATACGTTGTTACGTAATACTACATAACATTATACGGCATTTCGTAATAGTATATAACGTTATACGTCATTAAGTAAAAGAATATAACGTTATACGTAATAACGTAATAGTAGATGACGTTATACGTTGTTACGTAATGCTACATTATGATATACGACATTACGTAATAGTATGTAACGTTATACGTTGTTACGTAATGCTATATAACGTTATACGCCATTACGTAATAGTATATAACGTTATACGTTGTCACGTAATGCTACATAACGTTATACGTCATTACGTAATAGTATATAACGTTACACGTTGTTACGTAATGCTACATAACGTTATAAGACATTACGTTATAGTATATAACGTTATACGTCATTAAGTAAAAGAATATAACGTTATACATAATAACGTAATAGTAAATGACGTTATACGTTGTTACGTAATGCTACATTACGTTATACGTCATTACGTTATAGTATATAACGTTATACGTAGTAGTTTATAACGTTATACGTTGTTACGTATTGCTACATAACGTTATAAGTCATTACGTAATAGTATATAACGTTATACGTTGTTACGTAATGCTACATAACGTTATACGTCATTACGTTATAGTATATAACGTTATACGTCATTAAGTAAAAGAATATAACGTTATACGTAATAACGTAATAGTAAATGACGTTATATTTTGTTACGTAATGCTACATAACGTTGTACGTCTATTGCGTAATAGTATATAACGTTATACGTCTATTACGTAATAGTATATAACGTTATACGTCTATTACGTAATAGTATATAACGTTATTCGTCTATTACGTAATAGTAAATGACGTTATACGTTGTTACGTAATGATACATAACGTTATACGTCATTACGTTATAGTATATAACGTTATACGTCATTACGTTATAGTATATAACGTTATACGTCATTACGTTATAGTATATAACGTTATACGTTGTTACGTAATGCTACATAACGTTATACGTCATTAGGTAATAGTGTATAACGTTATACGTTGTTACGTAATGCTACATAACGTTATACGTCATTACGTTATAGTATATAATGTTATACGTTGTTACCTAATGCTACATAAAGTTATACGTCATTACGTAATAGTAAATGACGTTATACTTTGTTACGTAATGCTAAATAACGTTATACGTCTATTACGTAATAGTATATAACGTCATACGTCTATTACGTAATAGTATATAACGTTATACGTTATTACGTAATAGTAAATGACGTTATACGTTGTTACGTAATGATACATAACGTTATACGTCATTACGTTGTAGTATATAACGTTATACGTTGTTACGTAATGCTACATAACGTTATACGTCAATACGTAATAGTATATAACGTTATACGTTGTCACGTAATGCTACATAACGTTATACGTCATTACGTTATAGTATATATCGTTATGCGTCATAAAGTAAAAGAATATAACGCTATACGTAATAACGTAATAGTAGATGACGTTATACTTAGTTACGTAATGCTACATAACGTTATACGTTATTACGTAATAGTGCATAACGTTATACGTTGTTACGTAATGCTACATGACGTTATACGGCATTACGTTATAGTATATAAGGTTATACGTTGTTACGTAATGCTACATAACGTTATACGTCATTACGTAATAGTACATAACGTTATACGTTGTTACGTAATACTATGTAACGTAAGAGTTGTATCGTAATGCTACATAACGTTATACGTTATTACGTAATAGTAAATGACGTTACACGTTGTTACGTAATGATACATAGAGTTATACGTCATTACGTTATAGTATATAACGTTACACGCTGTTACGTAATGCTACATAACGTTATACGTCATTACGTTATAGTATATAACGTTCTACGTCATTAAGTAAAAGAATATAACGTTATACGTAATAACGTAATAGTAAATGACATTATACGTTGTTACGTAATGCCACATTATGTTATACGTCCTTACGTTATAGTATATAACATTATACGTTATTACGTAATAGTGTATAACGTTATACGTTGTTACGTATTGCTACATAACGTTATACGCCATTGCGTAATAGTATATAACGTTATACGTTATTACGTAATAGTAAATGACGTTATACGTTGTTACGTAATGATACATAACCTTATACGTCATTACGTTATAGTATATAACGTTATACGTTGTTACGTAATGCTACATAACGTTATACGTCATTACGTTATAGTATATATCGTTATACGTCATAAAGTAAAAGATTATAACGTTATACGTAATAACGTAATAGTAGATGACGTTATACTTTGTTACGTAATGCTACATAACGTTATACGTCATAACGTTATAATATATAACGCCATACGTAGTTACGTAATGCTACATAACGTTATACGTCATTACGTTATAGTATATAACGTTATACGTTGTTACGTAATACTACATAACATTATACGGCATTACGTAATAGTATATAACGTTATACGTTGTTACGTAATACTACATAACATTATACGGCATTACATAATAGTATATAACGTTATACGTCATTAAGTAAAAGAATATAACGTTATACGTAATAACGTAATAGTAGATGACGTTATACGTTGTTACGTAATGCTACATTATGTTATACGACATTACGTAATAGTATGTAACGTTACACGTTGTTACGTAATGCTGCATAACGTTATAAGACATTACGTTATAGTATATAACGTTATACGTCATTAAGTAAAAGAATATAGCGTTATACGCCATTACGTAATAGTTTATAACGTTATACGTTGTTACGTAATGCTACATTATGTTATACGTCATTACGTTGTAGTATATAACGTTATACGTTGTTACGTAATGCTACATAACGTTATACGTCATTACGTTATAGTATATAACGTTATACGTCATTAAGTAAAAGAATATAACGTTATACGTAATAACGTAATAGTAAATGACGTTATACTTTGTTACGTAATGCTAAATAACGTTATACGTCTATTACGTAATAGTATATAACGTCATACGTCTATTACGTAATAGTATATAACGTTATACGTTATTACGTAATAGTAAATGACGTTATACGTTGTTACGTAATGATACATAACGTTATACGTCATTACGTTGAAGTATATAACGTTATACGTTGTTACGTAATGCTACATAACGTTATACGTCAATACGTAATAGTATATAACGTTATACGTTGTCACGTAATGATACATAACGTTATACGTCATTACTTTATAGTATTTATCGTTATACGTCATAAAGTAAAAGAATATAACGCTATACGTAATAACGTAATAGTAGATGACGTTATACATTGTTACGTAATGCTACATAACGTTATACGTTATTACGTAATAGTGCATAACGTTATACGTTGTTACGTAATGCTACATGACGTTATACGTCATTACGTTATAGTATATAAGGTTATACGTTGTTACGTAATGCTACATAACGTTATACGTCATTACGTAATAGTACATAACGTTATACGTTGTTACGTAATACTACATAACGTAAGAGTTGTATCGTAATGCTACATAACGTTATACGTTATTACGTAATAGTAAATGACGTTACACGTTGTTACGTAATGATACATAGAGTTATACGTCATTACGTTATAGTATATAACGTTATACGTTGTTACGTAATGCTACATAACGTTATACGTCATTAAGTTATAGCATATAACGTTATACGTTGTTACGTAATGCTACATAACGTTATACGTTAGTACGTAATAGTATATAACGTTATACGCTCTTACGTAATGCTACATAACGTTATACGTCATTACGTAATAGTATATAACGTTACACGTTGTTACGTAATGCTACATAACGTTATACGTCATTACGTTATAGTATATAACATTATACGTTATTACGTAATAGTGTATAACGTTATACGTTGTTACGTATTGCTACATAACGTTATACGCCATTACGTAATAGTATATAACGTTATACGTTATTACGTAATAGTAAATGACGTTATACGTTGTTACGTAATGATACATAACCTTATACGTCATTACGTTATAGTATATAACGTTATACGTTGTTACGTAATGCTACATAACGTTATACGTCATTACGTTATAGTATATATCGTTATACGTCATAAAGTAAAAGATTATAACGTTATACGTAATAACGTAATAGTAGATGACGTTATACTTTGTTACGTAATGCTACATAACGTTATACGTCATTACGTTATAATATATAACGCCATACGTAGTTACGTAATGCTACATAACGTTATACGTTAGTACGTGATAGTATATAACGTTATACGCTGTTACGTAATGCTACATAACGTTATACGTCATTACGTAATAGTATATAACGTTACACGTTGTTACGTAATGTTACATAACGTTATACGTCATTACGTTATAGTATATAACATTATACGTTATTACGTAATAGTGTATAACGTTATACGTTGTTACGTAATGCTACATAACGTTATAAGACATTACGTTATAGTATATAACGTTATACGTCATTAAGTAAAAGAATATAGCGTTATACGCCATTACGTAATAGTTTATAACGTTATACGTTGTTACGTAATGCTACATTATGTTATACGTCATTACGTTGTAGTATATAACGTTATACGTTGTTACGTAATGCTACATAACGTTATACGTCATTACGTTATAGTATATAACGTTATACGTCATTAAGTAAAAGAATATAACGTTATACGTAATAACGTAATAGTAAATGACGTTATACTTTGTTACGTAATGCTAAATAACGTTATACGTCTATTACGTAATAGTATATAACGTCATACGTCTATTACGTAATAGTATATAACGTTATACGTTATTACGTAATAGTAAATGACGTTATACGTTGTTACGTAATGATACATAACGTTATACGTCATTACGTTGAAGTATATAACGTTATACGTTGTTACGTAATGCTACATAACGTTATACGTCAATACGTAATAGTATATAACGTTATACGTTGTCACGTAATGATACATAACGTTATACGTCATTACTTTATAGTATTTATCGTTATACGTCATAAAGTAAAAGAATATAACGCTATACGTAATAACGTAATAGTAGATGACGTTATACATTGTTACGTAATGCTACATAACGTTATACGTTATTACGTAATAGTGCATAACGTTATACGTTGTTACGTAATGCTACATGACGTTATACGTCATTACGTTATAGTATATAAGGTTATACGTTGTTACGTAATGCTACATAACGTTATACGTCATTACGTAATAGTACATAACGTTATACGTTGTTACGTAATACTACATAACGTAAGAGTTGTATCGTAATGCTACATAACGTTATACGTTATTACGTAATAGTAAATGACGTTACACGTTGTTACGTAATGATACATAGAGTTATACGTCATTACGTTATAGTATATAACGTTATACGTTGTTACGTAATGCTACATAACGTTATACGTCATTACGTTATAGTATATATCGTTATACGTCATAAAGTAAAAGATTATAACGTTATACGTAATAACGTAATAGTAGATGACGTTATACTTTGTTACGTAATGCTACATAACGTTATACGTCATTACGTTATAATATATAACGCCATACGTAGTTACGTAATGCTACATAACGTTATACGTTAGTACGTAATAGTATATAACGTTATACGCTGTTACGTAATGCTACATAACGTTATACGTCATTACGTAATAGTATATAACGTTACACGTTGTTACGTAATGTTACATAACGTTATACGTCATTACGTTATAGTATATAACATTATACGTTATTACGTAATAGTGTATAACGTTATACGTTGTTACGTAATGCTACATAACGTTATAAGACATTACGTTATAGTATATAACGTTATACGTCATTAAGTAAAAGAATATAACGTTATACGCCATTACGTAATAGTATATAACGTTATACGTTGTTACGTAATGCTACATTATGCTATACGTCATTACGTTGTAGTATATAACGTTATACGTTGTTACGTAATGCTACATAACGTTATACGTCATTACGTTATAGTATATAACGTTATACGTCATTAAGTAAAAGAATATAACGTTATACGTAATAACGTAATAGTAAATGACGTTATACTTTGTTACGTAATGCTAAATAACGTTATACGTCTATTACGTAATAGTATATAACGTCATACGTCTATTACGTAATAGGATATAACGTTATACGTTATTACGTAATAGTAAATGACGTTATACGTTGTTACGTAATGATACATAACGTTATACGTCATTACGTTGTAGTATATAACGTTATACGTTGTTACGTAATGCTACATAACGTTATACGTCAATACGTAATAGTATATAACGTTATACGTTGTCACGTAATGCTACATAACGTTATACGTCATTACTTCATAGTATTTATCGTTATACGTCATAAAGTAAAAGAATATAACGCTATACGTAATAACGTAATAGTAGATGACGTTATACTTTGTTACGTAATGCTACATAACGTTATACGTTATTACGTAATAGTGCATAACGTTATACGTTGTTATGTAATGCTACATGACGTTATACGTCATTACGTTATAGTATATAAGGTTATACGTTGTTACGTAATGCTACATAACGTTATACGTCATTACGTAATAGTACATAACGTTATACGTTGTTACGTAATACTATATAACGTAAGAGTTGTATCGTAATGCTACATAACGTTATACGTTATTACGTAATAGTAAATGACGTTACACGTTGTTACGTAATGATACATAGAGTTATACGTCATTACGTTATAGTATATAACGTTATACGTTGTTACGTAATGCTACATAACGTTATACGTCATTAAGTTATAGCATATAACGTTATACGTTGTTACGTAGTGCTACATAACGTTATACGTTAGTACGTAATAGTATATAACGTTATACGCTGTTACGTAGTGCTACATAACGTTATACGTCATTACGTAATAGTATATAACGTTACACGTTGTTACGTAATGCTACATAACGTTATACGTCATTACGTTATAGTATATAACATTATACGTTATTACGTAATAGTGTATAACGTTATACGTTGTTACGTATTGCTACATAACGTTATACGCCATTACGTAATAGTATATAACGTTATACGTTATTACGTAATAGTAAATGACGTTATACGTTGTTACGTAATGATACATAACCTTATACGTCATTACGTTATAGTATATAACGTTATACGTTGTTACGTAATGCTACATAACGTTATACGTCATTACGTTATAGTATATATCGTTATACGTCATAAAGTAAAAGATTATAACGTTATACGTAATAACGTAATAGTAGATGACGTTATACTTTGTTACGTAATGCTACATAACGTTATACGTCATTACGTTATAATATATAACGCCATACGTAGTTACGTAATGCTACATAACGTTATACGTCATTACGTTATAGTATATAACGTTATACGTTGTTACGTAAAACTACATAACATTATACGGCATTACGTAATAGTATATAACGTTATACGTTGTTACGTAATACTACATAACATTATACGGCATTACGTAATAGTATATAACGTTATACGTTGTTACGTAATGCTACATAACGTTATACGTCATTACGTTATAGTATATAACGTTATACGTTATTACGTAATAGTTTATAACGTTATAAGTTGTTACGTAATGCTACATAACGTTATACGTCATTACGTTATAGTATATAACGTTATACGTTGTTACGTAATGCTACATAACATTATACGGCATTACGTAATAGTATATAACGTTATACGTTGTTACGTAATGCTACATAGCGTTATACGTCGTTACGTTATAGTATATAACGTTATACGTCATTAAGTAGAAGAATATAACGTTATACATAATAACGTAATAGTAAATGACGTTATACGTTGTTACGTAATGATACATAACGTTATACGTCATTACGTTATAGTATATAACGTTATACGTTGTTACGTAATGCTACATAACGTTATACGTCATTAGGTAATAGTGTATAACGTTATACGTTGTTACGTAATGCTACATAACGTTATACGTCATTACGTTATAGTATATATCGTTATACGTCATAAAGTAAAAGAATATAACGCTATACGTAGTAACGTAATAGTAGATGACGTTATACTTGGTTACGTAATGCTACATAACGTTATACGTCATTACGTTATAATATATAACGCCATACGTAGTTACGTAATGCTACATAACGTTATACGTTAGTACGTAATAGTATATAACGTTATACGCTGTTACGTAATGCTACATAACGTTATACGTCATTACGTAATAGTATATAACGTTACACGTTGTTACGTAATGCTACATAACGTTATACGTCATTACGTTATAGTATATAACATTATACGTTATTACGTAATAGTGTATAACGTTATACGTTGTTACGTAATGCTACATAACGTTATAAGACATTACGTTATAGTATATAACGTTATACGTCATTAAGTAAAAGAATATAACGTTATACGCCATTACGTAATAGTATATAACGTTATACGTTGTTACGTAATGCTACATTATGTTATACGTCATTACGTTGTAGTATATAACGTTATACGTTGTTACGTAATGCTACATAACGTTATACGTCATTAAGTAAAAGAATATAACGTTATACGTAATAACGTAATAGTAAATGACGTTATACTTTGTTACGTAATGCTAAATAACGTTATACGTCTATTACGTAATAGTATATAACGTCATACGTCTATTACGTAATAGGATATAACGTTATACGTTATTACGTAATAGTAAATGACGTTATACGTTGTTACGTAATGATACATAACGTTATACGTCATTACGTTGTAGTATATAACGTTATACGTTGTTACGTAATGCTACATAACGTTATACGTCAATACGTAATAGTATATAACGTTATACGTTGTCACGTAATGCTACATAACGTTATACGTCATTACTTTATAGTATTTATCGTTATACGTCATAAAGTAAAAGAATATAACGCTATACGTAATAACGTAATAGTAGATGACGTTATACTTTGTTACGTAATGCTACATAACGTTATACGTTATTACGTAATAGTGCATAACGTTATACGTTGTTATGTAATGCTACATGACGTTATACGTCATTACGTTATAGTATATAAGGTTATACGTTGTTACGTAATGCTACATAACGTTATACGTCATTACGTAATAGTACATAACGTTATACGTTGTTACGTAATACTATATAACGTAAGAGTTGTATCGTAATGCTACATAACGTTATACGTTATTACGTAATAGTAAATGACGTTACACGTTGTTACGTAATGATACATAGAGTTATACGTCATTACGTTATAGTATATAACGTTATACGTTGTTACGTAATGCTACATAACGTTATACGTCATTAAGTTATAGCATATAACGTTATACGTTGTTACGTAGTGCTACATAACGTTATACGTTAGTACGTAATAGTATATAACGTTATACGCTGTTACGTAATGCTACATAACGTTATACGTCATTACGTAATAGTATATAACGTTACACGTTGTTACGTAATGCTACATAACGTTATACGTCATTACGTTATAGTATATAACATTATACGTTATTACGTAATAGTGTATAACGTTATACGTTGTTACGTATTGCTACATAACGTTATACGCCATTACGTAATAGTATATAACGTTATACGTTATTACGTAATAGTAAATGACGTTATACGTTGTTACGTAATGATACATAACCTTATACGTCATTACGTTATAGTATATAACGTTATACGTTGTTACGTAATGCTACATAACGTTATACGTCATTACGTTATAGTATATATCGTTATACGTCATAAAGTAAAAGATTATAACGTTATACGTAATAACGTAATAGTAGATGACGTTATACTTTGTTACGTAATGCTACATAACGTTATACGTCATTACGTTATAATATATAACGCCATACGTAGTTACGTAATGCTACATAACGTTATACGTCATTACGTTATAGTATATAACGTTATACGTTGTTACGTAAAACTACATAACATTATACGGCATTACGTAATAGTATATAACGTTATACGTTGTTACGTAATACTACATAACATTATACGGCATTACGTAATAGTATATAACGTTATACGTTGTTACGTAATGCTACATAACGTTATACGTCATTACGTTATAGTATATAACGTTATACGTTATTACGTAATAGTTTATAACGTTATAAGTTGTTACGTAATGCTACATAACGTTATACGTCATTACGTTATAGTATATAACGTTATACGTTGTTACGTAATGCTACATAACATTATACGGCATTACGTAATAGTATATAACGTTATACGTTGTTACGTAATGCTACATAGCGTTATACGTCGTTACGTTATAGTATATAACGTTATACGTCATTAAGTAGAAGAATATAACGTTATACATAATAACGTAATAGTAAATGACGTTATACGTTGTTACGTAATGATACATAACGTTATACGTCATTACGTTATAGTATATAACGTTATACGTTGTTACGTAATGCTACATAACGTTATACGTCATTAGGTAATAGTGTATAACGTTATACGTTGTTACGTAATGCTACATAACGTTATACGTCATTACGTTATAATATATATCGTTATACGTCATAAAGTAAAAGAATATAACGCTATACGTTGTTACGTAATGCTACATAACGTTGTACTTCATTACGTTATAGTATATAATGTTATACGTTGTTACGTAATGCTACATAACGTTTACGTCATTACGTAATAGTAAATGACGTTATACGTTGTTAAGTAATAATACATAACGTTATACGTCAGTACGTAATAGTATAAAACGTTATACGTTGTTACGTAATGCTACATAACGTTATACGTTATTAAGTAATAGTATATAACGTTATACGTTGTTACGTAATGCTACATAACGTTGTACTTCATTACGTTATAGTATATAATGTTATACGTTGTTACGTAATGCTACATAACGTTTACGTCATTACGTAATAGTAAATGACGTTATACGTTGTTAAGTAATAATACATAACGTTATACGTCAGTACGTAATAGTATAAAACGTTATACGTTGTTACGTAATGCTACATAACGTTATACGTTATTACGTAGTAGTTTATAACGTTATACGTTGTTACGTATTGCTATATAACGTTATACGTCATTACGTTATAGTATATAACGTTATAGGTCATTAAGTAAAAGAATATAACGTTATACATAATAACGTAATAGTAAATGACGTTATACGTTGTTACGTAATGCTACATAACATTATACGGCACTACGTAATGTTATATAACGCTATACGTTGTTACGTAATGCTACGTAGCGTTATACGTCATTACGTTATAGTATATAACGTTATACGTCATTAAGTAAAAGAATATAACGTTATACGTAATAACGTAATAGTAAATGACGTTATACGTTGCTACGTAATGCTACATTACGTTATACGTCATTACGTTATACTATATAACGTTATACGTTATTACTTAGTAGTTTATAACGTTATACGTTGTTACGTATTGCTACATAACGTTATACGCCATTACGTAATAGTATATAACGTTATACGTCATTAAGTAAAAGAATATAACGTTATACATAATAACGTAATAGTAAATGACGTTATACGTTGTTACGTAATGCTACATAACGTTTTACGTCATTACGTTATAGTATATAACTTTATACGTTATTACGTAATAGTTTATAACGTTATACGTTGTTACGTAAAGCTACATAACGTTATACGTCATTACGTTATAATATATAACGTTATACGTTGTAACTTAATGCTACATAACGTTATACGTCATTACGTTATAGTATATAACGTTATACGTTGTTACGTAATGCTACATAACATTATACGGCACTACGTAATGGTATATAACGCTATACGTTGTTACGTAATGCTACATAGCGTTATACGTCATTACGTTATAGTATATAACATTATACGTCATTAAGTAAAAGAATATAACGTTATACGTAATAACGTAATAGTAAATGACGTTATACGTTGCTACGTAATGCTACATTACGTTATACGTCATTACGTTATACTATATAACGTTATACGTTATTACTTAGTAGTTTATAACGTTATACGTTGTTACGTATTGCTACATAACGTTATACGCCATTACGTAATAGTATATAACGTTATACGTTGTTACGTAATGCTACATAACGTTATACGTCATTACGTAATAGTATATAACGTTATACGTTGTTACGTAATGCTACATAGCGTTATACGTCATTACGTTATAGTATATAACGTTATACGTCATTAAGTAAAAGAATATAACGTTATACGTAATAACGTAATAGTAAATGACGTTATACGTTGTTACGTAATGCTACATAGCGTTATACGTCGTTACGCTATAGTATATAACGTTATACGTCATTAAGTAAAAGAATATAACGTTATACATAATAACGTAATAGTAAATGACGTTATACGTTGTTACGTAATGCTACATTACGTTATACGTCATTACGTTATAGTATATAACGTTATACGTTATTACGTAGTAGTTTATAACGTTATACGTTGTTACGTATTGCTACATAACGTTATAAGCCATTACGTAATAGTATATAACGTTATACGTTGTTACGTAATGCTACATAACGTTATACGTCATTACGTTATAGTATATAACGTTATACGTCATTAAGTAAAAGAATATAACGTTATACGTAATAACGTAATAGTAAATGACGTTATATTTTGTTACGTAATGCTACATAACGTTATACGTCTATTACGTAATAGTATATAACGTTATACGTCTATTACGTAATAGTATATAACGCTGTACGTCTATTACGTAATAGTATATAGCGTTATTCGTCTATTACGTAATAGTAAATGACGTTATACGTTGGTACGTAATGATACATAACGTTATACGACATTACGTTATAGTATATAATGTTATACGTCATTACGTTATAGTATATAACGTTATACGTTGTTACGTAATGCTACATAACGTTATACGTCATTAGGTAATAGTGCATAACGTTATACGTTGTTACGTAATGCTACATAACGTTATACGTCATTATGTTATAGTATATATCGTTATACGTCATAAAGTAAAAGAATATAACGCTATACGTAATAACGTAATAGTAGATGACGTTATACGTTGTTACGTAATGCTACATAACGTTATATGTCATTACGTTATAATATATAACGTTATACGTCTATTACGTAATAGTATATAACGTTATACGTTATTACGTAATAGTAAATGACGCTATACGTTGTTATGTAATAATTCATAACGTTATACGTCATTACGTAATAGTAAATGACGTTATACGTTGTTACGCAATAATACATAACGTTATACGTCATTACGTTATAGTATATATCGTTATACGTCATAAAGTAAAAGAATATAACGCTATACGTAATAACGTAATAGTAGACGACGTTATACTTTGTTACGTAATGCTACATAACGTTATACGTTATTAAGTAATAGTATATAACGTTATACGTTGTTACGTAATGCTACATAACGTTATACGTCATTACGTTATAGTATATAATGTTATACGTTGTTACGTAATGCTACATATCGTTATACGTCATTACGTAATAGTAAATGACGTTATACGTTGTTAAGTAACAATACATAACGTTATACGTCAGTACGTAATAGTATAAAACGTTATACGTTGTTACGTAATGCTACATAACGTTATACGTTATTACGTAGTAGTTTATAACGTTATACGTTGTTACGTATTGCTATATAACGTTATACGCCATTAAGTAATAGTATATAACGCTATACGTCTATTACGTAATAGTATATAACGTTATTCGTCTATTACGTAATAGTATATAACGTTATACGTTGTTACGTAATGCTACATAACGTTATACGTCATTACGTTATAGTATATAACGTTATACGTCATTAAGTAAAAGAATATAACGTTATACGTAATAACGTAATAGTAAATGACGTTATATTTTGTTACGTAATGCTACATAACGTTATACGTCATTACGTAATAGTATATAACGTTATACGTTGTTACGTAATGCTACATAGCGTTATACGTCATTACGTTATAGTATATAACGTTATACGTCATTAAGTAAAAGAATATAACGTTATACGTAATAACGTAATAGTAAATGACGTTATACGTTGTTACGTAATGCTACATAGCGTTATACGTCGTTACGTTATAGTATATAACGTTATACGTCATTAAGTAAAAGAATATAACGTTATACATAATAACGTAATAGTAAATGACGTTATACGTTGTTACGTAATGCTACATTACGTTATACGTCATTACGTTATAGTATATAACGTTATACGTTATTACGTAGTAGTTTATAACGTTATACGTTGTTACGTATTGCTACATAACGTTATACGTCATTACGTTATAGTATATAATGTTATACGTCATTACGTTATCGTATATAACGTTATACGTTGTTACGTAATGCTACATAACGTTATACGTCATTAGGTAATAGTGTATAACGTTATACGTTGTTACGTAATGCTACATAACGTTATACGTCATTACGTTATAGTATATATCGTTATACGTCATAAAGTAAAAGAATATAACGCTATACGTAATAACGTAATAGTAGAGGACGTTATACTTTGTTACGTAATGCTACATAACGTTATACGTTATTAGGTAATAGTATATAACGTTATACGTTGTTACGTAATGCTACATAACGTTATACGTCATTACGTTATAGTATATAATGTTATACGTTGTTACGTAATGCTACATAACGTTATACGTCATTACGTAATAGTAAATGACGCTATGCGTTGTTAAGTAACAATACATAACGTTATACGTCAGTACGTAATAGTATAAAACGTTATACGTTGTTACGTAATGCTACATAACGTTATACGTTATTACGTAGTAGTTTATAACGTTATACGTTGTTACGTATTGCTATATAACGTTATACGCCATTACGTAATAGTATATAACGTTATACGTTGTTACGTAATGCTACATAACGTTATACGTCATTACGTAATAGTATATAACGTTACACGTTGTTACGTAATGCTACATAACGTTATACGTCATTACGTTATAGTATATAACGTTATACGTCATTAAGTAAAAGAATATAACGTTATACGTAATAACGTAATAGTAAATGACGTTATACGTTGTTACGTAATGCTACATTACGTTATACGTCATTACGTAATAGTATGTAACGTTATACGTTGTTACGTAATGCTATATAACGTTATACGCCATTACGTAATAGTATATAACGTTATACGTTGTTACGTAATGCTACATAACGTTATACGTCATTACGTAATAGTATATAGCGTTACACGTTGTTACGTAATGCTACATAACGTTATACGACATTACGTTATAGTATATAACGTTATACGTCATTAAGTAAAAGAATATAACGTTATACGTAATAACGTAATAGTAAATGACGTTATACGTTGTTACGTAATGCTACATTATGTTATACGTCATTACGTAATAGTATGTAACGTTATACGTTGTTACGTAATGCTACATAACGTTATACGTCATTACGTAATAGTATATAACGTTACACGTTGTTACGTAATGCTACATAACGTTATACGTCATTACGTTATAGTATATAACGTTATACGTCTATTACGTAATAGTATATAACGTTATACGTCATTAGGTTATAGTAAATGACGTTATACGTTGTTATGTAATAATTCATGACATTATACGTCATTACGTTATAGTATATAACGTTATACGTCATTACGTTATAGTATATAACGTTATACGTCATTAAGTAAAAGAATATAACGTTATACGTAATAACGTAATAGTAAATGACGTTATATTTTGTTACGTAATGCTACATAACGTTATACGTCTATTACGTAATAGTATATAACGTTATACGTCTATTACGTAATAGTATATAACGCTATACGTCTATTACGTAATAGTATATAGCGTTATTCGTCTATTACGTAATAGTAAATGACGTTATACGTTGGTACGTAATGATACATAACGTTATACGACATTACGTTATAGTATATAATGTTATACGTCATTACGTTATAGTATATAACGTTATACGTTGTTACGTAATGCTACATAACGTTATACGTCATTAGGTAATAGTGCATAACGTTATACGTTGTTACGTAATGCTACATAACGTTATACGTCATTATGTTATAGTATATATCGTTATACGTCATAAAGTAAAAGAATATAACGCTATACGTAATAACGTAATAGTAGAGGACGTTATACTTTGTTACGTAATGCTACATAACGTTATACGTTATTAAGTAATAGTATATAACGTTATACGTTGTTACGTAATGCTACATAACGTTATACGTCATTACGTTATAGTATATAATGATATACGTTGTTACGTAATGCTACATAACGCTATACGTCATTACGTAATAGTAAATGACGTTATACGTTGTTAAGTAATAATACATAACGTTATACATCAGTACGTAATAGTATAAAACGTTATACGTTGTTACGTAATGCTACATAACGTTATACGTCATTACGTAATAGTATATAACGTTACACGTTGTTACGTAATGCTACATAGCGTTATACGTCATTACGTTATAGTATATAACGTTATACGTCATTAAGTAAAAGAATATAACGTTATACGTAATAACGTAATAGTAAATGACGTTATACGTTGCTACGTAATGCTACATTACGTTATACGTCATTACGTTATACTATATAACGTTATACGTTATTACTTAGTAGTTTATAACGTTATACGTTGTTACGTATTGCTACATAACGTTATACGCCATTACGTAATAGTATATAACGTTATACGTTGTCACGTAATGCTACATAACGTTATACGTCATTACGTAATAGTATATAACGTTATACGTTGTTACGTAATGCTACATAGCGTTATACGTCATTACGTTATAGTATATAACGTTATACGTCATTAAGTAAAAGAATATAACGTTATACATAACAACGTAATAGTAAATGACGTTATACGTTGTTACGTAATGCTACATAACGTTTTACGTCATTACGTTATAGTATATAACTTTATACGTTATTACGTAATAGTATATAACGATATACGTTGTTACGTAATGCTACATAGCGTTATACGTCATTACGTTATAGTATATAACGTTATACGTCATTAAGTAAAAGAATATAACGTTATACGTACTAACGTAATAGTAAATGACGTTATACGTTGTTACGTAATGCTACATAGCGTTATACGTCATTACGTTATAGTATATAACGTTATACGTCATTAAGTAAAAGAATATAACGTTATACATAATAACGTAATAGTAAATGACGTTATACGTTGTTACGTAATGCTACATAACGTTTTACGTCATTACGTTATAGTATATAACTTTATACGTTATTACGTAATAGTTTATAACGTTATACGTTGTTACGTAAAGCTACATAACGTTATACGTCATTACGTTATAATATATAACGTTATACGTTGTAACTTAATGCTACATAACGTTATACGTCATTACGTTATAGTATATAACGTTATACGTTGTTACGTAATGCTACATAACATTATACGGCACTACGTAATGGTATATAACGCTATACGTTGTTACGTAATGCTACATAGCGTTATACGTCATTACGTTATAGTATATAACATTATACGTCATTAAGTAAAAGAATATAACGTTATACGTAATAACGTAATAGTAAATGACGTTATACGTTGCTACGTAATGCTACATTACGTTATACGTCATTACGTTATACTATATAACGTTATACGTTATTACTTAGTAGTTTATAACGTTATACGTTGTTACGTATTGCTACATAACGTTATACGCCATTACGTAATAGTATATAACGTTATACGTTGTTACGTAATGCTACATAACGTTATACGTCATTACGTAATAGTATATAACGTTATACGTTGTTACGTAATGCTACATAGCGTTATACGTCATTACGTTATAGTATATAACGTTATACGTCATTAAGTAAAAGAATATAACGTTATACGTAATAACGTAATAGTAAATGACGTTATACGTTGTTACGTAATGCTACATAGCGTTATACGTCGTTACGCTATAGTATATAACGTTATACGTCATTAAGTAAAAGAATATAACGTTATACATAATAACGTAATAGTAAATGACGTTATACGTTGTTACGTAATGCTACATTACGTTATACGTCATTACGTTATAGTATATAACGTTATACGTTATTACGTAGTAGTTTATAACGTTATACGTTGTTACGTATTGCTACATAACGTTATAAGCCATTACGTAATAGTATATAACGTTATACGTTGTTACGTAATGCTACATAACGTTATACGTCATTACGTTATAGTATATAACGTTATACGTCATTAAGTAAAAGAATATAACGTTATACGTAATAACGTAATAGTAAATGACGTTATATTTTGTTACGTAATGCTACATAACGTTATACGTCTATTACGTAATAGTATATAACGTTATACGTCTATTACGTAATAGTATATAACGCTGTACGTCTATTACGTAATAGTATATAGCGTTATTCGTCTATTACGTAATAGTAAATGACGTTATACGTTGGTACGTAATGATACATAACGTTATACGACATTACGTTATAGTATATAATGTTATACGTCATTACGTTATAGTATATAACGTTATACGTTGTTACGTAATGCTACATAACGTTATACGTCATTAGGTAATAGTGCATAACGTTATACGTTGTTACGTAATGCTACATAACGTTATACGTCATTATGTTATAGTATATATCGTTATACGTCATAAAGTAAAAGAATATAACGCTATACGTAATAACGTAATAGTAGATGACGTTATACGTTGTTACGTAATGCTACATAACGTTATATGTCATTACGTTATAATATATAACGTTATACGTCTATTACGTAATAGTATATAACGTTATACGTTATTACGTAATAGTAAATGACGCTATACGTTGTTATGTAATAATTCATAACGTTATACGTCATTACGTAATAGTAAATGACGTTATACGTTGTTACGCAATAATACATAACGTTATACGTCATTACGTTATAGTATATATCGTTATACGTCATAAAGTAAAAGAATATAACGCTATACGTAATAACGTAATAGTAGACGACGTTATACTTTGTTACGTAATGCTACATAACGTTATACGTTATTAAGTAATAGTATATAACGTTATACGTTGTTACGTAATGCTACATAACGTTATACGTCATTACGTTATAGTATATAATGTTATACGTTGTTACGTAATGCTACATATCGTTATACGTCATTACGTAATAGTAAATGACGTTATACGTTGTTAAGTAACAATACATAACGTTATACGTCAGTACGTAATAGTATAAAACGTTATACGTTGTTACGTAATGCTACATAACGTTATACGTTATTACGTAGTAGTTTATAACGTTATACGTTGTTACGTATTGCTATATAACGTTATACGCCATTAAGTAATAGTATATAACGCTATACGTCTATTACGTAATAGTATATAACGTTATTCGTCTATTACGTAATAGTATATAACGTTATACGTTGTTACGTAATGCTACATAACGTTATACGTCATTACGTTATAGTATATAACGTTATACGTCATTAAGTAAAAGAATATAACGTTATACGTAATAACGTAATAGTAAATGACGTTATATTTTGTTACGTAATGCTACATAACGTTATACGTCATTACGTAATAGTATATAACGTTATACGTTGTTACGTAATGCTACATAGCGTTATACGTCATTACGTTATAGTATATAACGTTATACGTCATTAAGTAAAAGAATATAACGTTATACGTAATAACGTAATAGTAAATGACGTTATACGTTGTTACGTAATGCTACATAGCGTTATACGTCGTTACGTTATAGTATATAACGTTATACGTCATTAAGTAAAAGAATATAACGTTATACATAATAACGTAATAGTAAATGACGTTATACGTTGTTACGTAATGCTACATTACGTTATACGTCATTACGTTATAGTATATAACGTTATACGTTATTACGTAGTAGTTTATAACGTTATACGTTGTTACGTATTGCTACATAACGTTATACGTCATTACGTTATAGTATATAATGTTATACGTCATTACGTTATCGTATATAACGTTATACGTTGTTACGTAATGCTACATAACGTTATACGTCATTAGGTAATAGTGTATAACGTTATACGTTGTTACGTAATGCTACATAACGTTATACGTCATTACGTTATAGTATATATCGTTATACGTCATAAAGTAAAAGAATATAACGCTATACGTAATAACGTAATAGTAGAGGACGTTATACTTTGTTACGTAATGCTACATAACGTTATACGTTATTAGGTAATAGTATATAACGTTATACGTTGTTACGTAATGCTACATAACGTTATACGTCATTACGTTATAGTATATAATGTTATACGTTGTTACGTAATGCTACATAACGTTATACGTCATTACGTAATAGTAAATGACGCTATGCGTTGTTAAGTAACAATACATAACGTTATACGTCAGTACGTAATAGTATAAAACGTTATACGTTGTTACGTAATGCTACATAACGTTATACGTTATTACGTAGTAGTTTATAACGTTATACGTTGTTACGTATTGCTATATAACGTTATACGCCATTACGTAATAGTATATAACGTTATACGTTGTTACGTAATGCTACATAACGTTATACGTCATTACGTAATAGTATATAACGTTACACGTTGTTACGTAATGCTACATAACGTTATACGTCATTACGTTATAGTATATAACGTTATACGTCATTAAGTAAAAGAATATAACGTTATACGTAATAACGTAATAGTAAATGACGTTATACGTTGTTACGTAATGCTACATTACGTTATACGTCATTACGTAATAGTATGTAACGTTATACGTTGTTACGTAATGCTATATAACGTTATACGCCATTACGTAATAGTATATAACGTTATACGTTGTTACGTAATGCTACATAACGTTATACGTCATTACGTAATAGTATATAGCGTTACACGTTGTTACGTAATGCTACATAACGTTATACGACATTACGTTATAGTATATAACGTTATACGTCATTAAGTAAAAGAATATAACGTTATACGTAATAACGTAATAGTAAATGACGTTATACGTTGTTACGTAATGCTACATTATGTTATACGTCATTACGTAATAGTATGTAACGTTATACGTTGTTACGTAATGCTACATAACGTTATACGTCATTACGTAATAGTATATAACGTTACACGTTGTTACGTAATGCTACATAACGTTATACGTCATTACGTTATAGTATATAACGTTATACGTCTATTACGTAATAGTATATAACGTTATACGTCATTAGGTTATAGTAAATGACGTTATACGTTGTTATGTAATAATTCATGACATTATACGTCATTACGTTATAGTATATAACGTTATACGTCATTACGTTATAGTATATAACGTTATACGTCATTAAGTAAAAGAATATAACGTTATACGTAATAACGTAATAGTAAATGACGTTATATTTTGTTACGTAATGCTACATAACGTTATACGTCTATTACGTAATAGTATATAACGTTATACGTCTATTACGTAATAGTATATAACGCTATACGTCTATTACGTAATAGTATATAGCGTTATTCGTCTATTACGTAATAGTAAATGACGTTATACGTTGGTACGTAATGATACATAACGTTATACGACATTACGTTATAGTATATAATGTTATACGTCATTACGTTATAGTATATAACGTTATACGTTGTTACGTAATGCTACATAACGTTATACGTCATTAGGTAATAGTGCATAACGTTATACGTTGTTACGTAATGCTACATAACGTTATACGTCATTATGTTATAGTATATATCGTTATACGTCATAAAGTAAAAGAATATAACGCTATACGTAATAACGTAATAGTAGAGGACGTTATACTTTGTTACGTAATGCTACATAACGTTATACGTTATTAAGTAATAGTATATAACGTTATACGTTGTTACGTAATGCTACATAACGTTATACGTCATTACGTTATAGTATATAATGATATACGTTGTTACGTAATGCTACATAACGCTATACGTCATTACGTAATAGTAAATGACGTTATACGTTGTTAAGTAATAATACATAACGTTATACATCAGTACGTAATAGTATAAAACGTTATACGTTGTTACGTAATGCTACATAACGTTATACGTTATTAAGTAGTAGTTTATAACGTTATACGTTGTTACGTATTGCTATATAACGTTATACGCCATTACGTAATAGTATATAACGTTATACGTTGTTACGTAATGCTACATAACGTTATACGTCATTACGTAATAGTATATAACGTTACACGTTGTTACGTAATGCTACATAACGTTATACGTCATTACGTTATAGTATATAACGTTATACGTCATTAAGTAAAAGAATATAACGTTATACGTAATAACGTAATAGTAAATGACGTTATACGCTGTTACGTAATGCTACATTACGTTATACGTCATTACGTAATAGTATGTAACGTTATACGTTGTTACGTAATGCTATATAACGTTATACGCCATTACGTAATAGTATATAACGTTATACGTTGTTACGTAATGCTACATAACGTTATACGCCATTACGTAATAGTATATAACGTTACACGTTGTTACGTAATGCTACATAACGTTATACGACATTACGTTATAGTATATAACGTTATACGTCATTAAGTAAAAGAATATAACGTTATACGTAATAACGTAATAGTAAATGACGTTATACGTTGTTACGTAATGCTACATTATGTTATACGTCATTACGTAATAGTATGTGACGTTATACGTTGTTACGTAATGCTACATAACGTTATACGTCATTACATAATAGTATATAACGTTACACGTTGTTACGTAATGCTACATAACGTTATACGTCATTACGTTATAGTATATAACGTTATACGTCTATTACGTAATAGTATATAACGTTATACGTCATTAGGTTATAGTAAATGACGTTATACGTTGTTATGTAATAATTCATAACATTATACGTCATTACGTTATAGTATATAACGTTATACGTCATTACGTTATAGTATATAACGTTATACGTCATTAAGTAAAAGAATATAACGTTATACGTAATAACGTAATAGTAAATGACGTTATATTTTGTTACGTAATGCTACATAACGTTATACGTCTATTACGTAATAGTATATAACGTTATACGTCTATTACGTAATAGTATATAACGCTATACGTCTATTACGTAATAGTATATAGCGTTATTCGTCTATTACGTAATAGTAAATGACGTTATACGTTGGTACGTAATGATACATCACGTTATACGACATTACGTTATAGTATATAATGTTATACGTCATTACGTTATAGTATATAACGTTATACGTTGTTACGTAATGCTACATAACGTTATATGTCATTACGTTATAATATATAACGTTATACGTTGTTACGTAATGATACATAACGTTATACGTCATTACGTTATAGTATATAACGTTATACGTCTATTACGTAATAGTATATAACGTTATACGTTATTACGTAATAGTAAATGACGCTATACGTTGTTATGTAATAATTCATAACGTTATACGTCATTACGTAATAGTAAATGACGTTATACGTTGTTACGCAATAATACATAACGTTATACGTCATTACGTTATAGTATATATCGTTATACGTCATAAAGTAAAAGAATATAACGCTATACGTAATAACGTAATAGTAGAGGACGTTATACTTTGTTACGTAATGCTACATAACGTTATACGTTATTAAGTAATAGTATATAACGTTATACGTTGTTACGTAATGCTACATAACATTATACGTCATTACGTTATAGTATATAACGTTATACGTCATTACGTTATAGTATATAACGTTATACGTCATTAAGTAAAAGAATATAACGTTATACGTAATAACGTAATAGTAAATGACGTTATATTTTGTTACGTAATGCTACATAACGTTATACGTTATTAAGTAATAGTATATAACGTTATACGTTGTTACGTAATGCTACATAACGTTATACGTCATTACGTTATAGTATATATCGTTATACGTCATAAAGTAAAAGAATATAACGCTATACGTAATAACGTAATAGTAGATGACGTTATACGTTGTTACGTAATGCTACATAACGTTATATGCCATTACGTTATAATATATAACGTTATACGTTGTTACGTAATGATACATAACGTTATACGTCATTACGTTATAGTATATAACGTTATACGTCTATTACGTAATAGTATATAACGTTATACGTTATTACGTAATAGTAAATGACGCTGTACGTTGTTATGTAATAATTCATAACGTTATACGTCATTACGTAATAGTAAATGACGTTATACGTTGTTACGCAATAATACATAACGTTATACGTGATTACGTTATAGTATATATCGTTATACGTCACAAAGTAAAAGAATATAACGCTATACGTAATAACGTAATAGTAGAGGACGTTATACTTTGTTACGTAATGCTACATAACGTTATACGTTATTAAGTAATAGTATATAACGTTATACGTTGTTACGTAATGCTACATAACGTTATACGTCATTACGTTATAGTATATAATGTTATACGTTGTTACGTAATGCTACATAACGTTATACGTCATTACGTAATAGTAAATGACGTTATACGTTGTTAAGTAATAATACATAAAGTTATACGTCAGTACGTAATAGTATAAAACGTTATACGTTGTTACGTAATGCTACATAACGTTATACGTTATTAAGTAGTAGTTTATAACGTTATACGTTTTTACGTATTGCTATATAACGTTATACGCCATTACGTAATAGTATATAACGTTATACGTTGTTACGTAATGCTACATAACGTTATACGTCATTACGTAATAGTATATAACGTTACACGTTGTTACGTAATGCTACATAACGTTATACGTCATTACGTTATAGTATATAACGTTATACGTCATTAAGTAAAAGAATATAACGTTATACGTAATAACGTAATAGTAAATGACGTTATACGTTGTTACGTAATGCTACATTACGTTATACGTCATTACGTAATAGTATGTAACGTTATACGCCATTACGTAATAGTATATAACGTTATACGTTGTAACGTAATGCTACATAACGTTATACGTCATTACGTAATAGTATATAACGTTACACGTTGTTACGTAATGCTACATAACGTTATACGACATTACGTTATAGTATATAACGTTATACGTCATTAAGTAAAAGAATATAACGTTATACGTAATAACGTAATAGTAAATGGCGTTATACGTTGTTACGTAATGCTACATTATGTTATACGTCATTACGTAATAGTATGTAACGTTATACGTTGTTACGTAATGCTACATAACGTTATACGTCATTACGTAATAGTATATAACGTTACACGTTGTTACGTAATGCTACATAACGTTATACGTCATTACGTTATAGTATATAACGTTATACGTCTATTACGTAATAGTATATAACATTATACGTCATTAGGTTATAGTAAATGACGTTATACGTTGTTATGTAATAATTCATAACATTATACGTCATTACGTTATAGTATATAACGTTATACGTCATTACGTTATAGTATATAACGTTATACGTCATTAAGTAAAAGAATATAACGTTATACGTAATAACGTAATAGTAAATGACGTTATATTTTGTTACGTAATGCTACATAACGTTATACGTCTATTACGTAATAGTATATAACGTTATACGTCTATTACGTAATAGTATATAACGCTATACGTCTATTACGTAATAGTATATAGCGTTATTCGTCTATTACGTAATAGTAAATGACGTTATACGTTGGTACGTAATGATACATAACGTTATACGACATTACGTTATAGTATATAATGTTATACGTCATTACGTTATAGTATATAACGTTATACGTTGTTACGTAATGCTACATAACGTTATACGTCATTAGGTAATAGTGCATAACGTTATACGTTGTTACGTAATGCTACATAACGTTATACGTCATTACGTTATAGTATATATCGTTATACGTCATAAAGTAAAAGAATATAGCGCTATACGTAATAACGTAATAGTAGATGACGTTATACGTTGTTACGTAATGCTACATAACGTTATATGTCATTACGTTATAATATATAACGTTATACGTTGTTACGTAATGCTACATAACGTTATTCGTCATTACGTTATAGTATATAACGTTATACGTCTATTACGTAATAGTATATAACGTTATACGTTATTACGTAATAGTAAATGACGTTATACGTTGTTATGTAATAATTCATAACGTTATACGTCATTACGTAATAGTAAATGACGTTATACGTTGTTACGTAATAATACATAACGTTATACGTCATTACGTTATAGTATATAACGTTATACGTCATTAAGTAAAAGAATATAACGTTATACGTAATAACGTAATAGTAAATGACGTTATACGTTGCTACGTAATGCTACATTACGTTATACGTCATTACCTTATACTATATAACGTTATACGTCATAAAGTAAAAGAATATAACGCTATACGTAATAACGTAATAGTAGATGACGTTATACTTTGTTACGTAATGCTACATAACGTTATACGTTATTAAGTAATAGTATATAACGTTATACGTTGTTACGTAATGCTACATAACGTTATACGTCATTACGTTATAGTATATAATGTTATACGTTGTTACGCAATGCTACATAACGTTATACGTCATTACGTAATAGTAAATGACGTTATACGTTGTTAAGTAATAATACATAACGTTATACGTCAGTACGTAATAGTATAAAACGTTATACGTTGTTACGTAATGCTACATAACGTTATACGTCATTACGTTATAGTATATAACGTTATACGTTATTACGTAGTAGTTTATAACGTTACACGTTGTTACGTATTGCTATATAACGTTATACGGCATTACGTAATAGTATATAACGTTATACGTTGTTACGTAATGCTACATAACGTTATACGTCATTACGTAATAGTATATAACGTTATACGTTGTTACGTAATGCTACATAGCGTTATACGTCATTACGTTATAGTATATAACGTTATACGTCATTAAGTAAAAGAATATAACGTTATACGTAATAACGTAATAGTAAATGACGTTATACGTTGTTACGTAATGCTACATAGCGTTATACGTCATTACGTTATAGTATATAACGTTATACGTCATTAAGTAAAAGAATATAACGTTATACATAATAACGTAATAGTAAATGACGTTATACGTTGTTACGTAATGCTACATAACGTTTTACGTCATTACGTTATAGTATATAACTTTATACGTTATTACGAAATAGTTTATAACGTTATACGTTGTTACGTAAAGCTACATAACGTTATACGTCATTACGTTATAATATATAACGTTATACGTTGTAACTTAATGCTACATAACGTTATACGTCATTACGTTATAGTATATAACGTTATACGTTGTTACGTAATGCTACATAACATTATACGGCACTACGTAATGGTATATAACGCTATACGTTGTTACGTAATGCTACATAGCGTTATACGTCATTACGTTATAGTATATAACATTATACGTCATTAAGTAAAAGAATATAACGTTATACGTAATAACGTAATAGTAAATGACGTTATACGTTGCTACGTAATGCTACATTACGTTATACGTCATTACGTTATACTATATAAAGTTATACGTTATTACTTAGTAGTTTATAACGTTATACGTTGTTACGTATTGCTACATAACGTTATACGCCATTACGTAATAGTATATAACGTTATACGTTGTTACGTAATGCTACATAACGTTATACGTCATTACGTAATAGTATATAACGTTATACGTTGTTACGTAATGCTACATAGCGTTATACGTCATTACGTTATAGTATATAACGTTATACGTCATTAAGTAAAAGAATATAACGTTATACGTAATAACGTAATAGTAAATGACGTTATACGTTGTTACGTAATGCTACATAGCGTTATACGTCATTACGTTATAGTATATAACGTTATACGTTATTACGTAGTAGTTTATAACGTTATACGTTGTTACGTATTGCTACATAACGTTATAAGCCATTACGTAATAGTATATAACGTTATACGTTGTTACGTAATGCTACATAACGTTATACGTCATTACGTTATAGTATATAACGTTATACGTCATTAAGTAAAAGAATATAACGTTATACGTAATAACGTAATAGTAAATGACGTTATATTTTGTTACGTAAGGCTACATAACGTTATACGTCTATTACGTAATAGTATATAACGTTATACGTCTATTACGTAATAGTATATAACGCTGTACGTCTATTACGTAATAGTATATAGCGTTATTCGTCTATTACGTAATAGTAAATGACGTTATACGTTGGTACGTAATGATACATAACGTTATACGACATTACGTTATAGTATATAATGTTATACGTCATTACGTTATAGTATATAACGTTATACGTTGTTACGTAATGCTACATAACGTTATACGTCATTAGGTAATAGTGCATAACGTTATACGTTGTTACGTAATGCTACATAACGTTATACGTCATTATGTTATAGTATATATCGTTATACGTCATAAAGTAAAAGAATATAACGCTATACGTAATAACGTAATAGTAGATGACGTTATACGTTGTTACGTAATGCTACATAACGTTATATGTCATTACGTTATAATATATAACGTTGTACGTTGTTACGTAATGCTACATAACGTTATACGTCATTACGTTATAGTATATAACGTTATACGTCTATTACGTAATAGTATATAACGTTATACGTTATTACGTAATAGTAAATGACGCTATACGTTGTTATGTAATAATTCATAACGTTATACGTCATTACGTAATAGTAAATGACGTTATACGTTGTTACGCAATAATACATAACGTTATACGTCATTACGTTATAGTATATATCGTTATACGTCATAAAGTAAAAGAATATAACGCTATACGTAATAACGTAATAGTAGACGACGTTATACTTTGTTACGTAATGCTACATAACGTTATACGTTATTAAGTAATAGTATATAACGTTATACGTTGTTACGTAATGCTACATAACGTTATACGTCATTACGTTATAGTATATAATGTTATACGTTGTTACGTAATGCTACATAACGTTATACGTCATTACGTAATAGTAAATGACGTTATACGTTGTTAAGTAACAATACATAACGGTATACGTCAGTACGTAATAGTATAAAACGTTATACGTTGTTACGTAATGCTACATAACGTTATACGTTATTACGTAGTAGTTTATAACGTTATACGTTGTTACGTATTGCTATATAACGTTATACGCCATTAAGTAATAGTATATAACGCTATACGTCTATTACGTAATAGTATATAACGTTATTCGTCTATTACGTAATAGTATATAACGTTATACGTTGTTACGTAATGCTACATAACGTTATACGTCATTACGTTATAGTATATAACGTTATTCGTCATTAAGTAAAAGAATATAACGTTATACGTAATAACGTAATAGTAAATGACGTTATATTTTGTTACGTAATGCTACATAACGTTATACGTCTATTACGTAATAGTATATAACGTTATACGTCTATTAAGTAATAGTATATAACGCTATACGTCTATTACGTAATAGTATATAACGTTATTCGTCTATTACGTAATAGTAAATGACGTTATACGTTGTTACGTAATGATACATAACGTTATACATCATTACGTTATAGTATATAATGTTATACGTCATTACGTTATAGTATATAACGTTATACGTTGTTACGTAATGCTACATAACATTATACGTCATTAGGTAATAGTGTATAGCGTTATACGTTGTTACGTAATGCTACATAACGTTATACGTCATTACGTTATAGTATATATCGTTATACGTCATAAAGTAAAAGAATATAACGCTATACGTAATAACGTAATAGTAGATGACGTTATACGTTGTTACGTAATGCTACATAACGTTATATGTCATTACGTTATAATATATAACGTTATACGTTGTTACGTAATGCTACATAACGTTATACGTCATTACGTTATACTATATAACGTTATACGTCTATTACGTAATAGTATATAACGTTATACGTTATTACGTAATAGTAAATGACGCTATACGTTGTTATGTAATAATTCATAACGTTATACGTCATTACGTAATAGTAAATGACGTTATACGTTGTTACGCAATAATACATAACGTTATACGTCATTACGTTATAGTATATAGCGTTATACGTTGTTACGTAATGCTACATAACGTTATACGTCATTACGTTATAATATATAACGTTACACGTTGTTACGTAATGCTACATAACATTATACGGCATTACGTAATAGTATATAACGTTATACGTTGTTACGTAATGCTACATAACGTTACACGATATTACGTAATAGTAAATGACGTTATACGTTATAAGGTAATACTATATAACATTATAGGTTATTACGTAATAGTATATAACGTTATACGTTGTTACGTAATGCTACAGAACGTTATACGCCATTACGTAATAGTATATAACGTTATACGTTGTTACGTAATGCTACATAACGTTATACGATATTACGTAATAGTAAATGACGTTATACGTTATAAGGTAATACTATATAACATTATAGGTTATTACGTAATAGTATATAACGTTATACGTTATTACGTAGTAGTTTATAACGCTATACGTTGTTACGTATTGCTACATAACGTTATACGCCATTACGTAATAGTATATAACGTTATACGTCATTAAGTAAAAGAATATAACATTATACGTAATAACGTAATAGTAAATGACGTTATACTTTGTTACGTAATGCTACATAACGTTATACGTCTATTACGTAATAGTAAATGACGTTATACGTTGTTACGTAATGATACATAACGTTATACGTCATTACGTTATAGTATATAACGTTATACGTTATTACGTAGTAGTTTATAACGTTATACGTTGTTACGTATTGCTACATATCATTATACGTCATTACGTTATAGTATATAGCGTTATACGTTGTTACGTAGTGCTACATAACATTATACGGCATTACGTAATAGTATATAACGTTATACGTTGTTACGTAATGCTACATAACGTTATACGTCATTACGTTATAGTATATAACGTTATACGTTATTACGTAGTAGTTTATAACGATATACGTTGTTACGTATTGCTACATAACGTTATACGCCATTCCGTAATAGTATATATCGTTATACGTTATTACGTAATAGTAAATGACGTTATACGTTGTTACGTAATGATACATAACGTCATATGTCATTACGTTATAGTATATAGCGTTATACGTTGTTACGTAATGCTACATAACGTTATACGTCATTACGTTATAATATATAACGTTACACGTTGTTACGTAATGCTACATAACATTATACGGCATTACGTAATAGTATATAACGTTATACGTTGTTACGTAATGCTACATAACGTTACACGATATTACGTAATAGTAAATGACGTTATACGTTATAAGGTAATACTATATAACATTATAGGTTATTACGTAATAGTATATAACGTTATACGTTATTACGTAGTAGTTTATAACGTTATACGTTGTTACGTATTGCTACAGAACGTTATACGTCATTACGTTATAGTATATAACGTTATACGTCATACAGTAAAAGAATATAACGCTATACGTATTAACGTAATAGTAGATGACGTTATACGTTGTTATGTAATGCTACATAACGTTATACGTCATTACGTTATAATATATATCGTTACACGTTGTTACGTAATGCTACATAACGTCATACACCATTACGTAATAGTATATAACGTTATACGTTGTTACGTAATGCTACAGAACGTTATACGTCATTACGTTATAGTATATAACGTTATACGTTATTACGTAGTAGTTTATAACGTTATACGTTGTTACGTATTGCTACATAACATTATACGTCATTACGTTATAGTATATAGCGTTATACGTTGTTACGTAATGCTACATAACGTTATACGTCATTACGTTATAGCATATATCGTTATACATCATAAAGTAAAAGAATATAACGTTATACGTAATAACGTAGTAGTAGATGACGTTATACTTTGTTACGTAATGCTACATTACGTTATACGTCATTACGTTATAGTATATAACGTTATACGTTATTACGTAGTAGTTTATAACGTTATACGTTGTTACGTATTGCTACATAACGTTATACGCCATTGCGCAATAGTACATAACGTTATACGTTATTACGTAATAGTAAATGACGTTATGCGTTGTTACGTAATAGTTTATAACGTTATACGTTGTTACGTATTGCTACATAAGGTTATACGCCATTACGTAATAGTATATATTGTTATACATTATTACGTAATAGTAAATGACGTTATACGTTGTTACGTAATGATACATAACGTCATACGTCATTACGTTATAGTATATAACGTTATACGTTATTACGTAGTAGTTTATAACGTTATACGTTGTTACGTATTGCTACATAACGTTATACGCCATTACGTAATAGTATATAACGTTATACGTTGTTACGTAATGCTACATAACGTTATACACCATTACGTAATAGTATATAACGTTATACGTTGTTACGTAATGCTACAGAACGTTATACGTCATTACGTTATAGTATATAACGTTATACGTTATTACGTAGTAGTTTATAACGTTATACGTTGTTACGTATTGCTACATAACGTTATACGCCATTACGTAATAGTATATAACGTTATACGTTGTTACGTAATGCTACATAACGTTATACGATATTACGTAATAGTAAATGACGTTATACGTTATAAGGTAATACTATATAACATTATAGGTTATTACGTAATAGTATATAACGTTATACGTTATTACGTAGTAGTTTATAACGCTATACGTTGTTACGTATTGCTACATAACGTTATACGCCATTACGTAATAGTATATAACGTTATACGTCATTAAGTAAAAGAATATAACATTATACGTAATAACGTAATAGTAAATGACGTTATACTTTGTTACGTAATGCTACATAACGTTATACGTCTATTACGTAATAGTAAATGACGTTATACGTTGTTACGTAATGATACATAACGTTATACGTCATTACGTTATAGTATATAACGTTATACGTCATTGCGCTATCGTATATAACGTTATACGTTGTTACGTATTGCTACATAACATTATACGTCATTACGTTATAGTATATAGCGTTATACGTTGTTACGTAATGCTACATAACGTTATACGTCATTACGTTATGGCATATATCGTTCTACATCATAAAGTAAAAGAATATAACGTTATACGTAATAACGTAATAGTAGATGACGTTATACTTTGTGACGTAATGCTACATTACGTTATACGTCATTACGTTATAGTATATAACGTTATACGTTATTACGTAGTAGTTTATAACGTTATACGTTGTTACGTATTGCTACATAACATTATACGTCATTACGTTATAGTATATAGCGTTATACGTTGTTACGTAATGCTACATAACGTTATACGTCATTACGTTATAAAATATATCGTTATACATCATAAAGTAAAAGAATATAACGTTATACGTAATAACGTAATAGTAGATGACGTTATACTTTGTTACGTAATGCTACATTACGTTATACGTCATTACGTTATAGTATATAACGTTATACGTTATTACGTAGTAGTTTATAACGTTATACGTTGTTACGTATTGCTACATAACGTTATACGCCATTACGTAATAGTATATAACGTTATACGTTGTTACGTAATGCTACAGAACGTTATACGTCATTACGTTATAGTATATAACGATATACGTCATAAAGTAAAAGAATATAACGCTATACGTATTAACGTAGTAGTAGATGACGTTATACGTTGTTACGTAATGCTACATAACGTTATACGTCATTACGTTATAATATATAACGTTACACGTTGTTACGTAATGCTACATAACATTATACGGCATTACGTAATAGTATATAACGTTATACGTTGTTACGTAATGCTACATAACATTATACGGCATTACGTAATAGTATATAACGTTATACGTTGTTACGTAATGCTACATAACGTTATACGTCATTACGTTATAGTATATAACGTTATACGTTATTACGTAGTAGTTTATAACGTTATACGTTGTTACGTATTGCTACATAACGTTATACGCCATTCCGTAATAGTATATATCGTTATACGTTATTACGTAATAGTAAATGACGTTATACGTTGTTACGTAATGATACATAAAGTCATATGTCATTACGTTATAGTATATAGCGTTATACGTTGTTACGTAATGCTACATAACGTTATACGTCATTACGTTATAATATATAACGTTACACGTTGTTACGTAATGCTACATAACATTATACGGCATTACGTAATAGTATATAACGTTATACGTTGTTACGTAATGCTACATAACGTTACACGATATTACGTAGTAGTAAATGACGTTATACGTTATAAGGTAATACTATATAACATTATAGGTTATTACGTAATAGTATATAACGTTATACGTTATTACGTAGTAGTTTATAACGTTATACGTTGTTACGTATTGCTACATTACGTTATACGCCATTACGTAATAGTATATAACGTTATACGTCATTAAGTAAAAGAATATAGCATTATACGTAATAACGTAATAGTAAATGACGTTATACGTTGTTATGTAATGCTACATAACGTTATACGTCATTACGTTATAATATATAACGTTACACGTTGTTACGTAATGCTACATAACATTATACGGCATTACGTAATAGTATATAACGTTATACGTTGTTACGTAATGCTACATAACATTATACGGCATTACGTAATAGTATATAACGTTATACGTTGTTACGTAATGCTACATAACGTTATACGTCATTACGTTATAGTATATAACGTTATACGTTATTACGTAGTAGTTTATAACGTTATACGTTGTTACGTATTGCTACATAACGTTATACGCCATTCCGTAATAGTATATATCGTTATACGTTATTACGTAATAGTAAATGACGTTATACGTTGTTACGTAATGATACATAAAGTCATATGTCATTACGTTATAGTATATAGCGTTATACGTTGTTACGTAATGCTACATAACGTTATACGTCATTACGTTATAATATATAACGTTACACGTTGTTACGTAATGCTACATAACATTATACGGCATTACGTAATAGTATATAACGTTATACGTTGTTACGTAATGCTACATAACGTTACACGATATTACGTAATAGTAAATGACGTTATACGTTATAAGGTAATACTATATAACATTATAGGTTATTACGTAATAGTATATAACGTTATACGTTATTACGTAGTAGTTTATAACGTTATACGTTGTTACGTATTGCTACATTACGTTATACGCCATTACGTAATAGTATATAACGTTATACGTCATTAAGTAAAAGAATATAGCATTATACGTAATAACGTAATAGTAAATGACGTTATACGTTGTTATGTAATGCTACATAACGTTATACGTCATTACGTTATAATATATAACGTTACACGTTGTTACGTAATGCTACATAACGTCATACACCATTACGTAATAGTATATAGCGTTATACGTTGTTACGTAATGCTACATAACGTTATACGTCATTACGTTATAATATATAACGTTACACGTTGTTACGTAATGCTACATAACATTATACGGCATTACGTAATAGTATATAACGTTATACGTTGTTACGTAATGCTACATAACGTTACACGATATTACGTAATAGTAAATGACGTTATACGTTATAAGGTAATACTATATAACATTATAGGTTATTACGTAATAGTATATAACGTTATACGTTGTTACGTAATGCTACAGAACGTTATACGCCATTACGTAATAGTATATAACGTTATACGTTGTTACGTAATGCTACATAACGTTATACGATATTACGTAATAGTAAATGACGTTATACGTTATAAGGTAATACTATATAACATTATAGGTTATTACGTAATAGTATATAACGTTATACGTTATTACGTAGTAGTTTATAACGCTATACGTTGTTACGTATTGCTACATAACGTTATACGCCATTACGTAATAGTATATAACGTTATACGTCATTAAGTAAAAGAATATAACATTATACGTAATAACGTAATAGTAAATGACGTTATACTTTGTTACGTAATGCTACATAACGTTATACGTCTATTACGTAATAGTAAATGACGTTATACGTTGTTACGTAATGATACATAACGTTATACGTCATTACGTTATAGTATATAACGATATACGTCATAAAGTAAAAGAATATAACGCTATACGTATTAACGTAATAGTAGATGACGTTATACGTTGTTACGTAATGCTACATAACGTTATACGTCATTACGTTATAATATATAACGTTACACGTTGTTACGTAATGCTACATAACATTATACGGCATTACGTAATAGTATATAACGTTATACGTTGTTACGTAATGCTACATAACATTATACGTCATTACGTTATAATATATAACGTTACACGTTGTTACGTAATGCTACATAACATTATACGGCATTACGTAATAGTATATAACGTTATACGTTATTACGTAATAGTAAATGACGTTATACGTTGTTACGTAATGATACATAACGTCATATGTCATTACGTTATAGTATATAGCGTTATACGTTGTTACGTAATGCTACATAACGTTATACGTCATTACGTTATAATATATAACGTTACACGTTGTTACGTAATGCTACATAACATTATACGGCATTACGTAATAGTATATAACGTTATACGTTGTTACGTAATGCTACATAACGTTATACGATATTACGTAATAGTAAATGACGTTATACGTTATAAGGTTATACTATATAACATTATAGGTTATTACGTAATAGTATATAACGTTATACGTTATTACGTAGTAGTTTATAACGTTATACGTTGTTACGTATTGCTACATAACGTTATACGCCATTACGTAATAGTATATAACGTTATACGTCATTAAGTAAAAGAATATAGCATTATACGTAATAACGTAATAGTAAATGACGTTATACTTTGTTACGTAATGCTACATAACGTTATACGTCTATTACGTAATAGTATATAACGTTATACGTTATTACGTAATAGTAAATGACGTTATACTTTGTTACGTAATGCTACATAACGTTATACGTCTATTACGTAATAGTATATAACGTTATACGTTGTTACGTAATGCTACATAACGTTATACACCATTACGTAATAGTATATAACGTTATACGTTGTTACGTAATGCTACAGAACGTTATACGCCATTACGTAATAGTATATATCGTTATACGTTATTACGTAATAGTAAATGACGTTATACGTTGTTACGTAATGATACATAACGTCATACGTCATTACGTTATAGTATATAACGTTATACGTTGTTACGTAATGCTACATAATGTTATACACCATTACGTAATAGTATATAACGTTATACGTTGTTACGTAATGCTACATAACGTTATACACCATTACGTAATAGTATATAACGTTATACGTTGTTACGTAATGCTACAGAACGTTATACGTCATTACGTTATAGTATATAACGTAATACGTTATTACGTAGTAGTTTATAACGTTATACGTTGTTACGTATTGCTACATAACGTTATACGCCATTCCGTAATAGTATATATCGTTATACGTTATTACGTAATAGTAAATGACGTTATACGTTGTAACGTAATGATACATAACGTCATATGTCATTACCTTATAGTGTATAGCGTTATACGTTGTTACGTAATGCTACATAACGTTATACGTCATTACGTTATAATATATAACGTTACACGTTGTTACGTAATGCTACATAACATTATACGGCATTACGTAATAGTATATAACGATATACGTTGTTACGTAATGCTACATAACGTTATACGATAATACGTAATAGTAAATGACGTTATACGTTATAAGGTAATACTATATAACATTATAGGTTATTACGTAATAGTATATAACGTAATACGTTATTACGTAGTAGTTTATAACGTTATACGTTGTTACGTATTGCTACATAACGTTATACGCCATTACGTAATAGTATATAACGTTATACGTTGTTACGTAATGCTACAGAACGTTATACGTCATTACGTTATAGTATATAACGATATACGTCATAAAGTAAAAGAATATAACGCTATACGTATTAACGTAGTAGTAGATGACGTTATACGTTGTTACGTAATGCTACATAACGTTATACGTCATTACGTTATAATATATAACGTTACACGTTGTTACGTAATGCTACATAACATTATACGGCATTACGTAATAGTATATAACGTTATACGTTGTTACGTAATGCTACATAACATTATACAGCATTACGTAATAGTATATAACGTTATACGTTGTTACGTAATGCTACATATCGTTATACGATATTACGTAATAGCAAATGACGTTATACGTTATAAGGTAATACTATATAACATTATAGGTTATTACGTAATAGTATATAACGTTATACGTTATTACGTAGTAGTTTATAACGTTATACGTTGTTACGTATTGCTACATAACGTTATACGCCATTACGTAATAGTATATAACGTTATACGTCATTAAGTAAAAGAATATAGCATTATACGTAATAACGTAATAGTAAATGACGTTATGCGTTGTTACGTAATGCTAGATAACGTTATACGTCATTACGTTATAATATATAACGTTACACGTTGTTACGTAATGCTACATAACGTTATACACCATTACGTAATAGTATATAACGTTATACGTTGTTACGTAATGCTACAGAACGTTATACGTCATTACGTTATAGTATATAACGTTATACGTTATTACGTAGTAGTTTATAACGTTATACGTTGTTACGTATTGCTACATATCATTATACGTCATTACGTTATAGTATATAGCGTTATACGTTGTTACGTAGTGCTACATAACGTTATACGTCATTACGTTATAGCATATATCGTTATACATCATAAAGTAAAAGAATATAACGTTATACGTAATAACGTAATAGTAGATGACGTTATACTTTGTTACGTAAGGCTACATTACGTTATACGTCATTACGTTATAGTATATAACGTTATACGTTATTACGTAGTAGTTTATAACGTTATACGTTGTTACGTATTGCTACATAACGTTATACGCCATTACGCAATAGTATATAACGTTATACGTTATTACGTAATAGTAAATGACGTTATGCGTTGTTACGTAATAGTTTATAACGTTATACGTTGTTACGTATTGCTACATAAGGTTATACGCCATTACGTAATAGTATATATCGTTATACATTATTACGTAATAGTAAATGACGTTATACGTTGTTACGTAATGATACATAACGTCATACGTCATTACGTTATAGTATATAACGTTATACGTTGTTACGTAATGCTACATAACGTTATACACCATTACGTAATAGTATATAACGTTATACGTTGTTACGTAATGCTACAGAACGTTATACGTCATTACGTTACAGTATATAACGTTATACGTTATTACGTAGTAGTTTATAACGTTATACGTTGTTACGTATTGCTACATAACGTTATACGCCATTACGTAATAGTATATAACGTTATACGTTGTTACGTAATGCTACATAACGTTATACACCATTACGTAATAGTATATAACGTTATACGTTGTTACGTAATGCTACAGAACGTTATACGTCATTACATTATAGTATATAACGTTATACGTTATTACGTAGTAGTTTATAACGTTATACGTTGTTACGTATTGCTACATAACGTTATACGCCATTACGTAATAGTATATAACGTTATACGTTGTTACGTAATGCTACAGAACGTTATACGTCATTACGTTATAGTATATAACGATATACGTCATAAAGTAAAAGAATATAACGCTATACGTATTAACGTAATAGTAGATGACGTTATACGTTGTTACGTAATGCTACGTAACGCTATACGTCATTACGTTATAATATATAACGTTACACGTTGTTACGTAATGCTACATAACATTATACGGCATTACGTAATAGTATATAACGTTATACGTTGTTACGTAATGCTACATAACATTATACGGCATTACGTAATAGTATATAACGTTATACGTTGTTACGTATTGCTACATAACGTTATACGCCATTACGTAATAGTATATAACGTTATACGTTATTAGGTAGTAGTTTATAACGTTATACGTTATTACGTATTGCTACATAACATTATACGTCATTACGTTATAGTATATAGCGTTATACGTTGTTACGTAATGCTACATAACGTTATACGTCATTACGTTATAGCATATATCGTTATACATCATAAAGTAAAAGAATATAACGTTATACGTAATAACGTAATAGTAGATGACGTTATACTTTGTTACGTAAGGCTACATTACGTTATACGTCATTACGTTATAGTATATAACGTTATACGCCATTACGCAATAGTATATAACGTTATACGTTATTACGTAATAGTAAATGACGTTATGCGTTGTTACGTAATAGTTTATAACGTTATACGTTGTTACGTATTGCTACATAAGGTTATACGCCATTACGTAATAGTATATATCGTTATACATTATTACGTAATAGTAAATGACGTTATACGTTGTTACGTAATGATACATAACGTCATACGTCATTACGTTATAGTATATAACGTTATACGTTGTTACGTAATGCTACATAACGTTATACACCATTACGTAATAGTATATAACGTTATACGTTGTTACGTAATGCTACAGAACGTTATACGTCATTACGTTACAGTATATAACGTTATACGTTATTACGTAGTAGTTTATAACGTTATACGTTGTTACGTATTGCTACATAACGTTATACGCCATTACGTAATAGTATATAACGTTATACGTTGTTACGTAATGCTACATAACGTTATACACCATTACGTAATAGTATATAACGTTATACGTTGTTACGTAATGCTACAGAACGTTATACGTCATTACATTATAGTATATAACGTTATACGTTATTACGTAGTAGTTTATAACGTTATACGTTGTTACGTATTGCTACATAACGTTATACGCCATTACGTAATAGTATATAACGTTATACGTTGTTACGTAATGCTACAGAACGTTGTACGTCAGTACGTTATAGTATATAACGATATACGTCATAAAGTAAAAGAATATAACGCTATACGTATTAACGTAATAGTAGATGACGTTATACGTTGTTACGTAATGCTACGTAACGTTATACGTCATTACGTTATAATATATAACGTTACACGTTGTTACGTAATGCTACATAACATTATACGGCATTACGTAATAGTAGATGACGTTATACGTTGTTACGTAATGCTACGTAACGTTATACGTCATTACGTTATAATATATAACGTTACACGTTGTTACGTAATGCTACATAACATTATACGGCATTACGTAATAGTATATAACGTTATACGTTGTTACGTAATGCTACATAACATTATACGGCATTACGTAATAGTATATAACGTTATACGTTGTTACGTATTGCTACATAACGTTATACGTCATTACGTTATAGCATATATCGTTATACATCATAAAGTAAAAGAATATAACGTTATACGTAATAACGTAATAGTAGATGACGTTATACTTTGTTACGTAAGGCTACATTACGTTATACGTCATTACGTTATAGTATATAACGTTATACGCCATTACGCAATAGTATATAACGTTATACGTTATTACGTAATAGTAAATGACGTTATGCGTTGTTACGTAATAGTTTATAACGTTATACGTTGTTACGTATTGCTACATAAGGTTATACGCCATTACGTAATAATATATATCGTTATACATTATTACGTAATAGTAAATGACGTTATACGTTGTTACGTAATGATACATAACGTCATACGTCATTACGTTATAGTATATAACGTTATACGTTGTTACGTAATGCTACATAACGTTATACACCATTACGTAATAGTATATAACGTTATACGTTGTTACGTAATGCTACAGAACGTTATACGTCATTACGTTACAGTATATAACGTTATACGTTATTACGTAGTAGTTTATAACGTTATACGTTGTTACGTATTGCTACATAACGTTATACGCCATTACGTAATAGTATATAACGTTATACGTTGTTACGTAATGCTACATAACGTTATACACCATTACGTAATAGTATATAACGTTATACGTTGTTACGTAATGCTACAGAACGTTATACGTCATTACATTATAGTATATAACGTTATACGTTATTACGTAGTAGTTTATAACGTTATACGTTGTTACGTATTGCTACATAACGTTATACGCCATTACGTAATAGTATATAACGTTATACGTTGTTACGTAATGCTACAGAACGTTATACGTCATTACGTTATAGTATATAACGATATACGTCATAAAGTAAAAGAATATAACGCTATACGTATTAACGTAATAGTAGATGACGTTATACGTTGTTACGTAATGCTACATAACGTTATACGTCATTACGTTATAATATATAACGTTACACGTTGTTACGTAATGCTACATAACATTATACGGCATTACGTAATAGTATATAACGTTATACGTTGTTACGTAATGCTACATAACATTATACGGCATTACGTAATAGTATATAACGTTATACGTTGTTACGTATTGCTACATAACGTTATACGCCATTACGTAATAGTATATAACGTTATACGTTGTTACGTAATGCTACATAACATTATACGGCATTACGTAATAGTATATAACGTTATACGTTGTTACGTAATGCTACATGACGTTATACGATATTACATAATAGCAAATGACGTTATACGTTATAAGGTAATACTATATAACATTATAGGTTATTACGTAATAGTATATAACGTTATACGTTATTACGTAGTAGTTTATAACGTTATACGTTGTTACGTATTGCTACATAACGTTATACGCCATTCCGTAATAGTATATATCGTTATACGTTATTACGTAATAGTAAATGACGTTATACGTTGTTACGTAATGATACATAACGTCATATGTCATTACGTTATAGTATATAACGTTATACGTTGTTACGTATTGCTACATAACGTTATACGTCATTACGTTATAATATATAACGTTACACGTTGTTACGTAACGCTACATAACATTATACGGCATTACGTAATAGTATATAACGTTATACGTTGTTACGTAATGCTACATAACGTTATACGATATTACGTAATAGTAAATGACGTTATACGTTATAAGGTAATACTATATAACATTATAGGTTATTACGTAATAGTATATAACGTTATACGTTATTACGTAGTAGTTTATAACGTTATACGTTGTTACGTATTGCTACACAACGTTATACGCCATTACGTAATAGTATATAACGTTATACGTCATTAAGTAAAAGAATATAGCATTATACGTAATAACGTAATAGTAAATGACGTTATACTTTGTTACGTAATGCTACATAACGTTATACGTCTATTACGTAATAGTATATAACGTTATACGTTATTACGTAATAGTAAATGACGTTATACTTTGTTACGTAATGCTACATAACGTTATACGTCTATTACGTAATAGTATATAACGTTGTACGTTGTTACGTAATGCTACATAACGTTATACACCATTACGTAATAGTATATAACGTTATACGTTGTTACGTAATGCTACAGAACGTTATACGCCATTACGCAATAGTATATATCGTTATACGTTATTACGTAATAGTAAATGACGTTATACGCTGTTACGTAATGATACATAACGTCATACGTCATTACGTTATAGTATATAACGTTATACGTTGTTACGTAATGCTACATAACGTTATACACCATCACGTAATAGTATATAACGTTATACGTTGTTACGTAATGCTACATAACGTTATACACCATTACGTAATAGTATATAACGTTATACGTTGTTACGTAATGCTACAGAACGTTATACGTCATTACGTTATAGTATATGACGTTATACGTTATTACGTAGTAGTTTATAACGTTATACGTTGTTACGTATTGCTACATAACGTTATACGCCATTACGTAATAGTATATAACGTTATACGCTGTTACGTAATGCTACAGAACGTTATACGTCATTACGTTATAGTATATAACGATATACGTCATAAAGTAAAAGAATATAACGCTATACGTATTAACGTAATAGTAGATGACGTTATACGTTGTTACGTAATGCTACATAACGTTATACTTCATTACGTTATAATATATAACGTTACACGTTGTTACGTAATGCTACATAACATTATACGGCATTACGTAATAGTATATAACGTTATACGTTGTTACGTAATGCTACATAACATTATACGGCATTACGTAATAGTATATAACGTTATACGTTGTTACGTAGTAGTTTATAACGTTATACGTTGTTACGTATTGCTACATAACGTTATACGCCATTACGTAATAGTATATAACGTTATACGTTGTTACGTAAAACTATATAACATTATAGGATATTACGTAATAGTATATAACGTTATACGTTATTACGTAGTAGTTTATAACGTTATACGTTGTTACGTATTGCTACATAACGTTATACGCCATTCCGTAATAGTATATATCGTTATACGTTATTACGTAATAGTAAATGACGTTATACATTGTTACGTAATGATACATAACGTCATATGTCATTACGTTATAGTATATAGCGTTATACGTTGTTACGTAATGCTACATAACGTTATACGTCATTACGTTATAATATATAACGTTACACGTTGTTACGTAATGCTACATAACATTATACGGCATTACGTAACAGTATATAGCGTTATACGTTGTTACGTAATGCTACATAACGTTATACGATATTACGTAATAGTAAATGACGTTATACGTTATAAGGTAATACTATATAACATTATAGGTTATTACGTAATAGTATATAACGTTATACGTTATTACGTAGTAGTTTATAACGTTATACGTTGTTACGTATTGCTACATAACGTTATACGCCATTACGTAATAGTATATAACGTTATACGTCATTAAGTAAAAGAATATAGCATTATACGTAATAACGTAATAGTAAATGACGTTATACTTTGTTACGTAATGCTACATAACGTTATACGTCTATTACGTAATAGTATATAACGTTATACGTTATTACGTAATAGTAAATGACGTTATACTTTGTTACGTAATGCTACATAACGTTATACGTCTATTACGTAATAGTATATAACGTTATACATTGTTACGTAATGCTACATAACGTTATACACCATTACGTAATAGTATATAACGTTATACGTTGATGCGTAATGCTACATAACGTTATACACCATTCCGTAATAGTATATAACGTTATACGTTGTTACGTAATGCTACAGAACGTTATACGTCATTACGTTATAGTATATAACGTTATACGTTATTACGTAGTAGTTTATAACGTTATACGTTGATACGTATTGCTACATAACGTTATACGCCATTACGTAATAGTAAATGACGTTATACTTTGTTACGTAATGCTACATAACGTTATACGTCTATTACGTAATAGTATATAACGTTATACGTTGTTACGTAATGCTACATAACGTTATACACCATTACGTAATAGTATATAACGTTATACGTTGTTGCGTAATGCTACATAACGTTATACACCATTACGTAATAGTATATAACGTTATACGTTGTTACGTAATGCTACAGAACGTTATACGTCATTACGTTACAGTATATAACGTTATACGTTATTACGTAGTAGTTTATAACGTTATACGTTGTTACGTATTGCTACATAACGTTATACGCCATTACGTAATAGTATATAACGTTATACGTAGTTACGTAATGCTACATAACGTTATACACCATTACGTAATAGTATATAACGTTATACGTTGTTACGTAATGCTACAGAACGTTATACGTCATTACGTTATAGTATATAACGTTATACGTTATTACGTAGTAGTTTATAACGTTATACGTTGTTACGTATTGCTACAGAACGTTATACGTCATTACGTTATAGTATATAACGTTATACGTCATAAAGTAAAAGAATATAACGCTATACGTATTAACGTAATAGTAGATGACGTTATACTTTGTTACGTAATGCTACATTACGTTATACGGCATTACCTTATAGTATGTAACGTTATACGTTATTACGTAGTAGTTTATAACGTTATACGTTGTTACGTATTGCTACATAACGTTATACGCCATTACGCAATAGTATATAACGTTATACGATATTACGTAATAGTAAATGACGTTATGCGTTGTTACGTAATAGTTTATAACGTTATACGTTGTTACGTATTGCTACATAAGGTTATACGCCATTACGTAATAGTATATATTGTTATACATTATTACGTAATAGTAAATGACGTTATACGTTGTTACGTAATGATACATAACGTCATACGTCATTACGTTATAGTATATAACGTTATACGTTATTACGTAGTAGTTTATAACGTTATACGTTGTTACGTATTGCTACATAACGTTATACGCCATTACGTAATAGTATATAACGTTATACGTTGTTACGTAATGCTACATAACGTTATACACCATTACGTAATAGTATATAACGTTATACGTTGTTACGTAATGCTACAGAACGTTATACGTCATTCCGTTATAGTATATAACGTTATACGTTATTACGTAGTAGTTTATAACGTTATACGTTGTTACGTATTGCTACATAACGTTGTACGCCATTACGTAATAGTATATAACGTTATACGTTGTTACGTAATGCTGCAGAACGTTATACGTCATTACGTTATAGTATATAACGATATACGTCATAAAGTAAAAGAATATAACGCTATACGTATTAACGTAATAGTAGATGACGTTATACGTTGTTACCTAATGCTACATAACGTTATACGTCATTACGTTATAATATATAACGTTACACGTTGTTACGTAATGCTACATAACATTATACGGCATTACGTAATAGTATATAACGTTATACGTTGTTACGTAATGCTACATAACATTATACGGCATTACGTAATAGTATATAACGTTATACGTTGTTACGTAATGCTACATAACGTTATACGATATTACGTAATAGCAAATGACGTTATACGTTATAAGGTAATACTATATAACATTATAGGTTATTACGGAATAGTATATAACGTTATACGTTATTACGTAGTAGTTTATAACGTTATACGTTGTTGCGTATTGCTACATAACGTTATACGCCATTCCGTAATAGTATATATCGTTATACGTTATTACGTAATAGTAAATGACGTTATACGTTGTTACGTAATGATACATAACGTCATATGTCATTACGTTATAGTGTATAGCGTTATATGTTGTTACGTAATGCTACATAACGTTATACGTCATTACGTTATAATATATAACGTTACACGTTGTTACATAATGCTACAGAACGTTATACGTCATTACGTTACAGTATATAACGTTATACGTTATTACGTAGTAGTTTATAACGTTATACGTTGTTACGTATTGCTACATAACGTTATACGCCATTACGTAATAGTATATAACGTTATACGTTGTTACGTAATGCTACATAACGTTATACACCATTACGTAATAGTATATAACGTTATACGTTGTTACGTAATGCTACAGAACGTTATACGTCATTACGTTATAGTATATAACGTTATACGTTATTACGTAGTAGTTTATAACTTTATACGTTGGTACGTATTGCTACATAACGTTATACGCCATTACGTAATAGTATATAACGTTATACGTTGTTACGTAATGCTACAGAACGTTATACGTCATTACGTTATAGTATATAACGTTATACGTCATAAAGTAAAAGAATATAACGCTATACGTATTAACGTAATAGTAGATGACGTTATACGTTGTTACGTAATGCTACATAACGTTATACGTCATTACGTTATAATATATAACGTTACACGTTGTTACGTAATGCTACATAACATTATACGGCATTACGTAATAGTATACAACGTTATACGTTGTTACGTAATGCTACATAACATTATACGGCATTACGTAATAGTATATAACGTTATACGTTGTTACGTAATGCTACATAACGTTATACGATATTACGTAATAGTAAATGACGTTATACGTTATAAGGTAATACTATATAACATTATAGGTTATTACGTAATAGTATATAACGTTATACGTTATTACGTAGTAGTTTATAACGTTATACGTTGTTACGTATTGCAACATAACGTTATACGCCATTACGTAATAGTATATAACGTTATACGTCATTAAGTAAAAGAATATAACATTATACGTAATAACGTAATAGTAAATGACGTTATACTTTGTTACGTAATGCTACATAACGTTATACGTCTATTACGTAATAGTATATAACGTTATACGTTATTACGTAACAGTAAATGACGTTATACGTTGTTACGTAATGATACATAACGTTATACGTCATTACGTTATAGTATATAACGTTATACGTCATTACGTTATCGTATATAACGTTATACGTTGTTACGTATTGCTACATAACATTATACGTCATTACGTTATAGTATATAGCGTTATACGTTGTTACGTAATGCTACATAACGTTATACGTCATTACGTTATAGCATATATCGTTATACATCATAAAGTAAAAGAATATAACGTTATACGTTATTACGTAATCGTAAATGACGTTATACGTTGTTACGTAATGATACATTACGTTATACGTCAATACGTTATAGTATATAACGTTATACGTTATTACGTAGTAGTTTATAACGTTATACGTTGTTACGTATTGCTACATAACGTTATACGCCATTACGTAATAGTATATAAAGTTATACGTTGTTACGTAATGCTACAGAACGTTATACGTCATTACGTTATAGTATATAACGCTATACGTCATAAAGTAAACGAATATAACGCTATACGTATTAACGTAATAGTTTATAACGTTATACGTTGTTACGTATTGCTACATAACGTTATACGCCATTACGTAATAGTATATATCGTTATACGTTATTACGTAATAGTAAATGACGTTATACGTTGTTACGTAATGATACATAACGTCATATGTCATTACGTTATAGTATATAGCGTTATACGTTGTTACGTAATGCTACATAACGTTACACGTCATTACGTTATAGCATATATCGTTATACATCATAAAGTAAAAGAATATAACGTTATACGTAATAACGTAATAGTAGATGACGTTATACTTTGTTACGTAATGCTACATTACGTTATACGTCATTACGTTATAGTATATAACGTTATACGTTATTACGTAGCAGTTTATAACGTTATACGTTGTTACGTAATGCTACATAACGTTATACGTCTATTACGTAATAGTATATAACGTTATACGTTATTACGTAATAGTAAATGACGTTATACTTTGTTACGTAATGCTACATAACGTTATACGTCTATTACGTAATAGTATATAGCGTTATACGTTATTACGTAATAGTAAATGACGTTATACGTTGTTAAGTAATGATACATAACGTTATACGCCATTACGTAATTGTATACATCGTTATACGTTATTACGTAATAGTAAATGACGTGATACGTTGTTTCGTAATGATACATAACGTCATACGTCATTACGTAATAGTATATAACGTTATACGTTGTTACGTAATGCTACAGAACGTTATACGTCATAGTATGTAACGTTATACGTCATAAAGTAAAAGAATATAACGCTATACGTATTAACGTAATAGTAGATGACGTTATACGTTGTTACGTAATGATACATAACGTTATACGTCATTACGTTATAATATATAACGTTACACGTTGTTACGTAATGCTACATAACATTATACGGCATAACGTAATAGTAGATGACGTTATACGTTGTTACCTAATGCTACATAACGTTATACGTCATTACGTTATAATATATAACGTTACACGTTGTTACGTAATGCTACATAACATTATACGGCATTACGTAATAGTATATAACGTTATACGTTGTTACGTAATGCTACATAACATTATACGGCATTACGTAATAGTATATAACGTTATACGTTGTTACGTAATGCTACATAACGTTATACGATATTACGTAATAGCAAATGACGTTATACGTTATAAGGTAATACTATATAACATTATAGGTTATTACGTAATAGTATATAACGTTATACGTTATTACGTAGTAGTTTATAACGTTATACGTTGTTGCGTATTGCTACATAACGTTATACGCCATTCCGTAATAGTATATATCGTTATACGTTATTACGTAATAGTAAATGACGTTATACGTTGTTACGTAATGATACATAACGTCATATGTCATTACGTTATAGTGTATAGCGTTATATGTTGTTACGTAATGCTACATAACGTTATACGTCATTACGTTATAATATATAACGTTACACGTTGTTACATAATGCTACAGAACGTTATACGTCATTACGTTACAGTATATAACGTTATACGTTATTACGTAGTAGTTTATAACGTTATACGTTGTTACGTATTGCTACATAACGTTATACGCCATTACGTAATAGTATATAACGTTATACGTTGTTACGTAATGCTACATAACGTTATACACCATTACGTAATAGTATATAACGTTATACGTTGTTACGTAATGCTACAGAACGTTATACGTCATTACGTTATAGTATATAACGTTATACGTTATTACGTAGTAGTTTATAACTTTATACGTTGGTACGTATTGCTACATAACGTTATACGCCATTACGTAATAGTATATAACGTTATACGTTGTTACGTAATGCTACAGAACGTTATACGTCATTACGTTATAGTATATAACGTTATACGTCATAAAGTAAAAGAATATAACGCTATACGTATTAACGTAATAGTAGATGACGTTATACGTTGTTACGTAATGCTACATAACGTTATACGTCATTACGTTATAATATATAACGTTACACGTTGTTACGTAATGCTACATAACATTATACGGCATTACGTAATAGTATATAACGTTATACGTTGTTACGTAATGCTACATAACATTATACGGCATTACGTAATAGTATATAACGTTATACGTTGTTACGTAATGCTACATAACGTTATACGATATTACGTAATAGTAAATGACGTTATACGTTATAAGGTAATACTATATAACATTATAGGTTATTACGTAATAGTATATAACGTTATACGTTATTACGTAGTAGTTTATAACGTTATACGTTGTTACGTATTGCAACATAACGTTATACGCCATTACGTAATAGTATATAACGTTATACGTCATTAAGTAAAAGAATATAACATTATACGTAATAACGTAATAGTAAATGACGTTATACTTTGTTACGTAATGCTACATAACGTTATACGTCTATTACGTAATAGTATATAACGTTATACGTTATTACGTAACAGTAAATGACGTTATACGTTGTTACGTAATGATACATAACGTTATACGTCATTACGTTATAGTATATAACGTTATACGTCATTACGTTATCGTATATAACGTTATACGTTGTTACGTATTGCTACATAACATTATACGTCATTACGTTATAGTATATAGCGTTATACGTTGTTACGTAATGCTACATAACGTTATACGTCATTACGTTATAGCATATATCGTTATACATCATAAAGTAAAAGAATATAACGTTATACGTTATTACGTAATCGTAAATGACGTTATACGTTGTTACGTAATGATACATTACGTTATACGTCAATACGTTATAGTATATAACGTTATACGTTATTACGTAGTAGTTTATAACGTTATACGTTGTTACGTATTGCTACATAACGTTATACGCCATTACGTAATAGTATATAAAGTTATACGTTGTTACGTAATGCTACAGAACGTTATACGTCATTACGTTATAGTATATAACGCTATACGTCATAAAGTAAACGAATATAACGCTATACGTATTAACGTAATAGTTTATAACGTTATACGTTGTTACGTATTGCTACATAACGTTATACGCCATTACGTAATAGTATATATCGTTATACGTTATTACGTAATAGTAAATGACGTTATACGTTGTTACGTAATGATACATAACGTCATATGTCATTACGTTATAGTATATAGCGTTATACGTTGTTACGTAATGCTACATAACGTTACACGTCATTACGTTATAGCATATATCGTTATACATCATAAAGTAAAAGAATATAACGTTATACGTAATAACGTAATAGTAGATGACGTTATACTTTGTTACGTAATGCTACATTACGTTATACGTCATTACGTTATAGTATATAACGTTATACGTTATTACGTAGCAGTTTATAACGTTATACGTTGTTACGTAATGCTACATAACGTTATACGTCTATTACGTAATAGTATATAACGTTATACGTTATTACGTAATAGTAAATGACGTTATACTTTGTTACGTAATGCTACATAACGTTATACGTCTATTACGTAATAGTATATAGCGTTATACGTTATTACGTAATAGTAAATGACGTTATACGTTGTTAAGTAATGATACATAACGTTATACGCCATTACGTAATTGTATATATCGTTATACGTTATTACGTAATAGTAAATGACGTGATACGTTGTTTCGTAATGATACATAACGTCATACGTCATTACGTAATAGTATATAACGTTATACGTTGTTACGTAATGCTACAGAACGTTATACGTCATAGTATGTAACGTTATACGTCATAAAGTAAAAGAATATAACGCTATACGTATTAACGTAATAGTAGATGACGTTATACGTTGTTACGTAATGATACATAACGTTATACGTCATTACGTTATAATATATAACGTTACACGTTGTTACGTAATGCTACATAACATTATACGGCATAACGTAATAGTATATAACGTTATACGTTGTTACGTAATGCTACAGAACGTTATACGATATTACGTAATAGTAAATGACGTTATACGTTATAAGGTAATACTATATAACATTATAGGTTATTACGTAATAGTATATAACGTTATACGTTGTTACGTAAAGCTACAGAACGTTATACGTCATTACGTTATAGTATATAACGTTATACGTCATAAAGTAAAAGAATATAACGCTATACGTATTAACGTAATAGTAGATGACGTTATACGTTGTTACGTAATTCTACATAACGTTATACGTCATTACGTTATAATATATAACGTTATACATCATAAAGTAAAAGAATATAACGTTATACGTAATAACGTAATAGTAGATGACGTTATACTTTGTTACGTAATGCTACATTACGTTATACGTCATTACGTTATAGTATATAACGTTATACGTTATTACGTAATGCTACATAACGTTATACGTCATCACGTTATAACATATATCGTTATACATCATAAAGTAAAAGAATATAACGTTATACGTAATAACGTAATAGTAGATGACGTTATACTTTGTTACGTAATGCTACATTACGTTATACGTCATTACGTTATAGTATATAACGTTATACGTTATTACGTAGTAGTTTATAACGTTATACGTTGTTACGTATTGCTACATAACGTTATACGCAATTACGCAATAGTATATAACGTTATACGTTATTACGTAATACTAAATGACGTTATGCGTTGTTACGTAATAGTTTATAACGATATACGTTGTTACGTATTGCTACATAACGTTATACGCCATTACGTACTAGTATATATCGTTATACATTATTACGTAATAGTAAATGACGTTATACGTTGTTACGTAATGATACATAACGTCATACGTCATTACGTTATAGTATATAACGTTATACGTTGTTACGTAATGCTACATAACGTTATACACCATTACGTAATAGTATATAACGTTATGCGTTGTTACGTAATGCTACAGAACGTTATACGTCATTACGTTACAGTATATAACGTTATACGTTATTACGTAGTAGTTTATAACGTTATACGTTGTTACGTATTGCTACATAACGTTATACGCCATTACGTAATAGTATATAACGTTATACGTTGTTACGTAATGCTACATAACGTTATACACCATTACGTAATAGTATATAACGTTATACGTTGTTACGTAATGCTACAGAACGTTATACGTCATTACGTTATAGTATATAACGTTATACGTTATTACGTAGTAGTTTATAACTTTATACGTTGGTACGTATTGCTACATAACGTTATACGCCATTACGTAATAGTATATAACGTTATACGTTGTTACGTAATGCTACAGAACGTTATACGTCATTACGTTATAGTATATAACGTTATACGTCATAAAGTAAAAGAATATAACGCTATACGTATTAACGTAATAGTAGATGACGTTATACGTTGTTACGTAATGCTACATAACGTTATACGTCATTACGTTATAATATATAACGTTACACGGTGTTACGTAATGCTACATAACATTATACGGCATTACGTAATAGTATATAACGTTATACGTTGTTACGTAATGCTACATAACATTATACGGCATTACGTAATAGTATATAACGTTATACGTTGTTACGTAATGCTACATAACGTTATACGATATTACGTAATAGTAAATGACGTTATACGTTATAAGGTAATACTATATAACATTATAGGTTATTACGTAATAGTATATAACGTTATACGTTATTACGTAGTAGTTTATAACGTTATACGTTGTTACGTATTGCAACATAACGTTATACGCCATTACGTAATAGTATATAACGTTATACGTCATTAAGTAAAAGAATATAACATTATACGTAATAACGTAATAGTAAATGACGTTATACTTTGTTACGTAATGCTACATAACGTTATACGTCTATTACGTAATAGTATATAACGTTATACGTTATTACGTAACAGTAAATGACGTTATACGTTGTTACGTAATGATACATAACGTTATACGTCATTACGTTATAGTATATAACGTTATACGTCATTACGTTATCGTATATAACGTTATACGTTGTTACGTATTGCTACATAACATTATACGTCATTACGTTATAGTATATAGCGTTATACGTTGTTACGTAATGCTACATAACGTTATACGTCATTACGTTATAGCATATATCGTTATACATCATAAAGTAAAAGAATATAACGTTATACGTTATTACGTAATCGTAAATGACGTTATACGTTGTTACGTAATGATACATTACGTTATACGTCAATACGTTATAGTATATAACGTTATACGTTATTACGTAGTAGTTTATAACGTTATACGTTGTTACGTATTGCTACATAACGTTATACGCCATTACGTAATAGTATATAAAGTTATACGTTGTTACGTAATGCTACAGAACGTTATACGTCATTACGTTATAGTATATAACGCTATACGTCATAAAGTAAACGAATATAACGCTATACGTATTAACGTAATAGTTTATAACGTTATACGTTGTTACGTATTGCTACATAACGTTATACGCCATTACGTAATAGTATATATCGTTATACGTTATTACGTAATAGTAAATGACGTTATACGTTGTTACGTAATGATACATAACGTCATATGTCATTACGTTATAGTATATAGCGTTATACGTTGTTACGTAATGCTACATAACGTTACACGTCATTACGTTATAGCATATATCGTTATACATCATAAAGTAAAAGAATATAACGTTATACGTAATAACGTAATAGTAGATGACGTTATACTTTGTTACGTAATGCTACATTACGTTATACGTCATTACGTTATAGTATATAACGTTATACGTTATTACGTAGCAGTTTATAACGTTATACGTTGTTACGTAATGCTACATAACGTTATACGTCTATTACGTAATAGTATATAGCGTTATACGTTATTACGTAATAGTAAATGACGTTATACGTTGTTAAGTAATGATACATAACGTTATACGCCATTACGTAATTGTATATATCGTTATACGTTATTACGTAATAGTAAATGACGTGATACGTTGTTACGTAATGATACATAACGTCATACGTCATTACGTAATAGTATATAACGTTATACGTTGTTACGTAATGCTACAGAACGTTATACGTCATTACGTTATAGTATATAACGTTATACGTCATAGTATGTAACGTTATACGTCATAAAGTAAAAGAATATAACGCTATACGTATTAACGTAATAGTAGATGACGTTATACGTTGTTACGTAATGATACATAACGTTATACGTCATTACGTTATAATATATAACGTTACACGTTGTTACGTAATGCTACATAACATTATACGGCATAACGTAATAGTATATAACGTTATACGTTGTTACGTAATGCTACATAACGTTATACGATATTACGTAATAGTAAATGACGTTATACGTTATAAGGTAATACTATATAACATTATAGGTTATTACGTAATAGTATATAACGTTATACGTTATTACGTAGTAGTTTATAACGTTATACGTTGTTACGTATTGCTACATAACGTTATACGCCATTACGTAATAGTATCTATCGTTATACGTTATTACGTAATAGTAAATGACGTTATACGTTGTTACGTAATGATACATAACGTCATACGTCATTACGTTATAGTATATAACGTTATACGTTGTTACGTAATGCTACATAACGTTATACACCATTACGTAATAGTATATAACGTTATACGTTGTTACGTAATGCTACAGAACGCTATACGTCATTACGTTATAGTATATAACGTTATACGTTATTACGTAGTAGTTTATAACGTTATACGTTGTTACGTATTGCTACATAACGTTATACGCCATTACGTAATAGTATATAACGTTATACGTTGTTACGTAATGCTACATAACGTTATACACCATTACGTAATAGTATATAACGTTATACGTTGTTAAGTAATGCTACAGAACGTTATACGTCATTACGTTATACTATATAACGTTATACGTTATTACGTAGTAGTTTATAACGTTATACGTTGTTACGTATTGCTACATTACGTTATACGCCATTACGTAACAGTATATAACGTTATACGTTGTTACGTAATGCTACAGAACGTTATACGTCATTACGTTATAGTATATAACGTTATACGTCATAAAGTAAAAGAATATAACGCTATAGGTATTAACGTAATAGTAGATGACGTTATACGTTGTTACGTAATGCTACATAACGATATACGTCATTACGTTACAATATATAACGTTACACGTTGTTACGTAATGCTACATAACATTATACGGCATTACGTAATAGTATATAACGTTATACGTTGTTACGTAATGCTACATAACGTTATACGATATTACGTAATAGTAAATGACGTTATACGTTATAAGGTAATACTATATAACATTATAGGTTATTACGTAATAGTATATAACGTTATACGTTATTACGTAGTAGTTTATAACGTTATACGTTGTTACGTATTGCTACATAACGTTATACGCCATTACGTAATAGTATATAACGTTATACGTCATAAAGTAAAAGAATATAACATTATACGTAATAACGTAATAGTAAATGACGTTATACTTTGTTACGTAATGCTACATAACGTTATACGTCTATTTCGTAATAGTATATAACGTTATACGTTATTACGTAATAGTAAATGACGTATTACGTTGTTACGTAATGATACATAACGTTATACGTCATTACGTTATCGTATATAACGTTATACGTTGTTACGTATTGCTACATAACATTATACGTCATTACGTTATAGTATATAGCGTTATACGTTGTTACGTAATGCTACATAACGTTATACGTCATTACGTTATAGCATATATCGTTATACATCATAAAGTAAAAGAATATAGCGTTATACGTAATAACGTAATAGTAGATGACGTTATACTTTGTTACGTAATGCTACATTACGTTATACGTTATTACGTAGTAGTTTATAACGTTATACGTTGTTACGTATTGCTACATAACGTTATACGCCATTACGTAATAGTATATATCGTTATACGTTATTACGTAATACTAAATGACGTTATACGTTGTTACGTAATGATACATAACGTCATACGTCATTACGTTATAGTATATAGCGTTATACGTTGTTACGTAATGCTACATAACGTTATACGTCATTACGTTATAGCATATATCGTTATACATCATAAAGTAAAAGAATATAACGTTATACGTAATAACGTAATAGTAGATGACGTTATACTTTGTTACGTAATGCTACGTTATACGTCATTACGTTATAGTATATAACGTTATACGTTATTACGTAGTAGTTTATAACGTTATACGTTGTTACGTATTGCTACATAACGTTATACGCCATTACGCAATAGTATATAACGTTATACGTTATTACGCAATAGTAAATGACGTTATACGTTGTTACGTAATAGTTCATAGCGTTATACGTTGTTACGTATTGCTACATAACGTTATACGCCATTACGTAATAGTATATATCGTTATACGTTATTGCGTAATAGTAAATGACGTTATACGTTGTTACGTAATGATACATAACGTCATACGTCATTACGTTATAGTATATAACGTTATACGTTGTTACGTAATGCTACATAACGTTATACACCATTACGTAATAGTATATAACGTTATACGTTGTTACGTAATGCTACAGAACGTTATACGTCATTACGTTATAGTATATAACGTTATACGTTATTACGTAGTAGTTTATAACGTTATACGTTGTTACGTATTGCTACATAACGTTATACGCCATTACGTAATAGTATATAACGTTATACGTTGTTACGTAATGCTACAGAACGTTATACGTCATTACGTTATAGTATATAACGTTATACGTCATAAAGTAAAAGAATATAACGCTATACGTATTAACGTAATAGTAGATGACGTTATACGTTGTTACGTAATGCTACATAACGTTATACGTCATTACGTTATAGCATATATCGTTATACATCATAAAGTAAAAGAATATAACGTTATACGTAATAACGTAATAGTAGATGACGTTATACTTTGTTACGTAATGCTACATTACGTTATACGTCATTATGTTATAGTATATAACGTTATAAGTTATTACGTAGTAGTTTATAACGTTATACGTTGTTACGTATTGCTACATAACGTTATACGCCATTACGTAATAGTATATATCGTTATACGTCATAAAGTAAAAGAATATAACGCTATACGTATTAACGTAATAGTAGATGACGTGATACGTTGTTACGTAATGCTACATAACGTTATACGTCATTACGTTATAGCATATATCGTTATACATCATAAAGTAAAAGAATATAACGTTATACGTAATAACGTAATTGTAGATGACGTTATACTTTGTTACGTAATGCTACATTACGTTATACGTCATTACGTTATAGTATATAACGTTATACGTTATTACGTAGTAGTTTATAACGTTATACGTTGTTACGTATTGATACAAAACGTTATACGCCATTACGTAATAGTATATAACGTTATACGTTGTTACGTAATGCTACATAACGTTATACACCATTACGTAATAGTATATAACGTTATACGTTGTTACGTAATGCTACAGAACGTTATACGTCATTACGTTATAGTATATAACGTTATACGTCATAAAGTAAAAGGATATAACGCTATACGTATTAACGTAATAGTAGATGACGTTATACGTTGTTACGTAATGCTACATAACGTTATACGTCATTACGTTATAATATATAACGTTACACGTTGTTACGTAATGCTACATAACATTATACGGCATTACGTAATAGTATATAACGTTATACGTTGTTACGTAATGCTACATAACGTTATACGATATTACGTAATAGTAAATGACGTTATACGTTATAAGGTAATACTATATAATATTATAGGTTATTACGTAATAGTATATAACGTTATACGTTATTACGTAGTAGTTTATAACGTTATACGTTTTTACGTATTGCTACATAACGTTATACGCCATTACGTAATAGTATATAACGTTATACGTCATTAAGTAAAAGAATATAACATTATACGTAATAACGTAATAGTAAATGACGTTATACTTTGTTACGTAATGCTACATAACGTTATACGTCTATTACGTAATAGTATATAACGTTATACGTTATTACGTAATAGTAAATGACGTTATACGTTGTTACGGAATGATACATAACGTTATACGTCATTACGTTATAGTATATAACGTTATACGTCATTACGTTATCGTATATAACGTTATACGTTGTTACGTATTGCTACATAACATTATACGGCATTACGTAATAGTATATAACGTTATACGTTGTTACGTAATGCTACATAGCGTTATACGTGATTACGTTATAGTATATAACGTTATACGTCATTAAGTAAAAGGATATAACGCTATACGTATTAACGTAATAGTAGATGACGTTATATGTTGTTACGTAATGCTACATAACGTTATACGTCATTACGTTATAATATATAACGTTACACGTTGTTACGTAATGCTACGTAACATTATACGGCATTACGTAATAGTATATAACGTTATACGTTGTTACGTAATGCTACATAACGTTATACGATATTACGTAATAGTAAATGACGTTATACGTTATAAGGTAATACTATATAATATTATAGGTTATTACGTAATAGTATATAACGTTATACGTTATTACGTAGTAGTTTATAACGTTATACGTTGTTACGTATTGCTACATAACGTTATACGCCATTACGTAATAGTATATAACGCTATACGTCATTAAGTAAAAGAATATAACATTATACGTAATAACGTAATAGTAAATGACGTTATACTTTGTTACGTAATGCTACATAAAGTTATACGTCTATTACGTAATAGTATATAACGCTATACGTTATTACGTAATAGTAAATGACGTTATACGTTGTTACGTAATGATACATAACGTTATACGTCATTACGTTATAGTATATATCGTTATACGTCATAAAGTAAAAGAATATAACGCTATACGTAATAACGTAATAGTAGATGACGTTATACGTTGTTACGTAATGCTACATAACATTATACGTCATTACGTTATAATATATAACGTTATACGTTGTTACGTAATGCTACATAACGTTATACGTCATTACGTAATAGTATATATCGTTATACGTTGTTACGTAATGCTACATAACGTTATACGTCATTACGTTATACTATATATCGTTATACGTCATAAAGTAAAAGAATATAACGCTATACGTAATAACGTAATAGTAGATGACGTTATACGTTGTTACGTAATGCTACATAACGTTATACGTCATTACGTTATAATATATAACGTTATACGTTGTTACGTAATGCTACATAATGTTATACGTTATTACGTTATAGTATATAACGTTATACGTTGTTACGTAATGCTACATGACGATATACGTTATTACGTTATAATTTATAACGTTATACGTTGTTACGTAATGCTACATAACGTTATACGTCATTACGTTATAGTATATATCGTTACACGTTGTTACGTAATGCTACATAACATTATACGGCATTACGTAATAGTATATAACGATATACGTTGTTACGTAATGCTACATATCGTTAAACGTCATTACGTTATACTATATAACGTTATACGTCATTAAGTAAAAGAATATAACATTATACGTAATAACGTAATAGTAAATGACGTTATACGTTATTACGTAGTAGCTTATAACGTTATACGTTGTTACGTATTGCTACATAACTTTATACGCCATTACGTAATAGTATATAACGTTATACGTTGTTACGTACTGCTACATAACATTATACGTCATTACGTTATTATATATAACGTTATACGTTGTTACGTAATCCTACATAACATTATACGGCATTACGCAATAGTATATAACGTTATACGTTGTTACGTAATGCTACATAACGTTATACGTCATTACGCTATAGTACATAACGTTATACGTCATTAAGTAAAAGAATATAACGTTATACGTAATAACGTAATAGTAAATGACGTTATACGTTGTTACGTAATGCTACATAACGTTATACGTTGTTACGTAATGCTACATAACGTTATACGTCATTACGTTATAATATATAACGTTATACGTTGTTACGTAATGCTACATTACGTTATACGTCATTACGTTATAGTATATAACGTTATACGTTATTACGTAGTAGCTTATAGCGTTATACGTTGATACGTATTGCTACATAACGTTATACGTCATTACGTTATCGTATATAACGTTATACGTTGTTACGTATTGCTACATAACGTTATACGTCATTACGTAATAGTATATATCGTTATACGTAGTTACGTAATGCTACATAACGTTATACGGCATTACGTAATAGTATAAAACGTTATACGTTGCTACGTAATGATACATAGCGTTATACGTCATTACGTTATAGTATATAACGTTATACGTCATTAAGTAAAAGAATATAACGTTATTCGTAATAACGTAATAGTAAATGACGTTATACGTTTTTACGTATTGCTACATTACGTTATACGTAATGCTACATTACGTTATACGTCATTACGTTATAGTATATAACGTTATACGTCATTAAGTAAAAGAATATAACGTTATACGTAATAACGTAATAGTAAATGACGTTATACTTTGTTACGTAATGCTACATAACGTTATACGTCTTTTACGTAATAGTATATAACGTTATACGTCTATTACGTTATAGTATATAACGTTATACGTTATTACGTAATAGTAAATGACGTTATACGTTGTTACGTAATGATATATAACGTTATACGTCATTACGTTATAGTATAAAACGTTATACGTTATTACGTTATCGTATATAACGTTATACGTTGTTACGTATTGCTACATAACGTTATACGTCATTACGTAATAGTATATATCGTTATACTTTGTTACGTAATGCTACATATCGTTATACGTCATTACGTTATAGTATATATCGTTATACGTCATAAAGTAAAAGAATTTAACGCTATACGTAATAACGTAATAGTAGATGACGTTATACGTTGTTACGTAATGCTACATAACGTTCTACGTCATTACGTTATTATATATAACGTTACACGTTGTTACGTAATGCTACATAACATTATACGGCATCACGTAATTATATATAACGTTATACGTTGTAACGTAATGCTACATAGCGTTATACGTCATTACGTAATAGTATATAACGATATACGTCTATTACGTAATAGTATATAACGTTATACGTCTATTACGTAATAGTATATATCGTTATACGTTGTTGCGTATTGCTACATAACGTTATACGTAATAACGTAATAGAAAATGACGTTATACTTTGTTACGTAATGCTACATAACGTTATACGTCTATTACGTAATAGTATATAACGTTATACGTCTATTACGTAATAGTATATAACGTTATACGTTGTTACGTAATGCTACATAGCGTTATACGTCATTACGTTATAGTATATAACGTTATACGTCATTAAGTAAAAGAATATAACGTTATACGTAATAACGTAATAGTAAATGACGTTATACGTTGTTACGTAATGATACATTACGTCATACGTCATTACGTTATAGTATATAACGTTATACGTTATTACGTATTAGTTTATAACGTTATACGTTGTTACGTATTGCTACATAACGTTATACATAATAACGTAATAGAAAATGAAGTTATACTTTGTTACGTAATGCTACATAACGTTACACGTCTATTACGTAATAGTATATAAGGTTATACGTCTATTACGTAATAGTATATAACGTTATACGTCATTACGTTATTATATATAACGTTATACGTTGTTACGTAATGCTACATTACGTTATACGTCATTACGTTATAGTATATAACGTTATACGTTATTACGTAGTAGTTTATAGCGTAATACGTTGTTACGTAATGATACATAACGTTATACGTCATTACGTTATAGTATATAACGTTATACGTCATTACGTTATCGTATATAACGTTATACGTTGTTACGTATTGCTACATAACGTTATACGTCATTACGTAATAGTATATATCGTTATACGCTGTTACGTAATGCTACATAACGATATACGGCATTACGTAATAGTATAAAACGTTATACGTTGTTACGTAATGCTTCATAGCGTTATACGTCATTACGTTATAGTATATAACGTTATACGTCATTAAGTAAAAGAATATAACGTTATTCGTAATAACGTAATAGTAAATGACGTTATACTTTGTTACGTAATGCTACATAACGTTATACGTCTATTACGTAATAGTATATAACGTTATACGTTATTACGTAATAGTAAATGACGTTATACGTTGTTACGTAATGATACATAACGTTATACGTCATTACGTTATAGTATATAACGTTATACGTTATTACGTAGTAGTTTATAACGTTATACGTTGTTACGTATTGCTACATAACGTTATACGCCATTACGTAATAGTATATAATGTTATACGTTATTACGTAATAGTAAATGACGTTATACGTTGTTACGTATTGCTACATAACGTTATACGTCATTACGTAATAGTATATATCGTTATACGTAGTTACGTAATGCTACATAACGTTATACGTCATTACGTTATCGTATATAACGTTATACGTTGTTACGTATTGCTACATAACGTTATACGTCATTACGTAATAGTATATATCGTTATACGTAGTTACGTAATGCTACATAACGTCATACGGCATTACGTAATAGTATAAAACGTTATACGTTGTTACGTAATGATACATAGCGTTATACGTCATTACGTTATAGTATATAACGTTATACGTCATTAAGTAAAAGAATATAACGTTATTCGTAATAACGTAATAGTAAATGACGTTATACGTTGTTACGTAATGCTACATTACGTTATACGTAATGCTACATTACGTTATACGTCATTACGTTATAGTATATAACGTTATACGTCATTAAGTAAAAGAATATAACGTTATACGTAATAACGTAATAGTAAATGACGTTATACTTTGTTACGTAATGCTACATAACGTTATACGTCTTTTACGTAATAGAATATAACGTTATACGTCTATTACGTTATAGTATATAACGTTATACGTTATTACGTAATAGTAAATGACGTTATACGTTGTTACGTAATGATATATAACGTTATACGTCATTACGTTATAGTATAAAACGTTATACGTTATTACGTTATCGTATATAACGTTATACGTTGTTACGTATTGCTACATAACGTTATACGTCATTACGTAATAGTATATATCGTTATACTTTGTTACGTAATGCTAAATATCGTTATACGTCATTACGTTATAGTATATATCGTTATACGTCATAAAGTAAAAGAATTTAACGCTATACGTAATAACGTAATAGTAGATGACGTTATACGTTGTTACGTAATGCTACATAACGTTCTACGTCATTACGTTATTATATATAACGTTACACGTTGTTACGTATTGCTACATAACGTTATACGTCATTACGTAATAGTATATATCGTTATACGTAGTTACGTAATGCTACATAACGTTATACGGCATTACGTAATAGTATAAAACGTTATACGTTGTTACGTAATGATACATAGCGTTATACGTCATTACGTTATAGTATATAACGTTATACGTCATTAAGTAAAAGAATATAACGTTATTCGTAATAACGTAATAGTAAATGACGTTATACGTTGTTACGTAATGCTACATTACGTTATACGTCATTACGTTATAGTATATAACGTTATACGTCATTACGTTATCGTATATAACGTTATACGTTGTTACGTATTGCTACATAACGTTATACGTCATTACGTAATAGTATATATCGTTATACGTTGTTACGTAATGCTACATAGCGATATACGGCATTACGTAATAGTATAAAACGTTATACGTTGTTACGTAATGCTTCATAGCGTTATACGTCATTACGTTATAGTATATAACGTTATACGTCATTAAGTAAAAGAATATAGCATTATACGTAATAACGTAATAGTAAATGACGTTATACTTTGTTACGTAATGCTACATAACGTTATACGTCTATTACGTAATAGTATATAACGTTATACGTTATTACGTAATAGTAAATGACGTTATACGTTGTTACGTAATGATACATAACGTTATACGTCATTACGTTATAGTATATAACGTTATACGTTATTACGTAGTAGTTTATAACGTTATACGTTGTTACGTATTGCTACATAACGTTATACGCCATTACGTAATAGTATATAATGTTATACGTTATTACGTAATAGTAAATGACGTTATACGTTGTTACGTAATAGTTTATAACGTTATACGTTGTTACGTATTGCTACATAACGTTATACGCCATTACGTAATAGTATATATCGTTATACGTCATAAAGTTAAAGAATATAACGCTATACGTATTAACGTAATAGTAGATGACGTGATACGTTGTTACGTAATGCTACATAACGTTATACGTCATTACGTTATAGCATATATCGTTATACATCATAAAGTAAAAGAATATAACGTTATACGTAATAACGTAATAGTAGATGACGTTATACTTTGTTACGTAATGCTACATTACGTTATACGTCATTACGTTATAGTATATAACGTTATACGTTATTACGTAGTAGTTTATAACGTTATACGTTGTTACGTATTGCTACATAACGTTATACGCCATTACGTAATAGTATATAACGTTATACGTTGTTACGTAATGCTACATAACGTTATACACCATTACGTAATAGTATAGAACGTTATACGTTGTTACGTAATGCTACAGAACGTTATACGTCATTACGTTATAGTATATAACGTTATACGTCATAAAGTAAAAGGATATAACGCTATACGTATTAACGTAATAGTAGATGACGTTATACGTTGTTACGTATTGCTACATAACATTATACGGCATTACGTAATAGTATATAACGTTATACGTTGTTACGTAATGCTACATATCGTTATACGATATTACGTAATAGTAAATGACGTTATACGTTATAAGGTAATACTATATAATATTATAGGTTATTACGTAATAGTATATAACGTTATACGTTATTAAGTAAAAGAATATAACATTATACGTAATAACGTAATAGTAAATGACGTTACACGTTGTTACGTAATGCTACATAACATTATACGGCATTACGTAGTAGTTTATAACGTTATACGTTGTTACGTATTGCTACATAACGTTATACGCCATTACGTAATAGTATATAACGTTATACGTCATTAAGTAAAAGAATATAACATTATACGTAATAACGTAATAGAAAATGACGTTATACTTTGTTACGTAATGCTACATAACGTTATACGTCTATTACGTAATAGTATGTAACGTTATACGTTATTACGTAATAGTAAATGACGTTATACGTTGTTACGTAATGATACATAACGTTACACGTCATTACGTTATAGTATATAACGTTATACGTTATTACGTAGTAGTTTATAACGTTATACGTTGTTACGTATTGCTACATAACGTTATACGCCATTACGTAATAGTATATAACGTTATACGTTATTACGTAATAGTAAATGACGTTATACGTTGTTACGTAATGATACATAACGTTATACGTCATTACGTTATAGTATATAACGTTATACGTCATTAAGTTAAAGAATATAACGTTATACGTTGTTACGTAATAGTAAATGACGTTATACGTTGTTACGTAATGATACATAACGTTATACGTCATTACGTTATAGTATATAACGTTATACGTCATTACGTTATCGTATATAACGTTATACGTTGTTACGTATTGCTACATAACATTATACGTCACTACGTTATAGTATATAGCGTTATACGTTGTTACGTAATGCTACATAACGTTATACTTCATTACGTTATAGCATATATCGTTATACATCATAAAGTAAAAGAATATAACGTTATACGTAATAACGTAATAGTAGATGACGTTATACTTTGTTACGTAATGCTACATTACGTTATACGTCATTACGTTATAGTATATAACGTTATACGTTATTACGTAGTAGTTTATAACGTTATACGTTGTTACGTATTGCTACATAACGTTATACGCCATTACGTAATAGTATATAACGTTATACGTTGTTACGTAATGCTACATAACGTTATACACCATTACGTAATAGTATATAACGTTATACGTTGTTACGTAATGCTACAGAACGTTATACGTCATTACGTTATAGTATATAACGTTATACGTCATAAAGTAAAAGGATATAACGCTATACGTATTAACGTAATAGTAGATGACGTTATACGTTGTTACGTATTGCTACATAACATTATACGGCATTACGTAATAGTATATAACGTTATACGTTGTTACGTAATGCTACATAACGTTATACGATATTACGTAATAGTAAATGACGTTATACGTTATAAGGTAATACTATATAATATTATAGGTTATTACGTAATAGTATATAACGTTATACGTCATTAAGTAAAAGAATATAACATTATACGTAATAACGTAATAGAAAATGACGTTATACTTTGTTACGTAATGCTACATAACGTTATACGTCTATTACGTAATAGTATGTAACGTTATACGTTATTACGTAATAGTAAATGACGTTATACGTTGTTACGTAATGATACATAACGTTATACGTCATTACGTTATAGTATATAACGTTATACGTCATTAAGTAAAAGAATATAACGTTATACGTAAAAACGTAATAGTAAATGGCGTTATACGTTTTTACGTAATGCTACATTACGTTATACGTCATTACGTTATAGTATATAACGTTATACGTTATTACGTAGTAGTTTATAACATTATACGTTGTTACGTATTGCTACATAACGTTATACGCCATTACGTAATAGTATATAACGTTATACGTTATTACGTAATAGTAAATGACGATATACGTTGTTACGTAATGATACATAACGTTATACGTCATTACGTTATAGTATATAACGTTATACGTCATTAAGTAAAAGAATATAACGTTATACGTTATTACGTAATAGTAAATGACGTTATACGTTGTTACGTAATGATACATAACGTTATACGTCATTACGTTATAGTATATAACGTTATACGTCATTACGTTATCGTATATAACGTTATACGTTGTTACGTATTGCTACATAACATTATACGTCACTACGTTATAGTATATAGCGTTATACGTTGTTACGTAATGCTACATAACGTTATATGTCATTACGTTATAGCATATATCGTTATACATCATGAAGTAAAAGAATATAACGTTATACGTAATAACGTAATAGTAGATGACGTTATACTTTGTTACGTAATGCTACATTACGTTATACGTCATTACGTTATAGTATATAACGTTATACGTTATTACATAGTAGTTCATAACGTTATACGTTGTTACGTATTGCTACATAACGTTATACGCCATTACGTAATAGTATATAACGTTATACGTAATTACGTAATAGTAAATGACGTTATACGTTGTTACGTAATAGTTTATAACGATATACGTTGTTACGTATTGCTAAATAACGTTATACGCTATTACGTAATAGTATATATCGTTATACGTCATAAAGTAAAAGAATATAACGCTATACGTATTAACGTAATAGTAGATGACGTTATACGTTGTTACGTAATGCTACATAACGTTATACGTCATTACGTTATAGCATATATCGTTATACATCATAAAGTAAAAGAATATAACGTTATACACCATTACGTAATAGTATATAACGTTATACGTTGTTACGTAATGCTACAGAACGTTATACGTCATTACGTTATAGTATATAACGTTATACGTCATAAAGTAAAAGGATATAACGCTATACGTATTAACGTAATAGTAGATGACGTTATACGTTGTTACGTAATGCTACATAACGTTATACGTCATTACGTTATAATATATAACGTTACACGTTGTTACGTATTGCTACATAACATTATACGGCATTACGTAATAGTATATAACGTTATACGTTGTTACGTAATGCTACATAACGTTATACGATATTACGTAATAGTAAATGACGTTATACGTTATAAGGTAATACTATATAATATTATAGGTTATTACGTAATAGTATATAACGTTATACGTTATTAAGTAAAAGAATATAACATTATACGTAATAACGTAATAGTAAATGACGTTACACGTTGTTACGTAATGCTACATAACATTATACGTCATTACGTAGTAGTTTATAACGTTATACGTTGTTACGTATTGCTACATAACGTTATACGCCATTACGTAATAGTATATAACGTTATACGTCATTAAGTAAAAGAATATAACATTATACGTAATAACGTAATAGAAAATGACGTTATACTTTGTTACGTAATGCTACATAACGTTATACGTCTATTACGTAATAGTATGTAACGTTATACGTTATTACGTAATAGTAAATGACGTTATACGTTGTTACGTAATGATACATAACGTTATACGTCATTACGTTATAGTATATAACGTTATACGTCATTAAGTAAAAGAATATAACGTTATACGTAAAAACGTAATAGTAAATGACGTTATACGTTTTTACGTAATGCTACATTACGTTATACGTCATTACGTTATAGTATATAACGTTATACGTTATTACGTAGTAGTTTATAACATTATACGTTGTTACGTATTGCTACATAACGTTATACGCCATTACGTAATAGTATATAACGTTATACGTTATTACGTAATAGTAAATGACGATATACGTTGTTACGTAATGATACATAACGTTATACGTCATTACGTTATAGTATATAACGTTATACGTCATTAAGTAAAAGAATATAACGTTATACGTTATTACGTAATAGTAAATGACGTTATACGTTGTTACGTAATGATACATAACGTTATACGCCATTACGTAATAGTATATAACGTTATACGTAATTACGTAATAGTAAATGACGTTATACGTTGTTACGTAATAGTTTATAACGATATACGTTGTTACGTAATGCTACAGAACGTTATACGTCATTACGTTATAGTATATAACTTTATACGTCATTACGTTATAGTATATAACGTTATACGTCATTACGTTATAGTATATAACGTTATACGTCATTACGTTATCGTATATAACGTTACACGTTGTTACGTCATGCTACATAACATTATACGGCATTACGTAATAGTATATAACGTTATACGTTGTTACGTAATGCTACATAACGTTATACGATATTACGTAATAGTAAATGACGTTGTACGTTATAAGGTAATACTATATAATATTATAGGTTATTACGTAATAGTATATAACGTTATACGTTATTACGTAGTAGTTTATAACGTTATACGTTGTTACGTATTGCTACATAACGTTATACGCCATTACGTAATAGTATATAACGTTATACGTCATTTAGTAAAAGAATATAACATTATACGTAATAACGTAATAGTAAATGACGTTATACTTTGTTACGTAATGCTACATAACGTTATACGTCTATTACGTAATAGTATATAACGCTATACGTTATTACGTAATAGTAAATGACGTTATACGTTGTTACGTAATGATACGTAACGTTATACGTCATTACGTTATAGTATATAACGTTATACGTAATTACGTTATCGTATATAACGTTATACGTTGTTACGTATTGCTACATAACGTTATACGTCATTACGTAATAGTATATATCGTTATACGTTGTTACGTATTGCTACATAACATTATACGGCATTACGTAATAGTATATAACGTTATACGTTGTTACGTAATGCTACATAGCGTTATACGTCATTACGTTATAGTATATAACGTTATACGTCATTAAGTAAAAGAATATAACGTTATACGTTGTTACGTAATGCTACATTACGTCATACGTCATTACGTTATAGTATATAACGTTATACGTTATTACGTAGTAGTTTATAACGTTATACGTTGTTACGTATTGCTGCATAACGTTATACGTCATTACGTTATAGTATATATCGTTATACGTCATAAAGTAAAAGAATATAACGCTATACGTAATAACGTAATAGTAGATGACGTTATACGTTGTTACGTAATGCTACATAACGTTATACGTCATTACGTTATAATATATAACGTTATACGTTGTTACGTAATACTACATAACGTTATACGTCATTACGTAATAGTATATATCGTTATACGTTGTTACGTAATGCTACATAAAGTTATACGTCATTACGTTATAGTATATATCGTTATACGTCATAAAGTAAAAGAATATAACGCTATACGTAATAACGTAATAGTAGATGACGTTATACGTTGTTACGTAATGCTACATGACGATATACGTCATTACGTAATAGTATATATCGTTATACGTAGTTTCGTAATGCTACATAACGTTATACGGCATTACGTAATAGTATAAAACGTTATACGTTGTTACGTAATGCTACAGAACGTTATACGTCATTACGTTATAGTATATAACGTTATACGTCATTAAGTAAAAGAATATAACGTTATACGTAATAACGTAATAGTAAATGACGTTATACGTTGTTACGTAATGCTACATAACGTTATACGTTGTTACGTAATGCTACATAACGTTATACGTCATTACGTTATAATATATAACGTTATACGTTGTTACGTAACGCTACATTACGTTATACGTCATTACGTTATAGTATATAACGTTATACGTTATTACGTAGTAGTTTATAGCGTTATACGTTGTTACGTATTGCTACATAACGTTATACGTCATTACGTTATAGTATATAACGTTATACGTCATTACGTTATCGTATATAACGTTATACGTTGTTACGTATTGCTACACAACGTTATACGTCATTACGTAATAGTATATATCGTTATACGTAGTTACGTAATGCTACATAACGTTATACGGCATTACGTAATAGTATAAAACGTTATACGTTGTTACGTAATGCTACAGAACGTTATACGTCATTACGTTATAGTATATAACGTTATACGTCATTACGTTATAGTATATAACGTTATACGTCATAAAGTAAAAGGATATAACGCTATACGTATTAACGTAATAGTAGATGACGTTATATGTTGTTACGTAATGCTACATAACGTTATACGTCATTACGTTATAATATATAACGTTACACGTTGTTACGTAATGCTACATAACATTATACGGCATTACGTAATAGTATATAACGTTATACGTTGTTACGTAATGCTACATAACGTTATACGATATTACGTAATAGTAAATGACGTTGTACGTTATAAGGTAATACTATATAATATTATAGGTTATTACGTAATAGTATATAACGTTATACGTCATTTAGTAAAAGAATATAACATTGTACGTAATAACGTAATAGTAAATGACGTTATACTTTGTTACGTAATGCTACATAACGTTACACGTTATTACGTTATAGTATATAACGTTATACGTCATTACGTTATCGTATATAACGTTACACGTTGTTACGTAATGCTACATAACATTATACGGCATTACGTAATAGTATATAACGTTATACGTTGTTACGTAATGCTACATAACGTTATACGATATTACGTAATAGTAAATGACGTTGTACGTTATAAGGTAATACTATATAATATTATAGGTTATTACGTAATAGTATATAACGTTATACGTTATTACGTAGTAGTTTATAACGTTATACGTTGTTACGTAATGCTACATAACGTTACACGTTATTACGTTATAGTATATAACGTTATACGTCATTACGTTATCGTATATAACGTTACACGTTGTTACGTAATGCTACATAACATTATACGGCATTACGTAATAGTATATAACGTTATACGTTGTTACGTAATGCTACATAACGTTATACGATATTACGTAATAGTAAATGACGTTGTACGTTATAAGGTAATACTATATAATATTATAGGTTATTACGTAATAGTATATAACGTTATACGTTATTACGTAGTAGTTTATAACGTTATACGTTGTTACGTATTGCTACATAACGTTATACGCCATTACGTAATAGTATATAACGTTATACGTCATTTAGTAAAAGAATATAACATTATACGTAATAACGTAATAGTAAATGACGTTATACTTTGTTACGTAATGCTACATAACGTTATACGTCTATTACGTAATAGTATATAACGCTATACGTTATTACGTAATAGTAAATGACGTTATACGTTGTTACGTAATGATACGTAACGTTATACGTCATTACGTTATAGTATATAACGTTATACGTAATTACGTTATCGTATATAACGTTATACGTTGTTACGTATTGCTACATAACGTTATACGTCATTACGTAATAGTATATATCGTTATACGTTGTTACGTATTGCTACATAACATTATACGGCATTATGTAATAGTATATAACGTTATACGTTGTTACGTAATGCTACATAGCGTTATACGTCATTACGTTATAGTATATAACGTTATACGTCATTGAGTAAAAGAATATAACGTTATACGTTGTTACGTAATGCTACATTACGTCATACGTCATTACGTTATAGTATATAACGTTATACGTTATTACGTAGTAGTTTATAACGTTATACGTTGTTACGTATTGCTGCATAACGTTATACGTCATTACGTTATAGTATATATCGTTATACGTCATAAAGTAAAAGAATATAACGCTATACGTAATAACGTAATAGTAGATGACGTTATACGTTGTTACGTAATGCTACATAACGTTATACGTCATTACGTTATAATATATAACGTTATACGTTGTTACGTAATACTACATAACGTTATACGTCATTACGTAATAGTATATATCGTTATACGTTGTTACGTAATGCTACATAAAGTTATACGTCATTACGTTATAGTATATATCGTTATACGTCATAAAGTAAAAGAATATAACGCTATACGTAATAACGTAATAGTAGATGACGTTATACGTTGTTACGTAATGCTACATAACGTTATACGTCATTACGTTATAATATATAACGTTATACGTTGTTACGTAATGCTACATAATGTTATACGTCATTACGTTATAGTATATAACGTTATACGTTGTTACGTAATGCTACATGACGATATACGTTATTACGTTATAATTTATAACGCTATACGTTGTTACGTAATGCTACATGACGATATACGTCATTACGTAATAGTATATATCGTTATACGTAGTTACGTAATGCTACATAACGTTATACGGCATTACGTAATAGTATAAAACGTTATACGTTGTTACGTAATGCTACAGAACGTTATACGTCATTACGTTATAGTATATAACGTTATACGTCATTAAGTAAAAGAATATAACGTTATACGTAATAACGTAATAGTAAATGACGTTATACGTTGTTACGTAATGCTACATAACGTTATACGTTGTTACGTAATGCTACATAACGTTATACGTCATTACGTTATAATATATAACGTTATACGTTGTTACGTAATGCTACATTACGTTATACGTCATTACGTTATAGTATATAACGTTATACGTTATTACGTAGTAGTTTATAGCGTTATACGTTGTTACGTATTGCTACATAACGTTATACGTCATTACGTTATAGTATATAACGTTATACGTCATTACGTTATCGTATATAACGTTATACGTTGTTACGTATTGCTACACAACGTTATACGTCATTACGTAATAGTATATATCGTTATACGTAGTTACGTAATGCTACATAACGTTATACGGCATTACGTAATAGTATAAAACGTTATACGTTGTTACGTAATGCTACAGAACGTTATACGTCATTACGTTATAGTATATAACGTTATACGTCATTACGTTATAGTATATAACGTTATACGTCATTACGTTATAGTATATAACGTTATACGTCATAAAGTAAAAGGATATAACGCTATACGTATTAACGTAATAGTAGATGACGTTATATGTTGTTACGTAATGCTACATAACGTTATACGTCATTACGTTATAATATATAACGTTACACGTTGTTACGTAATGCTACATAACATTATACGGCATTACGTAATAGTATATAACGTTATACGTTGTTACGTAATGCTACATAACGTTATACGATATTACGTAACAGTAAATGACGTTGTACGTTATAAGGTAATACTATATAATATTATAGGTTATTACGTAATAGTATATAACGTTATACGTTATTACGTAGTAGTTTATAACGTTATACGTTGTTACGTATTGCTACATAACGTTATACGCCATTACGTAATAGTATATAACGTTATACGTCATTTAGTAAAAGAATATAACATTATACGTAATAACGTAATAGTAAATGACGTTATACTTTGTTACGTAATGCTACATAACGTTATACGTCTATTACGTAATAGTATATAACGCTATACGTTATTACGTAATAGTAAATGACGTTATACGTTGTTACGTAATGATACATAACATTATACGTCATTACGTTATAGTATATAACGTTATACGTAATTACGTTATCGTATATAACGTTATACGTTGTTACGTATTGCTACATAACGTTATACGTCATTACGTAATAGTATATATCGTTATACGTTGTTACGTATTGCTACATAACATTATACGGCATTACGTAATAGTATATAACGTTATACGTTGTTACGTAATGCTACATAGCGTTATACGTCATTACGTTATAGTATATAACGTTATACGTCATTAAGTAAAAGAATATAACGTTATACGTTGTTACGTAATGCTACATTACGTCATACGTCATTACGTTATAGTATATAACGTTATACGTTATTACGTAGTAGTTTATAACGTTATACGTTGTTACGAATTGCTGCATAACGTTATACGTCATTACGTTATAGTATATATCGTTATACGTCATAAAGTAAAAGAATATAACGCTATACGTAATAACGTAATAGTAGATGACGTTATACGTTGTTACGTAATGCTACATAACGTTATACGTCATTACGTTATAATATATAACGTATTACGTTGTTACGTAATACTACATAACGTTATACGTCATTACGTAATAGTATATATCGTTATACGTTGTTACGTAATGCTACATAACGTTATACGTCATTACGTTATAGTACATATCGTTATACGTCATAAAGTAAAAGAATATAACGCTATACGTAATAACGTAATAGTAGATGACGTTATACGTTGTTACGTAATGCTACATAACGTTATACGCCATTACGTTATAATATATAACGTTATACGTTGTTACGTAATGCTACATAATGTTATACGTCATTACGTTATAGTATATAACGTTATACGTTGTTACGTAATGCTACATGACGATATACGTTATTACGTTATAATTTATAACGCTATACGTTGTTACGTAATGCTACATAACGTTATACGTCATTACGTTATAGTATATAACGTTACACGTTGTTACGTAATGCTACATAACATTATACGGCATTACGTAATAGTATATAACGTTATACGTTGTTACGTAATGCTACATATCGTTAAACGTCATTACGTTATACTTTATAGCGTTATACTTCATTAAGTAAAAGAATATAACGTTATACGTAATAACGTAATAGTAAATGACGTTATACGTTATTACGTAGTAGCTTATAACGTTATACGTTGTTACGTATTGCTACATAACGTTATACGCCATTACGTAATAGTATAAAACGTTATACGTTGTTTCGTACTGCTACATAACATTATACGTCATTACGTTATTATATATAACGTTATACGTTGTTACGTAATCCTACATAACATTATACGGCATTACGCAATAGTATATAACGTTATACGTTGTTACGTAATGCTACATAACGTTATACGTCATTACGCTATAGTACATAACGTTATACGTCATTAAGTAAAAGAATATAACGTTATACGTAATAACGTAATAGTAAATGACGTTATACGTTGTTACGTAATGCTACATAACGTTATACGTTGTTACGTAATGCTACATAACGTTATACGTCATTACGTTATAATATATAACGTTATACGTTGTTACGTAATGCTACATTACGTTATACGTCATTACGTTATAGTATATAACGTTATACGTTATTACGTAGTAGTTTATAGCGTAATACGTTGTTACGTATTGCTACATAACGTTATACGTCATTACGTTATAATATATAACGTTATACGTCATTACGTTATCGTATATAACGTTATACGTTGTTACGTATTGCTACACAACGTTATACGTCATTACGTAATAGTATATATCGTTATACGTAGTTACGTAATGCTACATAACGTTATACGGCATTACGTAATAGTATAAAACGTTATACGTTGTTACGTAATGCTACATAACGTTATACGTCATTACGTTATAGTATATATCGTTATACGTCATAAAGTAAAAGAATATAACGCTATACGTAATAACGTAATAGTAGATGACGTTATACGTTGTTACGTAATGCTACATAACGTTATACGTCATTACGTTACAGTATATCTCGTTATACGTCATAAAGTAAAAGAATATAACGTTATACGTAATAACGTAATAGTAAATGACGTTTTACGTTTTTACGCAATGCTACATTACGTTATACGTCATTACGTCATAGTATATAACGTTATACGCTATTACGTTATAGTATATAACGTTATACGTTGTTACATAATGCTACATAACGTTATACGTCATTACGTTATAGTATATAACGTTATACGTTGTTACGTAATGCTACATAACGTTATACATCATTACGTAATAGTATATAACGTTATACGTCATTACGTAATAGTATATAACGTTATACGTCATTACGTAATAGTATATAACGTTATACGTTATTACGTAATAGTATATGACGTTATACGTTGTTACGTAATGATACATAACGTTATACGTCATTACGTTATAGTATATAACGTTATACGTCATTACGTTATCGTATATAACGTTATACGCTGTTTCGTAATGCTACATAACGTTATACATCATTACGTAATAGTATATAACGTTATACGTCATTACGTAATAGTATATAACGTTATACGTTGATACGTAATGCTACATAACGTTATACGTCATTACGTTATAGTATATAACGTTATACGTTGTTACGTAATGCTACATAACGTTATACATCATTACGTAATAGTATATAACGTTATACGTCATTACGTAATAGTATATAACGTTATACGTTATTACGTAATAGTAAATGACGTTATACGTTGTTACGTAATGATACATAACGTTATACGTCATTACGTTATAGTATATAACGTTATACGTCATTACGTTATAGTATATAACGTTATACGTTGTTACGTATTGCTCCATAACGTTATACGTCATTACGTAATAGTATATAACGTTATACGTTGTTACGTAATGCTACATAACGTTATACGTCATTACGTTATTGTATATATCGTTCTACGTCATAAAGTAAAAGAATATAACGCTATACGTAAAAACGTAATAGTAGATGACGTTATACGGTGTTACGAAATGCTACATAACGTTATACGTTGTTACGTAATGCTACATAACGTTATACGTCATTACGTAATAGTATATAACGTTATACGTTGTTACGTAATGCTACATAACGTTATACGTCATTACGTTATAGTATATAACGTTATACGTTATTACGTAATAGTTTATAACGTTATACGTTGTTACGTAATGCTACATAACGTTATACGGAATTACGTAATAGTATATATCGTTATACGTTGTTACGTTATGCTACATAACATTATACGGCATTACGTAATAGTATATAACGTTATACGTTGTTACGTAATGCTACATAACGTTATACGTCATTACGTTATAGTATATAACGTTATACTTCATTAAGTAAAAGAATATAACGTTATACGTAATAACGTAATAGTAAATGACGTTATACTTTGTTACGTAATGCTACATAACGTTATACGTCTATTACGTAATAGTATATAACGTTATACGTCTATTACGTAATAGTATATAACGTTATACGTTATTACGTAATAGTAAATGACGTTATACGTTGTTACGTAATGATACACAACGTTATACGTCATTACGTTATAGTATATAACGTTATACGTTGTTACGTAATGCTACAAAACGTTATACGTCATTACGTTATAGTATATAACGTTATACGTCATTAAGTAAAAGAATATAACGTTATACGTAATAACGTAATAGTAAATGACGTTATACGTTGTTACGTAATGCTACATAACATTATACGGCATTACGTAATAGTATATAACGTTATACGTTGTTACGTAATGCTACATAACGTTATACGTCTATTACGTAATAGTATATAACGTTATACGTCTATTACGTAATAGTATATAACGTTATACGTTATTACGTAATAGTAAATGACGTTATACGTTGTTACGTAATGATACACAACGTTATACGGCATTACGTAATAGTATATATCGTTATACGTTGTTACGTAATAGTAAATGACGTTATACGTCTATTACGTAATAGTATATAACGTTATACGTTATTACGTAATAGTAAATGACGTTATACGTTGTTACGTAATGATACACAACGTTATACGTCATTACGTTATAGTATATAACGTTATACGTCTATTACGTAATAGTATATAACGTTATACGTTATTACGTAATAGTAAATGACGTTATGCGTCTATTACGTAATAGTATATAACGTTATACGTTATTACGTAATAGTATATAACGTTATACGTTGATACGTAATGCTACATAACGTTATACGTCATTACGTTATAGTATATAACGTTATACGTCATTAGGTTATCGTATATAACGTTATACGTTGTTTCGTAATGCTACATAACGTTATACGTCTATTACGTAATAGTATATAACGTTATACGTCTATTACGTAATAGTATATAACGTTATACGTTATTACGTAATAGTAAATGACGTTATACGTTGTTACGTAATGATACACAACGTTATACGTCATTACGTTATAGTATATAACGTTATACGTTGTTACGTAATGCTACATAACGTTATACGTCATTACGTTATAGTATATAACGTTATACGTTGTTACGTAATGCTACATAGCGTTATACGTCGTTACGTTATACTATATAGCGTTATACGTCATAAAGTAATGGAATATAACGTTATACGTAATAACGTAATAGTAAATGACGTTATACGTTGTTACGTAATGCTACATAACATTATGCGGCATTACGTAATAGTATATAACGTTATACGTTGTTACGTAATGCTACATAACGTTATACGTCTATTACGTAATAGTATATAACGTTATACGTCTATTACGTAATAGTATATAACGTTATACGTTATTACGTAATAGTAAATGACGTTATACGTTGTTACGTAATGATACACAACGTTATACGGCATTACGTAATACTATATATCGTTATACGTTGTTACGTAATGCTACATAGCGTTATACGTCGTAACGTTATAGTATATAACGTTATACGTCATTAAGTAAAATAATATAACGTTATACGTAATAACGTAATAGTAAATGACGTTTTACGTTTTTACGTAATGCTACATTACGTTATACGTCATTACGTCATAGTATATAACGTTATACGCTATTACGTTATAGTATATAACGTTATACGTTGTTACATAATGCTACATAACGTTATACGTCATTACGTTATAGTATATAACGTTATACGTTGTTACGTAATGCTACATAACGTTATACATCATTACGTAATAGTATATAACGTTATACGTCATTACGTAATAGTATATAACGTTATACGTCATTACGTAATAGTATATAACGTTATACGTTATTACGTAATAGTAAATGACGTTATACGTTGTTACGTAATGATACATAACGTTATACGTCATTACGTTATAGTATATAACGTTATACGTCATTACGTTATAGTATATAACGTTATACGTTGTTTCGTAAGGCTACATAACGTTATACATCATTACGTAATAGTATATAACGTTATACGTCATTACGTAATAGTATATAACGTTATACGTTGATACGTAATGCTACATAACGTTATACGTCATTACGTTATAGTATATAACGTTATACGTTGTTACGTAATGCTACATAACGTTATACATCATTACGTAATAGTATATAACGTTATACGTCATTACGTAATAGTATATAACGTTATACGTTGATACGTAATGCTACATAACGTTATACGTCATTACGTTATAGTATATAACGTTATACGTTGTTACGTAATGCTACATAACGTTATACGTCATTACGTAATAGTATATAACGTTATACGTTATTACGTAATAGTAAATGACGTTATACGTTGTTACGTAATGATACATAACGTTATACGTCATTACGTTATAGTATATAACGTTATACGTCATTACGTTATAGTATATAACGTTATACGTTGATACGTAATGCTACATAACGTTATACGTCATTACGTTATTGTATATATCGTTCTACGTCATAAAGTAAAAGAATATAACGCTATACGTAAAAACGTAATAGTAGATGACGTTATACGGTGTTACGTAATGCTACATAACGTTATACGTTGTTACGTAATGCTACATAACGTTATACGTCATTACGTAATAGTATATAACGTTATACGTTGTTACGTAATGCTACATAACGTTATACGTCATTACGTTATAGTATATAACGTTATACGTTATTACGTACTAGTTTATAACGTTATACGTTGTTACGTAATGCTACATAACGTTATACGGCATTACGTAATAGTATATATCGTTATACGTTGTTACGTTATGCTACATAACATTATACGGCATTACGTAATAGTATATAACGTTATACGTTGTTACGTAATGCTACATAACGTTATACGTCATTACGTTATAGTATATATCGTTATACGTCATAAAGTAAAAGAATATAACGTTATACGTAATAACGTAATAGTAAATGACGTTATACGTTGTTACGTAGTGATTCATAACGTTATACGTCATTATGTTATAATATATAACGATATACGTTGTTACGTAATGCTACATAAAGTTATACGTCATTACGTTATAGTATATAACGTTATACGTTGTTACGTAATGCTACATAACATTATACGGCATTACGTAATAGTATATATCGTTATACGTTGTTACGTAATGCTACATAGCGTTATACGTCGTTACGTTATAGTATATAACGTTATACGTCATTAAGTAAAATAATATAACGTTATACGTAATAACATAATAGTAAATGACGTTTTACGTTGTTACGTAATGCTACATTACGTTATACGTCATTACGTCATAGTATATAACGTTATACGCTATTACGATATAGTATATAACGTTATACGTTGATACGTAATGCTACATAACGTTATACGTCATTACGTTATAGTATATAACGTTATACGTTGTTACGTAATGCTACATAACGTTATACGTCATTACGTAATAGTATATAACGTTATACGTTATTACGTAATAGTAAATGACGTTATACGTTGTTACGTAATGATACATAACGTTATACGTCATTACGTTATAGTATATAACGTTATACGTCATTACGTTATAGTATATAACGTTATACGTTGTTACATAATGCTACATAACGTTATACGTCATTACGTTATAGTATATAACGTTATACGTTGTTACGTAATGCTACATAACGTTATACATCATTACGTAATAGTATATAACGTTATACGTTGTTACGTAATGCTACATAACGTTATATGTCATTACGTTATAGTATATATCGTTATACGTCATAAAGTAAAAGAATATAACGTTATACGTAATAACGTAATAGTAGATGACGTTATACTTTGTTACGTAATGCTACATAACGTTATACGTTATTACGTAATAGTATATAACGTTATACGTTGATACGTAATGCTACATAACGTTATACGTCTATTACGTAATAGTATATAACATTATACGTTGTTACGTAATGCTACATAACGTTATAAGTTATTACGTTATAGTATATAACGTTATACGTTGTTACGAAATGCTACATAACGTTATACGTCATTACGTAATAGTATATAACGTTATACGTTGTTACGTAATGCTACATAACGTTATACGTCTATCACGTAATAGTATATAACGTTATACGTCTATTACGTAATGCTACATTACGTTATACGTCATTACGTTATAGTATATACCGTTATACGTCATAAAGTAAAAGAATATAACGTTATACGCAATAACGTAATAGTAGATGACGTTATACTTTGTTACGTAACGCTACACAACGTTATACGTCATTACGTTATAGTATAAAAGGTTATACGTTGTCTCGTAATGCTACATAACGTTATACGTCTATTACGTAATAGTATATAACGTTATACGTTATTACGTGATAGTAAATGACGTTATACGTTGTTACGTAATGATACATAACGTTATACGTCGTGATGTTATAATATATAACATTATACGTTCTTACGTAATGCTATATAACATTATACGGCATTACGTAATAGTATATAACGTTATACGTTGTTACATAATGCTACATAGCGTTATACGTCGTTACGTTATAGTATATAACGTTATAGGTTGTTACGTAATGCTACATAACGTTTTACGTCTATCACGTAATAGTATATAACGTTATACGTCTATTACGTAATAGTATATAACGTTATACGTTATTACGTAATAGTAAATGACGTTATACGTTGTTACGTAATGATACATAACGTTATACGTCATTATGTTATAATATATAACGATATACGTTGTTACGTAATGCTACATAACGTTATACGTCATTACGTTATAGTATATAACGTTATACGTTGTTACGTAATGCTACATAAGATTATACTGCATTACGTAATAGTATATATCGTTATACGTTGTTACGTAATGCTACATAGCGTTATACGTCGTTACGTTATAGTATATAACGTTATACGTCATTAAGTAAAAGAATATAACGTTATACGTAATAACGTAATAGTAAATGACGTTTTACGTTGTTACGCAATGCTACATAACGTTATACGTCTATCACGTAATAGTATATAACGTTATACGTCTATTACGTAATAGTATATAACGTTATACGTTATTACGTAATAGTAAATGACGTTATACGTTGTTACGTAATGATACACAACGTTATACGTCATTACGTTATAGTATATAACGTTATACGTTCTTACGTAATGCTACATAACGTTATACGTCATTACGTTATAGTATATAACGTTATACGTTTTTACGCCATGCTACATAGCGTTATACGTCATTACGTTATAGTATATAACGTTATACGTCATAAAGTAAAGGAATATAACGTTATACGTAATAACGTAATAGTAAATGACGTTATACGTTGTTACGTAATGCTACATAACATTATACGGCATTACGTAATAGTATATAACGTTATACGTTGTTACGTAATGCTACATAGCGTTATACGTCGTTACGTAATAGTATATAACGTTATACGTTGTAACGTAATGCTACATAGCGTTATACGTCGTTACGTTATAGTATATAACGTTATACGTCATTATGTAAAAGAATATAACGTTATACGTAATAACGTAATAGTAAATGACGTTTTACGTTGTTACGTAATGCTACATTACGTTATACGTCATTACGTCATAGTATATAACGTTATACGTCATTACGTTATAGTATATAACGTTATACGTTGTTACGTATTGCTCCATAACGTTATACGTCATTACGTAATAGTATATAACGTTATACGTTGTTACGTAATGCTACATAACGTTATACGTCATTACGTTATAGTATATAACGTTATACGTTGTTACGTAATGCTACATAAGATTATACTGCATTACGTAATAGTATATATCGTTATACGTTGTTACGTAATGCTACATAGCGTTATACGTCGTTACGTTATAGTATATAACGTTATACGTCATTAAGTAAAAGAATATAACGTTATACGTAATAACGTAATAGTAAATGACGTTTTACGTTGTTACGCAATGCTACATAACGTTATACGTCTATCACGTAATAGTATATAACGTTATACGTCTATTACGTAATAGTATATAACGTTATACGTTATTACGTAATAGTAAATGACGTTATACGTTGTTACGTAATGATACACAACGTTATACGTCATTACGTTATAGTATATAACGTTATACGTTCTTACGTAATGCTACATAACGTTATACGTCATTACGTTATAGTATATAACGTTATACGTTTTTACGCCATGCTACATAGCGTTATACGTCATTACGTTATAGTATATAACGTTATACGTCATAAAGTAAAGGAATATAACGTTATACGTAATAACGTAATAGTAAATGACGTTATACGTTGTTACGTAATGCTACATAACATTATACGGCATTACGTAATAGTATATAACGTTATACGTTGTTACGTAATGCTACATAGCGTTATACGTCGTTACGTAATAGTATATAACGTTATACGTTGTAACGTAATGCTACATAGCGTTATACGTCGTTACGTTATAGTATATAACGTTATACGTCATTAAGTAAAAGAATATAACGTTATACGTAATAACGTAATAGTAAATGACGTTTTACGTTGTTACGTAATGCTACATTACGTTATACGTCATTACGTCATAGTATATAACGTTATACGTCATTACGTTATAGTATATAACGTTATACGTTGTTACGTATTGCTCCATAACGTTATACGTCATTACGTAATAGTATATAACGTTATACGTTGTTACGTAATGCTACATAACGTTATACGTCATTACGTTATTGTATATATCGTTATACGTCATAAAGTAAAAGAATATAACGCTATACGTAAAAACGTAATAGTAGATGACGTTATACGGTGTTACGTAATGCTACATAACGTTATACGTTGTTACGTAATGCTACATAACGTTATACGTCATTACGCAATAGTATATAACGTTATACGTTGTTACGTAATGCTACATAACGTTATACGTCATTACGTTATAGTATATAACGTTATACGTTATTACGTAATAGTTTATAACGTTATACGTGGTTACGTAATGCTACATAACGTCATACGGCATTACGTAATAGTATATATCGTTATACGTTGTTACGTGATGCTACATAACATTATACGGCATTACGTAATAGTATATAACGTTATACGTTGTTACGTAATGCTACATAACGTTATACGTCTATTACGTAATAGTATCTAACGTTATACGTCATTAAGTAAAAGAATATAACGTTATACGTAATAACGTAATAGTAAATGACGTTATACGTTGTTACGTAATGCTACATAACGTTATACGTCTATTACGTAATAGTATCTAACGTTATACGTCATTAAGTAAAAGAATATAACGTTATACGTAATAACGTAATAGTAGATGACGTTATACGTTGTTACGTAATGCTACATAACGTTATACGTTATTACGTAATAGTAAATGACGTTATACGTTGTTACGTAGTGATACATAACGTTATACGTCATTACGTTATAGTATATAACGTTATACGTCATTACGTTTTAGCATATAACGTTATACGTTGTTACGTATTGCTACATAACGTTATACGCCATTATGTAATAGTATATAACGTTATACGTTGTTACGTAATGCTACATAACGTTATACGTCATTACGTTATAGTATTTAACGTTATACGTCATTAAGTAAAAGAATATAACGTTATACGTAATAACGTAATAGTAAATGACGTTATACTTTGTTACGTAATGCTACATAACGTTATACGTCATTACGTTATAGTATATAACGTTATACGTTATTACGTAATAGTTTATAACGTTATACGTTGTTACGTAATGCTACATAACGTCATACGGCATTACGTAATAGTATATATCGTTATACGTTGTTACGTTATGCTACATAACATTATACGCCATTACGTAATAGTATATAACGTTATACGTTATTACGTAATAGTAAATGACGTTATACGTTGTTACGTAATGATACATAACGTTATACGTCATTACGTTATAGTATAAAAGGTTATACGTTGTCTCGTAATGCTACATAACGTTATACGTCTATTACGTAATAGTATATAACGTTATACGTTATTACGTGATAGTAAATGACGTTATACGTTGTTACGTAATGATACATAACGTTATACGTCGTGATGTTATAATATATAACATTATACGTTCTTACGTAATGCTATATAACATTATACGGCATTACGTAATAGTATATAACGTTATACGTTGTTACGTAATGCTACATAGCGTTATACGTCGTTACGTTATAGTATATAACGTTATAGGTTGTTACGTAATGCTACATAACGTTTTACGTCTATCACGTAATAGTATATAACGTTATACGTCTATTACGTAATAGTATATAACGTTATACGTTATTACGTAATAGTAAATGACGTTATACGTTGTTACGTAATGATACATAACGTTATACGTCATTATGTTATAATATATAACGATATACGTTGTTACGTAATGCTACATAACGTTATACGTCATTACGTTATAGTATATAACGTTATACGTTGTTACGTAATGCTACATAAGATTATACTGCATTACGTAATAGTATATATCGTTATACGTTGTTACGTAATGCTACATAGCGTTATACGTCGTTACGTTATAGTATATAACGTTATACGTCATTAAGTAAAAGAATATAACGTTATACGTAATAACGTAATAGTAAATGACGTTTTACGTTGTTACGCAATGCTACATAACGTTATACGTCTATCACGTAATAGTATATAACGTTATACGTCTATTACGTAATAGTATATAACGTTATACGTTATTACGTAATAGTAAATGACGTTATACGTTGTTACGTAATGATACACAACGTTATACGTCATTACGTTATAGTATATAACGTTATACGTTCTTACGTAATGCTACATAACGTTATACGTCATTACGTTATAGTATATAACGTTATACGTTGTTACGTAATGCTACATAGCGTTATACGTCATTACGTTATAGTATATAACGTTATACGTCATAAAGTAAAGGAATATAACGTTATACGTAATAACGTAATAGTAAATGACGTTATACGTTGCTACGTAATGCTACATAACATTATACGGCATTACGTAATAGTATATAACGTTATACGTTGTTACGTAATGCTACATAGCGTTATACGTCGTTACGTAATAGTATATAACGTTATACGTTGTAACGTAATGCTACATAGCGTTATACGTCGTTACGTTATAGTATATAACGTTATACGTCATTAAGTAAAAGAATATAACGTTATACGTAATAACGTAATAGTAAATGACGTTTTACGTTGTTACGTAATGCTGCATTACGTTATACGTCATTACGTTATTGTATATATCGTTATACGTCATAAAGTAAAAGAATATAACGCTATACGTAAAAACGTAATAGTAGATGACGTTATACGGTGTTACGTAATGCTACATAACGTTATACGTTGTTACGTAATGCTACATAACGTTATACGTCATTACGCAATAGTATATAACGTTATACGTTGTTACGTATTGCTCCATAACGTTATACGTCATTACGTAATAGTATATAACGTTATACGTTGTTACGTAATGCTACATAACGTTATACGTCATTACGTTATTGTATATATCGTTATACGTCATAAAGTAAAAGAATATAACGCTATACGTAAAAACGTAATAGTAGATGACGTTATACGGTGTTACGTAATGCTACATAACGTTATACGTTGTTACGTAATGCTACATAACGTTATACGTCATTACGCAATAGTATATAACGTTATACGTTGTTACGTAATGCTACATAACGTTATACGTCATTACGTTATAGTATATAACGTTATACGTTATTACGTAATAGTTTATAACGTTATACGTGGTTACGTAATGCTACATAACGTCATACGGCATTACGTAATAGTATATATCGTTATACGTTGTTACGTTATGCTACATAACATTATACGGCATTACGTAATAGTATATAACGTTATACGTTGTTACGTAATGCTACATAACGTTATACGTCTATTACGTAACAGTATCTAACGTTATACGTCATTAAGTAAAAGAATATAACGTTATACGTAATAACGTAATAGTAAATGACGTTATACGTTGTTACGTAATGCTACATAACGTTATACGTCTATTACGTAATAGTATCTAACGTTATACGTCATTAAGTAAAAGAATATAACGTTATACGTAATAACGTAATAGTAGATGACGTTATACGTTGTTACGTAATGCTACATAACGTTATACGTTATTACGTAATAGTAAATGACGTTATACGTTGTTACGTAGTGATACATAACGTTATACGTCATTACGTTATAGTATATAACGTTATACGTCATTACGTTTTAGCATATAACGTTATACGTTGTTACGTATTGCTACATAACGTTATACGCCATTATGTAATAGTATATAACGTTATACGTTGTTACGTAATGCTACATAACGTTATACGTCATTACGTTATAGTATTTAACGTTATACGTCATTAAGTAAAAGAATATAACGTTATACGTAATAACGTAATAGTAAATGACGTTATACTTTGTTACGTAATGCTACATAACGTTATACGTCATTACGTTATAGTATATAACGTTATACGTTATTACGTAATAGTTTATAACGTTATACGTTGTTACGTAATGCTACATAACGTCATACGGCATTACGTAATAGTATATATCGTTATACGTTGTTACGTTATGCTACATAACATTATACGCCATTACGTAATAGTATATAACGTTATACGTTGTTACGTAATGCTACATAACGTTATACGTCATTACGTTATAGTATATAACGTTATACGTCATTAAGTAAAAGAATATAACGTTATACGTAATAACGTAATAGCAAATGACGTTATACTTTGTTACGTAATGCTACATAACGTTATACGTCTATTACGTAATAGTATATAACGTTATACGTCTATTACGTAAAAGAATATAACGTTATACGTAATAACGTAATAGTAAATGACGTTATACTTTGTTACGTAATGCTACATAACGTTATACGTCATTACGTAATAGTATATAACGTTATACGTTGATACGTAATGCTACATAACGTTATACGTTATTACGTTATAGTATATAACGTTATACGTTGTTACGTAATGCTACATAACGTTATACGTCATTACGTAATAGTATATAACGTTATACGTTATTACGTAATAGTAAATGACGTTATACGTTGTTACGTAATGATACATAACGTTATACGTCATTACGTTATAGTATATAACGTTATACGTCATTACGTTATAGTATATAACGTTATACGTTGTTACGTATTGCTCCATAACGTTATACGTCATTACGTAATAGTATATAACGTTATACGTTGTTACGTAATGCTACATAACGTTATACGTCATTACGTTATTGTATATACCGTTATACGTCATAAAGTAAAAGAATATAACGCTATACGTAAAAACGTAATAGTAGATGACGTTATACGGTGTTACGTAATGCTACATAACGTTATACGTTGTTACGTAATGCTACATAACGTTATATGTCATTACGTAATAGTGTATAACGTTATACGTTGTTACGTAATGCTACATAACGTTATACGTCATTACGTTATAGTATATAACGTTATACGTTATTACGTAATAGTTTATAACGTTATACGTTGTTACGTAATGCTACATAACATCATACGGCATTACGTAATAGTATATATCGTTATACGTTGTTACGTTATGCTACATAACATTATACGGCATTACGTAATAGTATATAACGTTATACGTTGTTGCGTAATGCTACATAACGTTATACGTCATTACGTTATAGTATATAACGTTATACGTCATTAAGTAAAAGAATATAACGTTATACGTAATAACGTAATAGTAAATGACGTTATACTTTGTTACGTAATGCTACATAACGTCATACGTCTATTACGTAATAGTATATAACGTTATACGTCTATTACGTAAAAGAATATAACGTTATACGTAATAACGTAATAGTAAATGACGTTATACTTTGTTACGTAATGCTACATAGCGTTATACGTCTATTACGTAATAGTATATAACGTTATACGTCTATTACGTAAAAGAATATAACGTTATACGTAATAACGTAATAGTAAATGACGTTATACTTTGTTACGTAATGCTACATAACGTTATACGTCTATAACGTAATAGTATATAACGTTATACGTCATTACGTTATAGTATATAACGTTATACATTGTTACGTAATGCTACATAACGTTATACGTTATTGCGTAACAGTAAATGACGTTATACGTTGTTACGTAGTGATACATAACGTTATACGTCTTTACGTTATAGTATATAACGTTATACGTTGTTACGTATTGCTACATAACGTTATACGTCATTACATAATAGTATATAACGTTATACGTTATTACGTAGTAGTTTATAACGTTATACGTTGTTACGTATTGCTACATAACGTTATACGCCATTACGTAATAGTATATAACGTTATACGTTGTTACGTAATGCTACATAACGTTATACGTCGTTACGTTATAGTATATATCGTTATACGTCATAAAGTAAAAGAATATAACGCTATACGTTATAACGTAATAGTAAATGACGTTATACGTTGTTACGTAATGCTACATAACGTTATACGTCGTTACGTTATAGTATATATCGTTATACGTCATAAAGTAAAAGAATATAACGCTATACGTAATAACGTAATAGTAAATGACGTTATACGTTGTTACGTAATGCTACATAACATTATACGGCATTACGTAATAGTATATAACGTTATACGTTGTTACGTAATGCTACATAGCGTTATACGTCATTACGTTATAGTATATAATGTTATACGTCATTAAGTAAAAGAATATAACGTTATACGTAATAACGTAATAGTAGATGACGTTATACGTGTTTACGTAATGCTCCATAACGTTATGCGTTATTGCGTAATAGTAAATGACGTTATACGTTGTTACGTAGTGATACATAACGTTATACGTCATTACGTAATAGTATATAACGTTATACGTCTATTACGTAATAGTATCTAACGTTATACGTCATTAAGTAAAAGAATATAACGTTATACGTAATAACGTAATAGTAAATGACGTTATACGTTGTTACGTAATGCTACATAACGTTATACGTCTATTACGTAATAGTATATAACGTTATACGTCTATTACGTAAAAGAATATAACGTTATACGTAATAACGTAATAGTAAATGACGTTATACTTTGTTACGTAATGCTACATAACGTTATACGTCATTACGTAATAGTATATAACGTTATACGTTGATACGTAATGCTACATAACGTTATACGTTATTACGTTATAGTATATAACGTTATACGTTGTTACGTAATGCTACATAACGTTATACGTCATTACGTAATAGTATATAACGTTATACGTTATTACGTAATAGTAAATGACGTTATACGTTGTTACGTAATGATACATAACGTTATACGTCATTACGTTATAGTATATAACGTTATACGTCATTACGTTATAGTATATAACGTTATACGTTGTTACGTATTGCTCCATAACGTTATACGTCATTACGTAATAGTATATAACGTTATACGTTGTTACGTAATGCTACATAACGTTATACGTCATTACGTTATTGTATATATCGTTATACGTCATAAAGTAAAAGAATATAACGCTATACGTAAAAACGTAATAGTAGATGACGTTATACGGTGTTACGTAATGCTACATAACGTTATACGTTGTTACGTAATGCTACATAACGTTATACGTCATTACGTAATAGTGTATAACGTTATACGTTGTTACGTAATGCTACATAACGTTATACGTCATTACGTTATAGTATATAACGTTATACGTTATTACGTAATAGTTTATAACGTTATACGTTGTTACGTAATGCTACATAACATCATACGGCATTACGTAATAGTATATATCGTTATACGTTGTTACGTTATGCTACATAACATTATACGGCATTACGTAATAGTATATAACGTTATACGTTGTTACGTAATGCTACATAACGTTATACGTCATTACGTTATAGTATATAACGTTATACGTCATTAAGTAAAAGAATATAACGTTATACGTAATAACGTAATAGTAAATGACGTTATACTTTGTTACGTAATGCTACATAACGTCATACGTCTATTACGTAATAGTATATAACGTTATACGTCTATTACGTAAAAGAATATAACGTTATACGTAATAACGTAATAGTAAATGACGTTATACTTTGTTACGTAATGCTACATAACGTTATACGTCTATAACGTAATAGTATATAACGTTATACGTCATTACGTTATAGTATATAACGTTATACATTGTTACGTAATGCTACATAACGTTATACGTTATTACGTAACAGTAAATGACGTTATACGTTGTTACGTAGTGATACATAACGTTATACGTCTTTACGTTATAGTATATAACGTTATACGTTATTACGTATTGCTACATAACGTTATACGTCATTACATAATAGTATATAACGTTATACGTTACTACGTAGTAGTTTATAACGTTATACGTTGTTACGTATTGCTACATAACGTTATACGCCATTACGTAATAGTATATAACGTTATACGTTGTTACGTAATGCTACATAACGTTATACGTCGTTACGTTATAGTATATATCGTTATACGTCATAAAGTAAAAGAATATAACGCTATACGTAATAACGTAATAGTAAATGACGTTATACGTTGTTACGTAATGCTACATAACGTTATACGTCGTTACGTTATAGTATATATCGTTATACGTCATAAAGTAAAAGAATATAACGCTATACGTAATAACGTAATAGTAAATGACGTTATACGCTGTTACGTAATGCTCCATAACGTTATGCGTTATTGCGTAATAGTAAATGACGTTATACGTTGTTACGTAGTGATACATAACGTTATACGTCATTACGTAATAGTATATAACGTTATACGTCTATTACGTAATAGTATCTAACGTTATACGTAATTAAGTAAAAGAATATAACGTTATACGTAATAACGTAATAGTAAATGACGTTATACGTTGTTACGTAATGCTACATAACGCTATACGTCATTACGTTATACTATATATCGTTATACGTCATTAAGTAAAAGAATATAACGTTATACGTAATAACGTAATAGTAGATGACGTTATACGTTGTTACGTAATGCTACATAACGTTATACGTTATTACGTAATAGTAAATGACGTTATACGTTGTTACGTAGTGATACATAACGTTATACGTCATTACGTTATAGTATATAACGTTATACGTCATTACGTTTTAGTATATAACGTTATACGTTGTTACGTATTGCTACATAACGTTATACGTCATTACGTAATTGTATATAACGCTATACGTTATTACGTAGTATTATATAACGTTATACGTTGTTACGTAATGCTACATAACGTTATACGTCATTACGTTATAGTATATAACGTTATACGTTGTTACGTAATGCTACATAACATTATACGGCATTACGTAATAGTATATAATGTTATACGTTGTTACGTTATGCTACATAACATTATACGGCATTACGTAATTATATATATTGTTATACGTTATTACATAGTAGTTCATAACGTTATACGTTGTTAGGTATTGCTACATAACGTTATACGCCATTACGTAATAGTATATAACATTATACGTTGTTACGTAATGCTACATAACGTTATACGTCATTACGTAATAGTATATAACGTTATACGTCATTAAGTAAAAGAATATAACGTTATACGTAATAATAGTAGATGACGTTATACGTTGTTACGTAATGGTACATAACGTTATACGTTGTTACGTAATGCTACATAACGTTATACGCTATTACGTAATAGTATATAACGTTATACGTTGTTACGTAATGCTACATAACGTTATACGTCATTACGTTATAGTATATAACGTTATACGTCGTTAAGTAAAAGAATATAACGTTATACCTAATAACGTAATAGTAAATGACGTTATACGTTGTTACGTAATGCTACATTACGTTATACGTCATTACGTTATAGTATATAACGTTATACGTTATTACGTAGTAGCTTATAACGTTATACGTTGTTACGTATTGCTACATAACGTTATACGTCATTACGTAATAGTATATAATGTTATACGTTGTTACGTAATGCAACATAACGTTATACGTTATTACGTAATAGTAAATGACGTTATACGTTGTTACGTAGTGATACATAACGTTATACGTCACTACGTTATAGTATATAACGTTATACGTCATTACGTTATAGTATATAACGTTATACGTTGTTACGTAATGCTACATAACATTATACGGCATTACGTAATAGTATATAATGTTATACGTTGTTACGTTATGCTACATAACATTATACGGCATTACGTAATAGTATATACAGTTATACGTTATTACATAGTAGTTCATAACGTTATACGTTGTTATTTATTGCTACATAACGTTATACGCCATTACGTAATAGTATATAACGTTATACGTTGTTACGTAATGCTACATAGCGTTATACGTCATTACGTTATAGTATATAACGTTATACGTCATTAAGTAAAAGAATATAACGTTATACGTAATAATAGTAGATGACATTATACGTTGTTACGTAATGGTACATAACGTTATACGTTGTTACGTAATGCTACATAACGTTATACGTTATTACGTAACAGTATATAACGTTATACGTTGTTACGTAATGCTACATAACGTTATACGTCATTACGTAATAGTATATAACGTTATACGTCATAAAGTAAAAGAATATAACGCTATACGTAATAACGTAATAGTAGATGACGTTATACTTTGTTACGTACTGCTACATTACGTTATACGTTATTACGTAATAGTATATAACGTTATACGTTGTTACGTAATGCTACATAACATTATACGGCATTACGTAATAGTATATAACGTTATACGTTGTTACGTATTGCTACATAACGTTATACGTCATTACGTAATAGTATATAACGTTCTACGTTGTTATGTAATGTTACATAACGTTATACGTCATTACGTTATAGTATATATCGTTATACGTCATAAAGTAAAAGAATATAACGCTATACGTAATAACGTAATAGTAAATGACGTTATACGTTGTTACGTAATGCTACATAACGTTATACGTCGTCACGTTATAGTATATATCGTTATACGTCATAAAGTAAAAGAATATAACGCTATACGTAATAACGTAATAGTAAATGACGTTATACGTTGTTACGTAATGCTACATAACATTATACGGCATTACGTAATAGTATATAACGTTATACGTTGTTACGTAATGCTACATAGCGTTATACGTCATTACGTTATAGTATATAATGTTATACGTCATTAAGTAAAAGAATATAACGTTATACGTAATAACGTAATAGTAGATGACGTTATACGTTGTTACGTAATGCTCCATAACGTTATGCGTTATTGCGTAATAGTAAATGACGTTATACGTTGTTACGTAGTGATACATAACGTTATACGTCATTACGTAATAGTATATAACGTTATACGTCTATTACGTAATAGTATCTAACGTTATACGTCATTAAGTAAAAGAATATAACGTTATACGTAATAACGTAATAGTAAATGACGTTATACGTTGTTACGTAATGCTACATAACGCTATACGTCATTACGTTATACTATATATCGTTATACGTCATTAAGTAAAAGAATATAACGTTATACGTAATAACGTAATAGTAGATGACGTTATACGTTGTTACGTAATGCTACATAACGTTATACGTTATTACGTAATAGTAAATGACGTTATACGTTGTTACGTAGTGATACATAACGTTATACGTCATTACGTTATAGTATATAACGTTATACGTCATTACGTTTTAGTATATAACGTTATACGTTGTTACGTATTGCTACATAACGTTATACGTCATTACGTAATTGTATATAACGCTATACGTTATTACGTAGCATTTTATAACGTTATACGTTGTTACGTATTGCTACATAACGTTATACGCCATTACGTAATATTATATAACGTTATACGTTGTTACGTAATGCTACATAACGTTATACGTCATTACGTTATAGTATATAACGTTATACGTTGTTACGTAATGCTACATAACATTATACGGCATTACGTAATAGTATATAATGTTATACGTTGTTACGTTATGCTACATAACATTATACGGCATTACGTAATAGTATATATTGTTATACGTTATTACATAGTAGTTCATAAAGTTATACGTTGTTAGGTATTGCTACATAACGTTATACGCCATTACGTAATAGTATATAACATTATACGTTGTTACGTAATGCTACATAACGTTATACGTCATTACGTTATAGTATATAACGTTATACGTTGTTACGTAATGCTACATAACGTTATACGTCATTACGTAATAGTATATAACGTTATACGTCATTAAGTAAAAGAATATAACGTTATACGTAATAATAGTAGATGACGTTATACGTTGTTACGTAATGGTACATAACGTTATACGTTGTTACGTAATGCTACATAACGTTATACGTTATTACGTAATAGTATATAACGTTATACGTTGTTACGTAATGCTACATAACGTTATACGTCATTACGTAATAGTATATAATGTTATACGTTGTTACGTAATGCTACATAACGTTATACGTCATTACGTTATAGTATATATCGTTATACGTCATAAAGTAAAAGAATATAACGCTATACGTAATAACGTAATAGTAGATGACGTTATACTTTGTTACGTAATGCTACATTACGTTATACGTTATTACGTAATAGTATATAACGTTATACGTTGTTACGTAATGCTACATAACGTTATACGTCATTACGTTATAGTATATAATGTTATACGTTGTTACGTAATGCTACATAACGTTATACGTCATTACGTAATAGTATATAACGTTATACGTCATTAAGTAAAAGAATATAACGTTATACGTAATAACGTAATAGTAGATGACGTTGTACGTTGTTACGTAATGCTACATAACGTTATACGTAATTACGTTATAGTATATAACGTTATACGTTGTTACGTAATGCTACATAACATTATACGGCATTACGTAATAGTATATAACGTTATACGTTGTTACGTATTGCTACATAACGTTATACGTCATTACGTAATAGTATATAACGTTCTACGTTGTTATGTAATGTTACATAACGTTATACGTCATTACGTTATAGTATATAACGTTATACGTTGTTACGTAATGCTACATAACATTATACGTCATTACGTTAGAGTATATAACGTTATACGTTGTTACATAATGCTACATAACATTATACGGCATTACGTAATAGTATATAACGTTATACGTCATTACGTTATAGTGTATAACGTTATACGTTGTTACGTAATGCTACATAACATTATACGGCATTACGTAATAGTATATAACGTTATACGTTGTCACGTAATAGTAAATGACGTTATAAGTTGTTACGTAATGATACATAACGTTATACGTCATTACGTTATAGTATATAACGTTATACGTTGTTACGTAATGCTACATAACATTATACGGCATTACGTAATAGTATATAACGTTATACGTTGTTACGTAATGCTACATAGCGTTATACGTCATTACGTTATAGTATATAACGTTATACGTCATTAAGTAAAAGAATATAACGTTATACGTAATAACGTAATAGTAAATGACGTTATACGCTGTTACGTAATGCTACATAACGTTATACGTCATTACGTTATAGTATATAACGTTATACGTTGTTACGTAATGCTACATAACATTATACGGCATTACGTAATATTATATAACGTTATACGTTGTTACGTAATGTTACATAGCGTTATACGTCAATCGTTATAGTATATAACGTTATACGTCGTTAAGTAAAAGAATATAACGTTATACGTAATAACGTAATAGTAAATGACGTTATACGTTGTTACGTAATGCTACATTACGTTGTACGTTATTCCGTAATAGTATATATCGTTATACGTTGTTACGTAATGCTACATAACGTTATACGTCATTACGTTATAGTATATAACGTTATACGTTATTACGTAATAGTTTATAACGTTATACGCTGTTACGTAATGCTACATAACGTTATACGTCATTACGTTATAGTATATAACGTTATACGTTGTTACGTAATGCTACATAACATTATACGGCATTACGTAATATTATATAACGTTATACGTTGTTACGTAATGTTACATAGCGTTATACGTCAATCGTTATAGTATATAACGTTATACGTCGTTAAGTAAAAGAATATAACGTTATACGTAATAACGTAATAGTAAATGACGTTATACGTTGTTACGTAATGCTACATTACGTTGTACGTTATTACGTAATAGTATATAACGTTATACGTTGTTACGTAATGCTACATAACGTTATACGTCATTACGTAATAGTATATAATGTTATACGTTGTTACGTAATGCTACATAACGTTATACGTCATTACGTTATAGTATATATCGTTATACGTCATAAAGTAGAAGAATATAACGCTATACGTAATAACGTAATAGTAGATGACGTTATACTTTGTTACGTAATGCTACATTACGTTATACGTTATTACGTAATAGTATATGACGTTATACGTTGTTACGTAATGCTACATAACGTTATACGTCATTACGTTATAGTATATAATGTTATACGTTGTTACGTAATGCTACATAACGTTATACGTCATTACGTAATAGTATATAACGTTATACGTCATTAAGTAAAAGAATATAACGTTATACGTAATAACGTAATAGTAGATGACGTTGTACGTTGTTACGTAATGCTACATAACGTTATACGTAATTACGTTATAGTATATAACGTTATACGTTGTTACGTAATGCTACATAACATTATACGGCATTACGTAATAGTATATAACGTTATACGTTGTTACGTATTGCTACATAACGTTATACGTCATTACGTAATAGTATATAACGTTCTACGTTGTTATGTAATGTTACATAACGTTATACGTCATTACGTTATAGTATATAACGTTATACGTTGTTACGTAATGCTACATAACATTATACGTCATTACGTTAGAGTATATAACGTTATACGTTGTTACATAATGCTACATAACATTATACGGCATTACGTAATAGTATATAACGTTATACGTCATTACGTTATAGTGTATAACGTTATACGTTGTTACGTAATGCTACATAACATTATACGGCATTACGTAATAGTATATAACGTTATACGTTTTTACGTAATGCTACATAACGTTATACGTTACTACGTAATAGTATATAACGTTATACGTTGTTACGTAATGCTACATAACGTTATACGTCATTACGTTATAGTATATAACGTTATACGTTGTTACGTAATGCTACATAACATTATACGTCATTACGTTAGAGTATATAACGTTATACGTTGTTACATAATGCTACATAACATTATACGGCATTACGTAATAGTATATAACGTTATACGTTGTCACGTAATAGTAAATGACGTTATAAGTTGTTACGTAATGATACATAACGTTATACGTCATTACGTTCTAGTATATAACGTTATACGTTGTTACGTAATGCTACATAACATTATACGGCATTACGTAATAGTATATAACGTTATACGTTGTTACGTAATGCTACATAGCGTTATACGTCATTACGTTATAGTATATAACGTTATACGTCATTAAGTAAAAGAATATAACGTTATACGTAATAACGTAATAGTAAATGACGTTATACGCTGTTACGTAATGCTACATAACGTTATACGTCATTACGTTATAGTATATAACGTTATACGTTGTTACGTAATGCTACATAACATTATACGGCATTACGTAATATTATATAACGTTATACGTTGTTACGTAATGTTACATAGCGTTATACGTCAATCGTTATAGTATATAACGTTATACGTCGTTAAGTAAAAGAATATAACGTTATACGTAATAACGTAATAGTAAATGACGTTATACGTTGTTACGTAATGCTACATTACGTTGTACGTTATTACGTAATAGTATATAACGTTATACGTTGTTACGTAATGCTACATAACGTTATACGTCATTACGTTATAGTATATAACGTTATACGTTATTACGTAATAGTTTATAACGTTATACGTTGTTACGTAATGCTACATAACGTTATACGTCATTACGTTATAATATATAACGTTATACGTTGTTACGTAATGCTACATAACGTTATACGTCATTACGTTATAGTATATAACGTTATACGTCGTTAAGTAAAAGAATATAACGTTATACCTAATAACGTAATAGTAAATGACGTTATACGTTGTTACGTAATGCTACATTACGTTATACGTCATTACGTTATAGTATATAACGTTATACGTTATTACGTAGTAGCTTATAACGTTATACGTTGTTACGTATTGCTACATAACGTTATACGTCATTACGTAATAGTATATAATGTTATACGTTGTTACGTAATGTAACATAACGTTATACGTTATTACGTAATAGTAAATGACGTTATACGTTGTTACGTAGTGATACATAACGTTATACGTCACTACGTTATAGTATATAACGTTATACGTCATTACGTTATAGTATATAACGTTATACGTTGTTACGTAATGCTACATAACATTATACGGCATTACGTAATAGTATATAATGTTATACGTTGTTACGTTATGCTACATAACATTATACGGCATTACGTAATAGTATATACAGTTATACGTTATTACATAGTAGTTCATAACGTTATACGTTGTTATTTATTGCTACATAACGTTATACGCCATTACGTAATAGTATATAACGTTATACGTTGTTACGTAATGCTACATAGCGTTATACGTCATTACGTTATAGTATATAACGTTATACGTCATTAAGTAAAAGAATATAACGTTATACGTAATAATAGTAGATGACATTATACGTTGTTACGTAATGGTACATAACGTTATACGTTGTTACGTAATGCTACATAACGTTATACGTTATTACGTAACAGTATATAACGTTATACGTTGTTACGTAATGCTACATAACGTTATACGTCATTACGTAATAGTATATAACGTTATACGTCATTAAGTAAAAGAATATAACGTTATACGTAATAACGTAATAGTAGATGACGTTGTACGTTGTTACGTAATGCTACATAACGTTATACGTCATTACGTTATAGTATATAACGTTATACGTTGTTACGTAATGCTACATAACATTATACGGCATTGCGTAATAGTATATAACGTTATACGTCATAAAGTAAAAGAATATAACGCTATACGTAATAACGTAATAGTAGATGACGTTATACGTTGTTACGTAATGCTACATAACGTTATACGTTGTTACGTAATGCTACATAACGTTATACGTTATTACGTTATAGTATATAACGTTATACGTTGTTACGTAATGCTACATAACGTTATACGTCATTACGTAATAGTATATAACGTTATACGTTGTTACATAATGCTACATAACATTATACGGCATTACGTAATAGTATATAACGTTATACGTTGTTACGTAATGCTACATAACATTATACGGCATTACGTAATAGTATATAACGTTATACGTTGTTACGTATTGCTACATAACGTTATACGTCATTACGTAATAGTATATAACGTTCTACGTTGTTAGGTAATGTTACATAACGTTATACGTCATTACGTTATAGTATATAACGTTATACGTTGTTACGTAATGCTACATAACATTATACGTCATTACGTTAGAGTATATAACGTTATACGTTGTTACATAATGCTACATAACATTATACGGCATTACGTAATAGTATATAACGTTATACGTCATTACGTTATAGTGTATAACGTTATACGTTGTTACGTAATGCTACATAACATTATACGGCATTACGTAATAGTATATAACGTTATACGTTGTCACGTAATAGTAAATGACGTTATAAGTTGTTACGTAATGATACATAACGTTATACGTCATTACGTTATAGTATATAACGTTATACGTTGTTACGTAATGCTACATAACATTATACGGCATTACGTAATAGTATATAACGTTATACGTTGTTACGTAATGCTACATAGCGTTATACGTCATTACGTTATAGTATATAACGTTATACGTCATTAAGTAAAAGAATATAACGTTATACGTAATAACGTAATAGTAAATGACGTTATACGCTGTTACGTAATGCTACATAACGTTATACGTCATTACGTTATAGTATATAACGTTATACGTTGTTACGTAATGCTACATAACATTATACGGCATTACGTAATATTATATAACGTTATACGTTGTTACGTAATGTTACATAGCGTTATACGTCAATCGTTATGGTATATAACGTTATACGTCGTTAAGTAAAAGAATATAACGTTATACGTAATAACGTAATAGTAAATGACGTTATACGTTGTTACGTAATGCTACATTACGTTGTACGTTATTACGTAATATTATATAACGTTATACGTTGTTACGTAATGCTACATAACGTTATACGTCATTACGTTATAGTATATAACGTTATACGTTATTACGTAATAGTTTATAACGTTATACGTTGTTGCGTAATGCTACATAACGTTATACGTCATTACGTTATAATATATAACGTTATACGTTGTTACGTAATGCTACATAACGTTATACGTCATTACGTAATAGTATATAACGTTATACGTTGTTACGTAATGCTACATAGCGTTATACGTCATTACGTTATAGTATATAACGTTATACGTCATTAAGTAAAAGAATATAACGTTATACGTAATAACGTAATAGTAAATGACGTTATACGCTGTTACGTAATGCTACATAACGTTATACGTCATTACGTTATAGTATATAACGCTATACGTTGTTACGTAATGCTACATAACATTATACGGCATTACGTAATATTATATAACGTTATACGTTGTTACGTAATGTTACATAGCGTTATACGTCAATCGTTATAGTATATAACGTTATACGTCGTTAAGTAAAAGAATATAACGTTATACGTAATAACGTAATAGTAAATGACGTTATACGTTGTTACGTAATGCTACATTACGTTGTACGTTATTACGTAATAGTATATAACGTTATACGTTGTTACGTAATGCTACATAACGTTATACGTCATTACGTAATAGTATATAATGTTATACGTTGTTACGTAATGCTACATAACGTTATACGTCATTACGTTATAGTATATATCGTTATACGTCATAAAGTAAAAGAATATAACGCTATACGTAATAACGTAATAGTAGATGACGTTATACTTTGTTACGTAATGCTACATTACGTTATACGTTATTACGTAATAGTATATAACGTTATACGTTGTTACGTAATGCTACATAACGTTATACGTCATTACGTTATAGTATATAATGTTATACGTTGTTACGTAATGCTACATAACGTTATACGTCATTACGTAATAGTATATAACGTTATACGTCATTAAGTAAAAGAATATAACGTTATACGTAATAACGTAATAGTAGATGACGTTGTACGTTGTTACGTAATGCTACATAACGTTATACGTAATTACGTTATAGTATATAACGTTATACGTTGTTACGTAATGCTACATAACATTATACGGCATTACGTAATAGTATATAACGTTATACGTTGTTACGTATTGCTACATAACGTTATACGTCATTACGTAATAGTATATAACGTTCTACGTTGTTATGTAATGTTACATAACGTTATACGTCATTACGTTATAGTATATAACGTTATACGTTGTTACGTAATGCTACATAACATTATACGTCATTACGTTAGAGTATATAACGTTATACGTTGTTACATAATGCTACATAACATTATACGGCATTACGTAATAGTATATAACGTTATACGTCATTACGTTATAGTGTATAACGTTATACGTTGTTACGTAATGCTACATAACATTATACGGCATTACGTAATAGTATATAACGTTATACGTTTTTACGTAATGCTACATAACGTTATACGTTACTACGTAATAGTGTATAACGTTATACGTTGTTACGTAATGCTACATAACGTTATACGTCATTACGTTATAGTATATAACGTTATACGTTGTTACGTAATGCTACATAACATTATACGTCATTACGTTAGAGTATATAACGTTATACGTTGTTACATAATGCTACATAACATTATACGGCATTACGTAATAGTATATAACGTTATACGTTGTCACGAAATAGTAAATGACGTTATAAGTTGTTACGTAATGATACATAACGTTATACGTCATTACGTTATAGTATATAACGTTATACGTTGTTACGTAATGCTACATAACATTATACGGCATTACGTAATAGTATATAACGTTATACGTCATTACGTTATAGTGTATAACGTTATACGTTGTTACGTAATGCTACATAACATTATACGGCATTACGTAATAGTATATAACGTTATACGTTTTTACGTAATGCTACATAACGTTATACGTTACTACGTAATAGTGTATAACGTTATACGTTGTTACGTAATGCTACATAACGTTATACGTCATTACGTTATAGTATATAACGTTATACGTTGTTACGTAATGCTACATAACATTATACGTCATTACGTTAGAGTATATAACGTTATACGTTGTTACATAATGCTACATAACATTATACGGCATTACGTAATAGTATATAACGTTATACGTTGTCACGAAATAGTAAATGACGTTATAAGTTGTTACGTAATGATATATAGTATATAACGTTATACGTTGTTACGTATATAACGTTATAGTATATAACGTTATACGTCATTAAGTAAAAGAATATAACGTTATACGTAATAACGTAATAGTAAATGACGTTATACGCTGTTACGTAATGCTACATAACGTTATACGTCATTACGTTATAGTATATAACGTTATACGTTGTTACGTAATGCTACATAACATTATACGGCATTACGTAATATTATATAACGTTATACGTTGTTACGTAATGTTACATAGCGTTATACGTCAATCGTTATAGTATATAACGTTATACGTCGTTAAGTAAAAGAATATAACGTTATACGTAATAACGTAATAGTAAATGACGTTATACGTTGTTACGTAATGCTACATTACGTTGTACGTTATTACGTAATAGTATATAACGTTATACGTTGTTACGTAATGCTACATAACGTTATACGTCATTACGTTATAGTATATAACGTTATACGTTATTACGTAATAGTTTATAACGTTATACGTTGTTACGTAATGCTACATAACGTTATACGTCATTACGTTATAATATATAACGTTATACGTTGTTACGTAATGCTACATAACGTTATACGTCATTACGTTATAGTATATAACGTTATACGTCGTTAAGTAAAAGAATATAACGTTATACCTAATAACGTAATAGTAAATGACGTTATACGTTGTTACGTAATGCTACATTACGTTAGACGTCATTACGTTATAGTATATAACGTTATACGTTATTACGTGGTAGCTTATAACGTTATACGTTGTTACGTATTGCTACATAACATTATACGGCATTACGTAATAGTATATACAGTTATACGTTATTACATAGTAGTTCATAACGTTATACGTTGTTATTTATTGCTACATAACGTTATACGCCATTACGTAATAGTATATAACGTTATACGTTGTTACGTAATGCTACATAGCGTTATACGTCATTACGTTATAGTATATAACGTTATACGTCATTAAGTAAAAGAATATAACGTTATACGTAATAATAGTAGATGACATTATACGTTGTAACGTAATGGTACATAACGTTATACGTTGTTACGTAATGCTACATAACGTTATACGTTATTACGTAACAGTATATAACGTTATACGTTGTTACGTAATGCTACATAACGTTATACGTCATTACGTAATAGTATATAACGTTATACGTCATTAAGTAAAAGAATATAACGTTATACGTAATAACGTAATAGTAGATGACGTTGTACGTTGTTACGTAATGCTACATAGCGTTATACGTCATTACGTTATAGTATATAACGTTATACGTCATTAAGTAAAAGAATATAACGTTATACGTAATAATAGTAGATGACATTATACGTTGTAACGTAATGGTACATAACGTTATACGTTGTTACGTAATGCTACATAACGTTATACGTTATTACGTAACAGTATATAACGTTATACGTTGTTACGTAATGCTAAATAACGTTATACGTCATTACGTAATAGTATATAACGTTGTACGTCATTAAGTAAAAGAATATAACGTTATACGTAATAACGTAATAGTAGATGACGTTGTACGTTGTTACGTAATGCTACATAACGTTATACGTCATTACGTTATAGTATATAACGTTATACGTTGTTACGTAATGCTACATAACATTATACGGCATTGCGTAATAGTATATAACGTTATACGTCATAAAGTAAAAGAATATAACGCTATACGTAATAACGTAATAGTAGATGACGTTATACGTTGTTACGTAATGCTACATAACGTTATACGTTGTTACGTAATGCTACATAACGTTATACGTTATTACGTTATAGTATATAACGTTATACGTTGTTACGTAATGCTACATAACGTTATACGTCATTACGTAATAGTATATAACGTTATACGTTGATACATAATGCTACATAACATTATACGGCATTACGTAATAGTATATAACGTTATACGTTGTTACGTAATGCTACATAACATTATACGGCATTACGTAATAGTATATAACGTTATACGTTGTTACGTATTGCTACATAACGTTATACGTCATTACGTAATAGTATATAACGTTCTACGTTGTTATGTAATGTTACATAACGTTATACGTCATTACGTTATAGTATATATCGTTATACGTCATAAAGTAAAAGAATATAACGCTATACGTAATAACGTTATAATATATAATGTTATACGTTGTTACGTAATGCTACATAACATTATACGGCATTACGTAATAGTATATAACGTTATACGTTGTTACGTAATAGTAAATGACGTTATAAGTTGTTACGTAATGATACATAACGTTATACGTCATTACGTTATAGTATATAACGTTATACGTTGTTACGTAATGCTACATAACGTTATACGTCATTACGTCATAGTATATATCGTTATACGTCATAAAGTAAAAGAATATAACGCTATACGTAATAACGTAATAGTAGATGACGTTATACTTTGTTACGTAATGCTACATTACGATATACGTTATTACGTAGTAGTATATAACGTTATACGTTGTTAGGTATTGCTACATAACGTTATACGCCATTACGTTATAGTATATAACGTTATACGTTGTTACGTAATGCTACATAGCGTTATACGTCATTACGTTATAGTATATAACGTTATACGTCATTAAGTAAAAGAATATAACGTTATACGTAATAATAGTAGATGACATTATACGTTGTTACGTAATGGTACATAACGTTATACGTTGTTACGTAATGCTACATAACGTTATACGTTATTACGTAACAGTATATAATGTTATACGTTGTTACGTAATGCTACATAACGTTATACGTCATTACGTAATAGTATATAACGTTATACGTCATTAAGTAAAAGAATATAACGTTATACGTAATAACGTAATAGTAGATGACGTTGTACGTTGTTACGTAATGCTACATAACGTTATACGTCATTACGTTATAGTATATATCGTTATACGTCATAAAGTAAAAGAATATAACGCTATACGTAATAACGTAATAGTAGATGACGTTATACTTTGTTACGTAATGCTACATAACGTTATACGTCATTACGTTATAGTATATAATGTTATACGTTGTTACGTAATGCTACATAACGTTATACGTCATTACGTAATAGTATATAACGTTATACGTCATTAAGTTAAAGAATATAACGTTATACGTAATAACGTAATAGTAGATGACGTTGTACGTTGTTACGTAGTGCTACATAACGTTATACGTCATTACGTTATAGTATATAAGTTATACGTTGTTACGTAATGCTACATAACATTATACGGCATTACGTAATAGTATATAACGTTATACGTTGTTACGTATTGCTACATAACGTTATACGTCATTACGTAATATTATATAACGTTCTACGTTGTTATGTAATGTTACATAACGTTATACGTCATTACGTTATAGTATATATCGTTATACGTCATAAAGTAAAAGAATATAACGCTATACGTAATAAGGTAATAGTAGATGACGTTATACGTTGTTACGTAATGCTACATAACGTTATACGTTGTTACGTAATGCTACATAACGTTATACGTCATTACGTTATAGTATATAACGTTATACGTTGTTACGTAATGCTACATAACATTATACGGCATTACGTAATAGTATATAACGTTATACGTTGTTACGTAATGCTACATAACGTTATACGTCATTACGTAATAGTATATAGTGTTATACGTTGTTACGTAAGGCTACATAACGTTATACGTCATTACGTTATAGTATATATCGTTATACGTCATAAAGTAAAAGAATATAACGCTATACGTAATAACGTAATAGTAGATGACGTTATACTTTGTTACGTAATGCTACATTACGATATACGTTATTACGTAATAGTATATAACGTTATACGTTGTTACGTAATGCTACATAACGTTATACGTCATTACGTTATAGTATATAACGTTATACGTTGTTACGTAATGCTACATAACGTTATACGTCATTACGTTATAATATATAACGTTATACGTTGTTACGTAATGCTACATAACATTATACGGCATTACGTAATAGTATATAACGTTATACGTTGTTACGTAATAGTAAATGACGTTATAAGTTGTTACGTAATGATACATAACGTTATACGTCATTACGTTATAGTATATATCGTTATACGTCATAAAGTAAAAGAATATAACGCTATACGTAATAACGTAATAGTAGATGACGTTATACTTTGTTACGTAATGCTACATTACGATATACGTTATTACGTAATAGTATATAACGTTATACGTTGTTACGTAATGCTACATAACGTTATACGTCATTACGTTATAGTATATAACGTTATACGTTGTTACATAATGCTACATAACATTATACGGCATTACGTAATAGTATATAACGTTATACGTTGTTACGTAATAGTAAATGACGTTATAAGTTGTTACGTAATGATACATAACGTTATACGTCATTACGTTATAGTATATAACGTTATACGTTGTTACGTAATGCTACATAACGTTATACGTCATTACGTTATAGTATATAACGTTATACGTCATTAAGTAAAAGAATATAACGTTATACGTAATAACGTAATAGTAAATGGCGTTATACGTTGTTACGTAATGCTACATAACGTTATACGTCATTACGTTATAGTATATAACGTTATACGTTGTTACGTAATGCTACATAACATTATACGGCATTACGTAATAGTATATAACGTTATACGTTGTTACGTAATGCTACATAGCGTTATACGTCATTACGTTATAGTATATAACGTTATACGTCATTAAGTAAAAGAATATAACGTTATACGTAATAACGTAATAGTAAATGACGTTATACGCTGTTACGTAATGCTACATAACGTTATACGTCATTACGTTATAGTATATAACGTTATACGTTGTTACGTAATGCTACATAACATTATACGGCATTACGTAATATTATAAAACGTTATACGTTGTTACGTAATGCTACATAGCGTTATACGTCAACCGTTATAGTATATAACGTTATACGTCGTTAAGTAAAAGAATATAACGTTATACGTAATAACGTAATAGTAAATGACGTTATACGTTGTTACGTAATGCTACATTACGTTATACGTTATTACGTAATAATATATAACGTTATACGTTGTTACGTAATGCTACATAACGTTATACGTCATTACGTTATAGTATATAACGTTATACGTTATTACGTAATAGTTTATAACGTTATACGTTGTTACGTAATGCTACATAACGTTATACGTCATTACGTTATAATATATAACGTTATACGTTGTTACGTAATGCTACATAACGTTATACGTCATTACGTTATAGTATATAACGTTATACGTCGTTAAGTAAAAGAATATAACGTTATACGTAATAACGTAATAGTAAATGACGTTATACGTTGTTACGTAATGCTACATTACGTTATACGTCATTACGTTATAGTATATAACGTTATACGTTATTACGTAGTAGCTTATAACGTTATACGTTGTTACGTATTGTTACATAACGTTATACGCCATTACGTAATAGTATATAACGTTATACGTTGTTACGTCATGCTACATAACATTATACGGCATTACGTAATAGTATATAACGTTATACGTTGTTACGTAAAGCTACATAACGTTATACGTCATTACGTTATAGTATGTAACGTTATACGTCATTAAGTAAAAGAATATAACGTTATACGTAATACCGTAATACTAAATGACGTTATACTTTGTTACGTAATGCTACATAACGTTATACGTCTATTACGTAATAGTATATAACGTTATACGTCTATTACGTAATAGTATCTAACGTTATACGTCATTAAGTAAAAGAATATAACGTTATACGTAATAACGTAATACTAAATGACGTTATACTTTGTTACGTAATGCTACATAACGTTATACGTCTATTACGTTATAGTATATAACGTTATACGTCATTACGTTATAGTATATAACGTTATACGTCATTACGTCATAGTATATAACGTTATACGTCTATTACGTAATAGTATCTAACGTTATACGTCATTAAGTAAAAGAATATAACGTTATACGTAATAACGTAATAGTAAATGACGTTATACGTTGTTACGTAATTCTACATAACGTTATACGTCATTACGTTATAGTATATATCGTTATACGTCATATAGTAAAAGAATATAACGCTATACGTAATAACGTAATAGTAGATGACGTTATACGTTGTAACGTAATGCTACATAACGTTATACGTTATTACGTAATAGTAAATGACGTTATACGTTGTTACGTAATGCTACATAGCGTTATACGTCATTTCGTTATAGTATATAACGTTATACGTTATTAAGTAAAAGAATATAACGTTATACGTAATAACGTAATAGTAGATGACGTTATACGTTGTTACGTAATGCTACATAACGTTATACGCTATTACGTAATAGTAAATGACGTTATACGTTGTTACGTAGTAATACATATCGTTATACGTCATTACGTTATAGTATATAACGTTATACGTCATTACGTTATAGTATATAACGTTATACGTCATTACGTCATAGTATATAACGTTATACGTCATTACGTTATAGTATATAACGTTATACGTCATTACGTTATAGTATATAACGTTATACGTTGTTACGTATTGCTACATAACGTTATACGTCATTACGTAATAGTATATAACGTTATACGTCATTACGTAGTAGTTTATAACGTTATACGTTGTTACGTATTGCTACATAACGTTATACGTCATTACGTTATAGTATATAACGTTATACGTTATTAAGTAAAAGAATATAACGTTATACGTAATAACGTAATAGTAAATGACGTTATACGCTGTTACGTAATGCTACATAACGTTATACGTCATTACGTTATAGTATATAACGTTATACGTTGTTACGTAATGCTACATAACATTATACGGCATTACGTAATATTATATAACGTTATACGTTGTTACGTAATGCTACATAGCGTTATACGTCAATCGTTATAGTATATAACGTTATACGTCGTTAAGTAAAAGAATATAACGTTATACGTAATAACGTAATAGTAAATGTCGTTATACTTTGTTACGTAATGCTACATAACGTTATACGTCTATTACGTAATAGTATATAACGTTATGCGTCTATTACGTAATGGTATCTAACGTTATACGTCATTACGTTATAGTATATATCGTTATACGTCATAAAGTAAAAGAATATAACGCTATACGTAATAACGTAATAGTAGATGACGTTATACGTTGTTACGTAATGCTACATAACGTTATACGTTATTACGTAATAGTAAATGACGTTATACGTTGTTACGTAGTGATACATAACGTTATACGTCATTACGTTATAGGATATAACGTTATACGTCATTACGTTATATTATATAACGTTATACGTCATTAAGTAAAAGAATATAACGTTATACGTAATAACGTAATAGTAAATGACGTTATACTTTCTCACGTAATGCTACATAACGTTATACGTCTATTACGTAATAGTATATAACGTTATACGTCTATTACGTAATAGTATATAACGTTATACGTTATTACGTAATAGTTTATAACGTTATACGTTGTTACGTAATGCTACATAACGTTATACATTATTACGTAATAGTAAATGACGTTATACGTTGTTACGTAATGCTACATAACGTTATACGTTCATTACGTAATAGTATATAATGTTATACGTTGTTACGTAATGCTACATAACGTTATACGTCATTACGTAATAGTACATAACGTTATACGTTATTACGTAATAGTTTATAACGTTATACGTTGTCACGTAATGCTACATAACATTATACCGCATTACGTAATAGCATATAACGTTATACGTTGTTACGTAATAGTAAATGACGTTATAAGTTGTTACGTAATGATACATAACGTTATACGTCATTACGTTATAGTATATAACGTTATACGTTGTTACGTAATGCTACATAACGTTATACGTCATTACGTTATAGTATATAACGTTATACGTCATTAAGTAAAAGAATATTACGTTATACGTAATAACGTAATAGTAAATTACGTTATACGTTGTTACGTAATGCTACATAACGTTATACGTCATTACGTTATAGTATATATCGTTATACGTTATTACGTAATAGTTTATAACGTTATACGTTGTTACGTAATGCTACATAACGTTATACGTCATTACGTTATAGTATATAACGTTATACGTTATTACGTAATAGTTTATAACGTTATACGTTGTTACGTAATGCTACATAACATTATACCGCATTACGTAATAGTATATAACGTTATACGTTGTTACGTAATAGTAAATGACGTTATAAGTTGTTACGTAATGATACATAACGTTATACGTCATTACGTTATAGTATATAACGTTATACGTTGTTACGTAATGCTACATAACGTTATACGTCATTACGTTATAGTATATAACGTTATACGTCATTAAGTAAAAGAATATTACGTTATACGTAATAACGTAATAGTAAATTACGTTATACGTTGTTACGTAATGCTACATAACGTTATACGTCATTACGTTATAGTATATATCGTTATACGTCATAAAGTAAAAGAATATAACGCTATACGTAATAACGTAATAGTAGATGACGTTATACGTTGTTACGTAATGCTACATAACGTTATACGTCATTACGTTATAATATATAACGTTATACGTCATTACGTTGTAATATATAACGTTATACGTTGTTACGTAATGATACATAACGTTATACGTCATTACGTTATAATATATAACGTTATACGTTGTTACGTAATGCTACATAACGTTATACGTCATTACGTAATAGTATAAAACGTTATACGTTATTACGTAGTAGTTTATAACGTTATACGTTGTTACGTTATAGTATATAACGTTACACGTCATTACGTTATAGTATATAACGTTATACGTTGTTACGTATTGCTACATAGCGTTATACGTCATTACGTAATAGTATATGACGTTATACGTTATTACGTAGTAGTTTATAACGTTATGCGTTGTTACGTTATAGTATATAACGTTATACGTCATTACGTTATAGTATATAACGTTATACGTTGTTACGTATTGCTACATAACGTTATACGCCATTACGTAATATTATATAACGTTATACGTTGTTACGTAATGCTACATAACGTTATACGCCATTACGTAATATTATATAACGTTATACGTTGTTACGTAATGCTACATAACGTTATACGTCATTACGTTATAGTATATAACGTTATACGTTGTTACGTAGTAGTTTATAACGTTATACGTTGTTACGTTATGCTACATAACATTATACGGCATTACATAATAGTATATAACGTTATACGTTATTACATAGTAGTTTATAACGTTATACGTTGTTACGTATTGCTACATAACATTATACGGCATTACGTAATAGTATAAAACGTTATACGTTATTACGTAATAGTAAATGACGTTATACGTTGTTACGTAGTAGCTTATAACGTTATACGTCATTACGTTATAGTATATAACGTTATACGTTGTTACGTATTGCTACATAACATTATACGGCATTACGTAATAGTATATAACGTTATACGTTGTTACGTTATGCTACATAACATTATACGGCATTACGTAATAGTATATAACGTTATACGTTGTTACGTAATGCTACATAACGTTATACGTCATTACGTTATAGTATATAACGTTATACGTTGTTACGTAATGCTACATAACATTATACGGCATTACGTTATAGTATATAACGTTATACTTTGTTACGTAATGCTACATAACATTATACGGCATTACGTTATAGTATATAACGTTATACGTTGTTACGTTATGCTACATAACATTATACGGCATTACGTAATAGTATATAACGTTATACGTTGTTACGTAATGCTACATAACGTTATACGCCATTACGTTATAGTATATAACGTTATACGTCATTAAGTAAAAGAATATAACGTTATACGTAATAACGTAATAGTAGATGACGTTATACGTTGTTACGTAATGCTACATAACGTTATACGTTATTACGTAGTAGTAAATGACGTTATACGTTGTTACGTAGTAGCTTATAACGTTATACGTCATTACGTTATAGTATATAGCGTTATACGTCATAAAGTAAAAGAATATAACGCTATACGTAATAACGTAATAGTAGATGACGTTATACGTTGTTACGTAATGCTACATAACGTTATACGTCATTACGTTATAATATATAACGTTATACGTCATTACGTTATAATATATAACGTTATACGTTGTTACGTAATGATACATAACGTTATACGTCATTACGTTATAATATATAACGTTATACGTTATTACGTAGTAGTTTATAACGTTATACGTTGTTACGTATTGCTACATAACGTTATACGCCATTACGTAATATTATATAACGTTATACGTTGTTACGTAATGCTACACAACGTTATACGTCATTACGTTATAGTATATAACGTTATATGTTGTTACGTAATGCTACATAACATTATACGGCATTACGTAATAGTATATAACGTTATACGTTGTTACGTTATGCTACATAACATTATACGGCATTACATAATAGTATATAGCGTTAAACGTTATTACATAGTAGTTTATAACGTTATACGTTGTTACATATTGCTACATAACGTTATACGCCATTACGTAATAGTATATAACGTTATACGTTGTTACGTAATGCTACATAGCGTTATACGTCATTACGTTATAGTATATAACGTTATACGTCATTAAGTAAAAGAATATAACGTTATACGTAATAATAGTACATGACATTATACGTTGTTACGTAATGGTACATAACGTTATACGTTGTTACGTAACAGTATATAACGTTATACGTTGTTACGTAATGCTACATAACGTTATACGTCATTACGTTATAGTATATAACGTTATACGTTGTTACGTAATGCTACATAACATTATACGGCATTGCGTAATAGTATATAACGTTATACGTCATAAAGTAAAAGAATATAACGCTATACGTAATAACGTTATAGTATATAACGTTATATGTTGTTACGTACTGCTACATAACATTATACGGCATTACGTAATAGCATATAACGTTATACGTTGTTACGTAATGCTACATAACGTTATACGTTATTACGTAACAGTATATAACGTTATACGTTGTTACATATTGCTACATAACGTTATACGCCATTACGTAATAGTATATAACGTTATACGTTGTTACGTAATGCTACATAGCGTTATACGTCATTACGTTATAGTATATAACGTTATACGTCATTAAGTAAAAGAATATAACGTTATACGTAATAATAGTACATGACATTATACGTTGTTACGTAATGGTACATAACGTTATACGTTGTTACGTAATGCTACATAACGTTATACGTTATTACGTAACAGTATATAACGTTATACGTTGTTACGTAATGCTACATAACGTTATACGTCATTACGTTATAGTATATAACGTTATACGTTGTTACGTAATGCTACATAACATTATACGGCATTACGTAATAGTATATAACGTTATACGTTGTTACGTAATGCTACATAACATTATACGGCATTACGTAATAGTATATAACGTTATACGTTGTTACGTAATGCTACATAACGTTATACGTCATTACGTTATAGTATGTAACGTTATACGTCATTAAGTAAAAGAATATAACGTTATACGTAATACCGTAATACTAAATGACGTTATACTTTGTTACGTAATGCTACATAACGTTATACGTCTATTACGTAATAGTATATAACGTTATACGTCTATTACGTAATAGTATCTAACGTTATACGTCATTAAGTAAAAGAATATAACGTTATACGTAATAACGTAATAGTAAATGACGTTATACGTTGTTACTTAACTCTACATAACGTTATACGTCATTACGTTATAGTATATATCGTTATACGTCATAAAGTAAAAGAATATAACGCTATACGTAATAACGTAATAGTAGATGACGTTATACGTTGTTACGTAATGCTACATAACGTTAAACGTTATTACGTAATAGTAAATGACGTTATACGTTTTTACGTAATGCTACATAGCGTTATACGTCATTACGTTATAGTATATAACGTTATACGTTATTAAGTAAAAGAATATAACGTTATACGTAATAACGTAATAGTAGATGACGTTATACGCTGTTACGTAATGCTACATAACGTTATACGTTATTACGTAATAGTAAATGACGTTATACGTTGTTACGTAGTGATACATAACGTTATACGTCATTACGTTATAGTATATAACGTTATACGTCATTACGTTATAGTATATAACGTTATACGTTGTTACGTATTGCTACATAACGTTATACGTCATTACGTAATAGTATATAACGTTATACGTCATTACGTAGTAGTTTATAACGTTATACGTTGTTACGTATTGCTACATAACGTTATACGTCATTACGTTATGGTATATAACGTTATACGTTATTAAGTAAAAGAATATAACGTTATACGTAATAACGTAATAGTAAATGACGTTATACGCTGTTACGTAATGCTACATAACGTTATACGTCATTACGTTATAATATATAACGTTATACGTTGTTACGTAATGCTACATAACATTATACGGCATTACGTAGTATTATATAACGTTATACGTTGTTACGTAATGCTACATAGCGTTATACGTCAATCGTTATAGTATATAACGTTATACGTTATTACGTAATAGTTTATAACGTTATACGTTGTTACGTAATGCTACATAACGTTATACGTCATTACGTTATAGTATATAACGTTATACGTTATTACGTAATAGTTTATAACGTTATACGTTGTTACGTAATGCTACATAACATTATACCGCATTACGTAATAGTATATAACGTTATACGTTGTTACGTAATAGTAAATGACGTTATAAGTTGTTACGTAATGCTACATAACGTTATACGTCATTACGTTATAGTATATAACGTTATACGTCATTAAGTAAAAGAATATTACGTTATACGTAATAACGTAATAGTAGATGACGTTATACGTTGTTACGTAATGCTACATAACGTTATACGTTATTACGTAATAGTATATAACGTTATACGTCGTTAAGTAAAAGAATATAACGTTATACGTAATAACGTAATAGTAAATGACGTTATACGTTGTTACGTAATGCTACATTACGTTATACGTCATTACGTTATAGTATATAACGTTATACGTTATTACGTAGTAGCTTATAACGTTATACGTTGTTACGTATTGCTACATAATGTTATACGCCATTACGTAATAGTATATAACGTTATACGTTGTTACGTAATGCTACATAACGTTATACGTCATTACGTTATAGTATATAACGTAATACGTTGTTACGTAATGCTACATAACATTATACGGCATTACGTAATAGTATATAACGTTATACGTTGTTACGTAATGCTACATAACATTATACGGCATTACGTAATAGTATATAACGTTATACGTTGTTACGTAATGCTACATAACGTTATACGTCATTACGTTATAGTATGTAACGTTATACGTCATTAAGTAAAAGAATATAACGTTATACGTAATACCATAATACTAAATGACGTTATACTTTGTTACGTAATGCTACATAACGTTATACGTCTATTACGTAATAGTATATAACGTTATACGTCTATTACGTAATAGTATCTAACGTTATACGTCATTAAGTAAAAGAATATAACGTTATACGTAATAACGTAATAGTAAATGACGTTATACGTTGTTACGTAATTCTACATAACGTTATACGTCATTACGTTATAGTATATATCGTTATACGTCATAAAGTAAAAGAATATAACGCTATACGTAATAACGTAATAGTAGATGACGTTATATGCTGTTACGTAATGCTACATAACGTTATACGTTATTACGTAATAGTAAATGACGTTATACGTTGTTACGTAATGCTACATAGCGTTATACGTCATTACGTTATAGTATATAACGTTATACGTTATTAAGTAAAAGAATATAACGTTATACGTAATAACGTAATAGTAGATGACGTTATACGATGTTACGTAATGCTACATAACGTTATACGTTATTACGTAATAGTAAATGACGTTATACGTTGTTACGTAGTGATACATAACGTTATACGTCATTACGTTATAGTATATAACGTTATACGTCATTACGTTATAGTATATAATGTTATACGTCATTACGTCATAGTATAGAACGTTATACGTCATTACGTTATAGTATATAACGTTATACGTCATTACGTTATAGTATATAACGTTATACGTTGTTACGTATTGCTACATAACGTTATACGTCATTACGTAATAGTATATAACGTTATACGTCATTACGTAGTAGTTTATAACGTTATACGTTGTTACGTATTGCTACATAACGTTATACGTCATTACGTTATAGTATATAACGTTATACGTTATTAAGTAAAAGAATATAACGTTATACGTAATAACGTAATAGTAAATGAAGTTATACTTTCTCACGTAATGCTACATAACGTTATACGTCTATTACGTAATAGTATATAACGTTATACGTCTATTACGTAATAGTATATAACGTTATACGTTATTACGTAATAGTTTATAACGTTATACGTTGTTACGTAATGCTACATAACGTTATACGTTATTACGTAATAGTAAATGACGTTATACGTTGTTACGTAATGATACATAACGTTATACGTCATTACGTAATAGTATATAATGTTATACGTTGTTACGTAATGCTACATAACGTTATACGTCATTACGTAATAGTACATAACGTTATACGTTGTTACGTAATGCTACATAACGTTATACGTCATTACGTTATAGTATATAACGTTATACGTTATTACGTAATAGTTTATAACGTTATACGTTGTTACGTAATGCTACATAACGTTATACGTCATTACGTTATAGTATATAACGCTATACGTTATTACGTAATAGTTTATAACGTTATACGTTGTTACGTAATGCTACATAACATTATACCGCATTACGTAATAGTATATAACGTTATACGTTGTTACGTAATAGTAAATGACGTTATAAGTTATTACGTAATGCTACATAACGTTATACGTCATTACGTTATAGTATATAACGTTATACGTCATTAAGTAAAAGAATATTACGTTATACGTAATAACGTAATAGTAAATGACGTTATACGTTGTTACGTAGTGATACATAACGTTATACGTCTAGTACGTAATAGTATATAACGTTATGCGTCTATTACGTAATAGTATCTAACGTTATACGTCATTAAGTAACAGAATATAACGTTATACGTAATAACGTAATAGTAAATTACGTTATACGTTGTTACGTAATGCTACATAACGTTATACGTCATTACGTTATAGTATATATCGTTATACGTCATAAAGTAAAAGAATATAACGCTATACGTAATAACGTAATAGTAGATGACGTTATACGTTGTTACGTAATGCTACATAACGTTATACGTCATTACGTTATAATATATAACGTTATACGTCATTACGTTGTAATATATAACGTTATACGTTGTTACGTAATGATACATAAAGTTATACGTCATTACGTTATAATATATAACGTTATACGTTGTTACGTAATGCTACATAACGTTATACGTCATTACGTAATAGTATAAAACGTTATACGTTATTACGTAGTAGTTTATAACGTTATACGTTGTTACGTTATAGTATATAACGTTATACGTCATTACGTTATAGTATATAACGTTATACGTTGTTACGTATTGCTACATAGCGTTATACGTCATTACGTAATAGTATATAACGTTATACGTTATTACGTAGTAGTTTATAACGTTATGCGTTGTTACGTTATAGTATATAACGTTATACGTCATTACGTTATAGTATATAACGTTATACGTTGTTACGTAGTGCTACATAACGTTATACGCCATTACGTAATATTATATAACGTTATACGTTGTTACGTAATGCTACATAACGTTATACGTCATTACGTTATAGTATATAACGTTATACGTTGTTACGTATTGCTACATAACGTTATACGTCATTACGTTATAGTATATAACGTTATACGATGTTACGTATTGCTACATAACGTTATATGTCATTACGTAATAGTATATAACGTTATACGTTGTTACGTTATGCTACATAACATTATACGGCATTACATAATAGTATATAACGTTATACGTTATTACATAGTAGTTTATAACGTTATACGTTGTTACGTATTGCTACATAACATTATACGGCATTAAGTAATAGTATATAACGTTATACGTTGTTACGTTATGCTACATAACGTTATACGTTATTACGTAATAGTAAATGACGTTATACGTTGTTACGTAGTAGCTTATAATGTTATACGTCATTACGTTATAGTATATAACGTTATACGCTGTTACGTATTGCTACATAACATTATACGGCATTACGTAATAGTATATAACGTTATACGTTGTTACGTTATGCTACATAACATTATACGGCATTACGTAATAGTATATAACGTTATACGTTGTTACGTAATGCTACATAACGTTATACGTCATTACGTTATAGTATATAACGTTATACGTTGTTACGTTATGCTACATAACATTATACGGCATTACGTTATAGTATATAACGTTATACGATGTTACGTATTGCTACATAACGTTATACGTCATTACGTAATAGTATATAACGTTATACGTTATTACGTAGTAGTTTATAACGTTATACGTTGTTACGTTATAGTATATAACGTTATACGTCATTACGTTATAGTATATAACGTTATACGTTGTTACGTATTGCTACATAACGTTATACGCCACTACGTAATATTATATAACGTTATACGTTGATACGTAATGCTACACAACGTTATACGTCATTACGTAATAGTATATAACGTTATACGTTGTTACGTTATGCTACATAACATTATACGGCATTACGTAATAGTATATAACGTTATACGTTGTTACGTAATGCTACATAACGTTATACGTCATTACGTTATAGTATATAACGTTATACGTCATTAAGTAAAAGAATATAACGTTATACGTAATAACGTAATAGTAAATGACGTTATACTTTGTCACGTAATGCTACATAACGTTATACGTCATTACGTTATAGTATATAACGTTATATGTTGTTACGTAATGATACATAACGTTATACGTCATTACGTTATAATATATAACGTTATACGTTATTACGTAGTAGTTTATAACGTTATACGTTGTTACGTATTGCTACATAACGTTATACGCCATTACGTAATATTATATAACGTTATACGTTGTTACGTAATGCTACACAACGTTATACGTCATTACATTATAGTATATAACGTTATATGTTGTTACGTAATGCTACATAACATTATACGGCATTACGTAATAGTATATAACGTTATACGTTGTTACGTTATGCTACATAACATTATACGGCATTACATAATAGTATATAGCGTTAAACGTTATTACATAGTAGTTTATAACGTTATACGTTGTTACATATTGCTACATAACGTTATACGCCATTACGTAATAGTATATAACGTTATACGTTGTTACGTAATGCTACATAGCGTTATACGTCATTACGTTATAGTATATAACGTTATACGTCATTAAGTAAAAGAATATAACGTTATACGTAATAATAGTACATGACATTATACGTTGTTACGTAATGGTACATAACGTTATACGTTGTTACGTAATGCTACATAACGTTATACGTTATTACGTAACAGTATATAACGTTATACGTTGTTACGTAATGCTACATAACGTTATACGTCATTACGTTATAGTATATAACGTTATACGTTGTTACGTAATGCTACATAACATTATACGGCATTGCGTAATGGTATATAACGTTATACGTCATAAAGTAAAAGAATATAACGCTATACGTAATAACGTAATAGTAGATGACGTTATACTTTGTTACGTAATGCTACATTACGTTATACGTTATTACGTAATAGTATATAACGTTATACGTTGTTACGTAATGCTACATAACGTTATACGTCATTACGTTATAGTATATAATGTTATACGTTGTTACGTAATGCTACATAACGTTATACGTCATTACGTAATGGTATATAACGTTATACGTCATTAAGTAAAAGAATATAACGTTATACGTAATAACGTAATAGTAGATGACGTTGTACGTTGTTACGTAATGCTACATAACGTTATACGTCATTACGTAATAGTATATAACGTTCTACGTTGTTATGTAATGTTACATAACGTTATACGTCATTACGTTATAGTATATATCGTTATACGTCATAAAGTAAAAGAATATAACGCTATACGTAATAACGTAATAGTAGATGACGTTATACGTTGTTACGTAATGCTACATAACGTTATACGTTGTTACGTAATGCTACATAACGTTATACGTCATTACGTTATAGTATATAACGTTATACGTTGTTACGTAATGCTACATAACATTATACGGCATTACGTAATAGTATATAACGTTATACGTTGTTACGTAATGCTACATAACGTTATACGTTATTACGTAATAGTATATAACGTTATACGTTGTTACGTAATGCTACATAACGTTATACGTCATTACGTTATAGTATATAACGTTATACGTTGTTACGTAATGCTACATAACGTTATACGTCATTACGTAATAGTATATAGTGTTATACGTTGTTACGTAATGCTACATAACGTTATACGTCATTACGTTATAGTATATATCGTTATACGTCATAAAGTAAAAGAATATAACGCTATACGTAATAACGTAATAGTAGATGACGTTATACTTTGTTACGTAATGCTACATTACGATATACGTTATTACGTAATAGTATATAACGTTATACGTTGTTACGTAATGCTACATAACGTTATACGTCATTACGTTATAGTATATAACGTTATACGTTGTTACGTAATGCTACATAACGTTATACGTCATTACGTTATAATATATAACGTTATACGTTGTTACGTAATGCTACATAACATTATACGGCATTACGTAATAGTATATAACGTTATACGTTGTTACGTAATAGTAAATGACGTTATAAGTTGTTACGTAATGATACATAACGTTATACGTCATTACGTTATAGTATATAACGTTATACGTTGTTACGTAATGCTACATAACGTTATACGTCATTACGTTATAGTATATATCGTTATACGTCATAAAGTAAAAGAATATAACGCTATACGTGATAACGTAATAGTAGATGACGTTATACTTTGTTACGTAATGCTACATTACGATATACGTTATTTCGTAATAGTATATAACGTTATACGTTGATACGTAATGCTACATAACGTTATACGTCATTACGTTATAGTATATAACGTTATACGTTGTTACATAATGCTACATAACATTATACGGCATTACGTAATAGTATATAACGTTATACGTTGTTACGTAATAGTAAATGACGTTATAAGTTGTTACGTAATGCTACATAACGTTATACGTCATTACGTTATAGTATATAACGTTATACGTTATTACGTAATAGTTTATAACGTTATACGTTGTTACGTAATGCTACATAACGTTATACGTCATTACGTTATAATATATAACGTTATACGTTGTTACGTAATGCTACATAACGTTATACGTCATTACGTTATAGTATATAACGTTATACGTCGTTAAGTAAAAGAATATAACGTTATACGTAATAACGTAATAGTAAATGACGTTATACGTTGTTACGTAATGCTACATTACGTTATACGTCATTACGTTATAGTATATAACGTTATACGTTATTACGTAGTAGCTTATAACGTTATACGTTGTTACATATTGCTACATAACGTTATACGCCATTACGTAATAGTATATAACGTTATACGTTGTTCCGTAATGCTACATAACGTTATACGTCATTACGTTATAGTATATAACGTAATACGTTGTTACGTAATGCTACATAACATTATACGGCATTACGTAATAGTATATAACGTTATACGTTGTTACGTAATGCTACATAACATTATACGGCATTACGTAATAGTATATAACGTTATACGTTGTTACGTAATGCTACATAACGTTATACGTCATTACGTTATAGTATGTAACGTTATACGTCATTAAGTAAAAGAATATAACGTTATACGTAATACCGTAATACTAAATGACGTTATACTTTGTTACGTAATGCTACATAACGTTATACGTCTATTACGTAATTGTATATAACGTTATACGTCTATTACGTAATAGTATCTAACGTTATACGTCATTAAGTAAAAGAATATAACGTTATACGTAATAACGTAATAGTAAATGACGTTATACGTTGTTACTTAATTCTACATAACGTTATACGTCATTACGTTATAGTATATTTCGTTATACGTCATAAAGTAAAAGAATATAACGCTATACGTAATAACGTAATAGTAGATGACGTTATACGTTGTTACGTAATGCTACATAACGTTATACGTTATTACGTAATAGTAAATGACGTTATACGTTGTTACGTAATGCTACATAGCGTTATACGTCATTACGTTGTAGTATATAACGTTATAGGTTATTAAGTAAAAGAATATAACGTTATACGTAATAACGTAATAGTAGATGACGTTATACGTTGTTACGTAATGCTACATAACGTTATACGTTATTACGTAATAGTAAATGACGTTATACGTTGTTACGTAGTGATACATAACGTTATACGTCATTACGTTATAGTATATAACGTTATACGTCATTACGTTATAGTATATAACGTTATACGTTGTTACGTATTGCTACATAACGTTATACGTCATTACGTAATAGTATATAACGTTATACGTCATTACGTAGTAGTTTATAACGTTATACGTTGTTACGTATTGCTACATAACGTTATACGTCATTACGTTATAGTATATAACGTTATACGTTATTAAGTAAAAGAATATAACGTTATACGTAATAACGTAATAGTAAATGACGTTATACGCTGTTACGTAATGCTACATAACGTTATACGTCATTACGTTATAGTATATAACGTTATACGTTGTTACGTAATGCTACATAACATTATACGGCATTACGTAATATTATATAACGTTATACGTTGTTACGTAATGCTACATAGCGTTATACGTCAATCGTTATAGTATATAACGTTATACGCCGTTAAGTAAAAGAATATAACGTTATACGTAATAACGTAATAGTAAATGTCGTTATACTTTGTTACGTAATGCTACATAACGTTATACGTCTATTACGTAATAGTATATAACGTTATGCGTCTATTACGTAATGGTATCTAACGTTATACGTCATTAAGTAAAAGAATATAACGTTATACGTAATAACGTAATAGTAAATTACGTTATACGTTGTTACGTAATGCTACATAACGTTATACGTCATTACGTTATAGTATATATCGTTATACGTCATAAAGTAAAAGAATATAACGCTATACGTAATAACGTAATAGTAGATGACGTTATACGTTGTTACGTAATGCTACATAACGTTATACGTTATTACGTAATAGTAAATGACGTTATACGTTGTTACGTAGTGATACATAACGTTATACGTCATTACGTTATAGGATATAACGTTATACGTCATTACGTTATATTATATAACGTTATACGTCATTAAGTAAAAGAATATAACGTTATACGTAATAACGTAATAGTAAATGACGTTATACTTTCTCACGTAATGCTACATAACGTTATGCGTCTATTACGTAATAGTATATAACGTTATACGTCTATTACGTAATAGTATATAACGTTATACGTTATTACGTAATAGTTTATAACGTTATACGTTGTTACGTAATGCTACATAACGTTATACGTTATTACGTAATAGTAAATGACGTTATACGTTGTTACGTAATGCTACATAACGTTATACGTCATTACGTAATAGTATATAATGTTATACGTTGTCACGTAATGCTACATAACATTATACGTCATTACGTAATAGTACATAACGTTATACGTTGTTACGTATTGCTACATAACGTTATACGTCATTACGTTATAGTATATAACGTTATACGTTATTACGTAATAGTTTATAACGTTATACGTTGTTACGTAATGCTACATAACGTTATACGTCATTACGTTATAGTATATAACGTTATACGTTATTACGTAATAGTTTATAACGTTATACGTTGTTACGTAATGCTACATAACATTATACCGCATTACGTAATAGTATATAACGTTATACGTTGTTACGTAATAGTAAATGACGTTATAAGTTGTTACGTAATGCTACATAACGTTATACGTCATTACGTTATAGTATATAACGTTATACGTCATTAAGTAAAAGAATATTACGTTATACGTAATAACGTAATAGTAGATGACGTTATACGTTGTTACGTAATGCTACATAACGTTATACGTTATTACGTAATAGTATATAACGTTATACGTCGTTAAGTAAAAGAATATAACGTTATACGTAATAACGTAATAGTAAATGACGTTATACGATGTTACGTAATGCTACATTACGTTATACGTCATTACGTTATAGTATATAACGTTATACGTTATTACGTAGTAGCTTATAACGTTATACGTTGTTACGTATTGCTACATAACGTTATACGCCATTACGTAATAGTATATAACGTTATACGTTGTTACGTAATGCTACATAACGTTATACGTCATTACGTTATAGTATATAACGTAATACGTTGTTACGTAATGCTACATAACATTATACGGCATTACGTAATAGTATATAACGTTATACGTTGTTACGTAATGCTACATAACATTATACGGCATTACGTAATAGTATATAACGTTATACGTTGTTACGTAATGCTACATAACGTTATACGTCATTACGTTATAGTATGTAACGTTATACGTCATTAAGTAAAAGAATATAACGTTACACGTAATACCGTAATACTAAATGACGTTATACTTTGTTACGTAATGCTACATAACGTTATACGTCTATTACGTAATAGTATATAACGTTATACGTCTATTACGTAATAGTATCTAACGTTATACGTCATTAAGTAAAAGAATATAACGTTATACGTAATAACGTAATAGTAAATGACGTTATACGTTGTTACGTAATTCTACATAACGTTATACGTCATTACGTTATAGTATATATCGTTATACGTCATAAAGTAAAAGAATATAACGCTATACGTAATAACGTAATAGTAGATGACGTTATACGTTGTTACGTAATGCTACATAACGTTATACGTTATTACGTAATAGTAAATGACGTTATACGTTGTTACGTAATGCTACATAGCGTTATACGTCATTACGTTATAGTATATAACGTTATACGTTATTAAGTAAAAGAATATAACGTTATACGTAATAACGTAATAGTAGATGACGTTATACGTTGTTACGTAATGCTACATAACGTTATACGTTATTACGTAATAGTAAATGACGTTATACGTGGTTACGTAGTGATACATAACGTTATACGTCATTACGTTATAGTATATAACGTTATACGTCATTACGTTATAGTATATAATGTTATACGTCATTACGTCATAGTATATAACGTTATACGTCATTACGTTATAGTATATAACGTTATACGTCATTACGTTATAGTATATAACGTTATACGTTGTTACGTATTGCTACATAACGTTATACGTCATTACGTAATAGTATATAACGTTATACGTCATTACGTAGTAGTTTATAACGTTATTCGTTGTTACGTATTGCTACATAACGTTATACGTCATTACGTTATAGTATATAACGTTATACGTTATTAAGTAAAAGAATATAACGTTATACGTAATAACGTAATAATAAATGACGTTATACGCTGTTACGTAATGCTACATAACGTTATACGTCATTACGTTATAGTATATAACGTTATACGTTGTTACGTAATGCTACATAACATTATACGGCATTACGTAATATTATATAACGTTATACGTTGTTACGTAATGCTACATAGCGTTATACGTCAATCGTTATAGTATATAACGTTATACGACGTTAAGTAAAAGAATATAACGTTATACGTAATAACGTAATAGTAAATGTCGTTATACTTTGTTACGTAATGCTACATAACGTTATACGTCTATTACGTAATAGTATATAACGTTATGCGTCTATTACGTAATGGTATCTAACGTTATACGTCATTAAGTAAAAGAATATAACGTTATACGTAATAACGTAATAGTAAATGACGTTATACGTTGTTACGTAATTCTACATAACGTTATACGTCATTACGTTATAGTATATATCGTTATACGTCATTAAGTAAAAGAATATTACGTTATACGTAATAACGTAATAGTAGATGACGTTATACGTTGTTACGTAATGCTACATAACGTTATACGTTATTACGTAATAGTATATAACGTTATACGTCATTAAGTAAAAGAATATAACGTTATACGTAATAACGTAATAGTAAATGACGTTATACTTTCTCACGTAATGCTACATAACGTTATACGTCTATTACGTAATAGTATATAACGTTATACGTTATTACGTAATAGTTTATAACGTTATACGTTGTTACGTAATGCTACATAACGTTATACGTTATTACGTAATAGTAAATGACGTTATACGTTGTTACGTAATGCTACATAACGTTATACGTCATTACGTAATAGTATATAATGTTATACGTTGTCACGTAATGCTACATAACATTATACGTCATTACGTAATAGTACATAACGTTATACGTTGTTACGTATTGCTACATAACGTTATACGTCATTACGTTATAGTATATAACGTTATACGTTATTACGTAATAGTTTATAACGTTATACGTTGTTACGTAATGCTACATAACGTTATACGTCATTACGTTATAGTATATAACGTTATACGTTATTACGTAATAGTTTATAACGTTATACGTTGTTACGTAATGCTACATAACATTATACCGCATTACGTAATAGTATATAACGTTATACGTTGTTACGTAATAGTAAATGACGTTATAAGTTGTTACGTAATGCTACATAACGTTATACGTCATTACGTTATAGTATATAACGTTATACGTCATTAAGTAAAAGAATATTACGTTATACGTAATAACGTAATAGTAGATGACGTTATACGTTGTTACGTAATGCTACATAACGTTATACGTTATTACGTAATAGTATATAACGTTATACGTCGTTAAGTAAAAGAATATAACGTTATACGTAATAACGTAATAGTAAATGACGTTATACGATGTTACGTAATGCTACATTACGTTATACGTCATTACGTTATAGTATATAACGTTATACGTTATTACGTAGTAGCTTATAACGTTATACGTTGTTACGTATTGCTACATAACGTTATACGCCATTACGTAATAGTATATAACGTTATACGTTGTTACGTAATGCTACATAACGTTATACGTCATTACGTTATAGTATATAACGTAATACGTTGTTACGTAATGCTACATAACATTATACGGCATTACGTAATAGTATATAACGTTATACGTTGTTACGTAATGCTACATAACATTCTACGGCATTACGTAATAGTATATAACGTTATACGTTGTTACGTAATGCTACATAACGTTATACGTCATTACGTTATAGTATGTAACGTTATACGTCATTAAGTAAAAGAATATAACGTTATACGTAATACCGTAATACTAAATGACGTTATACTTTGTTACGTAATGCTACATAACGTTATACGTCTATTACGTAATAGTATATAACGTTATACGTCTATTACGTAATAGTATCTAACGTTATACGTCATTAAGTAAAAGAATATAACGTTATACGTAATAACGTAATAGTAAATGACGTTATACGTTGTTACGTAATTCTACATAACGTTATACGTCATTACGTTATAGTATATATCGTTATACGTCATAAAGTAAAAGAATATAACGCTATACGTAATAACGTAATAGTAGATGACGTTATACGTTGTTACGTAATGCTACATAACGTTATACGTTATTACGTAATAGTAAATGACGTTATACGTTGTTACGTAATGCTACATAGCGTTATACGTCATTACGTTATAGTATATAACGTTATACGTTATTAAGTAAAAGAATATAACGTTATACGTAATAACGTAATAGTAGATGACGTTATACGTTGTTACGTAATGCTACATAACGTTATACGTTATTACGTAATAGTAAATGACGTTATACGTGGTTACGTAGTGATACATAACGTTATACGTCATTACGTTATAGTATATAACGTTATACGTCATTACGTTATAGTATATAATGTTATACGTCATTACGTCATAGTATATAACGTTATACGTCATTACGTTATAGTATATAACGTTATACGTCATTACGTTATAGTATATAACGTTATACGTTGTTACGTATTGCTACATAACGTTATACGTCATTACGTAATAGTATATAACGTTATACGTCATTACGTAGTAGTTTATAACGTTATACGTTGTTACGTATTGCTACATAACGTTATACGTCATTACGTTATAGTATATAACGTTATACGTTATTAAGTAAAAGAATATAACGTTATACGTAATAACGTAATAATAAATGACGTTATACGCTGTTACGTAATGCTACATAACGTTATACGTCATTACGTTATAGTATATAACGTTATACGTTGTTACGTAATGCTACATAACATTATACGGCATTACGTAATATTATATAACGTTATACGTTGTTACGTAATGCTACATAGCGTTATACGTCAATCGTTATAGTATATAACGTTATACGACGTTAAGTAAAAGAATATAACGTTATACGTAATAACGTAATAGTAAATGTCGTTATACTTTGTTACGTAATGCTACATAACGTTATACGTCTATTACGTAATAGTATATAACGTTATGCGTCTATTACGTAATGGTATCTAACGTTATACGTCATTAAGTAAAAGAATATAACGTTATACGTAATAACGTAATAGTAGATGACGTTATACGTTGTTACGTAATGCTACATAACGTTATACGTTATTACGTAATAGTAAATGACGTTATACGTTGTTACATAGTGATACATAACGTTATACGTCATTACGTTATAGGATATAACGTTATACGTCATTACGTTATATTATATAACGTTATACGTCATTAAGTAAAAGAATATAACGTTATACGTAATAACGTAATAGTAAATGACGTTATACTTTCTCACGTAATGCCACATAACGTTATACGTCTATTACGTAATAGTATATAACGTTATACGTCTATTACGTAATAGTATATAACGTTATACGTTATTACGTAATAGTTTATAACGTTATACGTTGTTACGTAATGCTACATAACGTTATACGTTATTACGTAATAGTAAATGACGTTATACGTTGTTACGTAATGCTACATAACGTTATACGTCATTACGTAATAGTATATAATGTTATACGTTGTTACGTAATGCTACATAACATTATACGTCATTACGTAATAGTACATAACGTTATACGTTGTTACGTATTGCTACATAACGTTATACGTCATTACGTTATACGTCATTACGTTATAGTATATAACGTTATACGTTATTACGTAATAGTTTATAACGTTATACGTTGTTACGTAATGCTACATAACGTTATACGTCATTACGTTATAGTATATAACGTTATACGTTATTACGTAATAGTTTATAACGTTATACGTTGTTACGTAATGCTACATAACATTATACCGCATTACGTAATAGTATATAACGTTATACGTTGTTACGTAATAGTAAATGACGTTATAAGTTGTTACGTAATGCTACATAACGTTATACGTCATTACGTTATAGTATATAACGTTATACGTCATTAAGTAAAAGAATATTACGTTATACGTAATAACGTAATAGTAGATGACGTTATACGTTGTTACGTAATGCTACATAACGTTATACGTTATTACGTAATAGTATATAACGTTATACGTCGTTAAGTAAAAGAATATAACGTTATACGTAATAACGTAATAGTAAATGACGTCATACGTTGTTACGTAATGCTACATTACGTTATACGTCATTACGTTATAGTATATAACGTTATACGTTATTACGTAGTAGCTTATAACGTTATACGTTGTTACGTATTGCTACATAACGTTATACGCCATTACGTAATAGTATATAACGTTATACGTTGTTACGTAATGCTACATAACGTTATACGTCATTACGTTATAGTATATAACGTAATACGTTGTTACGTAATGCTTCATAACATTATACGGCATTACGTAATAGTATATAACGTTATACGTTGTTACGTAATGCTACATAACATTATACGGCATTACGTAATATTATATAACGTTATACGTTGTTACGTAATGCTACATAGCGTTATACGTCAATCGTTATAGTATATAACGTTATACGTCGTTAAGTAAAAGAATATAACGTTATACGTAATAACGTAATAGTAAATGTCGTTATACTTTGTTACGTAATGCTACATAACGTTATACGTCTATTACGTAATAGTATATAACGTTATGCGTCTATTACGTAATGGTATCTAACGTTATACGTCATTAAGTAAAAGAATATAACGTTATACGTAATAACGTAATAGTAAATTACGTTATACGTTGTTACCTAATGCTACATAACGTTATACGTCATTACGTTATAGTATATATCGTTATACGTCATAAAGTAAAAGAAAATAACGCTATACGTAATAACGTAATAGTAGATGACGTTATACGTTGTTACGTAATGCTACATAACGTTATATGTTGTTACGTAATGCTACATAACGTTATACGTCATTACGTAATAGTACATAACGTTATACGTTGTTACGTAATGCTACATAACGTTATACGTCATTACGTTATAGTATATAACGTTATACGTTATTACGTAATAGTTTATAACGTTATACGTTGTTACGTAATGCTACATAACGTTATACGTCATTACGTTATAGTATATAACGTTATACGTTATTACGTAATAGTTTATAACGTTATACGTTGTTACGTAATGCTACATAACATTATACCGCATTACGTAATAGTATATAACGTTATACGTTGTTACGTAATAGTAAATGACGTTATAAGTTGTTACGTAATGCTACATAACGTTATACGCCATTACGTTATAGTATATATCGTTATACGTCATAAAGTAAAAGAATATAACGCTATACGTAATAACGTAATAGTAGATGACGTTATACGTTGTTACGTAATGCTACATAACGTTATACGTCATTACGTTATAATATATAACGTTATACGTCATTACGTTGTAATATATAACGTTATACGTTGTTACGTAATGATACATAACGTTATACGTCATTACGTTATAATATATAACGTTATACGTTGTTACGTAATGCTACATAACGTTATACGTCATTACGTAATAGTATAAAACGTTATACGTTATTACGTAGTAGTTTATAACGTTATACGTTGTTACGTTATAGTATATAACGTTATACGTCATTACGTTATAGTATATAACGTTATACGTTGTTACGTATTGCTACATAGCGTTATACGTCATTACGTAATAGTATATAACGTTATACGTTATTACGTAGTAGTTTATAACGTTATGCGTTGTTACGTTATAGTATATAACGTTATACGTCATTACGTTATAGTATATAACGTTATACGTTGTTACGTAGTGTTACATAACGTTATACGCCATTACGTAATATTATATAACGTTATACGCTGTTACGTAATGCTACATAACGTTATACGTCATTACGTTATAGTATATAACGTTATACGTTGTTACGTATTGCTACATAACGTTATACGTCATTACGTTATAGTATATAACGTTATACGATGTTACGTATTGCTACATAACGTTATACGTCATTACGTAATAGTATATAACGTTATACGTTATTACGTAGTAGTTTATAACGTTATACGTTGTTACGTTATAGTATATAACGTTATACGTCATTACGTTATAGTATATAACGTTATACGTTGTTACGTATTGCTACATAACGTTATACGCCATTACGTAATATTATATAACGTTATACGTTGTTACGTAATGATACACATCGTTATACGTCATTACGTAATAGTATATAACGTTATACGTTGTTACGTTATGCTACATAACATTATACGGCATTACATAATAGTATATAACGTTATACGTTATTACATAGTAGTTTATAACGTTATACGTTGTTACGTATTGCTACATAACATTATACGGCATTAAGTAATAGTATATAACGTTATACGTTGTTACGTTATGCTACATAACGTTATACGTTATTACGTAATAGTAAATGACGTTATACGTTGTTACGTAGTAGCTTATAATGTTATACGTCATTACGTTATAGTATATAACGTTATACGTCATTACGTAGTAGTTTATAACGTTATACGTTGTTACGTATTGCTACATAACGTTATACGTCATTACGTTATAGTATATAACGTTATACGTTATTAAGTAAAAGAATATAACGTTATACGTAATAACGTAATAATAAATGACGTTATACGCTGTTACGTAATGCTACATAACGTTATACGTCATTACGTTATAGTATATAACGTTATACGTTGTTACGTAATGCTACATAACATTATACGGCATTACGTAATATTATATAACGTTATACGTTGTTACGTAATGCTACATAGCGTTATACGTCAATCGTTATAGTATATAACGTTATACGACGTTAAGTAAAAGAATATAACGTTATACGTAATAACGTAATAGTAAATGTCGTTATACTTTGTTACGTAATGCTACATAACGTTATACGTCTATTACGTAATAGTATATAACGTTATGCGTCTATTACGTAATGGTATCTAACGTTATACGTCATTAAGTAAAAGAATATAACGTTATACGTAATAACGTAATAGTAGATGACGTTATACGTTGTTACGTAATGCTACATAACGTTATACGTTATTACGTAATAGTAAATGACGTTATACGTTGTTACATAGTGATACATAACGTTATACGTCATTACGTTATAGGATATAACGTTATACGTCATTACGTTATATTATATAACGTTATACGTCATTAAGTAAAAGAATATAACGTTATACGTAATAACGTAATAGTAAATGACGTTATACTTTCTCACGTAATGCCACATAACGTTATACGTCTATTACGTAATAGTATATAACGTTATACGTCTATTACGTAATAGTATATAACGTTATACGTTATTACGTAATAGTTTATAACGTTATACGTTGTTACGTAATGCTACATAACGTTATACGTTATTACGTAATAGTAAATGACGTTATACGTTGTTACGTAATGCTACATAACGTTATACGTCATTACGTAATAGTATATAATGTTATACGTTGTTACGTAATGCTACATAACATTATACGTCATTACGTAATAGTACATAACGTTATACGTTGTTACGTATTGCTACATAACGTTATACGTCATTACGTTATACGTCATTACGTTATAGTATATAACGTTATACGTTATTACGTAATAGTTTATAACGTTATACGTTGTTACGTAATGCTACATAACGTTATACGTCATTACGTTATAGTATATAACGTTATACGTTATTACGTAATAGTTTATAACGTTATACGTTGTTACGTAATGCTACATAACATTATACCGCATTACGTAATAGTATATAACGTTATACGTTGTTACGTAATAGTAAATGACGTTATAAGTTGTTACGTAATGCTACATAACGTTATACGTCATTACGTTATAGTATATAACGTTATACGTCATTAAGTAAAAGAATATTACGTTATACGTAATAACGTAATAGTAGATGACGTTATACGTTGTTACGTAATGCTACATAACGTTATACGTTATTACGTAATAGTATATAACGTTATACGTCGTTAAGTAAAAGAATATAACGTTATACGTAATAACGTAATAGTAAATGACGTCATACGTTGTTACGTAATGCTACATTACGTTATACGTCATTACGTTATAGTATATAACGTTATACGTTATTACGTAGTAGCTTATAACGTTATACGTTGTTACGTATTGCTACATAACGTTATACGCCATTACGTAATAGTATATAACGTTATACGTTGTTACGTAATGCTACATAACGTTATACGTCATTACGTTATAGTATATAACGTAATACGTTGTTACGTAATGCTTCATAACATTATACGGCATTACGTAATAGTATATAACGTTATACGTTGTTACGTAATGCTACATAACATTATACGGCATTACGTAATATTATATAACGTTATACGTTGTTACGTAATGCTACATAGCGTTATACGTCAATCGTTATAGTATATAACGTTATACGTCGTTAAGTAAAAGAATATAACGTTATACGTAATAACGTAATAGTAAATGTCGTTATACTTTGTTACGTAATGCTACATAACGTTATACGTCTATTACGTAATAGTATATAACGTTATGCGTCTATTACGTAATGGTATCTAACGTTATACGTCATTAAGTAAAAGAATATAACGTTATACGTAATAACGTAATAGTAAATTACGTTATACGTTGTTACCTAATGCTACATAACGTTATACGTCATTACGTTATAGTATATATCGTTATACGTCATAAAGTAAAAGAAAATAACGCTATACGTAATAACGTAATAGTAGATGACGTTATACGTTGTTACGTAATGCTACATAACGTTATATGTTGTTACGTAATGCTACATAACGTTATACGTCATTACGTAATAGTACATAACGTTATACGTTGTTACGTAATGCTACATAACGTTATACGTCATTACGTTATAGTATATAACGTTATACGTTATTACGTAATAGTTTATAACGTTATACGTTGTTACGTAATGCTACATAACGTTATACGTCATTACGTTATAGTATATAACGTTATACGTTATTACGTAATAGTTTATAACGTTATACGTTGTTACGTAATGCTACATAACATTATACCGCATTACGTAATAGTATATAACGTTATACGTTGTTACGTAATGCTACATAACATTATACGGCATTACGTAATAGTATATAACGTTATACGTTGTTACGTAATGCTACATAACGTTATACGTCATTACGTTATAGTATGTAACGTTATACGTCATTAAGTAAAAGAATATAACGTTATACGTAATACCGTAATACTAAATGACGTTATACTTTGTTACGTAATGCTACATAACGTTATACGTCTATTACGTAATTGTATATAACGTTATACGTCTATTACGTAATAGTATCTAACGTTATACGTCATTAAGTAAAAGAATATAACGTTATACGTAATAACGTAATAGTAAATGACGTTATACGTTGTTACTTAATTCTACATAACGTTATACGTCATTACGTTATAGTATATTTCGTTATACGTCATAAAGTAAAAGAATATAACGCTATACGTAATAACGTAATAGTAGATGACGTTATACGTTGTTACGTAATGCTACATAACGTTATACGTTATTACGTAATAGTAAATGACGTTATACGTTGTTACGTAATGCTACATAACATTATACGGCATTACGTAATAGTATATAACGTTATACGTTGTTACGTAATGCTACATAACATTATACGGCATTACGTAATAGTATATAACGTTATACGTTGTTACGTAATGCTACATAACATTATACGGCATTACGTAATAGTATATAACGTTATACGTTGTTACGTAATGCTACATAACGTTATACGTCATTACGTTATAGTATGTAACGTTATACGTCATTAAGTAAAAGAATATAACGTTATACGTAATACCGTAATACTAAATGACGTTATACTTTGTTACGTAATGCTACATAACGTTATACGTCTATTACGTAACTGTATATAACGTTATACGTCTATTACGTAATAGTATCTAACGTTATACGTCATTAAGTAAAAGAATATAACGTTATACGTAATAACGTAATAGTAAATGACGTTATACGTTGTTACTTAATTCTACATAACGTTATACGTCATTACGTTATAGTATATTTCGTTATACGTCATAAAGTAAAAGAATATAACGCTATACGTAATAACGTAATAGTAGATGACGTTATACGTTGTTACGTAATGCTACATAACGTTATACGTTATTACGTAATAGTAAATGACGTTATACGTTGTTACGTAATGCTACATAGCGTTATACGTCATTACGTTGTAGTATATAACGTTATAGGTTATTAAGTAAAAGAATATAACGTTATACGTAATAACGTAATAGTAGATGACGTTATACGTTGTTACGTAATGCTACATAACGTTATACGTTATTACGTAATAGTAAATGACGTTATACGTTGTTACGTAGTGATACATAACGTTATACGTCATTACGTTATAGTATATAACGTTATACGTCATTACGTTATAGTATATAACGTTATACGTTGTTACGTATTGCTACATAACGTTATACGTCATTACGTAATAGTATATAACGTTATACGTCATTACGTAGTAGTTTATAACGTTATACGTTGTTACGTATTGCTACATAACGTTATACGTCATTACGTTATAGTATATAACGTTATACGTTATTAAGTAAAAGAATATAACGTTATACGTAATAACGTAATAGTAAATGACGTTATACGCTGTTACGTAATGCTACATAACGTTATACGTCATTACGTTATAGTATATAACGTTATACGTTGTTACGTAATGCTACATAACATTATACGGCATTACGTAATATTATATAACGTTATACGTTGTTACGTAATGCTACATAGCGTTATACGTCAATCGTTATAGTATATAACGTTATACGCCGTTAAGTAAAAGAATATAACGTTATACGTAATAACGTAATAGTAAATGTCGTTATACTTTGTTACGTAATGCTACATAACGTTATACGTCTATTACGTAATAGTATATAACGTTATGCGTCTATTACGTAATGGTATCTAACGTTATACGTCATTAAGTAAAAGAATATAACGTTATACGTAATAACGTAATAGTAAATTACGTTATACGTTGTTACGTAATGCTACATAACGTTATACGTCATTACGTTATAGTATATATCGTTATACGTCATAAAGTAAAAGAATATAACGCTATACGTAATAACGTAATAGTAGATGACGTTATACGTTGTTACGTAATGCTACATAACGTTATACGTTATTACGTAATAGTAAATGACGTTATACGTTGTTACGTAGTGATACATAACGTTATACGTCATTACGTTATAGGATATAACGTTATACGTCATTACGTTATATTATATAACGTTATACGTCATTAAGTAAAAGAATATAACGTTATACGTAATAACGTAATAGTAAATGACGTTATACTTTCTCACGTAATGCTACATAACGTTATACGTCTATTACGTAATAGTATATAACGTTATACGTCTATTACGTAATAGTATATAACGTTATACGTTATTACGTAATAGTTTATAACGTTATACGTTGTTACGTAATGCTACATAACGTTATACGTTATTACGTAATAGTAAATGACGTTATACGTTGTTACGTAATGCTACATAACGTTATACGTCATTACGTAATAGTATATAATGTTATACGTTGTCACGTAATGCTACATAACATTATACGTCATTACGTAATAGTACATAACGTTATACGTTGTTACGTATTGCTACATAACGTTATACGTCATTACGTTATAGTATATAACGTTATACGTTATTACGTAATAGTTTATAACGTTATACGTTGTTACGTAATGCTACATAACGTTATACGTCATTACGTTATAGTATATAACGTTATACGTTATTACGTAATAGTTTATAACGTTATACGTTGTTACGTAATGCTACATAACATTATACCGCATTACGTAATAGTATATAACGTTATACGTTGTTACGTAATAGTAAATGACGTTATAAGTTGTTACGTAATGCTACATAACGTTATACGTCATTACGTTATAGTATATAACGTTATACGTCATTAAGTAAAAGAATATTACGTTATACGTAATAACGTAATAGTAGATGACGTTATACGTTGTTACGTAATGCTACATAACGTTATACGTTATTACGTAATAGTATATAACGTTATACGTCGTTAAGTAAAAGAATATAACGTTATACGTAATAACGTAATAGTAAATGACGTTATACGATGTTACGTAATGCTACATTACGTTATACGTCATTACGTTATAGTATATAACGTTATACGTTATTACGTAGTAGCTTATAACGTTATACGTTGTTACGTATTGCTACATAACGTTATACGCCATTACGTAATAGTATATAACGTTATACGTTGTTACGTAATGCTACATAACGTTATACGTCATTACGTTATAGTATATAACGTAATACGTTGTTACGTAATGCTACATAACATTATACGGCATTACGTAATAGTATATAACGTTATACGTTGTTACGTAATGCTACATAACATTATACGGCATTACGTAATAGTATATAACGTTATACGTTGTTACGTAATGCTACATAACGTTATACGTCATTACGTTATAGTATGTAACGTTATACGTCATTAAGTAAAAGAATATAACGTTATACGTAATACCGTAATACTAAATGACGTTATACTTTGTTACGTAATGCTACATAACGTTATACGTCTATTACGTAATAGTATATAACGTTATACGTCTATTACGTAATAGTATCTAACGTTATACGTCATTAAGTAAAAGAATATAACGTTATACGTAATAACGTAATAGTAAATGACGTTATACGTTGTTACGTAATTCTACATAACGTTATACGTCATTACGTTATAGTATATATCGTTATACGTCATAAAGTAAAAGAATATAACGCTATACGTAATAACGTAATAGTAGATGACGTTATACGTTGTTACGTAATGCTACATAACGTTATACGTTATTACGTAATAGTAAATGACGTTATACGTTGTTACGTAATGCTACATAGCGTTATACGTCATTACGTTATAGTATATAACGTTATACGTTATTAAGTAAAAGAATATAACGTTATACGTAATAACGTAATAGTAGATGACGTTATACGTTGTTACGTAATGCTACATAACGTTATACGTTATTACGTAATAGTAAATGACGTTATACGTGGTTACGTAGTGATACATAACGTTATACGTCATTACGTTATAGTATATAACGTTATACGTCATTACGTTATAGTATATAATGTTATACGTCATTACGTCATAGTATATAACGTTATACGTCATTACGTTATAGTATATAACGTTATACGTCATTACGTTATAGTATATAACGTTATACGTTGTTACGTATTGCTACATAACGTTATACGTCATTACGTAATAGTATATAACGTTATACGTCATTACGTAGTAGTTTCTAACGTTATTCGTTGTTACGTATTGCTACATAACGTTATACGTCATTACGTTATAGTATATAACGTTATACGTTATTAAGTAAAAGAATATAACGTTATACGTAATAACGTAATAATAAATGACGTTATACGCTGTTACGTAATGCTACATAACGTTATACGTCATTACGTTATAGTATATAACGTTATACGTTGTTACGTAATGCTACATAACATTATACGGCATTACGTAATATTATATAACGTTATACGTTGTTACGTAATGCTACATAGCGTTATACGTCAATCGTTATAGTATATAACGTTATACGACGTTAAGTAAAAGAATATAACGTTATACGTAATAACGTAATAGTAAATGTCGTTATACTTTGTTACGTAATGCTACATAACGTTATACGTCTATTACGTAATAGTATATAACGTTATGCGTCTATTACGTAATGGTATCTAACGTTATACGTCATTAAGTAAAAGAATATAACGTTATACGTAATAACGTAATAGTAAATGACGTTATACGTTGTTACGTAATTCTACATAACGTTATACGTCATTACGTTATAGTATATATCGTTATACGTCATTAAGTAAAAGAATATTACGTTATACGTAATAACGTAATAGTAGATGACGTTATACGTTGTTACGTAATGCTACATAACGTTATACGTTATTACGTAATAGTATATAACGTTATACGTCATTAAGTAAAAGAATATAACGTTATACGTAATAACGTAATAGTAAATGACGTTATACTTTCTCACGTAATGCTACATAACGTTATACGTCTATTACGTAATAGTATATAACGTTATACGTCTATTACGTAATAGTATATAACGTTATACGTTATTACGTAATAGTTTATAACGTTATACGTTGTTACGTAATGCTACATAACGTTATACGTTATTACGTAATAGTAAATGACGTTATACGTTGTTACGTAATGCTACATAACGTTATACGTCATTACGTAATAGTATATAATGTTATACGTTGTCACGTAATGCTACATAACATTATACGTCATTACGTAATAGTACATAACGTTATACGTTGTTACGTATTGCTACATAACGTTATACGTCATTACGTTATAGTATAGAACGTTATACGTTATTACGTAATAGTTTATAACGTTATACGTTGTTACGTAATGCTACATAACGTTATACGTCATTACGTTATAGTATATAACGTTATACGTTATTACGTAATAGTTTATAACGTTATACGTTGTTACGTAATGCTACATAACATTATACCGCATTACGTAATAGTATATAACGTTATACGTTGTTACGTAATAGTAAATGACGTTATAAGTTGTTACGTAATGCTACATAACGTTATACGTCATTACGTTATAGTATATAACGTTATACGTCATTAAGTAAAAGAATATTACGTTATACGTAATAACGTAATAGTAGATGACGTTATACGTTGTTACGTAATGCTACATAACGTTATACGTTATTACGTAATAGTATATAACGTTATACGTCGTTAAGTAAAAGAATATAACGTTATACGTAATAACGTAATAGTAAATGACGTTATACGATGTTACGTAATGCTACATTACGTTATACGTCATTACGTTATAGTATATAACGTTATACGTTATTACGTAGTAGCTTATAACGTTATACGTTGTTACGTATTGCTACATAACGTTATACGCCATTACGTAATAGTATATAACGTTATACGTTGTTACGTAATGCTACATAACGTTATACGTCATTACGTTATAGTATATAACGTAATACGTTGTTACGTAATGCTACATAACATTATACGGCATTACGTAATAGTATATAACGTTATACGTTGTTACGTAATGCTACATAACATTCTACGGCATTACGTAATAGTATATAACGTTATACGTTGTTACGTAATGCTACATAACGTTATACGTCATTACGTTATAGTATGTAACGTTATACGTCATTAAGTAAAAGAATATAACGTTATACGTAATACCGTAATACTAAATGACGTTATACTTTGTTACGTAATGCTACATAACGTTATACGTCTATTACGTAATAGTATATAACGTTATACGTCTATTACGTAATAGTATCTAACGTTATACGTCATTAAGTAAAAGAATATAACGTTATACGTAATAACGTAATAGTAAATGACGTTATACGTTGTTACGTAATTCTACATAACGTTATACGTCATTACGTTATAGTATATATCGTTATACGTCATAAAGTAAAAGAATATAACGCTATACGTAATAACGTAATAGTAGATGACGTTATACGTTGTTACGTAATGCTACATAACGTTATACGTTATTACGTAATAGTAAATGACGTTATACGTTGTTACGTAATGCTACATAGCGTTATACGTCATTACGTTATAGTATATAACGTTATACGTTATTAAGTAAAAGAATATAACGTTATACGTAATAACGTAATAGTAGATGACGTTATACGTTGTTACGTAATGCTACATAACGTTATACGTTATTACGTAATAGTAAATGACGTTATACGTGGTTACGTAGTGATACATAACGTTATACGTCATTACGTTATAGTATATAACGTTATACGTCATTACGTTATAGTATATAATGTTATACGTCATTACGTCATAGTATATAACGTTATACGTCATTACGTTATAGTATATAACGTTATACGTCATTACGTTATAGTATATAACGTTATACGTTGTTACGTATTGCTACATAACGTTATACGTCATTACGTAATAGTATATAACGTTATACGTCATTACGTAGTAGTTTATAACGTTATACGTTGTTACGTATTGCTACATAACGTTATACGTCATTACGTTATAGTATATAACGTTATACGTTATTAAGTAAAAGAATATAACGTTATACGTAATAACGTAATAATAAATGACGTTATACGCTGTTACGTAATGCTACATAACGTTATACGTCATTACGTTATAGTATATAACGTTATACGTTGTTACGTAATGCTACATAACATTATACGGCATTACGTAATATTATATAACGTTATACGTTGTTACGTAATGCTACATAGCGTTATACGTCAATCGTTATAGTATATAACGTTATACGACGTTAAGTAAAAGAATATAACGTTATACGTAATAACGTAATAGTAAATGTCGTTATACTTTGTTACGTAATGCTACATAACGTTATACGTCTATTACGTAATAGTATATAACGTTATGCGTCTATTACGTAATGGTATCTAACGTTATACGTCATTAAGTAAAAGAATATAACGTTATACGTAATAACGTAATAGTAGATGACGTTATACGTTGTTACGTAATGCTACATAACGTTATACGTTATTACGTAATAGTAAATGACGTTATACGTTGTTACATAGTGATACATAACGTTATACGTCATTACGTTATAGGATATAACGTTATACGTCATTACGTTATATTATATAACGTTATACGTCATTAAGTAAAAGAATATAACGTTATACGTAATAACGTAATAGTAAATGACGTTATACTTTCTCACGTAATGCCACATAACGTTATACGTCTATTACGTAATAGTATATAACGTTATACGTCTATTACGTAATAGTATATAACGTTATACGTTATTACGTAATAGTTTATAACGTTATACGTTGTTACGTAATGCTACATAACGTTATACGTTATTACGTAATAGTAAATGACGTTATACGTTGTTACGTAATGCTACATAACGTTATACGTCATTACGTAATAGTATATAATGTTATACGTTGTTACGTAATGCTACATAACATTATACGTCATTACGTAATAGTACATAACGTTATACGTTGTTACGTATTGCTACATAACGTTATACGTCATTACGTTATACGTCATTACGTTATAGTATATAACGTTATACGTTATTACGTAATAGTTTATAACGTTATACGTTGTTACGTAATGCTACATAACGTTATACGTCATTACGTTATAGTATATAACGTTATACGTTATTACGTAATAGTTTATAACGTTATACGTTGTTACGTAATGCTACATAACATTATACCGCATTACGTAATAGTATATAACGTTATACGTTGTTACGTAATAGTAAATGACGTTATAAGTTGTTACGTAATGCTACATAACGTTATACGTCATTACGTTATAGTATATAACGTTATACGTCATTAAGTAAAAGAATATTACGTTATACGTAATAACGTAATAGTAGATGACGTTATACGTTGTTACGTAATGCTACATAACGTTATACGTTATTACGTAATAGTATATAACGTTATACGTCGTTAAGTAAAAGAATATAACGTTATACGTAATAACGTAATAGTAAATGACGTCATACGTTGTTACGTAATGCTACATTACGTTATACGTCATTACGTTATAGTATATAACGTTATACGTTATTACGTAGTAGCTTATAACGTTATACGTTGTTACGTATTGCTACATAACGTTATACGCCATTACGTAATAGTATATAACGTTATACGTTGTTACGTAATGCTACATAACGTTATACGTCATTACGTTATAGTATATAACGTAATACGTTGTTACGTAATGCTTCATAACATTATACGGCATTACGTAATAGTATATAACGTTATACGTTGTTACGTAATGCTACATAACATTATACGGCATTACGTAATATTATATAACGTTATACGTTGTTACGTAATGCTACATAGCGTTATACGTCAATCGTTATAGTATATAACGTTATACGTCGTTAAGTAAAAGAATATAACGTTATACGTAATAACGTAATAGTAAATGTCGTTATACTTTGTTACGTAATGCTACATAACGTTATACGTCTATTACGTAATAGTATATAACGTTATGCGTCTATTACGTAATGGTATCTAACGTTATACGTCATTAAGTAAAAGAATATAACGTTATACGTAATAACGTAATAGTAAATTACGTTATACGTTGTTACCTAATGCTACATAACGTTATACGTCATTACGTTATAGTATATATCGTTATACGTCATAAAGTAAAAGAAAATAACGCTATACGTAATAACGTAATAGTAGATGACGTTATACGTTGTTACGTAATGCTACATAACGTTATATGTTGTTACGTAATGCTACATAACGTTATACGTCATTACGTAATAGTACATAACGTTATACGTTGTTACGTAATGCTACATAACGTTATACGTCATTACGTTATAGTATATAACGTTATACGTTATTACGTAATAGTTTATAACGTTATACGTTGTTACGTAATGCTACATAACGTTATACGTCATTACGTTATAGTATATAACGTTATACGTTATTACGTAATAGTTTATAACGTTATACGTTGTTACGTAATGCTACATAACATTATACCGCATTACGTAATAGTATATAACGTTATACGTTGTTACGTAATAGTAAATGACGTTATAAGTTGTTACGTAATGCTACATAACGTTATACGCCATTACGTTATAGTATATATCGTTATACGTCATAAAGTAAAAGAATATAACGCTATACGTAATAACGTAATAGTAGATGACGTTATACGTTGTTACGTAATGCTACATAACGTTATACGTCATTACGTTATAATATATAACGTTATACGTCATTACGTTGTAATATATAACGTTATACGTTGTTACGTAATGATACATAACGTTATACGTCATTACGTTATAATATATAACGTTATACGTTGTTACGTAATGCTACATAACGTTATACGTCATTACGTAATAGTATAAAACGTTATACGTTATTACGTAGTAGTTTATAACGTTATACGTTGTTACGTTATAGTATATAACGTTATACGTCATTACGTTATAGTATATAACGTTATACGTTGTTACGTATTGCTACATAGCGTTATACGTCATTACGTAATAGTATATAACGTTATACGTTATTACGTAGTAGTTTATAACGTTATGCGTTGTTACGTTATAGTATATAACGTTATACGTCATTACGTTATAGTATATAACGTTATACGTTGTTACGTAGTGTTACATAACGTTATACGCCATTACGTAATATTATATAACGTTATACGCTGTTACGTAATGCTACATAACGTTATACGTCATTACGTTATAGTATATAACGTTATACGTTGTTACGTATTGCTACATAACGTTATACGTCATTACGTTATAGTATATAACGTTATACGATGTTACGTATTGCTACATAACGTTATACGTCATTACGTAATAGTATATAACGTTATACGTTATTACGTAGTAGTTTATAACGTTATACGTTGTTACGTTATAGTATATAACGTTATACGTCATTACGTTATAGTATATAACGTTATACGTTGTTACGTATTGCTACATAACGTTATACGCCATTACGTAATATTATATAACGTTATACGTTGTTACGTAATGATACACATCGTTATACGTCATTACGTAATAGTATATAACGTTATACGTTGTTACGTTATGCTACATAACATTATACGGCATTACATAATAGTATATAACGTTATACGTTATTACATAGTAGTTTATAACGTTATACGTTGTTACGTATTGCTACATAACATTATACGGCATTAAGTAATAGTATATAACGTTATACGTTGTTACGTTATGCTACATAACGTTATACGTTATTACGTAATAGTAAATGACGTTATACGTTGTTACGTAGTAGCTTATAATGTTATACGTCATTACGTTATAGTATATAACGTTATACGTCATTACGTAGTAGTTTATAACGTTATACGTTGTTACGTATTGCTACATAACGTTATACGTCATTACGTTATAGTATATAACGTTATACGTTATTAAGTAAAAGAATATAACGTTATACGTAATAACGTAATAATAAATGACGTTATACGCTGTTACGTAATGCTACATAACGTTATACGTCATTACGTTATAGTATATAACGTTATACGCTGTTACGTAATGCTACATAACATTATACGGCATTACGTAATATTATATAACGTTATACGTTGTTACGTAATGCTACATAGCGTTATACGTCAATCGTTATAGTATATAACGTTATACGACGTTAAGTAAAAGAATATAACGTTATACGTAATAACGTAATAGTAAATGTCGTTATACTTTGTTACGTAATGCTACATAACGTTATACGTCTATTACGTAATAGTATATAACGTTATGCGTCTATTACGTAATGGTATCTAACGTTATACGTCATTAAGTAAAAGAATATAACGTTATACGTAATAACGTAATAGTAGATGACGTTATACGTTGTTACGTAATGCTACATAACGTTATACGTTATTACGTAATAGTAAATGACGTTATACGTTGTTACATAGTGATACATAACGTTATACGTCATTACGTTATAGGATATAACGTTATACGTCATTACGTTATATTATATAACGTTATACGTCATTAAGTAAAAGAATATAACGTTATACGTAATAACGTAATAGTAAATGACGTTATACTTTCTCACGTAATGCCACATAACGTTATACGTCTATTACGTAATAGTATATAACGTTATACGTCTATTACGTAATAGTATATAACGTTATACGTTATTACGTAATAGTTTATAACGTTATACGTTGTTACGTAATGCTACATAACGTTATACGTTATTACGTAATAGTAAATGACGTTATACGTTGTTACGTAATGCTACATAACGTTATACGTCATTACGTAATAGTATATAATGTTATACGTTGTTACGTAATGCTACATAACATTATACGTCATTACGTAATAGTACATAACGTTATACGTTGTTACGTATTGCTACATAACGTTATACGTCATTACGTTATACGTCATTACGTTATAGTATATAACGTTATACGTTATTACGTAATAGTTTATAACGTTATACGTTGTTACGTAATGCTACATAACGTTATACGTCATTACGTTATAGTATATAACGTTATACGTTATTACGTAATAGTTTATAACGTTATACGTTGTTACGTAATGCTACATAACATTATACCGCATTACGTAATAGTATATAACGTTATACGTTGTTACGTAATAGTAAATGACGTTATAAGCTGTTACGTAATGCTACATAACGTTATACGTCATTACGTTATAGTATATAACGTTATACGTCATTAAGTAAAAGAATATTACGTTATACGTAATAACGTAATAGTAGATGACGTTATACGTTGTTACGTAATGCTACATAACGTTATACGTTATTACGTAATAGTATATAACGTTATACGTCGTTAAGTAAAAGAATATAACGTTATACGTAATAACGTAATAGTAAATGACGTCATACGTTGTTACGTAATGCTACATTACGTTATACGTCATTACGTTATAGTATATAACGTTATACGTTATTACGTAGTAGCTTATAACGTTATACGTTGTTACGTATTGCTACATAACGTTATACGCCATTACGTAATAGTATATAACGTTATACGTTGTTACGTAATGCTACATAACGTTATACGTCATTACGTTATAGTATATAACGTAATACGTTGTTACGTAATGCTTCATAACATTATACGGCATTACGTAATAGTATATAACGTTATACGTTGTTACGTAATGCTACATAACATTATACGGCATTACGTAATATTATATAACGTTATACGTTGTTACGTAATGCTACATAGCGTTATACGTCAATCGTTATAGTATATAACGTTATACGTCGTTAAGTAAAAGAATATAACGTTATACGTAATAACGTAATAGTAAATGTCGTTATACTTTGTTACGTAATGCTACATAACGTTATACGTCTATTACGTAATAGTATATAACGTTATGCGTCTATTACGTAATGGTATCTAACGTTATACGTCATTAAGTAAAAGAATATAACGTTATACGTAATAACGTAATAGTAAATTACGTTATACGTTGTTACCTAATGCTACATAACGTTATACGTCATTACGTTATAGTATATATCGTTATACGTCATAAAGTAAAAGAAAATAACGCTATACGTAATAACGTAATAGTAGATGACGTTATACGTTGTTACGTAATGCTACATAACGTTATACGTTGTTACGTTATAGTATATAACGTTATACGTCATTACGTTATAGTATATAACGTTATACGTTGTTACGTATTGCTACATAACGTTATACGCCACTACGTAATATTATATAACGTTATACGTTGATACGTAATGCTACACAACGTTATACGTCATTACGTAATAGTATATAACGTTATACGTTGTTACGTTATGCTACATAACATTATACGGCATTACGTAATAGTATATAACGTTATACGTTGTTACGTAATGCTACATAACGTTATACGTCATTACGTTATAGTATATAACGTTATACGTCATTAAGTAAAAGAATATAACGTTATACGTAATAACGTAATAGTAAATTACGTTATACGTTGTTACGTAATGCTACATAACGTTATACGTCATTACGTTATAGTATATAGCGTTATACGTCATAAAGTAAAAGAATATAACGCTATACGTAATAACGTAATAGTAGATGACGTTATACGTTGTTACGTAATGCTACATAACGTTATACGTCATTACGTTATAATATATAACGTTATACGTCATTACGTTATAATATATAACATTATACGTTGTTACGTAATAATACATAACGTTATACGTCATTACGTTATAATATATAACGTTATACGTTATTACGTAGTAGTTTATAACGTTATACGTTGTTACGTATTGCTACATAACGTTATACGCCATTACGTAATATTATATAACGTTATACGTTGTTACGTAATGCTACACAACGTTATACGTCATTACGTTATAGTATATAACGTTATATGTTGTTACGTAATGCTACATAACATTATACGCCATTACGTAATAGTATATAACGTTATACGTTGTTACGTTATGCTACATAACATTATACGGCATTACATAATAGTATATAGCGTTAAACGTTATTACATAGTAGTTTATAACGTTATACGTTGTTACATATTGCTACATAACGTTATACGCCATTACGTAATAGTATATAACGTTATACGTTGTTACGTAATGCTACATAACGTTATACGTCATTAAGTAAAAGAATATAACGTTATACGTAATAACGTAATAGTAAATGACGTTATACTTTGTCACGTAATGCTACATAACGTTATACGTCTATTACGTAATAGTATATAACGTTATACGTCTATTACGTAATAGTATATAACGTTATACGTTATTACGTAATAGTAAATGACGTTATACGTTGTTACGTAATGATACATAACGTTATACGTCATTACGTTATAGCATATAACGTTATACGTTGTTATGTAATGCTACATAACGTTATACGTCTTTACGTTATAGTATATATCGTTATACGTCATAAAGTAAAAGAATATAACGCTTTACGTAATAACGTAATAGTAGATGACGTTATACGTTGTTACGTAATGCTACATAACGTTATAAGTTGTTACGTAATGCTACATAACGTTATACGTTGTTACGTAATGCTACATAACGTTATACGTCATTACGTTATAATATATAACGTTATACGTTGTTACGTAATGATACATAACGTTATACGTCATTACGTTATAATATATAACGTTATACGTTGTTACGTAATGCTACATAACGTTATACGTCATTACGTTATAGTATATAACGTTATACGTTGTTACGTAATGCTACATAGCGTTATACGTCATTACGTTATAGTATATAACGTTATACGTCATTAAGTAAAAGAATATAACGTTATACGTAATAACGTAATAGTAGATGACGTTATACGTTGTTACGTAATGCTACATAACGTTATACGTTATTACGTAATAGTAAATGACGTTATACGTTGTTACGTAGTGATACATAACGTTATACGTCATTACGTTATAGGATATAACGTTATACGTCATTACGTTATAGTATATAACGTTATACGTCATTACGTTATAGTATATAACGTTATACGTTGTTACGTATTGCTACATAACGTCATACGTCATTACGTAATAGTATATAACGTTATACGTTATTACGTAGTAGTTTATAACGTTATACGTTGTTACGTTATAGTATATAACGTTATACGTCATTACGTTGTAGTATATAACGTTATACGTTGTTACGTATTGCTACATATCGTTATACGCCATTACGTAATATTATATAACGTTATACGTTGTTACGTAATGCTACATAACGTTATACGTCATTACGTTATAGTATATAACGTTATACGTTGTTACGTAATGCTACATAACGTTATACGTCATTACGTTATAGTATATAACGTTATACGTTGTTACGTAATGCTACATAACGTTATACGTTATTACGTAATAGTAAATGACGTTATACGTGGTTACGTAGTGATACATAACGTTATACGTCATTACGTTATAGTATATAACGTTATACGTCATTACGTTATAGTATATAATGTTATACGTCATTACGTCATAGTATATAACGTTATACGTCATTACGTTATAGTATATAACGTTATACGTCATTACGTTATAGTATATAACGTTATACGTTGTTACGTATTGCTACATAACGTTAGACGTCATTACGTAATAGTATATAACGTTATACGTCATTACGTAGTAGTTTATAACGTTATACGTTGTTACGTATTGCTACATAACGTTATATGTCATTACGTTATAGTATATAACGTTATACGTTATTAAGTAAAAGAATATAACGTTATACGTAATAACGTAATAGTAAATGACGTTATACGCTGTTACGTAATGCTACATAACGTTATACGTCATTACGTTATAGTATATAACGTTATACGTTGTTACGTAATGCTACATAACATTATACGGCATTACGTAATATTATATAACGTTATACGTTGTTACGTAATGCTACATAGCGTTATACGTCAATCGTTATAGTATATAACGTTATACGTCGTTAAGTAAAAGAATATAACGTTATACGTAATAACGTAATAGTAAATGTCGTTATACTTTGTTACGTAATGCTACATAACGTTATACGTCTATTACGTAATAGTATATAACGTTATGCGTCTATTACGTAATGGTATCTAACGTTATACGTCATTAAGTAAAAGAATATAACGTTATACGTAATAACGTAATAGTAAATTACGTTATACGTTGTTACGTAATGCTACATAACGTTATACGTCATTACGTTATAGTATATATCGTTATACGTCATAAAGTAAAAGAAAATAACGCTATACGTAATAACGTAATAGTAGATGACGTTATACGTTGTTACGTAATGCTACATAACGTTATACGTTATTACGTAATAGTAAATGACGTTATACGTTGTTACGTAGTGATACATAACGTTATACGTCATTACGTTATAGGATATAACGTTATACGTCATTACGTTATAGTATATAACGTTATACGTCATTACGTTATAGTATATAACGTTATACGTTGTTACGTATTGCTACATAACGTCATACGTCATTACGTAATAGTATATAACGTTATACGTTATTACGTAGTAGTTTATAACGTTATACGTTGTTACGTTATAGTATATAACGTTATACGTCATTACGTTGTAGTATATAACGTTATACGTTGTTACGTATTGCTACATATCGTTATACGCCATTACGTAATATTATATAACGTTATACGTTGTTACGTAATGCTACATAACGTTATACGTCATTACGTTATAGTATATAACGTTATACGTTGTTACGTAATGCTACATAACGTTATACGTCATTACGTTATAGTATATAACGTTATACGTTGTTACGTAATGCTACATAACGTTATACGTTATTACGTAATAGTAAATGACGTTATACGTGGTTACGTAGTGATACATAACGTTATACGTCATTACGTTATAGTATATAACGTTATACGTCATTACGTTATAGTATATTATGTTATACGTCATTACGTCATAGTATATAACGTTATACGTCATTACGTTATAGTATATAACGTTATACGTCATTACGTTATAGTATATAACGTTATACGTTGTTACGTATTGCTACATAACGTTATACGTCATTACGTAATAGTATATAACGTTATACGTCATTACGTAGTAGTTTATAACGTTATACGTTGTTACGTATTGCTACATAACGTTATACGTCATTACGTTATAGTATATAACGTTATACGTTATTAAGTAAAAGAATATAACGTTATACGTACTAACGTAATAGTAAATGACGTTATACGCTGTTACGTAATGCTACATAACGTTATACGTCATTACGTTATAGTATATAACGTTATACGTTGTTACGTAATGCTACATAACATTATACGGCATTACGTAATATTATATAACGTTATACGTTGTTACGTAATGCTACATAGCGTTATACGTCAATCGTTATAGTATATAACGTTATACGTCGTTAAGTAAAAGAATATAACGTTATACGTAATAACGTAATAGTAAATGTCGTTATACTTTGTTACGTAATGCTACATAACGTTATACGTCTATTACGTAATAGTATATAACGTTATGCGTCTATTACGTAATGGTATCTAACGTTATACGTCATTAAGTAAAAGAATATAACGTTATACGTAATAACGTAATAGTAAATTACGTTATACGTTGTTACGTAATGCTACATAACGTTATACGTCATTACGTTATAGTATATATCGTTATACGTCATAAAGTAAAAGAAAATAACGCTATACGTAATAACGTAATAGTAGATGACGTTATACGTTGTTACGTAATGCTACATAACGTTATACGTTATTACGTAATAGTAAATGACGTTATACGTTGTTACGTAGTGATACATAACGTTATACGTCATTACGTTATAGGATATAACGTTATACGTCATTACGTTATATTATATAACGTTATACGTCATTAAGTAAAAGAATATAACGTTATACGTAATAACGTAATAGTAAATGACGTTATACTTTCTCACGTAATGCTACATAACGTTATACGTCTATTACGTAATAGTATATAACGTTATACGTCTATTACGTAATAGTATATAACGTTATACGTTATTACGTAATAGTTTATAACGTTATACGTTGTTACGTAATGCTACATAACGTTATACGTTATTACGTAATAGTAAATGACGTTATACGTTGTTACGTAATGATACATAACGTTATACGTCATTACGTAATAGTATATAATGTTATACGTTGTTACGTAATGCTACATAACGTTATACGTCATTACGTAATAGTACATAACGTTATACGTTGTTACGTAATGCTACATAACGTTATACGTCATTACGTTATAGTATATAACGTTATACGTTATTACGTAATAGTTTATAACGTTATACGTTGTTACGTAATGCTACATAACGTTATACGTCATTACGTTATAGTATATAACGTTATACGTTATTACGTAATAGTTTATAACGTTATACGTTGTTACGTAATGCTACATAACATTGTACCGCATTACGTAATAGTATATAACGTTATACGTTGTTACGTAATAGTAAATGACGTTATAAGTTGTTACGTAATGCTACATAACGTTATACGCCATTACGTTATAGTATGTAACGTTATACGTCATTAAGTAAAAGAATATTACGTTATACGTAATAACGTAATAGTAACTGACGTTATACGTTGTTACGTAGTGATACATAACGTTATACGTCTAGTACGTAATAGTATATAACGTTATGCGTCTATTACGTAATAGTATCTAACGTTATACGTCATTAAGTAAAAGAATATAACGTTATACGTAATAACGTAATAGTAAATTACGTTATACGTTGTTACGTAATGCTACATAACGTTATACGTCATTACGTTATAGTATATAACGTTATACGTTATTACGTAATAGTTTATAACGTTATACGTTGTTACGTAATGCTACATAACATTGTACCGCATTACGTAATAGTATATAACGTTATACGTTGTTACGTAATAGTAAATGACGTTATAAGTTGTTACGTAATGCTACATAACGTTATACGCCATTACGTTATAGTATGTAACGTTATACGTCATTAAGTAAAAGAATATTACGTTATACGTAATAACGTAATAGTAACTGACGTTATACGTTGTTACGTAGTGATACATAACGTTATACGTCTAGTACGTAATAGTATATAACGTTATGCGTCTATTACGTAATAGTATCTAACATTATACGTCATTAAGTAAAAGAATATAACGTTATACGTAATAACGTAATAGTAAATTACGTTATACGTTGTTACGTAATGCTACATAACGTTATACGTCATTACGTTATAGTATATATCGTTATACGTCATAAAGTAAAAGAATATAAGGCTATACGTAATAACGTAATAGTAGATGACGTTATACGTTGTAACGTAATGCTACATAACGTTATACGTCATTACGTTATAATATATAACGTTATACGTCATTACGTTGTAATATATAACGTTATACGTTGTTACGTATTGCTACATATCGTTATACGCCATTACGTAATATTATATAACGTTATACGTTGTTACGTAATGCTACATAACGTTATACGTCATTACGTTATAGTATATAACGTTATACGTTGTTACGTAATGCTACATAACGTTATACGTCATTACGTTATAGTATATAACGTTATACGTTGTTACGTAATGCTACATAACGTTATACGTTATTACGTAATAGTAAATGACGTTATACGTGGTTACGTAGTGATACATAACGTTATACGTCATTACGTTATAGTATATAACGTTATACGTCATTACGTTATAGTATATAATGTTATACGTCATTACGTCATAGTATATAACGTTATACGTCATTACGTTATAGTATATAACGTTATACGTCATTACGTTATAGTATATAACGTTATACGTTGTTACGTATTGCTACATAACGTTATACGTCATTACGTAATAGTATATAACGTTATACGTCATTACGTAGTAGTTTATAACGTTATACGTTGTTACGTATTGCTACATAACGTTATACGTCATTACGTAATATTATATAACGTTATACGTTGTTACGTAATGCTACATAGCGTTATACGTCAATCGTTATAGTATATAACGTTATACGTCGTTAAGTAAAAGAATATAACGTTATACGTAATAACGTAATAGTAAATGTCGTTATACTTTGTTACGTAATGCTACATAACGTTATACGTCTATTACGTAATAGTATATAACGTTATGCGTCTATTACGTAATGGTATCTAACGTTATACGTCATTAAGTAAAAGAATATAACGTTATACGTAATAACGTAATAGTAAATTACGTTATACGTTGTTACGTAATGCTACATAACGTTATACGTCATTACGTTATAGTATATATCGTTATACGTCATAAAGTAAAAGAAAATAACGCTATACGTAATAACGTAATAGTAGATGACGTTATACGTTGTAACGTAATGCTACATAACGTTATACGTTATTACGTAATAGTAAATGACGTTATACGTTGTTACGTAGTGATACATAACGTTATACGTCATTACGTTATAGGATATAACGTTATACGTCATTACGTTATATTATATAACGTTATACGTCATTAAGTAAAAGAATATAACGTTATACGTAATAACCTAATAGTAAATGACGTTATACTTTCTCACGTAATGCTACATAACGTTATACGTCTATTACGTAATAGTATATAACGTTATACGTCTATTACGTAATAGTATATAACGTTATACGTTATTACGTAATAGTTTATAACGTTATACGTTGTTACGTAATGCTACATAACGTTATACGTTATTACGTAATAGTAAATGACGTTATACGTTGTTACGTAATGATACATAACGTTATACGTCATTACGTAATAGTATATAATGTTATACGTTGTTACGTAATGCTACATAACGTTATACGTCATTACGTAATAGTACATAACGTTATACGTTGTTACGTAATGCTACATAACGTTATACGTCATTACGTTATAGTATATAACGTTATACGTTATTACGTAATAGTTTATAACGTTATACGTTGTTACGTAATGCTACATAACGTTATACGTCATTACGTTATAGTATATAACGTTATACGTTATTACGTAATAGTTTATAACGTTATACGTTGTTACGTAATGCTACATAACATTGTACCGCATTACGTAATAGTATATAACGTTATACGTTGTTACGTAATAGTAAATGACGTTATAAGTTGTTACGTAATGCTACATAACGTTATACGCCATTACGTTATAGTATGTAACGTTATACGTCATTAAGTAAAAGAATATTACGTTATACGTAATAACGTAATAGTAACTGACGTTATACGTTGTTACGTAGTGATACATAACGTTATACGTCTAGTACGTAATAGTATATAACGTTATGCGTCTATTACGTAATAGTATCTAACGTTATACGTCATTAAGTAAAAGAATATAACGTTATACGTAATAACGTAATAGTAAATTACGTTATACGTTGTTACGTAATGCTACATAACGTTATACGTCATTACGTTATAGTATATATCGTTATACGTCATAAAGTAAAAGAATATAACGCTATACGTAATAACGTAATAGTAACTGACGTTATACGTTGTTACGTAGTGATACATAACGTTATACGTCTAGTACGTAATAGTATATAACGTTATGCGTCTATTACGTAATAGTATCTAACGTTATACGTCATTAAGTAAAAGAATATAACGTTATACGTAATAACGTAATAGTAAATTACGTTATACGTTGTTACGTAATGCTACATAACGTTATACGTCATTACGTTATAGTATATATCGTTATACGTCATAAAGTAAAAGAATATAACGCTATACGTTATTACGTAATAGTTTATAACGTTATACGTTGTTACGTAATGCTACATAACGTTATACGTTATTACGTAATAGTAAATGACGTTATACGTTGTTACGTAATGATACATAACGTTATACGTCATTACGTAATAGTATATAATGTTATACGTTGTTACGTAATGCTACATAACGTTATACGTCATTACGTAATAGTACATAACGTTATACGTTGTTACGTAATGCTACATAACGTTATACGTCATTACGTTATAGCATATAACGTTATACGTTGTTATGTAATGCTACATAACGTTATACGTCTTTACGTTATAGTATATATCGTTATACGTCATAAAGTAAAAGAATATAACGCTTTACGTAATAACGTAATAGTAGATGACGTTATACGTTGTTACGTAATGCTACATAACGTTATACGTTGTTACGTAATGCTACATAACGTTATACGTCATTACGTTATAATATATAACGTTATACGTTGTTACGTAATGCTACATAACGTTATACGTCATTACGTTATAATATATAACGTTATACGTTGTTACGTAATGATACATAACGTTATACGTCATTACGTTATAATATATAACGTTATACGTTGTTACGTAATGCTACATAACGTTATACGTCATTACGTTATAGTATATAACGTTATACGTTGTTACGTAATGCTACATAGCGTTATACGTCATTACGTTTTAGTATATAACGTTATACGTCATTAAGTAAAAGAATATAACGTTATACGTAATAACGTAATAGTAGATGACGTTATACGTTGTTACGTAATGCTACATAACGTTATACGTTATTACGTAATAGTAAATGACGTTATACGTTGTTACGTAGTGATACATAACGTTATACGTCATTACGTTATAGGATATAACGTTATACGTCATTACGTTATAGTATATAACGTTATACGTCATTACGTTATAGTATATAACGTTATACGTTGTTACGTATTGCTACATAACGTCATACGTCATTACGTAATAGTATATAACGTTATACGTTATTACGTAGTAGTTTATAACGTTATACGTTGTTACGTTATAGTATATAACGTTATACGTCATTACGTTGTAGTATATAACGTTATACGTTGTTACGTATTGCTACATATCGTTATACGCCATTACGTAATATTATATAACGTTATACGTTGTTACGTAATGCTACATAACGTTATACGTCATTACGTTATAGTATATAACGTTATACGTTGTTACGTAATGCTACATAACGTTATACGTCATTACGTTATAGTATATAACGTTATACGTTGTTACGTAATGCTACATAACGTTATACGTTATTACGTAATAGTAAATGACGTTATACGTGGTTACGTAGTGATACATAACGTTATACGTCATTACGTTATAGTATATAACGTTATACGTCATTACGTTATAGTATATAATGTTATACGTCATTACGTCATAGTATATAACGTTATACGTCATTACGTTATAGTATATAACGTTATACGTCATTACGTTATAGTATATAACGTTATACGTTGTTACGTATTGCTACATAACGTTATACGTCATTACGTAATAGTATATAACGTTATACGTCATTACGTAGTAGTTTATAACGTTATACGTTGTTACGTATTGCTACATAACGTTATACGTCATTACGTTATAGTATATAACGTTATACGTTATTAAGTAAAAGAATATAACGTTATACGTAATAACGTAATAGTAAATGACGTTATACGCTGTTACGTAATGCTACATAACGTTATACGTCATTACGTTATAGTATATAACGTTATACGTTGTTACGTAATGCTACATAACATTATACGGCATTACGTAATATTATATAACGTTATACGTTGTTACGTAATGCTACATAGCGTTATACGTCAATCGTTATAGTATATAACGTTATACGTCGTTAAGTAAAAGAATATAACGTTATACGTAATAACGTAATAGTAAATGTCGTTATACTTTGTTACGTAATGCTACATAACGTTATACGTCTATTACGTAATAGTATATAACGTTATGCGTCTATTACGTAATGGTATCTAACGTTATACGTCATTAAGTAAAAGAATATAACGTTATACGTAATAACGTAATAGTAAATTACGTTATACGTTGTTACGTAATGCTACATAACGTTATACGTCATTACGTTATAGTATATATCGTTATACGTCATAAAGTAAAAGAATATAACGCTATACGTAATAACGTAATAGTAGATGACGTTATACGTTGTTACGTAATGCTACATAACGTTATACGTCATTACGTTATAATATATAACGTTATACGTCATTACGTTGTAATATATAACGTTATACGTTGTTACGTAATGATACATAACGTTATACGTCATTACGTTATAATGTATAACGTTATACGTTGTTACGTAATGCTACATAACGTTATACGTCATTACGTAATAGTATAAAACGTTATACGTTATTACGTAGTAGTTTATAACGTTATACGTTGTTACGTTATAGTATATAACGTTATACGTCATTACGTTATAGTATATAACGTTATACGTTGTTACGTATTGCTACATAGCGTTATACGTCATTACGTAATAGTATATAACGTTATACGTTATTACGTAGTAGTTTATAACGTTATGCGTTGTTACGTTATAGTATATAACGTTATACGTCATTACGTTATAGTATATAACGTTATACGTTGTTACGTAGTGTTACATAACGTTATACGCCATTACGTAATATTATATAACGTTATACGTTGTTACGTAATGCTACATAACGTTATACGTCATTACGTTATAGTATATAACGTTATACGTTGTTACGTATTGCTACATAACGTTATACGTCATTACGTTATAGTATATAACGTTATACGATGTTACGTATTGCTACATAACGTTATACGTCATTACGTAATAGTATATAACGTTATACGTTATTACGTAGTAGTTTATAACGTTATACGTTGTTACGTTATAGTATATAACGTTATACGTCATTACGTTATAGTATATAACGTTATACGTTGTTACGTATTGCTACATAACGTTATACGCCATTACGTAATATTATATAACGTTATACGTTGTTACGTAATGATACACATCGTTATACGACATTACGTAATAGTATATAACGTTATACGTTGTTACGTTATGCTACATAACATTATACGGCATTACATAATAGTATATAACGTTATACGTTATTACATAGTAGTTTATAACGTTATACGTTGTTACGTATTGCTACATAACATTATACGGCATTAAGTAATAGTATATAACGTTATACGTTGTTACGTTATGCTACATAACGTTATACGTTATTACGTAATAGTAAATGACGTTATACGTTGTTACGTAGTAGCTTATAATGTTATACGTCATTACGTTATAGTATATAACGTTATACGCTGTTACGTATTGCTACATAACATTATACGGCATTACGTAATAGTATATAACGTTATACGTTGTTACGTTATGCTACATAACATTATACGGCATTACGTAATAGTATATAACGTTATACGTTGTTACGTAATGCTACATAACGTTATACGTCATTACGTTATAGTATATAACGTTATACGTTGTTACGTAATGCTACATAACATTATACGGCATTACGTTATAGTATATAACGTTATACGATGTTACGTATTGCTACATAACGTTATACGTCATTACGTAATAGTATATAACGTTATACGTTATTACGTAGTAGTTTATAACGTTATACGTTGTTACGTTATAGTATATAACGTTATACGTCATTACGTTATAGTATATAACGTTATACGTTGTTACGTATTGCTACATAACGTTATACGCCACTACGTAATATTATATAACGTTATACGTTGATACGTAATGCTACACAACGTTATACGTCATTACGTAATAGTATATAACGTTATACGTTGTTACGTTATGCTACATAACATTATACGGCATTACGTAATAGTATATAACGTTATACGTTGTTACGTAATGCTACATAACGTTATACGTCATTACGTTATAGTATATAACGTTATACGTCATTAAGTAAAAGAATATAACGTTATACGTAATAACGTAATAGTAAATTACGTTATACGTTGTTACGTAATGCTACATAACGTTATACGTCATTACGTTATAGTATATAGCGTTATACGTCATAAAGTAAAAGAATATAACGCTATACGTAATAACGTAATAGTAGATGACGTTATACGTTGTTACGTAATGCTACATAACGTTATACGTCATTACGTTATAATATATAACGTTATACGTCATTACGTTATAATATATAACGTTATACGTTGTTACGTAATAATACATAACGTTATACGTCATTACGTTATAATATATAACGTTATACGTTATTACGTAGTAGTTTATAACGTTATACGTTGTTGCGTATTGCTACATAACGTTATACGCCATTACGTAATATTATATAACGTTATACGTTGTTACGTAATGCTACACAACGTTATACGTCATTACGTTATAGTATATAACGTTATATGTTGTTACGTAATGCTACATAACATTATACGGCATTACGTAATAGTATATAACGTTATACGTTGTTACGTTATGCTACATAACATTATACGGCATTACATAATAGTATATAGCGTTAAACGTTATTACATAGTAGTTTATAACGTTATACGTTGTTACATATTGCTACATAACGTTATACGCCATTACGTAATAGTATATAACGTTATACGTTGTTACGTAATGCTACATAACGTTATACGTCATTACGTTATAGTATATAACGTTATACGTCATTAAGTAAAAGAATATAACGCTTTACGTAATAACGTAATAGTAGATGACGTTATACGTTGTTACGTAATGCTACATAACGTTATACGTTGTTACGTAATGCTACATAACGTTATACGTCATTACGTTATAATATATAACGTTATACGTTGTTACGTAATGCTACATAACGTTATACGTCATTACGTTATAATATATAACGTTATACGTTGTTACGTAATGATACATAACGTTATACGTCATTACGTTATAATATATAACGTTATACGTTGTTACGTAATGCTACATAACGTTATACGTCATTACGTAATAGTATATAACGTTATACGTTATTACGTAGTAGTTTATAACGTTATACGTTGTTACGTTATAGTATATAACGTTATACGTCATTACGTTGTAGTATATAACGTTATACGTTGTTACGTATTGCTACATATCGTTATACGCCATTACGTAATATTATATAACGTTATACGTTGTTACGTAATGCTACATAACGTTATACGTCATTACGTTATAGTATATAACGTTATACGTTGTTACGTAATGCTACATAACGTTATACGTCATTACGTTATAGTATATAACGTTATACGTTGTTACGTAATGCTACATAACATTATACGGCATTACGTAATAGTATATAACGTTATACGCCATTACGTAATAGTATATAACGTTATACGTTGTTACGTAATGCTACATAACGTTATACGTCATCTACGTTATAGTATATAACGTTATACGTCATTAACTAAAAGAATATAACGTTATACGTAATAACGTAATAGTAAATGTCGTTATACTTTGTTACGTAATGCTACATAACGTTATACGTCTATTACGTAATAGTATATAACGTTATGCGTCTATTACGTAATAGTATCTAACGTTATACGTCATTAAGTAAAAGAATATAACGTTATACGTAATAACGTAATAGTAGATGACGTTATACGTTGTTACGTAATGCTACATAACGTTATACGTCATTACGTAATAATATATAACGTTATACGTTGTTACGTAATGATACATAACGTTATACGTCATTACGTTATAATATATAACGTTATACGTTGTTACGTAATGCTACATAACGTTATACGTTGTTACGTAATGATACATAACGTTATACGTCATTACGTTATAGTATATAACGTTATACGTTGTTATGTAATGCTACATAACGTTATACGTCATTACGTTATAGTATATATCGTTATACGTCATACAGTAAAAGAATATAACGCTTTACGTAATAACGTAATAGTAGATGACGTTATACGTTGTTACGTAATGCTACATAACGTTATACGTTGTTACGTAATAGTAAATGACGTTATAAGTTGTTACGTAATGATACATAACGTTATACGTCATTACGTTATAGTATATAACGTTATACGTTGTTACGTAATGCTACATAACGTTATACGACATTACGTTATAGTATATAACGTTATACGTCATTAAGTAAAAGAATATAACGTTATACGTAATAACGTAATAGTAAATGACGTTATACGTTGTTACGTAATACTACATAACGTTATACGTCACTACGTTATAATATATAACGTTATACGTTGTTACGTAATGATACATAACGTTATACGTCATTACGTTATAATATATAACGTTATACGTTGTTACGTAATGCTACATAACGTTATACGTCATTACGTTATAGTATATAACGTTATACGTTGTTACGTAATGCTACATAGCGTTATACGTCATTACGTTATAGTATATAACGTTACACGTCATTAAGTAAAAGCATATAACTTTATACGTAATAACGTAATAGTATATAACGTTATACGTTGTTACGTATTGCTACATAACGTCATACGTCATTACGTAATAGTATATAACGTTATACGTTATTACGTAGTAGTTTATAACGTTATACGTTGTTACGTTATAGTATATAACGTTATACGTCATTACGTTGTAGTATATAACGTTATACGTTGTTACGTATTGCTACATATCGTTATACGACATTACGTAATATTATATAACGTTATACGTTGTTACGTAATGCTACATAACGTTATACGTCATTACGTTATAGTATATAACGTTATACGTCATTAACTAAAAGAATATAACGTTATACGTAATAACGTAATAGTAAATGTCGTTATACTTTGTTACATAATGCTACATAACGTTATACGTCTATTACGTAATAGTATATAACGTTATGCGTCTATTACGTAATAGTATCTAACGTTATACGTCATTAAGTAAAAGAATATAACGTTATACGTAATAACGTAATAGTAGATGACGTTATACGTTGTTACGTAATGCTACTTAACGTTATACGTCATTACGTAATAATATATAACGTTATACGTTGTTACGTAATGATACATAACGTTATACGTCATTACGTTATAATATATAACGTTATACGTTGTTACGTAATGCTACATAACGTTATACGTTGTTACGTAATGCTACATAACGTTATACGCCATTACGTAATAGTATATAACGTTATACGTTGTTACGTAATGCTACATAACGTTATACGTCATTACGTTATAATATATAACGTTATACGTTGTTACGTAATGCTACATAACGTTATACGTTGTTACGTAATGCTACATAACGTTATACGGCATTACGTAATAGTATATAACGTTATACGTTGTTACGTAATGCTACATAACATTATACGGAATTACGTAATAGTACATAACGTTATGCGTTGTTACGTAATGCTACATAACGTTATACGTCATTACGTAATAGTATATAATGTTATACGTTGTTACGTAATGCTACATAACGTTATACGTCATTACGTAATAGTAAATGACGTTATACGTTGTTACGTAGTGATACATAACGTTATACGTTATTACGTTATAGATATAACGTTATACGTCATTACGTTATAGTATATAACGTTATACGTCATTACGTTATAGTATATAACGTTATACGTTGTTACGTAATGCTACATAACGTTATACGACATTACGTTATAGTATATAACGCTATACGTCATTAAGTAAAAGAATATAACGTTATACGTAATAACGTAATAGTAAATGACGTTATACGTTGTTACGTAATGCTACATAACGTTATACGTCATTACGTTATAATATATAACGTTATACGTTGTTACGTAATGATACATAACGTTATACGTCATTACGTTATAATATATAACGTTATACGTTGTTACGTAATGCTACATAACGTTATACGTCATTACGTTATAGTATATAACGTTATACGTTGTTACGTAATGCTACATAGCGTTATACGTCATTACGTTATAGTATATAACGTTATACGTTGTTACGTAATGATACATAACGTTATACGTCATTACGTTATAATATATAACGTTATACGTTGTTACGTAATGCTACATAACGTTATACGTCATTACGTTATAGTATATAACGTTATACGTTGTTACGTAATGCTACATAACGTTATACGACATTACGTTATAATATATAACGTTATACGTTGTTACGTAATGCTACATAACGTTATACGTCATTACGTTATAGTATATAACGTTATACGTTGTTACGTAATGATACATAACGTTATACGTCATTACGTTATAATATATAACGTTATACGTTGTTGCGTAATGCTACATTACGTTATAGTATATAACGTTATACGTTGTTACGTAATGCTACATAGCGTTATACGTCAATACGTTATAGTATATAACGTTATACGTCATTAAGTAAAAGAATATAACGTTATACGTAATAACGTAATAGTAGATGACGTTATACGTTGTTACGTAATGCTACATAACGTTATACGTTATTACGTTATAATATATAACGTTATACGTTGTTACGTAATGATACATAACGTTATACGTCATTACGTTATAATATATAACGTTATACGTTGTTACGTAATGCTACATAACGTTATACGTCATTACGTTATAGTATATAACGTTATACGTTGTTACGTAATGCTACATACCGTTATACGTCATTACGTTATAGTATATAACGTTATACGTCATTAAGTAAAAGCATATAACTTTATACGTAATAACGTAATAGTATATAACGTTATACGTTGTTACGTATTGCTACATAACGTCATACGTCATTACGTAATAGTATATAACGTTATACGTTATTACGTAGTAGTTTATAACGTTATACGTTGTTACGTTATAGTATATAACGTTATACGTCATTACGTTGTAGTATATAACGTTATACGTTGTTACGTATTGCTACATATCGTTATACGCCATTACGTAATATTATATAACGTTATACGTTGTTACGTAATGCTACATAACGTTATACGTCATTACGTTATAGTATATAACGTTATACGTTGTTACGTAATGCTACATAACGTTATACGTCATTACGTTATAGTATATAACGTTATACGTCATTAACTAAAAGAATATAACGTTATACGTAATAACGTAATAGTAAATGTCGTTATACTTTGTTACGTAATGCTACATAACGTTATACGTCTATTACGTAATAGTATATAACGTTATGCGTCTATTACGTAATAGTATCTAACGTTATACGTCATTAAGTAAAAGAATATAACGTTATACGTAATAACGTAATAGTAGATGACGTTATACGTTGTTACGTAATGCTACTTAACGTTATACGTCATTACGTAATAATATATAACGTTATACGTTGTTACGTAATGATACATAACGTTATACGTCATTACGTTATAATATATAACGTTATACGTTGTTACGTAATGCTACATAACGTTATACGTTGTTACGTAATGCTACATATCGTTATACGTTATTACGTTATAGATATAACGTTATACGTCATTACGTTATAGTATATAACGTTATACGTCATTACGTTATAGTATATAACGTTATACGTTGTTACGTAATGCTACATAACGTTATACGACATTACGTTATAGTATATAACGTTATACGTCATTAAGTAAAAGAATATAACGTTATACGTAATAACGTAATAGTAAATGACGTTATACGTTGTTACGTAATGCTACATAACGTTAAACGTCATTACGTTATAATATATAACGTTATACGTTGTTACGTAATGATACATAACGTTATACGTCATTACGTTATAATATATAAAGTTATACGTTGTTACGTAATGCTACATAACGTTATACGTCATTACGTTATAGTATATAACGTTATACGTTGTTACGTAATGCTACATAGCGTTATACGTCATTACGTTATAGTATATAACGTTATACGTCATTAAGTAAAAGAATATAACGTTATACGTAATAACGTAATAGTAAATGACGTTATACGTTGTTACGTAATGCTACATAACGTTATACGTCATTACGTAATAGTATATAACGTTATACGTTGTTACGTAATGCTACATAACGTTATACGTCATTACGTTATAGTATGTAACGTTATACGTTGTTACGTATTGCTACATAACATTATACGGCATTACGTAATAGTATATAACGTTATACGTTGTTACGTTATGCTACATAATATTATACGGCATTAAGTAATAGTATATAACGTTATACGTTGTTACGTAATGCTACATAACGTTATACGTCATTACGTTATAGTATATAACGTTATACATTGTTACGTAATGCTACATAACATTATACGGCTTTACGTTATAGTATATAACGTTATACGTTGTTACGTTATGCTACATAACATTATACGGCATTACGTAATAGTATATAACGTTATACGTTGTTACGTAATGCTACATAACGTTATACGTCATTACGTTATAGTATATAACGTTATACGTCATTAAGCAAAAGAATATAACGTTATACGTAATAACGTAATAGTAAATGACGTTATACTTTGTCACGTAATGCTACATAACGTTATACGTCTATTACGTAATAGTATATAACGTTATACGTCTATTACGTAATAGTATATAACGTTATACGTTATTACGTAATAGTAAATGACGTTATACGTTGTTACGTAATGATACATAACGTTATACGTCATTACGTTATAGTATATAACGTTATACGTTGTTATGTAATGCTACATAACGTTATACGTCATTACGTTATAGTATATATCGTTATACGTCATAAAGTAAAAGAATATAACGCTTTACGTAATAACGTAATAGTAGATGACGTTATACGTTGTTACGTAATGCTACATAACGTTATACGTTGTTACGTAATGCTACATAACGTTATACGGCATTACGTAATAGTATATAACGTTATACGTTGTTACGTAATGCTACATAACGTTATACGTCATTACGTAATAGTATATAACGTTATACGTTGTTACGTATTGCTACATAACGTCATACGTCATTACGTAATAGTATATAACGTTATACGTTATTACGTAGTAGTTTATAACGTTATACGTTGTTACGTTATAGTATATAACGTTATACGTCATTACGTTGTAGTATATAACGTTATACGTTGTTACGTATTGCTACATATCGTTATACGACATTACGTAATATTATATAACGTTATACGTTGTTACGTAATGCTACATAACGTTATACGTCATTACGTTATAGTATATAACGTTATACGTCATTAACTAAAAGAATATAACGTTATACGTAATAACGTAATAGTAAATGTCGTTATACTTTGTTACATAATGCTACATAACGTTATACGTCTATTACGTAATAGTATATAACGTTATGCGTCTATTACGTAATAGTATCTAACGTTATACGTCATTAAGTAAAAGAATATAACGTTATACGTAATAACGTAATAGTAAATGTCGTTATACGTTGTTACGTAATGCTACATAGCGTTATACGTCATTACGTTATAGTATATAACGTTATACGTCATTAAGTAAAAGAATATAACGTTATACGTAATAACGTAATAGTAAATGACGTTATACGTTGTTACGTAATGCTACATAACGTTATACGTCATTACGTAATAGTATATAACGTTATACGTTGTTACGTAATGCTACATAACGTTATACGTCATTACGTAATAGTATATAATGTTATACGTTGTTACGTAATGCTACATAACGTTATACGTCATTACGTAATAGTAAATGACGTTATACGTTGTTACGTAGTGATACATAACGTTATACGTTATTACGTTATAGATATAACGTTATACGTCATTACGTTATAGTATATAACGTTATACGTCATTACGTTATAGTATATAACGTTATACGTTGTTACGTAATGCTACATAACGTTATACGACATTACGTTATAGTATATAACGCTATACGTCATTAAGTAAAAGAATATAACGTTATACGTAATAACGTAATAGTAAATGACGTTATACGTTGTTACGTAATGCTACATAACGTTATACGTCATTACGTTATAATATATAACGTTATACGTTGTTACGTAATGATACATAACGTTATACGTCATTACGTTATAATATATAACGTTATACGTTGTTACGTAATGCTACATAACGTTATACGTCATTACGTTATAGTATATAACGTTATACGTTGTTACGTAATGCTACATAGCGTTATACGTCATTACGTTATAGTATATAACGTTATACGTTGTTACGTAATGATACATAACGTTATACGTCATTACGTTATAATATATAACGTTATACGTTGTTACGTAATGCTACATAACGTTATACGTCATTACGTTATAGTATATAACGTTATACGTTGTTACGTAATGCTACATAACGTTATACGACATTACGTTATAATATATAACGTTATACGTTGTTACGTAATGCTACATAACGTTATACGTCATTACCTTATAGTATATAACGTTATACGTTGTTACGTAATGATACATAACGTTATACGTCATTACGTTATAATATATAACGTTATACGTTGTTGCGTAATGCTACATTACGTTATAGTATATAACGTTATACGTTGTTACGTAATGCTACATAGCGTTATACGTCAATACGTTATAGTATATAACGTTATACGTCATTAAGTAAAAGAATATAACGTTATACGTAATAACGTAATAGTAGATGACGTTATACGTTGTTACGTAATGCTACATAACGTTATACGTTATTACGTTATAATATATAACGTTATACGTTGTTACGTAATGATACATAACGTTATACGTCATTACGTTATAATATATAACGTTATACGTTGTTACGTAATGCTACATAACGTTATACGTCATTACGTTATAGTATATAACGTTATACGTTGTTACGTAATGCTACATACCGTTATACGTCATTACGTTATAGTATATAACGTTATACGTCATTATGTAAAAGCATATAACTTTATACGTAATAACGTAATAGTATATAACGTTATACGTTGTTACGTATTGCTACATAACGTCATACGTCATTACGTAATAGTATATAACGTTATACGTTATTACGTAGTAGTTTATAACGTTATACGTTGTTACGTTATAGTATATAACGTTATACGTCATTACGTTGTAGTATATAACGTTATACGTTGTTACGTATTGCTACATATCGTTATACGCCATTACGTAATATTATATAACGTTATACGTTGTTACGTAATGCTACATAACGTTATACGTCATTACGTTATAGTATATAACGTTATACGTTGTTACGTAATGCTACATAACGTTATACGTCATTACGTTATAGTATATAACGTTATACGTCATTAACTAAAAGAATATAACGTTATACGTAATAACGTAATAGTAAATGTCGTTATACTTTGTTACGTAATGATACATAACGTTATACGTCTATTACGTAATAGTATATAACGTTATGCGTCTATTACGTAATAGTATCTAACGTTATACGTCATTAAGTAAAAGAATATAACGTTATACGTAATAACGTAATAGTAGATGACATTATACGTTGTTACGTAATGCTACTTAACGTTATACGTCATTACGTAATAATATATAACGTTATACGTTGTTACGTAATGATACATAACGTTATACGTCATTACGTTATAATATATAACGTTATACGTTGTTACGTAATGCTACATAACGTTATACGTTGTTACGTAATGCTACATATCGTTATACGTTATTACGTTATAGATATAACGTTATACGTCATTACGTTATAGTATATAACGTTATACGTCATTACGTTATAGTATATAACGTTATACGTTGTTACGTAATGCTACATAACGTTATACGACATTACGTTATAGTATATAACGTTATACGTCATTAAGTAAAAGAATATAACGTTATACGTAATAACGTAATAGTAAATGACGTTATACGTTGTTACGTAATGCTACATAACGTTAAACGTCATTACGTTATAATATATAACGTTATACGTTGTTACGTAATGATACATAACGTTATACGTCATTACGTTATAATATATAAAGTTATACGTTGTTACGTAATGCTACATAACGTTATACGTCATTACGTTATAGTATATAACGTTATACGTTGTTACGTAATGCTACATAGCGTTATACGTCATTACGTTATAGTATATAACGTTATACGTCATTAAGTAAAAGAATATAACGTTATACGTAATAACGTAATAGTAAATGACGTTATACGTTGTTACGTAATGCTACATAACGTTATACGTCATTACGTAATAGTATATAACGTTATACGTTGTTACGTAATGCTACATAACGTTATACGTCATTACGTTATAGTATGTAACGTTATACGTTGTTACGTATTGCTACATAACATTATACGGCATTACGTAATAGTATATAACGTTATACGTTGTTACGTTATGCTACATAATATTATACGGCATTAAGTAATAGTATATAACGTTATACGTTGTTACGTAATGCTACATAACGTTATACGTCATTACGTTATAGTATATAACGTTATACATTGTTACGTAATGCTACATAACATTATACGGCTTTACGTTATAGTATATAACGTTATACGTTGTTACGTTATGCTACATAACATTATACGGCATTACGTAATAGTATATAACGTTATACGTTGTTACGTAATGCTACATAACGTTATACGTCATTACGTTATAGTATATAACGTTATACGTCATTAAGCAAAAGAATATAACGTTATACGTAATAACGTAATAGTAAATGACGTTATACTTTGTCACGTAATGCTACATAACGTTATACGTCTATTACGTAATAGTATATAACGTTATACGTCTATTACGTAATAGTATATAACGTTATACGTTATTACGTAATAGTAAATGACGTTATACGTTGTTACGTAATGATACATAACGTTATACGTCATTACGTTATAGTATATAACGTTATACGTTGTTATGTAATGCTACATAACGTTATACGTCATTACGTTATAGTATATATCGTTATACGTCATAAAGTAAAAGAATATAACGCTTTACGTAATAACGTAATAGTAGATGACGTTATACGTTGTTACGTAATGCTACATAACGTTATACGTTGTTACGTAATGCTACATAACGTTATACGGCATTACGTAATAGTATATAACGTTATACGTTGTTACGTAATGCTACATAACGTTATACGTCATTACGTAATAGTATATAACGTTATACGTTGTTACGTAATAGTAAATGACGTTATAAGTTGTTACGTAATGATACATAACGTTATACGTCATTACGTTATAGTATATAACGTTATACGTTGATACGTAATGCTACATAACGTTATACGACATTACGTTATAGTATATAACGTTATACGTCATTATATAAAAGAATATAACGTTATACGTAATAACGTAATAGTAAATGACGTTATACGTTGTTACGTAATACTACATAACGTTATACGTCATTACGTTATAATATATAACGTTATACGTTGTTACGTAATGATACATAACGTTATACGTCATTACTTTATAATATATAACGTTATACGTTGTTACGTAATGCTACATAACGTTATACGTCATTACGTTATAGTATATAACGTTATACGTTGTTACGTAATGCTACATAACGTTATACGTCATTACGTTATAGTATATAACGTTATACGTCATTAAGTAAAAGAATATAACGTTATACGTAATAACGTAATAGTAAATGACGTTATACGTTGTTACGTAATACTACATAACGTTATACGTCATTACGTTATAATATATAACGTTATACGTTGTTACGTAATGCTACATAACGTTATACGTCATTACGTTATAATATATAACGTTATACGTTGTTACGTAATGCTACATAACGTTATACGTTGTTACGTAATGCTACATAACGTTATACGGCATTACGTAATAGTATATAACGTTATACGTTGTTACGTAATGCTACATAACATTATACGGAATTACGTAATAGTACATAACGTTATGCGTTGTTACGTAATGCTACATAACGTTATACGTCATTACGTAGTAGTATATAATGTTATACGTTGTTACGTAATGCTACATAACGTTATACGTCATTACGTAATAGTAAATGACGTTATACGTTGTTACGTAGTGATACATAACGTTATACGTCATTACGTTATAGATATAACGTTATACGTCATTACGTTATAGTATATAACGTTATACGTCATTACGTTATAGTATATAACGTTATACGTTGTTACGTAATGCTACATAACGTTATACGACATTACGTTATAGTATATAACGTTATACGTCATTAAGTAAAAGAATATAACGTTATACGTAATAACGTAATAGTAAATGACGTTATACGTTGTTACGTAATGCTACATAACGTTATACGTCATTACGTTATAATATATAACGTTATACGTTGTTACGTAATGATACATAACGTTATACGTCATTACGTTATAATATATCACGTTATACGTTGTTACGTAATGCTACATAACGTTATACGTCATTACGTTATAGTATATAACGTTATACGTTGTTACGTAATGCTACATAGCGTTATACGTCATTACGTTATAGTATATAACGTTATACGTCATTAAGTAAAAGAATATAACGTTATACGTAATAACGTAATAGTAAATGACGTTATACGTTGTTACGTAATGCTACATAACGTTATACGTCATTACGTAATAGTATATAACGTTATACGTTGTTACGTAATGCTACATAACGTTATACGTCATTACGTTATAGTATGTAACGTTATACGTTGTTACGTATTGCTACATAACATTATACGGCATTACGTAATAGTATATAACGTTATACATTGTTACGTAATGCTACATAACATTATACGGCTTTACGTTATAGTATATAACGTTATACGTTGTTACGTTATGCTACATAACATTATACGGCATTACGTAATAGTATATAACGTTATACGTTGTTACGTAATGCTACATAACGTTATACGTCATTACGTTATAGTATATAACGTTATACGTCATTAAGCAAAAGAATATAACGTTATACGTAATAATGTAATAGTAAATGACGTTATACTTTGTCACGTAATGCTACATAACGTTATACGTCTATTACGTAATAGTATATAACGTTATACGTCTATTACGTAATAGTATATAACGTTATACGTTATTACGTAATAGTAAATGACGTTATACGTTGTTACGTAATGATACATAACGTTATACGTCATTACGTTATAGTATATAACGTTATACGTTGTTATGTAATGCTACATAACGTTATACGTCATTACGTTATAGTATATATCGTTATACGTCATAAAGTAAAAGAATATAACGCTTTACGTAATAACGTAATAGTAGATGACGTTATACGTTGTTACGTAATGCTACATAACGTTATACGTTGTTACGTAATGCTACATAACGTTATACGGCATTACGTAATAGTATATAACGTTATACGTTGTTACGTAATGCTACATAACGTTACACGTCATTACGTAATAGTATATAACGTTATACGTTGTTACGTAATAGTAAATGACGTTATAAGTCGTTACGTAATGATACATAACGTTATACGTCATTACGTTATAGTATATAACGTTATACGTTGATACGTAATGCTACATAACGTTATACGACATTACGTTATAGTATATAACGTTATACGTCATTATATAAAAGAATATAACGTTATACGTAATAACGTAATAGTAAATGACGTTATACGTTGTTACGTAATACTACATAACGTTATACGTCATTACGTTATAATATATAACGTTATACGTTGTTACGTAATGCTACATAACGTTATACGTCATTACGTTATAGTATATAACGTTATACGTTGTTACGTAATGCTACATAGCGTTATACGTCATTACGTTATGGTATATAACGTTATACGTCATTAAGTAAAAGAATATAACGTTATACGTAATAACGTAATAGTAAATGACGTTATACGTTGTTACGTAATACTACATAACGTTATACGTCATTACGTTATAATATATAACGTTATACGTTGTTACGTAATGATACATAACGTTATACGTCATTACGTTATAATATATAACGTTATACGTTGTTCCGTAATGCTACATAACGTTATACGTCATTACGTTATAGTATATAACGTTATACGTTGTTACGTAATGCTACATAGCGTTATACGTCATTACGTTATAGTATATAACGTTATACGTCATTAAGTAAAAGAATATAACGTTATACGTAATAACGTAATAGTAGATGACGTTATACGTTGTTACGTAATGCTACATAACGTTATACGTTATTACGTAATAGTAAATGACGTTATACGTTGTTACGTAGTGATACATAACGTTATACGTCATTACGTTATAATATATAACGTTATACGTTGTTACGTAATGCTACATAACGTTATACGTCATTACGTTATAGTATATAACGTTATACGTTGTTACGTAATGCTACATAGCGTTATACGTCATTACGTTATAGTATATAACGTTATACGTCATTAAGTAAAAGAATATAACGTTATACGTAATAACGTAATAGTAAATGACGTTATACGTTGTTACGTAATACTACATAACGTTATACGTCATTACGTTATAATATATAACGTTATACGTTGTTACGTAATGATACATAACGTTATACGTCATTACGTTATAATATATAACGTTATACGTTGTTACGTAATGCTACATAACGTTATACGTCATTACGTTATAGTATATAACGTTATCCGTTGTTACGTAATGCTACATAGCGTTATACGTCATTACGTTATAGTATATAACGTTATACGTCATTAAGTAAAGGAATATAACGTTATACGTAATAACGTAATAGTAGATGACGTTATACGTTGTTACGTAATGCTACATAACGTTATACGTTATTACGTAATAGTAAATGACGTTATACGTTGATACGTAGTGATACATAACGTTATACGTCATTACGTTATAGGATATAACGTTATACGTCATTACGTTATAGTATATAACGTTATACGTCATTACGTTATAGTATATAACGTTATACGTTGTTACGTATTGCTACATAACGTCATACGTCATTACGTAATAGTATATAACGTTATACGTTATTACGTAGTAGTTTATAACGTTATACGTTGTTACGTTATAGTATATAACGTTATACGTCATTACGTTGTAGTATATAACGTTATACGTTGTTACGTATTGCTACATATCGTTATACGCCATTACGTAATATTATATAACGTTATACGTTGTTACGTAATGCTACATAACGTTATACGTCATTACGTTATAGTATATAACGTTATACGTTGTTACGTAATGCTACATAACATTATACGGCATTACGTAATAGTATATAACGTTATACGTTGTTACGTTATACTACATAACATTATACGGCATTACGTAATAGTATATAACGTTATACGTTATTACGTAGCAGTTTATAACGTTATACGTTGTCACGTATTGCTACATAACGTTATACGCCATTACGTAATAGTATATAACGTTATACGTTGTTGCGTAATGCTACATAACGTTATACGTCATCTACGTTATAGTATATAACGTTATACGTCATTAACTAAAGCAATATAACGTTATACGTAATAACGTAATAGAAAATGCCGTTATACTTTGTTACGTAATGCTACATAACGTTATACGTCTATTACGTAATAGTATATAACGTTATGCGTCTATTACGTAATAGTATCTAACGTTATACGTCATTAAGTAAAAGAATATAACGTTATACGTAATAACGTAATAGTAGATGACGTTATACGTTGTTACGTAATGCTACATAACGTTATACGTCATTACGTAATAATATATAACGTTATACGTTGTTACGTTATGATACATAACGTTATACGTCATTTCGTTATAGTATATAACGTTATACGTTGTTACGTAATGCTACATAACGTTATACGCTGTTACGTAATGCTACATAACGTTATACGGCATTACGTAATAGTATATAACGTTATACGTTGTTACGTAATGCTACATAACATTATACGGAATTACGTAATAGTATATAACGTTATACGTTGTTACGTAATGCTACAAAACGTTATACGTCATTACGTAATAGTATATAATGTTATACGTTGTTACGTAATGCTACATAACGTTATACGTCATTACGTAATAGTAAATGACGTTATACGTTGTTACGTAGTGATACATAACGTTATACGTCATTACGTTTTAGGATATAACGTTATACGTCATTACGTTATAGTATATAACGTTATACGTCATTACGTTATAGTATATAACGTTATACGTTGTTACGTATTGCTACATAACGTCATACGTCATTACGTAATAGTATATAACGTTATACGTTATTACGTAGTAGTTTATAACGTTATACGTTGTTACGTTATAGTATATAACGTTATACGTCATTACGTTGTAGTATATAACGTTATACGTTGTTACGTATTGCTACATATCGTTATACGCCATTACGTAATATTATATAACGTTATACGTTGTTACGTAATGCTACATAACGTTATACGTCATTACGTTATAGTATATAACGTTATACGTTGTTACGTAATGATACATAACGTTATACGTCATTACGTTATAATATATAACGTTATACGTTGTTCCGTAATGCTACATAACGTTATACGTCATTACGTTATAGTATATAACGTTATACGTTGTTACGTAATGCTACATAGCGTTATACGTCATTACGTTATAGTATATAACGTTATACGTCATTAAGTAAAAGAATATAACGTTATACGTAATAACGTAATAGTAGATGACGTTATACGTTGTTACGTAATGCTACATAACGTTATACGTTATTACGTAATAGTAAATGACGTTATACGTTGTTACGTAGTGATACATAACGTTATACGTCATTACGTTATAATATATAACGTTATACGTTGTTACGTAATGCTACATAACGTTATACGTCATTACGTTATAGTATATAACGTTATACGTTGTTACGTAATGCTACATAGCGTTATACGTCATTACGTTACAGTATATAACGTTATACGTCATTAAGTAAAAGAATATAACGTTATACGTAATAACGTAATAGTAAATGACGTTATACGTTGTTACGTAATACTACATAACGTTATACGTCATTACGTTATAATATATAACGTTATACGTTGTTACGTAATGATACATAACGTTATACGTCATTACGTTATAATATATAACGTTATACGTTGTTACGTAATGCTACATAACGTTATACGTCATTACGTTATAGTATATAACGTTATCCGTTGTTACGTAATGCTACATAGCGTTATACGTCATTACGTTATAGTATATAACGTTATACGTCATTAAGTAAAAGAATATAACGTTATACGTAATAACGTAATAGTAGATGACGTTATACGTTGTTACGTAATGCTACATAACGTTATACGTTATTACGTAATAGTAAATGACGTTATACGTTGATACGTAGTGATACATAACGTTATACGTCATTACGTTATAGGATATAACGTTATACGTCATTACGTTATAGTATATAACGTTATACGTCATTACGTTATAGTATATAACGTTATACGTTGTTACGTATTGCTACATAACGTCATACGTCATTACGTAATAGTATATAACGTTATACGTTATTACGTAGTAGTTTATAACGTTATACGTTGTTACGTTATAGTATATAACGTTATACGTCATTACGTTGTAGTATATAACGTTATACGTTGTTACGTATTGCTACATATCGTTATACGCCATTACGTTATAGTATATAACGTTATACGTTGTTACGTAATGATACATAACGTTATACGTCATTACGTTATAATATATAACGTTATACGTTGTTCCGTAATGCTACATAACGTTATACGTCATTACGTTATAGTATATAACGTTATACGTTGTTACGTAATGCTACATAGCGTTATACGTCATTACGTTATAGTATATAACGTTATACGTCATTAAGTAAAAGAATATAACGTTATACGTAATAACGTAATAGTAGATGACGTTATACGTTGTTACGTAATGCTACATAACGTTATACGTTATTACGTAATAGTAAATGACGTTATACGTTGTTACGTAGTGATACATAACGTTATACGTCATTACGTTATAATATATAACGTTATACGTTGTTACGTAATGCTACATAACGTTATACGTCATTACGTTATAGTATATAACGTTATACGTTGTTACGTAATGCTACATAGCGTTATACGTCATTACGTTATAGTATATAACGTTATACGTCATTAAGTAAAAGAATATAACGTTATACGTAATAACGTAATAGTAAATGACGTTATACGTTGTTACGTAATACTACATAACGTTATACGTCATTACGTTATAATATATAACGTTATACGTTGTTACGTAATGATACATAACGTTATACGTCATTACGTTATAATATATAACGTTATACGTTGTTACGTAATGCTACATAACGTTATACGTCATTACGTTATAGTATATAACGTTATCCGTTGTTACGTAATGCTACATAGCGTTATACGTCATTACGTTATAGTATATAACGTTATACGTCATTAAGTAAAAGAATATAACGTTATACGTAATAACGTAATAGTAGATGACGTTATACGTTGTTACGTAATGCTACATAACGTTATACGTTATTACGTAATAGTAAATGACGTTATACGTTGATACGTAGTGATACATAACGTTATACGTCATTACGTTATAGGATATAACGTTATACGTCATTACGTTATAGTATATAACGTTATACGTCATTACGTTATAGTATATAACGTTATACGTTGTTACGTATTGCTACATAACGTCATACGTCATTACGTAATAGTATATAACGTTATACGTTATTACGTAGTAGTTTATAACGTTATACGTTGTTACGTTATAGTATATAACGTTATACGTTGTTACGTAATGCTACATAACATTATACGGCATTACGTAATAGTATATAACGTTATACGTTGTTACGTTATACTACATAACATTATACGGCATTACGTAATAGTATATAACGTTATACGTTATTACGTAGTAGTTTATAACGTTATACGTTGTCACGTATTGCTACATAACGTTATACGCCATTACGTAATAGTATATAACGTTATACGTTGTTGCGTAATGCTACATAACGTTATACGTCATCTACGTTATAGTATATAACGTTATACGTCATTAACTAAAGGAATATAACGTTATACGTAATAACGTAATAGAAAATGCCGTTATACTTTGTTACGTAATGCTACATAACGTTATACGTCTATTACGTAATAGTATATAACGTTATGCGTCTATTACGTAATAGTATCTAACGTTATACGTCATTAAGTAAAAGAATATAACGTTATACGTAATAACGTAATAGTAGATGACGTTATACGTTGTTACGTAATGCTACATAACGTTATACGTCATTACGTAATAATATATAACGTTATACGTTGTTACGTTATGATACATAACGTTATACGTCATTTCGTTATAGTATATAACGTTATACGTTGTTACGTAATGCTACATAACGTTATACGCTGTTACGTAATGCTACATAACGTTATACGGCATTACGTAATAGTATATAACGTTATACGTTGTTACGTAATGCTACATAACATTATACGGAATTACGTAATAGTACGAGGGTGACTCGAATATAAACGAGACTTTATTTTTAAAATAATTTTATTCAGTGAAATAACATAGCCAAGCACATATTATTTTTCAACATAGTCTCCTGCTTTGGAAATGCATTTTTCCCAGCGGATTGGGAGATTTTTGATCCCAGCATCGTAAAAAGAAGAGTGCTGTGTCAGAAGCCAATTGCGCACAAAGGCCTCCACCGCCGCGTCGTCTTGGAATCGTTGTCCTCCTAGTGCTTCTTTAAGCGGTCCGAAGAGATGGAAATCGCAGGGCGATAGGTCAGGACTGTAGGGAGGATGATCAAGTGGAGTCCACCTTATTTCCTCTAATGTTGTGCAGGTTAGAGCTGCTGACGTCTCGAATCGGTTGGTTACGCCTTTTCGAACGATAGGCAACCTTTGCCTCCCTCAAAAGCTCACAGTAATAAGCAGCATTTATTGTGCGACGCTCATGCAAAAAATCAATGTGCAAAACGCCACGCCGGTCGAAAAAAACGTGCGAATGTTCTCCTCCGTAATGCTGGTTCGAGGACGACGATCATGTTCCACATTTTCAACCAGTTCACGTCCTTCCTTGAACTTCTTATGCCAGGCAAACACGCGAGCCCTTGACAGTGTCTGATCCCCGAACTGTGCAGTCAATCTTTGCAGAATTTCTATTGGTTTGACGCCTTCATGTGTGAGAAATTTAATAATAATGCGTTGCGCAACTGAGAGGTGTACTTGTTGCTCTGACATCTTGAATACTACCGCCAAACGTGTCTGAACTGGACAACGGCCTGCTCTCCCCACTCCTGACATCCCAACCAATGCACACTAGAAGCGTCCGCTCGCTCCCTTTAAATTTACGCGCTCAGAAAATAAAGTCTCGTTTACATTTGAATCACCCTCGTATATAACGTTATACGTTGTTACGTAATGCTACAAAACGTTATACGTCATTACGTAATAGTATATAATGTTATACGTTGTTACGTAATGCTACATAACGTTATACGTCATTACGTAATAGTAAATGACGTTATACGTTGTTACGTAGTGATACATAACGTTATACGTCATTACGTTTTAGGATATAACGTTATACGTCATTACGTTATAGTATATAACGTTATACGTCATTACGTTATAGTATATAACGTTATACGTTGTTACGTATTGCTACATAACGTCATACGTCATTACGTAATAGTATATAACGTTATACGTTATTACGTAGTAGTTTATAACGTTATACGTTGTTACGTTATAGTATATAACGTTATACGTCATTACGTTGTAGTATATAACGTTATACGTTGTTACGTATTGCTACATATCGTTATACGCCATTACGTAATATTATATAACGTTATACGTTGTTACGTAATGCTACATAACGTTATACGTCATTACGTTATAGTATATAACGTTATACGTCATTAAGTAAAAGAATATAACGTTATACGTAATAACGTAATAGTAGATGACGTTATACGTTGTTACGTAATGCTACATAACGTTATACGTTATTACGTAATAGTAAATGACGTTATACGTTGTTACGTAGTGATACATAACGTTATACGTCATTACGTTATAGGATATAACGTTATACGTCATTACGTTATAGTATATAACGTTATACGTCATTACGTTATAGTATATAACGTTATACGTTGTTACGTTTTGCTACATAACGTCATACGTCATTACGTAATAGTATATAACGTTATACGTTATTACGTAGTAGTTTATGACGTTATACGTTGTTACGTTATAGTATATAACGTTATACGTCATTACGTTGTAGTATATAACGTTACACGTTGTTACGTATTGCTACATATCGTTATACGCCATTACGTAATACTATATAACGTTATGCGTTGTTACGTAATGCTACATAACGTTATACGTCATTACGTTATAGTATATAACGTTATACGTTGTTACGTAATGCTACATAACATTATACGGCATTACGTAATAGTATATAACGTTATACGTTGTTACGTTATGCTACATAACATTATACGGCATTACGTAATAGTATATAACGTTATACGTTATTACATAGTAGTTTATAACGTTATACGTTGTTACGTAATGCTACATAGCGTTATACGTCATTACGTTATAGTATGTAACGTTATACGTCATTACGTTATAGTATATAACGTTATACGTCATTAAGTAAAAGAATATAACGTTATACGTAATAACGTAATAGTAGATGACGTTATACGTTGTTACGTAATGCTACATAACGTTATACGTTATTACGTAATAGTAAATGACGTTATACGTTGTTACGTAGTAGCTTATAACGTTATACGTCATTACGTTATAGTATATAACGTTATACGTCATTACGTTATAGTATATAACGTTATACGTCATTACGTTATAGTATATAACGTTATACGTTGTTACGTATTGCTACATAACATTATACGGCATTACGTAATAGTATATAACGTTATACGTTGTTACGTTATGCTACATAACATTATACAGCATTACGTAATAGTATATAACGTTATACGTTGTTACGTAATGCTACATAACATTATACGGCATTACGTTATAGTATATAACTTTATACGTTGTTACGTTATGCTACATAACATTATAAGGCATTACATAATATTATATAACGTTATACGTTGTTACGTAATGCTACATAACGTTATACGTCATTACGTTATAGTATATAACGTTATACGGCATTACGTTATAGTATATAACGTTATACGTTGTTACGTATTGCTACATAACGTCATACGTCATTACGTAATAGTATATAATGTTATACGTTATTACGTAGTAGTTTATAACGTTATACGTTGTTACGTTATAGTATATAACGTTATACGGCATTACGTAACAGTATATAAAGTTATACGTTGTTACGTAATGCTACATAGACGTTATACGTCATTACGTTATAGTATATAACGTTATACGTTGTTACGTAATGCTACATAACATTATACGGCATTACGTTATAGTATATAACGTTATACGTTGTTACGTTATGCTACATAACATTATACGGCATTACGTAATAGTATATAACGTTATACGTTGTTACGTAATGCTACATAACGTTATACGTCATTACGTTATAGTATATAACGTTATACGTCATTAAGTAAAAGAATATAACGCTATACGTAATAACGTAATAGTAAATGTCGTTATACTTTGTTACGTAATGCTACATAACGTTATACGTCTATTACGTAATAGTATATAACGTTATGCGTCTATTACGTAATAGTATCTAACGTTATACGTCATTAAGTAAAAGAATATAACGTTATACGTAATAACGTAATAGTAAATTACGTTATACGTTGTTACGTAATGCTAGATAATGTTATACGCCATTACGTAATAGTGTATAACGTTATACGTTGTTACGTAATGCTACATAGCGTTATACGTCATTACGTTATAGTATATAACGTTATACGTCATTAAGTAAAAGAATATAACGTTATACGTAATAACGTAATAGTAAATGACGTTATACGTTGTTACGTAATGCTACATAACGTTATACGTCATTACGTTATAGTATATATCGTTATACGTCATAAAGTAAAAGAATATAACGCTCTACGTAATAACGTAATAGTAGATGACCTTATACGTTGTTACGTAATGCTACATAACGTTATACGTCATTACGTTATAATATATAACGGTATACGTTGTTACGTAATGATACATAACGTTATACGTCATTACGTTATAATATACAACGTTATACGTTGTTACGTAATGCTACATAACGTTATACGTCATTACGTTATAGTATATAACGTTATACGTTGTTACGTAATGCTACATAGCGTTATACGTCATTACGTTATAGTATATAACGTTATACGTCATTAAGTAGAAGAATATAACGTTTTACGTAATAACGTAATAGTAGATGACGTTATACGTTGTTACGTAATGCTACATAACGTTATACGTTATTACGTAATAGTAAATGACGTTATACGTTGTTACGTAGTGATACATAACGTTATACGTCATTACGTTATAGGATATAACGTTATACGTCATTACGTTATAGTATATAACGTTATACGTCAGTACGTTATAGTATATAACGTTATACGTTGTTACGTATTGCTACATAACTTTATACGGCATTACGTAATAGTATATAACGTTATACGTTGTTACGTTATGCTACATAACATTATACAGCATTACGTAATAGTATATAACGTTATCCGTTGTTACGTAATGCTACATAACATTATACGGCATTACGTTATAGTATATAACGTTATACGTTGTTACGTTATGCTACATAACATTATACGGCATTACGTAATAGTATATAACGTTATACGTTGTTACGTAATGCTACATAACGTTATACGTCATTACGATATAGTATATAACGTTATACGTTGTTACGTAATGCTACATAACATTATACGGCATTACGTTATAGTATATAACGTTATACGTTGTTACGTTATGCTACATAACATTATACGGCATTACGTAATAGTATATAACGTTATACGTTGTTACGTAATGCTACATAACGTTATACGTCATTACGTTATAGTATATAACGTTATACGTCATTAAGTATAAGAATATAACTTTATACGTAATAACGTAATAGTAAATGACGTTATACTTTGTCACGTAATGCTACATAACGTTATACGTCTATTACGTAATAGTATATAACGTTATACGTCTATTACGTAATAGTATATAACGTTATACGTTATTACGTAATAGTACATGACGTTATACGTTGTTACGTAATGATACATAACTTTATACCTCATTACGTTATAGTATATAACGTTATACGTTGTTATGTAGTGCTACATAACGTTATACGTCGTTACGTTATAGTATATATCGTTATACGTCATAAAGTAAAAGAATATAACGCTTTACGTAAGAACGTAATAGTAGATGACGTAATACGTTGTTACGTAATGCTACATAACGTTATACTTTGTTACGTAATGATACATAACGTTATACGGCATTACGTTATAGTATATATCGTTATACGTCATAAAGTAAAAGAATATAACGCTTTACGGAATAACGTAATAGTAGATGACGTAATACGTTGTTACGTAATGCTACATAACGTTATACGTTATTACGTAATAGTAAATGACGTTATACGTTGTTACGTAGTGATACATAACGTTATACGTCATTACGTTATAGGATATAACGTTATACGTCATTACGTTATAGTATATAACATTATACGTCATTACGTTATAGTATATATCGTTATACGTGATAAAGTAAAAGAATATAACGCTTTACGTAAGAACGTAATAGTAGATGACGTAATACGTTGTTACGTAATGCTACATAACGTTATACTTTGTTACGTAATGATACATAACGTTATACGTCATTCCGTTATAGTATGTAATGTTATACGTTGTTATGTAATGCTACATAACGTTATACGTCATTACGTTATAGTATATGTCGTTATACGTCATAAAGTAAAAGAATATAACGCTTTACGTAATAATGTAATAGTAGATGACGTAATACGTTGTTACGTAATGCTACATAACGTTATACGTCATTACGTAATAGTATATAATGTTATACGTTGTTACGTAATGCTACATAACTTTATACGTCATTACGTAATAGTATATAACGGTATACGTAATAACGTAATAGTAAATGACGTTATACGTTGTTACGTAATGCTACATAACGTTATAAGTCATTACGTTATAATATATAACGTTATACGTTGTTACGTAATGATACATAACGTTATACGTCACTACGTTATAATATATAACGTTATACGTTGTTACGTAATGCTACATAACGTTATACGTCATTACGTTATAGTATATAACGTTATACGTTGTTACGTAATGCTACATAGCGTTATACGTCATTACGTTATAGTATATAACGTTATACGTCATTACGTTATAGTATATAACGTTATACGTCATTACGTTATATTGTATAACGTTATCGTTGTTACGTATTGCTACATAACGTTATACGTTATTACGTAATAGTAAATGCCGTTATACGTTGTTACGTAGTGATACATAACGTTATACGTCTTTACGTTATAGGATATAACGTTATACGTCATTACGTTATAGTATATAACGTTATACGTCATTACGTTATATTGTATAACATTATACGTTGTTACGTATTGCTACATAACGTCATACGTCATTACGCAATAGTATATAACGTTATACGTTATTACGTAGTAGTTTTGTAACGTTATACGTTGTTACGTTATAGTATATAACGTTATACGTCATTACGTTGTAGTATATAACGTTATACGTTGTTACGTATTGCTACATATCGTTATACGCCATTACGTAATATTATATAACGTTATACGTTGTTACGTAATGCTACATAACGTTATACGTCATTACGTTATAGTATATAACGTTATACGTTGTTACGTAATGCTACATAACATTATACGGCATTACGTAATAGTATATAACGTTATACGTTGTTACCTTATGCTACATAACATTATACGGCATTACGTAATAGTATATAACTTTATACGTTATTACATATTAGTTTATAACGTTATACGTTGTTACGTATTGCTACATAATGTTATACGCCATTACGTAATAGTATATAACGTTATACGTTGTTACGTAATGCTACATAGCGTTATACGTCATTACGTTATAGTATATAACGTTATACGTCATTAAGTAAAAGAATATAACGTTATACGTAATAACGTAATAGTAAATGACGTTATACTTTGTTACGTAATGCTACATAACGTTATACGTCTATTACGTTATAGTATATAACGTTATACGTCATTATGTTATAGTATATAACGTTATACGTCATTACGTAATAGTATATAACGTTATACGTTATTACGTAGTAGTTTATAACGTTATACGTTGTCACGTATTGCTACATAACGTTATACGTCATTACGTTATAGTATATAACGTTATACGTCATTACGTTATAGTATATAACGTTATACGTCATTACGTTATAGTATATAACGTTATACGTGGTTACGTAATGCTACATAACGTTATACGACATTACGTTATAGTATATAACGTTATACGTCATTAAGTAAAAGAATATAACGTTATACGTAATAACGTAATAGTAAATGACGTTATACGTTGTTACGTAATGCTACATAACGTTATACGTCATTACGTTATAATATATAACGTTATACGTTGTTACGTAATGCTACATAACGTTATACGTCATTACGTTATAGTATATAACGTTATACGTTGTTACGTAATGCTACATAGCGTTATACGTCATTACGTTATAGTATATAACGTTATACGTCATTAAGTAAAAGAATATAACGTTATACGTAATAACGTAATAGTAGATGACGTTATACGTTGTTACGTAATGCTACATAACGTTATACGTTATTACGTAATAGTAAATGACGTTATACGTTGTTACGTAGTGATACATAACGTTATACGTCATTACGTTATAGGATATAACGTTATACGTCATTACGTTATAGCATATAACGTTATACGTCATTACGTTATAGTATATAACGTTATACGTTGTTACGTATTGCTATATAACGTCATACGTCATTACGCAATAGTATATAACGTTATACGTTATTACGTAGTAGTTTATAACGTTATACGTTGTTACGTTATAGTATATAACGTTATACGTCATTACGTTGTAGTATATAACGTTATACGTTGTTACGTATTGCTACATATCGTTATACGCCATTACGTAATATTATATAACGTTATACGTTGTTACGTAATGCTACATAACGTTATACGTCATTACGTTATAGTATATAACGTTATACGTTGTTACGTAATGCTACATAACATTATACGGCATTACGTAATAGTATATAACGTTATACGTCATTAAGTAAAAGAATATAACGGTATACGTAATAACGTAATAGTAAATGACGTTATACGTTGTTACGTAATGCTACATAACGTTATACGTCATTACGTTATAATATATAACGTTATACGTTGTTACGTAATGATACATAACGTTATACGCCATTACGTTATAATATATAACGTTATACTTTGTTACGTAATGCTACATAACGTTATACGTCATTACGTTATAGTATATAACGTTATACGTTGTTACGTAATGCTACATAGCGTTATACGTCATTACGTTATAGTATATAACGTTATACGTCATTAAGTAAAAGAATATAACGTTATACGTAATAACGTAATAGTAGATGACGTTATACGTTGTTACGTAATGCTACATAACGTTATACGTTATTACGTAATAGTAAATGCCGTTATACGTTGTTACGTAGTGATACATAACGTTATACGTCATTACGTTATAGGATATAACGTTATACGTCATTACGTTATAGTATATAACGTTATACGTCATTACGTTATATTGTATAACGTTATACGTTGTTACGTATTGCTACATAACGTCATACGTCATTACGCAATAGTATATAACGTTATACGTTATTACGTAGTAGTTTTGTAACGTTATACGTTGTTACGTTATAGTATATAACGTTATACGTCATTACGTTGTAGTATATAACGTTATACGTTGTTACGTATTGCTACATATCGTTGTACGCCATTACGTAATATTATATAACGTTATACGTTGTTACGTAATGCTACATAACGTTATACGTCATTACGTTATAGTATATAACGTTATACGTTGTTACGTAATGCTACATAACATTATACGGCATTACGTAATAGTATATAACGTTATACGTTGTTACGTTATGCTACATAACATTATACGGCATTACGTAATAGTATATAACTTTATACGTTGTTACATATTAGTTTATAACGTTATACGTTGTTACGTATTGCTACATAATGTTATACGCCATTACGTAATAGTATATAACGTTATACGTTGTTACGTAATGCTACATAGCGTTATACGTCATTACGTTATAGTATATAACGTTATACGTCATTAAGTAAAAGAATATAACGTTATACGTAATAACGTAATAGTAAATGACGTTATACTTTGTTACGTAATGCTACATAACGTTATACGTCTATTACGTTATAGTATATAACGTTATACGTCATTATGTTATAGTATATAACGTTATACATCATTACGTAATAGTATATAACGTTATACGTTATTACGTAGTAGTTTATAACGTTATACGTTGTCACGTATTGCTACATAACGTTATACGTCATTACGTTATAGTATATAACGTTATACGTCATTACGTTATAGTATATAACGTTATACGTCATTACGTTATAGTATATAACGTTATACGTTGTTACGTAATGCTACATAACGTTATACGACATTACGTTATAGTATATAACGTTATACGTCATTAAGTAAAAGAATATAACGTTATACGTAATAACGTAATAGTAAATGACGTTATACGTTGTTACGTAATGCTACATAACGTTATACGTCATTACGTTATAATATATAACGTTATACGTTGTTACGTAATGCTACATAACGTTATACGTCATTACGTTATAGTATATAACGTTATACGTTGTTACGTAATGCTACATAGCGTTATACGTCATTACGTTATAGTATATAACGTTATACGTCATTAAGTAAAAGAATATAACGTTATACGTAATAACGTAATAGTAGATGACGTTATACGTTGTTACGTAATGCTACATAACGTTATACGTTATTACGTAATAGTAAATGACGTTATACGTTGTTACGTAGTGATACAAAAGCGTTATACGTCATTACGTTATAGGATATAACGTTATACGTCATTACGTTATAGCATATATCGTTATACGTCATTACGTTATAGTATATAGCGTTATACGTTGTTACGTATTGCTATATAACGTCATACGTCATTACGCAATAGTATATAACGTTATACGTTATTACGTAGTAGTTTATAACGTTATACGTTGTTACGTTATAGTATATAACGTTATACGTCATTACGTTGTAGTATATAACGTTATACGTTGTTACGTATTGCTACATATCGTTATACGCCATTACGTAATATTATATAACGTTATACGTTGTTACGTAATGCTACATAACGTTATACGTCATTACGTTATAGTATATAACGTTATACGTTGTTACGTAATGCTACATAACATTATACGGCATTACGTAATAGTATATAACGTTATACGTTGTTACGTTATGCTACATAATATTATACGGCATAACGTAATAGTATATAACGTTATACGTTATTACATAGTAGTTTATAACGTTATACGTTGTTACGTATTGCTACATAATGTTATACGCCATTACGTAATAGTATATAACGTTATACGTTGTTACGTAATGCTACATAGCGTTATACGTCATTACGTTATAGTATATAACGTTATACGTCATTAAGTAAAAGAATATAACGTTATACGTAATAACGTAATAGTAAATGACGTTATACTTTGTTACGTAATGCTACATAACGTTATACGTCTATTACGTTATAGTATATAACGTTATACGTCATTATGTTATAGTATATAACGTTATACGTCATTACGTAATAGTATATAACGTTATACGTTATTACGTAGTAGTTTATAACGTTATACGTTGTCACGTATTGCTACATAACGTTATACGTCATTACGTTATAGTATATAACGTTATACGTTGTTATGTAATGCTACATAACGTTATACGTCATTACGTTATACTATATATCGTTATACGTCATAAAGTAAAAGAATATAACGTTATACGTAATAACGTAATAGTAAATGACGTTATACGTTGTTACGTAATGCTACATAACGTTATACGTCATTACGTTATAATATATAACGTTATACGTTGTTACGTAATGATACATAACGTTATACGTCATTACGTTATAATATATAACGTTATACGTTGTTACGTAATGCTACATAACGTTATACGTCATTACGTTATAGTATATAACGTTATACGTTGTTACGTAATGCTACATAGCGTTATACGTTATTACGTTATAGTATATAACGTTATACGTCATTAAGTAAAAGAATATAACGTTATACGTAATAACGTAATAGTAGATGACGTTATACGTTGTTACGTAATGCTACATAACGTTATACGTTATTACGTAATAGTAAATGACGTTATACGTTGTTACGTAGTGATACATAACGTTATACGTCATTACGTTATAGGATATAACGTTATACGTCATTACGTTATAGCATATAACGTTATACGTCATTACGTTATAGTATATAACGTTATACGTTGTTACGTATTGCTACATAACGTCAAACGTCATTACGCAATAGTATATAACGTTATACGTTATTACGTAGTAGTTTATAACGTTATACGTTTTTACGTTATAGTATATAACGTTATACGTCATTACGTTGTAGTATATAACTTTATACGTTGTTACGTATTGCTACATATCGTTATACGCCATTACGTAATATTATATAACGTTATACGTTGTTACGTAATGCTACATAACGTTATACGTCATTACGTTATAGTATATAACGTTATACGTTGTTACGTAATGCTACATAGCGTTATACGTCATTACGTTATAGTATATAACGTTATACGTCATTAAGTAAAAGAATATAACGTTATACGTAATAACGTAATAGTAAATGACGTTATACTTTGTTACGTAATGCTACATAACGTTATACGTCTATTACGTTATAGTATATAACGTTTTACGTCATTATGTTATAGTATATAACGTTATACGTCATTACGTAATAGTATATAACGTTATACGTTATTACGTAGTAGTTTATAACGTTATACGTTGTCACGTATTGCTACATAACGTTATACGTCCTTACGTTATAGTATATAACGTTATACGTCATTACGTTATAGTATATAACGTTATACGTTGTTACGTAATGCTACATAACGTTATACGACATTACGTTGTAGTATATAACGTTATACGTCATTAAGTAAAAGAATATAACGTTATTCGTAATAACGTAATAGTAAATGACGTTATACGTTGTTACGTAATGCTACATAACGTTATACGTCATTACGTTATAATATATAACGTTATACGTTGTTACGTAATGATACATAACGTTATACGTCATTACGTTATAATATATAACGTTATACGTTGTTACGTAATGCTACATAACGTTATACGTCATTACGTTATAGTATATAACGTTATACGTTGTTACGTAATGCTACATAGCGTTATACGTCATTACGTTATAGTATATAACGTTATACGTCATTAAGTAAAAGAATATAACGTTATACGTAATAACGTAATAGTAGATGACGTTATACGTTGTTACGTAATGCTACATAACGTTATACGTTATTACGTAATAGTAAATGACGTTATACGTTGTTACGTAGTGATACATAACGTTATACGTCATTACGTTATAGGATATAACGTTATACGTCATTACGTTATAGCATATAACGTTATACGTCATTACGTTATAGTATATAACGTTATACGTTGTTACGTATTGCTACATAACGTCATACGTCATTACGCAATAGTATATAACGTTATACGTTATTACGTAGTAGTTTATAACGTTATAAGTTGTTACGTTATAGTATATAACGTTATACGTCATTACGTTGTAGTATATAACGTTATACGTTGTTACGTATTGCTACATATCGTTATACGCCATTACGTAATATTATATAACGTTATACGTTGTTACGTAATGCTACATAACGTTATACTTCATTACGTTATAGTATATAACGTTATACGTTGTTACGTAATGCTACATAACATTATACGGCATTACGTAATAGTATATAACGTTATACGTTGTTACGTTATGCTACATAACATTATACGGCATAACGTAATAGTATATAACGTTATACGTTATTACATAGTAGTTTATAACGTTATACGTTGTTACGTATTGCTACATAATGTTATACGCCATTACGTAATAGTATATAACGTTATACGTTGTTACGTAAAGCTACATAGCGTTATACGTCATTACGTTATAGTATATAACGTTATACGTCATTAAGTAAAAGAATATAACGTTATACGTAATAACGTAATAGTAAATGACGTTATACTTTGTTACGTAATGCTACATAACGTTATACGTCTATTACGTTATAGTATATAACGTTATACGTCATTATGTTATAGTATATAACGTTATACGTCATTACGTAATAGTATATAACGTTATACGTTATTACGTTATAATATATAACGTTATACGTTGTTACGTAATGCTACATAACGTTATACGTCATTACGTTATAGTATATAACGTTATACGTTGTTACGTAATGCTACATAGCGTTATACGTCATTACGTTATAATATATAACGTTATACGTTGTTACGTAATGATACATAACGTTATACGTCATTACGTTATAATATATAACGTTATACGTTGTTACGTAATGCTACATAACGTTATACGTCATTACGTTATAGTATATAACGTTATACGTTGTTACGTAATGCTACATAGCGTTATACGTCATTACGTTATAGTATATAACGTTATACGTCATTAAGTAAAAGAATATAACGTTATACGTAATAACGTAATAGTAGATGACGTTATACGTTGTTACGTAATGCTACATAACGTTATACGTTATTACGTAATAGTAAATGACGTTATACGTTGTTACGTAGTGATACATAACGTTATACGACATTACGTTATAGGATATAACGTTATACGTCATTACGTTATAGCATATAACGTTATACGTCATTACGTTATAGTATATAACGTTATACGTTGTTACGTATTGCTACATAACGTCATACGTCATTACGCAATAGTATATAACGTTATACGTTATTACGTAGTAGTTTATAACGTTATAAGTTGTTACGTTATAGTATATAACGTTATACGTCATTACGTTGTAGTATATAACGTTATACGTTGTTACGTATTGCTACATATCGTTATACGCCATTACGTAATATTATATAACGTTATACGTTGTTACGTAATGCTACATAACGTTATACGTCATTACGTTATAGTATATAACGTTATACGTTGTTACGTAATGCTACATAACATTATACGGCATTACGTAATAGTATATAACGTTATACGTTGTTACGTTATGCTACATAACATTATACGGCATAACGTAATAGTATATAACGTTATACGTTATTACATAGTAGTTTATAACGTTATACGTTGTTACGTATTGCTACATAATGTTATACGCCATTACGTAATAGTATATAACGTTATACGTTGTTACGTAATGCTACATAGCGTTATACGTCATTACGTTATAGTATATAACGTTATACGTCATTAAGTAAAAGAATATAACGTTATACGTAATAACGTAATAGTAAATGACGTTATACTTTGTTACGTAATGCTACATAACGTTATACGTCTATTACGTTATAGTATATAACGTTATACGTCATTATGTTATAGTATATAACGTTATACGTCATTACGTAATAGTATATAACGTTATACGTTATTACGTAGTAGTTTATAACGTTATACGTTGTCACGTATTGCTACATAACGTTATACGTCATTACGTTATAGTATATAACGTTATACGTTGTTATGTAATGCTACATAACGTTATACGTCATTACGTTATAGTATATATCGTTATACGTCATAAAGTAAAAGAATATAACGCTTTACGTAATAACGTAATAGTAGATGACGTTATACGTTGTTACGTAATGCTACATAACGTTATACGTTGTTACGTAATGCTACATAACGTTATTCGGCATTACGTAATAGTATATAATGTTATACGTTGTTACGTAATGCTACATAACGTTATACGTCATTACGTAATAGTATATAACGTTATACGTTGTTACGTAATAGTAAATGTCGTTATAAGTTGTTACGTAATGATACATAACGTTATACGTCATTACGTTATAGTATATAACGTTATACGTTGTTACGTAATGCTACATAACGTTATACGACATTACGTTATAGTATATAACGTTATACGTCATTAAGTAAAAGAATATAACGTTATACGTAATAACGTAATAGTAAATGACGTTATACGTTGTTACGTAATGCTACATAACGTTATACGTCATTACGTTATAGTATATAACGTTATACGTTGTTACGTAATGCTACATAACATTATACGGCATTACGTAATAGTATATAACGTTATACGTTGTTACGTTATGCTACATAACATTATACGGCATAACGTAATAGTATATAACGTTATACGTTGTTACGTATTGCTACATAATGTTATACGCCATTACGTAATAGTATATAACGTTATACGTTGTTACGTAATGCTACATAGCGTTATACGTCATTACGTTATATTATATAACGTTATACGTCATTAAGTAAAAGAATATAACGTTATACGTAATAACGTAGTAGTAAATGACGTTATACTTTGTTACGTAATGCTACATAACGTTATACGGCATTACGTAATAGTATATAACTTTATACGTTGTTACATATTAGTTTATAACGTTATACGTTGTTACGTATTGCTACATAAGGTTATACGCCATTACGTAATAGTATATAACGTTATACGTTGTTACGTAATGCTACATAGCGTTATACGTCATTACGTTATAGTATATAACGTTATACGTCATTAAGTAAAAGAATATAACGTTATACGTAATAACGTAATAGTAAATGACGTTATACTTTGTTACGTAATGCTACATAACGTTATACGTCTATTACGTTATAGTATATAACGTTATACGTCATTATGTTATAGTATATAACGTTATACATCATTACGTAATAGTATATAACGTTATACGTCATTAAGTAAAAGAATATAACGTTATACGTAATAACGTAATAGTAGATGACGTTATACGTTGTTACGTAATGCTACATAACGTTATACGTTATTACGTAATAGTAAATGACGTTATACGTTGTTACGTAGTGATACATAACGTTATACGTCATTACGTTATAGGATATAACGTTATACGTCATTACGTTATAGCATATAACGTTATACGTCATTACGTTATAATATATAACGTTATACGTTGTTACGTATTGCTACATAACGTCATACGTCATTACGCAATAGTATATAACGTTATACGTTATTACGTAGTAGTTTATAACGTTATAAGTTGTTACGTTATAGTATATAACGTTATACGTCATTACGTTGTAGTATATAACGTTATACGTTGTTACGTATTGCTACATATCGTTATACGCCATTACGTAATATTATATAACGTTATACGTTGTTACGTAATGCTACATAACGTTATACGTCATTACGTTATAGTATATAACGTTATACGTTGTTACGTAATGCTACATAACGTTATACGACATTACGTTATAGTATATAACGTTATACGTCATTAAGTAAAAGAATATAACGTTATACGTAATAACGTAATAGTAAATGACGTTATACGTTGTTACGTAATGCTACATAACGTTATACGTCATTACGTTATAATATATAACGTTATACGTTGTTACGTAATGCTACATAACGTTATACGTCATTACGTTATAGTATATAACGTTATACGTTGTTACGTAATGCTACATAGCGTTATACGTCATTACGTTATAGTATATAACGTTATACGTCATTAAGTAAAAGAATATAACGTTATACGTAATAACGTAATAGTAGATGACGTTATACGTTGTTACGTAATGCTACATAACGTTATACGTTATTACGTAATAGTAAATGACGTTATACGTTGTTACGTAGTGATACAAAAGCGTTATACGTCATTACGTTATAGGATATAACGTTATACGTCATTACGTTATAGCATATATCGTTATACGTCATTACGTTATAGTATATAGCGTTATACGTTGTTACGTATTGCTATATAACGTCATACGTCATTACGCAATAGTATATAACGTTATACGTTATTACGTAGTAGTTTATAACGTTATACGTTGTTACGTTATAGTATATAACGTTATACGTCATTACGTTGTAGTATATAACGTTATACGTTGTTACGTATTGCTACATATCGTTATACGCCATTACGTAATATTATATAACGTTATACGTTGTTACGTAATGCTACATAACGTTATACGTCATTACGTTATAGTATATAACGTTATACGTTGTTACGTAATGCTACATAACATTATACGGCATTACGTAATAGTATATAACGTTATACGTTGTTACGTTATGCTACATAATATTATACGGCATAACGTAATAGTATATAACGTTATACGTTATTACATAGTAGTTTATAACGTTATACGTTGTTACGTATTGCTACATAATGTTATACGCCATTACGTAATAGTATATAACGTTATACGTTGTTACGTAATGCTACATAGCGTTATACGTCATTACGTTATAGTATATAACGTTATACGTCATTAAGTAAAAGAATATAACGTTATACGTAATAACGTAATAGTAAATGACGTTATACTTTGTTACGTAATGCTACATAACGTTATACGTCTATTACGTTATAGTATATAACGTTATACGTCATTATGTTATAGTATATAACGTTATACGTCATTACGTAATAGTATATAACGTTATACGTTATTACGTAGTAGTTTATAACGTTATACGTTGTCACGTATTGCTACATAACGTTATACGTCATTACGTTATAGTATATAACGTTATACGTTGTTATGTAATGCTACATAACGTTATACGTCATTACGTTATACTATATATCGTTATACGTCATAAAGTAAAAGAATATAACGTTATACGTAATAACGTAATAGTAAATGACGTTATACGTTGTTACGTAATGCTACATAACGTTATACGTCATTACGTTATAATATATAACGTTATACGTTGTTACGTAATGATACATAACGTTATACGTCATTACGTTATAATATATAACGTTATACGTTGTTACGTAATGCTACATAACGTTATACGTCATTACGTTATAGTATATAACGTTATACGTTGTTACGTAATGCTACATAGCGTTATACGTTATTACGTTATAGTATATAACGTTATACGTCATTAAGTAAAAGAATATAACGTTATACGTAATAACGTAATAGTAGATGACGTTATACGTTGTTACGTAATGCTACATAACGTTATACGTTATTACGTAATAGTAAATGACGTTATACGTTGTTACGTAGTGATACATAACGTTATACGTCATTACGTTATAGGATATAACGTTATACGTCATTACGTTATAGCATATAACGTTATACGTCATTACGTTATAGTATATAACGTTATACGTTGTTACGTATTGCTACATAACGTCAAACGTCATTACGCAATAGTATATAACGTTATACGTTATTACGTAGTAGTTTATAACGTTATACGTTTTTACGTTATAGTATATAACGTTATACGTCATTACGTTGTAGTATATAACTTTATACGTTGTTACGTATTGCTACATATCGTTATACGCCATTACGTAATATTATATAACGTTATACGTTGTTACGTAATGCTACATAACGTTATACGTCATTACGTTATAGTATATAACGTTATACGTTGTTACGTAATGCTACATAGCGTTATACGTCATTACGTTATAGTATATAACGTTATACGTCATTAAGTAAAAGAATATAACGTTATACGTAATAACGTAATAGTAAATGACGTTATACTTTGTTACGTAATGCTACATAACGTTATACGTCTATTACGTTATAGTATATAACGTTTTACGTCATTATGTTATAGTATATAACGTTATACGTCATTACGTAATAGTATATAACGTTATACGTTATTACGTAGTAGTTTATAACGTTATACGTTGTCACGTATTGCTACATAACGTTATACGTCCTTACGTTATAGTATATAACGTTATACGTCATTACGTTATAGTATATAACGTTATACGTTGTTACGTAATGCTACATAACGTTATACGACATTACGTTGTAGTATATAACGTTATACGTCATTAAGTAAAAGAATATAACGTTATTCGTAATAACGTAATAGTAAATGACGTTATACGTTGTTACGTAATGCTACATAACGTTATACGTCATTACGTTATAGTATATAACGTTATACGTTGTTACGTAATGCTACATAGCGTTATACGTCATTACGTTATAGTATATAACGTTATACGTCATTAAGTAAAAGAATATAACGTTATACGTAATAACGTAATAGCAGATGACGTTATACGTTGTTACGTAATGCTACATAACGTTATACGTTATTACGTAATAGTAAATGACGTTATACGTTGTTACGTAGTGATACATAACGTTATACGTCATTACGTTATAGGATATAACGTTATACGTCATTACGTTATAGCATATAACGTTATACGTCATTACGTTATAGTATATAACGTTATACGTTGTTACGTATTGCTACATAACGTCATACGTCATTACGCAATAGTATATAACGTTATACGTCATTAAGTAAAAGAATATAACGTTATACGTAATAACGTAATAGTAAATGACGTTATACTTTGTTACGTAATGCTACATAACGTTATACGTCTATTACGTTATAGTATATAACGTTTTACGTCATTATGTTATAGTATATAACGTTATACGTCATTACGTAATAGTATATAACGTTATACGTTATTACGTAGAAGTTTATAACGTTATACGTTGTTACGTATTGCTACATAACGTCATACGTCATTACGCAATAGTATATAACGTTATACGTCATTAAGTAAAAGAATATAACGCTTTACGTAATAACGTAATAGTAGATGACGTTATACGTTGTTACGTAATGCTACATAACGTTATACGTTGTTACGTAATGCTACATAACGTTATTCGGCATTACGTAATAGTATATAATGTTATACGTTGTTACGTAATGCTACATAACGTTATACGTCATTACGTAATAGTATATAACGTTATACGTTGTTACGTAATAGTAAATGTCGTTATAAGTTGTTACGTAATGATACATAACGTTATACGTCATTACGTTATAGTATATAACGTTATACGTTGTTACGTAATGCTACATAACGTTATACGACATTACGTTATAGTATATAACGTTATACGTCATTAAGTAAAAGAATATAACGTTATACGTAATAACGTAATAGTAAATGACGTTATACGTTGTTACGTAATGCTACATAACGTTATACGTCATTACGTTATAGTATATAACGTTATACGTTGTTACGTAATGCTACATAACATTATACGGCATTACGTAATAGTATATAACGTTATACGTTGTTACGTTATGCTACATAACATTATACGGCATAACGTAATAGTATATAACGTTATACGTTGTTACGTATTGCTACATAATGTTATACGCCATTACGTAATAGTATATAACGTTATACGTTGTTACGTAATGCTACATAGCGTTATACGTCATTACGTTATATTATATAACGTTATACGTCATTAAGTAAAAGAATATAACGTTATACGTAATAACGTAATAGTAAATGACGTTATACTTTGTTACGTAATGCTACATAACGTTATACGGCATTACGTAATAGTATATAACTTTATACGTTGTTACATATTAGTTTATAACGTTATACGTTGTTACGTATTGCTACATAAGGTTATACGCCATTACGTAATAGTATATAACGTTATACGTTGTTACGTAATGCTACATAGCGTTATACGTCATTACGTTATAGTATATAACGTTATACGTCATTAAGTAAAAGAATATAACGTTATACGTAATAACGTAATAGTAAATGACGTTATACTTTGTTACGTAATGCTACATAACGTTATACGTCTATTACGTTATAGTATATAACGTTATACGTCATTATGTTATAGTATATAACGTTATACATCATTACGTAATAGTATATAACGTTATACGTCATTAAGTAAAAGAATATAACGTTATACGTAATAACGTAATAGTAGATGACGTTATACGTTGTTACGTAATGCTACATAACGTTATACGTTATTACGTTATAGTATATAACGTTATACGTTGTTACGTAATGCTACATAACGTTATACGACATTACGTTATAGTATATAACGTTATACGTCATTAAGTAAAAGAATATAACGTTATACGTAATAACGTAATAGTAGATGACGTTATACGTTGTTACGTAATGCTACATAACGTTATACGTTATTACGTAATAGTAAATGACGTTATACGTTGTTACGTAGTGATACAAAAGCGTTATACGTCATTACGTTATAGGATATAACGTTATACGTCATTACGTTATAGCATATATCGTTATACGTCATTACGTTATAGTATATAGCGTTATACGTTGTTACGTATTGCTATATAACGTCATACGTCATTACGCAATAGTATATAACGTTATACGTTATTACGTAGTAGTTTATAACGTTATACGTTGTTACGTTATAGTATATAACGTTATACGTCATTACGTTGTAGTATATAACGTTATACGTTGTTACGTATTGCTACATATCGTTATACGCCATTACGTAATATTATATAACGTTATACGTTGTTACGTAATGCTACATAACGTTATACGTCATTACGTTATAGTATATAACGTTATACGTTGTTACGTAATGCTACATAACATTATACGGCATTACGTAATAGTATATAACGTTATACGTTGTTACGTTATGCTACATAATATTATACGGCATAACGTAATAGTATATAACGTTATACGTTATTACATAGTAGTTTATAACGTTATACGTTGTTACGTATTGCTACATAATGTTATACGCCATTACGTAATAGTATATAACGTTATACGTTGTTACGTAATGCTACATAGCGTTATACGTCATTACGTTATAGTATATAACGTTATACGTCATTAAGTAAAAGAATATAACGTTATACGTAATAACGTAATAGTAAATGACGTTATACTTTGTTACGTAATGCTACATAACGTTATACGTCTATTACGTTATAGTATATAACGTTATACGTCATTATGTTATAGTATATAACGTTATACGTCATTACGTAATAGTATATAACGTTATACGTTATTACGTAGTAGTTTATAACGTTATACGTTGTCACGTATTGCTACATAACGTTATACGTCATTACGTTATAGTATATAACGTTATACGTTGTTATGTAATGCTACATAACGTTATACGTCATTACGTTATACTATATATCGTTATACGTCATAAAGTAAAAGAATATAACGTTATACGTAATAACGTAATAGTAAATGACGTTATACGTTGTTACGTAATGCTACATAACGTTATACGTCATTACGTTATAATATATAACGTTATACGTTGTTACGTAATGATACATAACGTTATACGTCATTACGTTATAATATATAACGTTATACGTTGTTACGTAATGCTACATAACGTTATACGTCATTACGTTATAGTATATAACGTTATACGTTGTTACGTAATGCTACATAGCGTTATACGTTATTACGTTATAGTATATAACGTTATACGTCATTAAGTAAAAGAATATAACGTTATACGTAATAACGTAATAGTAGATGACGTTATACGTTGTTACGTAATGCTACATAACGTTATACGTTATTACGTAATAGTAAATGACGTTATACGTTGTTACGTAGTGATACATAACGTTATACGTCATTACGTTATAGGATATAACGTTATACGTCATTACGTTATAGCATATAACGTTATACGTCATTACGTTATAGTATATAACGTTATACGTTGTTACGTATTGCTACATAACGTCAAACGTCATTACGCAATAGTATATAACGTTATACGTTATTACGTAGTAGTTTATAACGTTATACGTTTTTACGTTATAGTATATAACGTTATACGTCATTAAGTAAAAGAATATAACGTTATACGTAATAACGTAATAGTAAATGACGTTATACTTTGTTACGTAATGCTACATAGCGTTATACGTCTATTACGTTATAGTATATAACGTTATACGTCATTATGTTATAGTATATAACGTTATACGTCATTACGTAATAGTATATAACGTTATACGTTATTACGTAGTAGTTTATAACGTTATACGTTGTCACGTATTGCTACATAACGTTATACGCCATTACGTAATATTATATAACGTTATACGTTGTTACGTAATGCTACATAACGTTATACGTCGTCTACGTTATAGTGTATAACGTTATACGTCATTAAGTAAAAGAATATAACGTTATACGTAATAACGTAATAGTAAATGTCGTTATACTTTGTTACGTAATGCTACATAACGTTATACGTCTATTACGTAATAGTATATAACGTTATGCGTCTATTACGTAATAGTATCTAACGTTATACGTCATTAAGTAAAAGAATATAACGTTATACGTAATAACGTAATAGTAGATGACGTTATACGTTGTTACGTAATGCTACATAACGTTATACGTCATTACGTAATAATATATAACGTTATACGTTGTTACGTAATGATACATAACGTTATACGTCATTACGTTATAATATATAACGTTATACGTTGTTACGTAATGCTACATAACGTTATACGTTGTTACGTAATGCTACATAACGTTATACGGCTTTACGTAATAGTATATAACGTTATACGTTGTTACGTAATGCTACATAACATTATACGGAATTACGTAATAGTATATAACGTTATACGTTGTTACGTAATGCTACATAACGTTATACGTCATTACGTAATAGTATATAACGTTATACGTTATTACATAGTAGTTTATAACGTTATACGTTGTTACGTATTGCTACATAATGTTATACGCCATTACGTAATAGTATATAACGTTATACGTTGTTACGTAATGCTACATAGCATTATACGTCATTACGTTATAGTATATAACGTTATACGTCATTAAGTAAAAGAATATAACGTTATACGTAATAACGTAATAGTAAATGACGTTATACTTTGTTACGTAATACTACATAACGTTATACGTCTATTACGTTATAGTATATAACGTTATACGTCATTATGTTATAGTATATAACGTTATACGTCATTACGTAATAGTATATAACGTTATACGTTAATACGTAGTAGTTTATAACGTTATACGTTGTCACGTATTGCTACATAACGTTATACGCCATTACGTAATAGTATATAACGTTATACGTTGTTACGTAATGCTACATAACGTTATACGTCATTTACGTTATAGTATATAACGTTATACGTCATTAAGTAAAAGAATATAACGTTATACGTAATAACGTAATAGTAAATGTCGTTATACTTTGTTACGTAATGCTACATAACGTTATACGTCTATTACGTAATAGTATATAACGTTATGCGTCTATTACGTAATAGTATCTAACGTTATACGTCATTAAGTAAAAGAATATAACGTTATACGTAATAACGTAATAGTAGATGACGTTATACGTTGTTACGTAGTGCTACATAACGTTATACGTCATTACGTAATAATATATAACGTTATACGTCATTACGTTATAGTATATAACGTTATACGTCATTACGTTATAGTATATAATGTTATACGCTGTTACGTATTGCTACATAACATTATACGGCATTACGTAAAAGTATATAACGTTATACGTTGTTACGTTATGCTACATAACATTATACGGCATTACGTAACAGTATATAACGTTGTACGTTGTTACGTAATGCTACATAACGTTATACGTCATTAGGTTATAGTATATAACGTTATACGTTGTTACGTAATGCTACATAACATTATACGGCATTACGTTATAGTATATAACGTTATACGTTGTTACGTTATGCTACATAACATTATACGGCATTACGTAATAGTATATAACGTTATACGTTGTTACTTAATGCTACATAACGTTATACGTCATTACGTTATAGTATATAGCGTTATACGTCATTAAGTATAAGAATATAACGTTATACGTAATAACGTAATAGTAAATGTCGTTATACTTTGTTACGTAATGCTACATAACGTTATACGTCTATTACGTAATAGTATATAACGTTATACGTTGTTACGTAATAGTAAATGACGTTATAAGTTGTTACGTAATGATACATAACGTTATACGTCATTACGTTATAGTATATAACGTTATACGTTGTTACGTAATGCTACATAACGTTATACGACATTACGTTATAGTATATAACGTTATACGTCATTAAGTAAAAGAATATAACGTTATACGTAATAACGTAATAGTAAATGACGTTATACGTTGTTACGTAATGCTACATAACGTTATACGTCATTACGTTATAATATATAACGTTATACGTTGATACGTAATGATACATAACGTTATACGTCATTACGTTATAATATATAACGTTATACGTTGTTACGTAATGCTACATAACGTTATACGTCATTACGTTATAGTATATAACGTTATACGTTGTTACGTAATGCTACATAGCGTTATACGTCATTACGTTATAGTATATAACGTTATACGTCATTAAGTAAAAGAATATAACGTTATACGTAATAACGTAATAGTAGATGACGTTATACGTTGTTACGTAATGCTACATAACGTTATACGTTATTACGTAATAGTAAATGACGTTATACGTTGTTACGTAGTGATACATAACGTTATACGTCATTACGTTATAGGATATAACGTTATACGTCATTACGTTATAGTATATAACGTTATACGTTGTTACGTATTGCAACATAACGTCTACGTCATTACGCAATAGTATATAACGTTATATGTTATTACGTAGTAGTTTATAACGTTATACGTTGTTACGTTATAGTATATAACGTTATACGTCATTACGTTGTAGTATATAACGTTATACGTTGTTAGGTATTGCTACATATCGTTATACGCCATTACGTAATATTATATAACGTTATACGTTGTTACGTAATGCTACATAACGTTATACGTCATTACGTTATAGTATATAACGTTATACGTTGTTACGTAATGCTACATAACATTATACGGCATTACGTAATAGTATATAACGTTATACGTTATTACATAGTAGTTTATAACGTTATACGTTGTTACGTATTGCTACATAACGTTATACGCCATTACGTAATAGTATATAACGTTATACGTTGTTACGTAATGCTACATAGCGTTATACGTCATTACGTTATAGTATATAACGTTATACGTCATTAAGTAGAAGAATATAACGTTATACGTAATAACGTAATAGTAAATGACGTTATACTTTGTTACGTAATGCTACATAACGTTATACGTCTATTACGTTATAGTATATAACGTTATACGTCATTATGTTATAGTATATAACGTTATACGTCATTACGTAATATTATATAACGTTATACGTTATTACGTAGTAGTTTATAACGTTATACGTTGTCACGTATTGCTACATAACGTTATACGCCATTACGTAATAGTATATAACGTTATACGTTGTTACGTAATGCTACATAACGTTATACGTCATTTACGTTATAGTATATAACGTTATACGTCATTAAGTAAAAGAATATAACGTTATACGTAATAACGTAATAGTAAATGTCGTTATACTTTGTTACGTAATGCTACATAACGTTATACGTCTATTACGTAATAGTATATAACGTTATGCGTCTATTACGTAATAGTATCTAACGTTATACGTCATTAAGTAAAAGAATATAACGTTATACGTAATAACGTAATAGTAAATTACGTTATACGTTGTTACGTAATGCTACATAACGTAATACGTCATTACGTTATAGTATATATCGTTATACGTCATAAAGTAAAAGAATATAACGCTATACGTAATAACGTAATAGTAGATGACGTTATACGTTGTTACGTAATGCTACATAACGTTATACGTCATTACGTAATAATATATAACGTTATACGTTGTTACGTAATGATACATAACGTTATACGTCATTACGTTATAATATATAACGTTATACGTTGTTACGTCATGATACATAACGTTATACGTCATTACGTTATAATATACAACGTTATACGTTGTTACATAATGCTACATAACGTTATACGTCATTACGTTATACTATATAACGTTATACGTTGTTACGTAATTCTACATAGCGTTATACGTCATTACGTTATAGTATATAACGTTATACGTCATTAAGTAAAAGAATATAACGTTATACTTAATAACGTAATAGTAGATGACGTTATACGTTGTTACGTAATAGTAAATGACGTTATACGTTGTTACGTAGTGATACATAACGTTATACGTCATTACGTTATAGGATATAACGTTATACGTCATTACGTTATAGTATATAACGTTATACGTCATTACGTTATAGTATATAACGTAATACGTTGTTACGTAATGCTACATAACGTTATACGTTGTTACGTAATGCTACATAACGTTATACGTTATTACGTAATAGTAAATGACGTTATACGTTGTTACGTAGTGATACATAACGTTATACGTCATTACGTTATAGGATATAACGTTATACGTCATTACGTTATAGTATATAACGTTAAACGTCATTACGTTATAGTATATATCGTTATACGTCATAAAGTAAAAGAATATAACGCTTTACGTAAGAACGTAATAGTAGATGACGTAATACGTTGTTACGTAATGCTACATAACGTTATACGTTGTTACGTAATGATACATAACGTTATACGTCATTACGTTATAGTATATAACGTTATACGTTGTTATGTAATGCTACATAACGTTATACGTCATTACGTTATAGTATATATCGTTATACGTCATAAAGTAAAAGAATATAACGCTTTACGTAATAACGTAATAGTAGATGACGTAATACGTTGTTACGTAATGCTACATAACGTTATACGTTGTTACGTAATGCTACATAACGTTATACGGCATTACGTAATAGTATATAACGTTATACGTTGTTACGTAATGCTACATAACATTATACGGAATTACGTAATAGTATATACCGTTATACGTTGTTACGTAATGCTACATAACGTTATACGTCATTACGTAATAGTATATAATGTTATACGTTGTTACGTAATGCTACATAACGTTATACGTCATTACGTAATAGTATATAACGTTATACGTTGTTACGTAATAGTAAATGACGTTATAAGTTGTTACGTAATGATACATAATGTTATACGTCATTACGTTATAGTATATAACGTTATACGTTGTTACGTAATGCTACATAACGTTATACGACATTACGTTATAGTATATAACGTTATACGTCATTAAGTAAAAGAATATAACGTTATTCGTAATAACGTAATAGTAGATGACGTTATACGTTGTTACGTAATGCTACATAACGTTATACGTTATTACGTAATAGTAAATGACGTTATACGTTGTTACGTAGTGATACATAACGTTATACGTCATTACGTTATAGGATATAACGTTATACGTCATTACGTTATAGTATATAACGTTATACGTCATTACGTTATATTGTATAACGTTATACGTTGTTACATATTGCTACATAACGTCATACGTCATTACGCAATAGTATATAACGTTATACGTTATTACGTAGTAGTTTTGTAACGTTATACGTTGTTACGTTATAGTATATAACGTTATACGTCATTACGTTGTAGTATATAACGTTATACGTTGTTACGTATTGCTACATATCGTTATACGCCATTACGTAATATTATATAACGTTATACGTTGTTACGTAATGCTACAAAACGTTATACGTCATTACGTTATAGTATATAACGTTATACGTTGTTACGTAATGCTACATAACATTATACGGCATTACGTAATAGTATATAACGTTATACGTTGTTATGTTATGCTACATAACATTATACGGCATTACGTAATAGTATATAACGTTATACGTTATTACATAGTAGTTTATAACGTTATACGTTGTTACGTATTGCTACATAATGTTATACGCCATTACGTAATAGTATTTAACGTTATACGTTGTTACGTAATGCTACATAGCGTTATACGTCATTACGTTATAGTATATAACGTTATACGTCATTAAGTAAAAGAATATAACGTTATACGCAATAACGTAATAGTAAATGACGTTATACTTTGTTACGTAATGCTACATAACGTTATACGTCTATTACGTTATAGTATATAACGTTATACGTCATTATGTTATAGTATATAACGTTATACGTCATTACGTAATATTATATAACGTTATACGTTATTACGTAGTAGTTTATAACGTTATACGTTGTCACGTATTGCTACATAACGTTATACGTCATTACGTTATAGTATATAACGTTATACATTGTTACGTAATGCTACATAACGTTATACGTCATTACGTAATAGTATATAATGTTATACGTTGTTACGTAATGCTACATAACGTTATACGTCATTACGTAATAGTATATAACGTTATACGTTGTTACGTAATAGTAAATGACGTTATAAGTTGTTACGTAATGATACATAACGTTATACGTCATTACGTTATAGTATATAACGTTATACGTTGTTACGTAATGCTACATAACGTTATACGACATTACGTTATAGTATATAACGTTATACGTCATTAAGTAAAAGAATATAACGTTATACGTAATAACGTAATAGTAAATGACGTTATACGTTGTTACGTAATGCTACATAACGTTATACGTCATTACGTTATAATATATAACGTTATACGTTGTTACGTAATGATACATAACGTTATACGTCATTACGTTATAATATATAACGTTATACGTTGTTACGTAATGCTACATAACGTTATACGTCATTACGTTATAGTATATAACGTTATACGTTGTTACGTAATGCTACATAGCGTTATACGTCATTACGTTATAGTATATAACGTTATACGTCATTAAGTAAAAGAATATAACGTTATACGTAATAACGTAATAGTAGATGACGTTATACTTTGTTACGTAATACTACATAACGTTATACGTCTATTACGTTATAGTATATAACGTTATACGTCATTACGTTATAGTATATAACGTTATACGTCATTAAGTAAAAGAATATAACGTTATACGTAATAACGTAATAGTAAATGACGTTATAAGTTGTTACGTAATGATACATAACGTTATACGTCATTACGTTATAATATATAACGTTATACGTTGTTACGTAATGCTACATAACGTTATACGTTATTACGTAATAGTAAATGACGTTATACGTTGTTACGTAGTGATACATAACGTTATACGTCATTACGTTATAGGATATAACGTTATACGTCATTACGTTATAATATATAACGTTATACGTTGTTACGTAATGCTACATAACGTTATACGACATTACGTTATAGTATATAACGTTATACGTCATTAAGTAAAAGAATATAACGTTATACGTCATTACGTTATATTGTATAACGTTATACGTTGTTACGTATTGCTACATAACGTCATACGTCATTACGCAATAGTATATAACGTTATACGTTGTTACGTTATGCAACATAATATTATACGGCATTACGTAATAGTATATAACGTTATACGTTATTACATAGTAGTTTATAACGTTATACGTTGTTACGTATTGCTACATAATGTTATACGCCATTACGTAATAGTATATAACGTTATACGTTGTTACGTAATGCTACATAGCGTTATACGTCATTACGTTATAGTATATAACGTTATACGTCATTAAGTAAAAGAATATAACGTTATACGTAATAACGTAATAGTAAATGACGTTATACTTTGTTACGTAATACTACAAAACGTTATACGTCTATTACATTATAGTATATAACGTTATACGTCATTATGTTATAGTATATAACGTTATACGTCATTACGTAATTGTATATAACGTTATACGTTAATACGTAGTAGTTTATAACGTTATACGTTGTCACGTATTGCTACATAACGTTATACGTCATTACGTTATAGTATATAACGTTATACATTGTTACGTAATGCTACATAACGTTATACGACATTACATTATAGTATATAACGTTTTACGTCATTAAGTAAAAGAATATAACGTTATACGTAATAACGTAATAGTAAATGACGTTATACGTTGTTACGTAATGCTACATAACGTTATACGTCATTACGTTATAATATATAACGTTATACGTTGTTACGTAATGATACATAACGTTATACGTCATTACGTTATAATATATAACGTTATACGTTGTTACGTAATGCTACATAACGTTATACGTCATTACGTTATAGTATATAACGTTATACGTTGTTACGTAATGCTACATAGCGTTATACGTCATTACGTTATAGTATATAACGTTATACGTCATTAAGTAAAAGAATATAACGTTATACGTAATAACGTAATAGTAGATGACGTTATACGTTGTTACGTAATGCTACATAACGTTATACGTTATTACGTAATAGTAAATGTCGTTATACTTTGTTACGTAATGCTACATAACGTTATACGTCTATTACGTAATAGTATATAACGTTATGCGTCTATTACGTAATAGTATCTAACGTTATACGTCATTAAGTAAAAGAATATAACGTTATACGTAATAACGTAATAGTAGATGACGTTATACGTTGTTACGTAATGCTACATAACGTTATACGTCATTACGTAATAATATATAACGTTATACGTTGTTACGTAATGATACATAACGTTATACGTTATTACGTAGTAGTTTATAACGTTATACGTTGTCACGTATTGCTACATAACGTTATACGTCATTACGTTATAGTATATAACGTTATACGTTGTTACGTAATGCTACATAACGTTATACGACATTACGTTATAGTATATAACGTTATACGTCATTAAGTAAAAGAATATAACGTTATACGTAATAACGTAATAGTAAATGACGTTATACGTTGTTACGTAATGCTACATAACGTTATACGTCATTACGTTATAATATATAACGTTATACGTTGTTACGTAATGATACATAACGTTATACGTCATTACGTTATAATATATAACGTTATACGTTGTTACGTAATGCTACATAACGTTATACGTCATTACGTTATAGTATATAACGTTATACGTTGTTACGTAATGCTACATAGCGTTATACGCCATTACGTTATAGTATATAACGTTATACGTCATTAAGTAAAAGAATATAACGTTATACGTAATAACGTAATAGTAGATGACGTTATACGTTGTTACGTAATGCTACATAACGTTATACGTTATTACGTAATAGTAAATGACGTTATACGTTGTTACGTAGTGATACATAACGTTATACGTCATTACGTTATAGGATATAACGTTATACGTCATTAAGTAAAAGAATATAACGTTATACGTAATAACGTAATAGTAAATGACGTTATACGTTGTTACGTAATGCTACATAACGTTATACGTCATTACGTTATAATATATAACGTTATACGTTGTTACGTAATGATACATAACGTTATACGTCATTACGTTATAGTATATAACGTTATACGTTGTTACGTAATGCTACAAAACATTATACGGCATTACGTAATAGTATATAACGTTATACGTTGTTACGTTATGCTACATAACATTATACGGCATTACGTAATAGTATATAACGTTATTCGTTATTACATAGTAGTTTATAACGTTATACGTTGTTACGTATTGCTACATAACGTTATACGCCATTACGTAATAGTATATAACGTTATACGTTGTTACGTAATGCTACATAGCGTTATACGTCATTACGTTATAGCATATAACGTTATACGTCATTAAGTAAAAGAATATAACGTTATACGTAATAACGTAATAGTAAATGACGTTATACTTTGTTACGTAATGCTACATAGCGTTATACGTCTATTACGTTATAGTATATAACGTTATACGTCATTATGTTATAGTATATAACGTTATACGTCATGACGTAATAGTATATAACGTTATACGTTATTACGTAGTAGTTTATAACGTTATACGTTGTCACGTATTGCTACATAACGTTATACGCCATTACGTAATATTATATAACGTTATACGTTGTTACGTAATGCTACATAACGTTATACGTTATTAAGTAAAAGAATATAACGTTATACGTAATAATACGTAATAATACGTAATATATAACGTTATACGTCATTACGTTATAGTATATAACGTTATACGTCATTACGTTATAGTATATAATGTTATACGCTGTTACGTATTGCTACATAACATTATACGGCATTACGTAATATAACGTTATACGTTGTTACGTTATGCTACATAACATTATACGGCATTACGTAACAGTATATAACGTTGTACGTTGTTACGTAATGCTACATAACGTTATACGTCATTAGGTTATAGTATATAACGTTATACGTTGTTACGTAATGCTACATAACATTATACGGCATTACGTTATAGTATATAACGTTATACGTTGTTACGTTATGCTACATAACATTATACGGCATTACGTAATAGTATATAACGTTATACGTTGTTACTTAATGCTACATAACGTTATACGTCATTACGTTATAGTATATAGCGTTATACGTCATTAAGTATAAGAATATAACGTTATACGTAATAACGTAATAGTAAATGTCGTTATACTTTGTTACGTAATGCTACATAACGTTATACGTCTATTACGTAATAGTATATAACGTTATACGTTGTTACGTAATAGTAAATGACGTTATAAGTTGTTACGTAATGATACATAACGTTATACGTCATTACGTTATAGTATATAACGTTATACGTTGTTACGTAATGCTACATAACGTTATACGACATTACGTTATAGTATATAACGTTATACGTCATTAAGTAAAAGAATATAACGTTATACGTAATAACGTAATAGTAAATGACATTATACGTTGTTACGTAATGCTACATAACGTTATACGTAATAACGTAATAGTAAATGACATTATACGTTGTTACGTAATGCTACATAACGTTATACGTCATTACGTTATAATATATAACGTTATACGTTGTTACGTAATGATACATAACGTTATACGTCATTACGTTATAGTATATAACGTTATACGTTGTTACGTAATGCTACATAACGTTATACGACATTACGTTATAGTATATAACGTTATACGTCATTAAGTAAAAGAATATAACGTTATACGTAATAACGTAATAGTAGATGACGTTATACGTTGTTACGTAATGCTACATAACGTTATACGTTATTACGTAATAGTAAATGACGTTATACGTTGTTACGTAGTGATACATAACGTTATACGTCATTACGTTATAGGATATAACGTTATACGTCATTACGTTATAGTATATAACGTTATACGTTGTTACGTATTGCAACATAACGTCTACGTCATTACGCAATAGTATATAACGTTATATGTTATTACGTAGTAGTTTATAACGTTATACGTTGTTACGTTATAGTATATAACGTTATACGTCATTACGTTGTAGTATATAACGTTATACGTTGTTAGGTATTGCTACATATCGTTATACGCCATTACGTAATATTATATAACGTTATACGTTGTTACGTAATGCTACATAACGTTATACGTCATTACGTTATAGTATATAACGTTATACGTTGTTACGTAATGCTACATAACATTATACGCCATTACGTAATAGTATATAACGTTATACGTTATTACATAGTAGTTTATAACGTTATACGTTGTTACGTATTGCTACATAACGTTATACGCCATTACGTAATAGTATATAACGTTATACGTTGTTACGTAATGCTACATAGCGTTATACGTCATTACGTTATAGTATATAACGTTATACGTCATTAAGTAGAAGAATATAACGTTATACGTAATAACGTAATAGTAAATGACGTTATACTTTGTTACGTAATGCTACATAACGTTACACGTCTATTACGTTATAGTATATAACGTTATACGTCATTATGTTATAGTATATAACGTTATACGTCATTACGTAATATTATATAACGTTATACGTTATTACGTAGTAGTTTATAACGTTATACGTTGTCACGTATTGCTACATAACGTTATACGCCATTACGTAATAGTATATAACGTTATACGTTGTTACGTAATGCTACATAACGTTATACGTCATTTACGTTATAGTATATAACGTTATACGTCATTAAGTAAAAGAATATAACGTTATACGTAATAACGTAATAGTAAATGTCGTTATACTTTGTTACGTAATGCTACATAACGTTATACGTCTATTACGTAATAGTATATAACGTTATGCGTCTATTACGTAATAGTATCTAACGTTATACGTCATTAAGTAAAAGAATATAACGTTATACGTAATAACGTAATAGTAAATTACGTTATACGTTGTTACGTAATGCTACATAACGTAATACGTCATTACGTTATAGTATATATCGTTATACGTCATAAAGTAAAAGAATATAACGCTATACGTAATAACGTAATAGTAGATGACGTTATACGTTGTTACGTAATGCTACATAACGTTATACGTCATTACGTAATAATATATAACGTTATACGTTGTTACGTAATGATACATAACGTTATACGTCATTACGTTATAATATATAACGTTATACGTTGTTACGTCATGATACATAACGTTATACGTCATTACGTTATAATATACAACGTTATACGTTGTTACATAATGCTACATAACGTTATACGTCATTACGTTATACTATATAACGTTATACGTTGTTACGTAATTCTACATAGCGTTATACGTCATTACGTTATAGTATATAACGTTATACGTCATTAAGTAAAAGAATATAACGTTATACTTAATAACGTAATAGTAGATGACGTTATACGTTGTTACGTAATAGTAAATGACGTTATACGTTGTTACGTAGTGATACATAACGTTATACGTCATTACGTTATAGGATATAACGTTATACGTCATTACGTTATAGTATATAACGTTATACGTCATTACGTTATAGTATATAACGTTATACGTTGTTACGTATTGCTACATAACGTTATACGTCATTACGTAATAGTATATAACGTTATACGTTATTACGTAGTGGTTTATAACGTTATACGTTGTTACGTTATAGTATATAACGTTATACGTCATTACGTTATAGTATATAACGTTATACGTTGTTACGTATTGCTACATAACGTTATACGCCATTACGTAATATTATATAACGTTATACGTCATTACGTTATAGGATATAACGTTATACGTCATTACGTTATAGTATATAACGTTATACGTCATTACGTTATAGTATATAACGTTATACGTTGTTACGTATTGCTACATAACGTTATACGTCATTACGTAATAGTATATAACGTTATACGTTATTACGTAGTGGTTTATAACGTTATACGTTGTTACGTTATAGTATATAACGTTATACGTCATTACGTTATAGTATATAACGTTATTCGTTGTTACGTATTGCTACATATCGTTATACGCCATTACGTAATATTATATAACGTTATACGTTGTTACGTAATGCTACATAACGTTATACGTCATTACGTTATAGTATATAACGTTATACGTTGTTACGTAATGCTACATAACATTATACGGCATTACGTAATAGTATATAACGTTATACGTTATTACATAGTAGTTTATAACGTTATACGTTGTTACGTATTGCTACATAACGTTATACGCCATTACGTAATAGTATATAACGTTATACGTTGTTACGTAATGCTACATAGCGTTATACGTCATTACGTTATAGTATATAACGTTATACGTCATTAAGTAGAAGAATATAACGTTATACGTAATAACGTAATAGTAAATGACGTTATACTTTGTTACGTAATGCTACATAACGTTATACGTCTATTACGTTATAGTATATAACGTTATACGTCATTATGTTATAGTATATAACGTTATACGTCATTACGTAATATTATATAACGTTATACGTTATTACGTAGTAGTTTATAACGTTATACGTTGTCACGTATTGCTACATAACGTTATACGCCATTACGTAATAGTATATAACGTTATACGTTGTTACGTAATGCTACATAACGTTATACGTCATTTACGTTATAGTATATAACGTTATACGTCATTAAGTAAAAGAATATAACGTTATACGTAATAACGTAATAGTAAATGTCGTTATACTTTGTTACGTAATGCTACATAACGTTATACGTCTATTACGTAATAGTATATAACGTTATGCGTCTATTACGTAATAGTATCTAACGTTATACGTCATTAAGTAAAAGAATATAACGTTATACGTAATAACGTAATAGTAAATTACGTTATACGTTGTTACGTAATGCTACATAACGTAATACGTCATTACGTTATAGTATATATCGTTATACGTCATAAAGTAAAAGAATATAACGCTATACGTAATAACGTAATAGTAGATGACGTTATACGTTGTTACGTAATGCTACATAACGTTATACGTCATTACGTAATAATATATAACGTTATACGTTGTTACGTAATGATACATAACGTTATACGTCATTACATTATAATATATAACGTTATACGTTGTTACGTCATGATACATAACGTTATACGTCATTACGTTATAATATACAACGTTATACGTTGTTACATAATGCTACATAACGTTATACGTCATTACGTTATACTATATAACGTTATACGTTGTTACGTAATTCTACATAGCGTTATACGTCATTACGTTATAGTATATAACGTTATACGTCATTAAGTAAAAGAATATAACGTTATACTTAATAACGTAATAGTAGATGACGTTATACGTTGTTACGTAATAGTAAGTGACGTTATACGTTGTTACGTATTGCTACATAACGTTATACGTCATTACGTAATAGTATATAACGTTATACGTTATTACGTAGTGGTTTATAACGTTATACGTTGTTACGTTATAGTATATAACGTTATACGTCATTACGTTATAGTATATAACGTTATACGTTGTTACGTATTGCTACATAACGTTATACGCCATTACGTAATATTATATAACGTTATACGTCATTACGTAATTCTACATAGCGTTATACGTCATTACGTTATAGTATATAACGTTATACGTTGTTACGTATTGCTACATAACGTTATACGTCATTACGTAATAGTATATAACGTTATACGTTATTACGTAGTGGTTTATAACGTTATACGTTGTTACGGTATAGTATATAACGTTATACGTCATTACGTTATAGTATATAACGTTATACGTTGTTACGTATTGCTACATAACGTTATACGCCATTACGTAATATTATATAACGTTATACGTCATTACGTTATAGGATATAACGTTATACGTCATTACGTTATAGTATATAACGTTATACGTCATTACGTTATAGTATATAACGTTATACGTTGTTACGTATTGCTACATAACGTTATACGTCATTACGTAATAGTATATAACGTTATACGTTATTACGTAGTGGTTTATAACGTTATACGTTGTTACGTTATAGTATATAACGTTATACGTCATTACGTTATAGTATATAACGTTATTCGTTGTTACGTATTGCTACATAACGTTATACGCCATTACGTAATATTATATAACGTTATACGTTGTTACGTAATGCTACATAACGTTATACGTCTATTACGTTATAGTATATATCGTTATACGTCATTATGTTATAGTATATAACGTTATGCGCCATTACGTAATAGTATATAACGTTATACGTTATTACGTAGTAGTTTATAACGTTATACGTTGTCACGTATTGCTACATAACGTTATACGTCATTACGCTATAGTATATATCGTTATACGTCATAAAGTAAAAGAATATAACGCTATACGTAATAACGTAATAGTAGATGACGTTATACGTTGTTACGTAATGCTACATAACGTTATACGTCATTACGTAATAATATATAACGTTATACGTTGTCACGTATTGCTACATAACGTTATACGCCATTACGTAATAGTATATAACGTTATACGTTGTTACGTAATGCTACATAACGTTATACGTCATTTACGTTATAGTATATAACGTTATACGTCATTATGTAAAAGAATATAACGTTATACGTAATAACGTAATAGTAAATGTCGTTATACTTTGTTACGTAATGCTACATAACGTTATACGTCTATTACGTAATAGTATATAACGTTATGCGTCTATTACGTAATAGTATCTAACGTTATACGTCATTAAGTAAAAGAATATAACGTTATACGTAATAACGTAACAGTAGATGACGTTATACGTCATTAAGTAAAAGAATATAACGCTATACGTAATAACGTAATAGTAAATGTCGTTATACTTTGTTACGTAATGCTACATAACGTTATACGTCTATTACGTAATAGTATATAACGTTATGCGTCTATTACGTAATAGTATCTAACGTTATACGTTGTTACGTAATGCTACATAACGTTATACGTCATTGCGTTATAGTATATAACGTTATACGTTGTTACGTAATGCTACATAACATTATACGGCATTACGTAATAGTATATAACGTTATACGTTGTTACGTTATGCTACATAACATTATACGGCATTACGTAATAGTATATAACGTTATACGTTATTACATAGTAGTTTATAACGTTATACGTTGTTACGTATTGCTACATGACGTTATACGCCATTACGCAATGGTATATAACGTTATACGTTATTACGTAGTAGTTTATAACGTTATACGTTGTTACGTTATAGTATATAACGTTATACGTCATTACGTTGTAGTATATAACGTTATACGTTGTTAGGTATTGCTACATATCGTTATACGCCATTACGTAATATTATATAACGTTATACGTTGTTACGTAATGCTACATAACGTTATACGTCATTACGTTATAGTATATAACGTTATACGTTGTTACGTAATGCTACATAACATTATACGGCATTACGTAATAGTATATAACGTTATACGTTGTTACGTTATGCTACATAACATTATACGGCATTACGTAATAGTATATAACGTTATACGTTATTACATAGTAGTTTATAACGTTATACGTTGTTACGTATTGCTACATAACGTTATACGCCATTACGTAATAGTATATAACGTTATACGTTGTTACGTAATGCTACATAGCGTTATACGTCATCACGTTATAGTATATAACGTTATACGTCATTAAGTAAAAGAATATAACGTTATACGTAATAACGTAATAGTAAATGTCGTTATACTTTGTTACGTAATGCTACATAACGTTATACGTCTATTACGTAATAGTATATAACGTTATGCGTCTATTACCTAATAGTATCTAACGTTATACGTCATTAAGTAAAAGAATATAACGTTATACGTAATAACGTAATAGTAAATTACGTTATACGTTGTTACGTAATGCTACATAACGTAATACGTCATTACGTTATAGTATATATCGTTATACGTCATAAAGTAAAAGAATATAACGCTATACGTAATAACGTAATAGTAGATGACGTTATACGTTGTTACGTAATGCTACATAACGTTATACGTCATTACGTAATAATATATAACGTTATACGTTGTTACCTAATGATACATAACGTTATACGTCATTACGTTATAATATATAACGTTATACGTTGTTACGTCATGATACATAACGTTATACGTCATTACGTTATAATATACAACGTTATACGTTGTTACATAATGCTACATAACGTTATACGTCATTACGTTATAGTATATAACGTTATACGTTGTTACGTAATTCTACATAGCGTTATACGTCATTACGTTATAGTATATAACGTTATACGTCATTAAGTAAAAGAATATAACGTTATACTTAATAACGTAATAGTAGATGACGTTATACGTTGTTACGTAATAGTAAATGACGTTATACGTTGTTACCTAATGATACATAACGTTATACGTCATTACGTTATAATATATAACGTTATACGTTGTTACGTCATGATACATAACGTTATACGTCATTACGTTATAATATACAACGTTATACATTGTTACCTAATGATACATAACGTTATACGTCATTACGTTATAATATATAACGTTATACGTTGTTACGTCATGATACATAACGTTATACGTCATTACGTTATAATATATAACGTTATACGTTGTTACGTCATGATACATAACGTTATACGTCATTACGTTATAATATACAACGTTATACGTTGTTACATAATGCTACATAACGTTATACGTCATTACGTTATAGTATGTAACGTTATACGTTGTTACGTAACGCAACATAACGTTATACGCCATTACGTTATAATATATAACGTTATACGTTGTTACGTAATGCTACATAACGTTATACGTCATTACGTTATAATATATACCGTTATACGTTGTTACGTAATGCTACAATACGTTATACGTCATTACGTTGTAGTATATAACGTTATACGTTATTACGTAGTAGTTTATAACGTTATACGTTGTTACGGAATGCTACATAACGTTATACGTCATTACGTTATAATATATAACGTTATACGTTGTTACGTAATGCTACATAACGTTATACGTCATTACGTAATAGTATATAACGTTATACGTTGTTACGTAATAGTATATAACGTTATACGTTGTTACGTAATGCTACATAACGTTATAGGTCATTACGTTATAGTATATAACGTTACACGTTATTACGTAATAGTTTATAACGTTATACGTTGTTACGTCTTGCTACATAACGTTATACGCCATTACGTTATAGTGTATAACGTTATACGTTGTTACGTAATAGTATATAACGTTATACGTCATTACGTTATAGTATATAACGTTATACGTTGTTACGTTATGCTACATAACATTATACGGCATTACGTAATAGTATATAACGGTATACGTTGTTACGTAATGCTACATAACGTTATAGGTCATTACGTTATAGTATTTAACGTTACACGTTATTACGTAATAGTTTATAACGTTATACGTTGTTACGTAATGCTACATAACGTTATACGTCATTACGTCATAATATATAACGTTATACTTTGTTACGTAATGCTACATAACGTTATACGTCTATTACGTAATAGTATATAACGTTATACGTTGTTACGTAATGCTACATAACGTTATACGTCATTACGTAATAGTATATAACGTTATACGTTGTGACGTAATGCTACATAACGTTATACGTCATTACGTTATAGTATATATCGTTATACGTCATAAAGTAAAAGAATGTAACGTTATACGTTATAACGTAATAGTAGATGACGTTATACTTTGTTACGTAATGCTACATACCGTTATACGTTATTACGTAATAGTATATAACGTTCTACGTTGTTACGTAATGCTACATAACGTTATACGTCATTACGTTATAGTATATAACGTTATACGATGTTACGTAATGCTACATAACGATATACGTCATTACGTAATAGTATATAACGTTATACGTTGTTACGTAATGTTACATAACGTTATACGTCATTACGTTATAGTATATAACGTTATACGTTATTACGTAATAGTTTATAACGTTATACGTTGTTACGTAATGCTACATAACGTTATTCGTCATTACGTTATAATATATAACGTTATACGTTACTACGTAATAGTTTATAACGTTATACGATGTTACGTATTGCTACATAACGTTATACGTCATTACGTTATAGTATATAATGTTATACGCCATTAAGTAAAAGAATATAACGTTATACAAAATAACGTAATAGTAGATGACGTTATACTTTGTTACGTAATGCTACATAACGTTATACGTCTATTACGTAATAGTATATAACGTTATACGTCATTACGTTATAGTATATAACGTTATACGTTGTTACGTAATGCTACATAACATTATACGGCATTACGTAATAGTATATAACGTTATACGTTGTTACGTAATGCTACATAGCGTTATACGTCATTACGTTATAGTATATAACGTTATACGTCATTAAGTATAAGAATATAACGTTATACGTAATAACGTAATAGTAAATGACGTTATACTTTGTTACGTAATGCTACATAACGTTATACGTCTATTACGTAATAGTATATAACGTTATACGTTGTTACATAATGCTACATAACGTTATACGATATTACGTAATAGTAAATGACGTTATACGTTGTTACGTAATGCTACATAACGTTATACGTCATTAAGTAAAAGAATATAACGTTATACGTAATAACGTAATAGTAGATGACGTTATACGTTGTTACGTAATGCTACATTACGTTATACGTCATTACGTTATAGTATATAACGTTATACGTTGTTACGTTATGCTACATAACATTATACGGCATTACGTAATAGTATATATCGGTATACGTTGTTACGTAATGCTACATAACGTTATACGTCATTACGTTATAGTATATAACGTTATACGTCATTCAGTAAAAGAATATAACGTTATACGTAATGACGTAATGCTACAGAACGTTATACGTCATTACGTTATAGTATATATCGTTATACGTCATAAAGTAAAAGATTGTAACGTTATACGTAATAACGTAATAGTAGATGACGTTATACTTTGTTACGTAATGCTACATACCGTTATACGTTATTACGTAATAGTATATAACGTTATACGTTGTTAGGTAATGCTTCATAACGTTATACGTCATTACGTTATAGTATATAACGTTATACGTTGTTACGTAATGCTACATAACGATATACGCCATTACGTAATAGTATATAACGTTATACGTTTTTACGTAATGCTACATAACGTTATACGTCATTACGTTATAGTATATAACGTTATACGTTATTACGTAATAGTTTATAACGTTATACGTTGTTACGTAATGCTACATAACGTTATACGTCATTAAGTAAAAGAATATAACGTTATACGTAATAACGTAATAGTAGATGACGTTATACGTTGTTACGTAATGCTACATTACGTTATACGTCATTACGTTATAGTATATAACGTTATACGTTGTTACGTTATGCTACATAACATTATACGGCATTACGTAATAGTATATAACGGTATACGTTGTTACGTAATGCTACATAACGTTATACGTCATTACGTTATAATATATAACGTTATACGTTGTTACGTCATGATACATAACGTTATACGTCATTACGTTATAATATATAACGTTATACGTTGTTACGTCATGATACATAACGTTATACGTCATTACGTTATAATATACAACGTTATACGTTGTTACATAATGCTACATAACGTTATACGTCATTACGTTATAGTATGTAACGTTATACGTTGTTACGTAACGCAACATAACGTTATACGCCATTACGTTATAATATATAACGTTATACGTTGTTACGTAATGCTACATAACGTTATACGTCATTACGTTATAATATATACCGTTATACGTTGTTACGTAATGCTACAATACGTTATACGTCATTACGTTGTAGTATATAACGTTATACGTTATTACGTAGTAGTTTATAACGTTATACGTTGTTACGGAATGCTACATAACGTTATACGTCATTACGTTATAATATATAACGTTATACGTTGTTACGTAATGCTACATAACGTTATACGTCATTACGTAATAGTATATAACGTTATACGTTGTTACGTAATAGTATATAACGTTATACGTTGTTACGTAATGCTACATAACGTTATAGGTCATTACGTTATAGTATATAACGTTACACGTTATTACGTAATAGTTTATAACGTTATACGTTGTTACGTATTGCTACATAACGTTATACGCCATTACGTTATAGTGTATAACGTTATACGTTGTTACGTAATAGTATATAACGTTATACGTCATTACGTTATAGTATATAACGTTATACGTTGTTACGTTATGCTACATAACATTATACGGCATTACGTAATAGTATATAACGGTATACGTTGTTACGTAATGCTACATAACGTTATAGGTCATTACGTTATAGTATTTAACGTTACACGTTATTACGTAATAGTTTATAACGTTATACGTTGTTACGTAATGCTACATAACGTTATACGTCATTACGTCATAATATATAACGTTATACTTTGTTACGTAATGCTACATAACGTTATACGTCTATTACGTAATAGTATATAACGTTATACGTTGTTACGTAATGCTACATAACGTTATACGTCATTACGTAATAGTATATAACGTTATACGTTGTGACGTAATGCTACATAACGTTATACGTCATTACGTTATAGTATATATCGTTATACGTCATAAAGTAAAAGAATGTAACGTTATACGTTATAACGTAATAGTAGATGACGTTATACTTTGTTACGTAATGCTACATACCGTTATACGTTATTACGTAATAGTATATAACGTTCTACGTTGTTACGTAATGCTACATAACGTTATACGTCATTACGTTATAGTATATAACGTTATACGATGTTACGTAATGCTACATAACGATATACGTCATTACGTAATAGTATATAACGTTATACGTTGTTACGTAATGTTACATAACGTTATACGTCATTACGTTATAGTATATAACGTTATACGTTATTACGTAATAGTTTATAACGTTATACGTTGTTACGTAATGCTACATAACGTTATTCGTCATTACGTTATAATATATAACGTTATACGTTACTACGTAATAGTTTATAACGTTATACGATGTTACGTATTGCTACATAACGTTATACGTCATTACGTTATAGTATATAATGTTATACGTCATTAAGTAAAAGAATATAACGTTATACAAAATAACGTAATAGTAGATGACGTTATACTTTGTTACGTAATGCTACATAACGTTATACGTCTATTACGTAATAGTATATAACGTTATACGTCATTACGTTATAGTATATAACGTTATACGTTGTTACGTAATGCTACATAACATTATACGGCATTACGTAATAGTATATAACGTTATACGTTGTTACGTAATGCTACATAGCGTTATACGTCATTACGTTATAGTATATAACGTTATACGTCATTAAGTATAAGAATATAACGTTATACGTAATAACGTAATAGTAAATGACGTTATACTTTGTTACGTAATGCTACATAACGTTATACGTCTATTACGTAATAGTATATAACGTTATACGTTGTTACATAATGCTACATAACGTTATACGATATTACGTAATAGTAAATGACGTTATACGTTGTTACGTAATGCTACATAACGTTATACGTCATTAAGTAAAAGAATATAACGTTATACGTAATAACGTAATAGTAGATGACGTTATACGTTGTTACGTAATGCTACATTACGTTATACGTCATTACGTTATAGTATATAACGTTATACGTTGTTACGTTATGCTACATAACATTATACGGCATTACGTAATAGTATATATCGGTATACGTTGTTACGTAATGCTACATAACGTTATACGTCATTACGTTATAGTATATAACGTTATACGTCATTCAGTAAAAGAATATAACGTTATACGTAATGACGTAATGCTACAGAACGTTATACGTCATTACGTTATAGTATATATCGTTATACGTCATAAAGTAAAAGATTGTAACGTTATACGTAATAACGTAATAGTAGATGACGTTATACTTTGTTACGTAATGCTACATACCGTTATACGTTATTACGTAATAGTATATAACGTTATACGTTGTTAGGTAATGCTTCATAACGTTATACGTCATTACGTTATAGTATATAACGTTATACGTTGTTACGTAATGCTACATAACGATATACGCCATTACGTAATAGTATATAACGTTATACGTTTTTACGTAATGCTACATAACGTTATACGTCATTACGTTATAGTATATAACGTTATACGTTATTACGTAATAGTTTATAACGTTATACGTTGTTACGTAATGCTACATAACGTTATACGTCATTAAGTAAAAGAATATAACGTTATACGTAATAACGTAATAGTAGATGACGTTATACGTTGTTACGTAATGCTACATTACGTTATACGTCATTACGTTATAGTATATAACGTTATACGTTGTTACGTTATGCTACATAACATTATACGGCATTACGTAATAGTATATAACGGTATACGTTGTTACGTAATGCTACATAACGTTATACGTCATTACGTTATAATATATAACGTTATACGTTGTTACGTCATGATACATAACGTTATACGTCATTACGTTATAATATATAACGTTATACGTTGTTACGTCATGATACATAACGTTATACGTCATTACGTTATAATATACAACGTTATACGTTGTTACATAATGCTACATAACGTTATACGTCATTACGTTATAGTATGTAACGTTATACGTTGTTACGTAACGCAACATAACGTTATACGCCATTACGTTATAATATATAACGTTATACGTTGTTACGTAATGCTACATAACGTTATACGTCATTACGTTATAATATATACCGTTATACGTTGTTACGTAATGCTACAATACGTTATACGTCATTACGTTGTAGTATATAACGTTATACGTTATTACGTAGTAGTTTATAACGTTATACGTTGTTACGGAATGCTACATAACGTTATACGTCATTACGTTATAATATATAACGTTATACGTTGTTACGTAATGCTACATAACGTTATACGTCATTACGTAATAGTATATAACGTTATACGTTGTTACGTAATAGTATATAACGTTATACGTTGTTACGTAATGCTACATAACGTTATAGGTCATTACGTTATAGTATATAACGTTACACGTTATTACGTAATAGTTTATAACGTTATACGTTGTTACGTATTGCTACATAACGTTATACGCCATTACGTTATAGTGTATAACGTTATACGTTGTTACGTAATAGTATATAACGTTATACGTCATTACGTTATAGTATATAACGTTATACGTTGTTACGTTATGCTACATAACATTATACGGCATTACGTAATAGTATATAACGTTATACGTTATTACATAGTAGTTTATAACGTTATACGTTGTTACGTATTGCTACATAACGTTATACGCCATTACGTAATAGTATATAACGTTATACGTTGTTACGTAATGCTACATAGCGTTATACGTCATCACGTTATAGTATATAACGTTATACGTCATTAAGTAAAAGAATATAACGTTATACGTAATAACGTAATAGTAAATGTCGTTATACTTTGTTACGTAATGCTACATAACGTTATACGTCTATTACGTAATAGTATATAACGTTATGCGTCTATTACGTAATAGTATCTAACGTTATACGTCATTAAGTAAAAGAATATAACGTTATACGTAATAACGTAATAGTAAATTACGTTATACGTTGTTACGTAATGCTACATAACGTAATACGTCATTACGTTATAGTATATATCGTTATACGTCATAAAGTAAAAGAATATAACGCTATACGTAATAACGTAATAGTAGATGACGTTATACGTTGTTACGTAATGCTACATAACGTTATACGTCATTACGTAATAATATATAACGTTATACGTTGTTACCTAATGATACATAACGTTATACGTCATTACGTTATAATATATAACGTTATACGTTGTTACGTCATGATACATAACGTTATACGTCATTACGTTATAATATACAACGTTATACGTTGTTACATAATGCTACATAACGTTATACGTCATTACGTTATAGTATATAACGTTATACGTTGTTACGTAATTCTACATAGCGTTATACGTTATTACGTTATAGTATATAACGTTATACGTCATTAAGTAAAAGAATATAACGTTATACTTAATAACGTAATAGTAGATGACGTTATACGTTGTTACGTAATAGTAAATGACGTTATACGTTGTTACCTAATGATACATAACGTTATACGTCATTACGTTATAATATATAACGTTATACGTTGTTACGTCATGATACATAACGTTATACGTCATTACGTTATAATATACAACGTTATACATTGTTACCTAATGATACATAACGTTATACGTCATTACGTTATAATATATAACGTTATACGTTGTTACGTCATGATACATAACGTTATACGTCATTACGTTATAATATATAACGTTATACGTTGTTACGTCATGATACATAACGTTATACGTCATTACGTTATAATATACAACGTTATACGTTGTTACATAATGCTACATAACGTTATACGTCATTACGTTATAGTATGTAACGTTATACGTTGTTACGTAACGCAACATAACGTTATACGCCATTACGTTATAATATATAACGTTATACGTTGTTACGTAATGCTACATAACGTTATACGTCATTACGTTATAATATATACCGTTATACGTTGTTACGTAATGCTACAATACGTTATACGTCATTACGTTGTAGTATATAACGTTATACGTTATTACGTAGTAGTTTATAACGTTATACGTTGTTACGGAATGCTACATAACGTTATACGTCATTACGTTATAATATATAACGTTATACGTTGTTACGTAATGCTACATAACGTTATACGTCATTACGTAATAGTATATAACGTTATACGTTGTTACGTAATAGTATATAACGTTATACGTTGTTACGTAATGCTACATAACGTTATAGGTCATTACGTTATAGTATATAACGTTACACGTTATTACGTAATAGTTTATAACGTTATACGTTGTTACGTCTTGCTACATAACGTTATACGCCATTACGTTATAGTGTATAACGTTATACGTTGTTACGTAATAGTATATAACGTTATACGTCATTACGTTATAGTATATAACGTTATACGTTGTTACGTTATGCTACATAACATTATACGGCATTACGTAATAGTATATAACGGTATACGTTGTTACGTAATGCTACATAACGTTATAGGTCATTACGTTATAGTATTTAACGTTACACGTTATTACGTAATAGTTTATAACGTTATACGTTGTTACGTAATGCTACATAACGTTATACGTCATTACGTCATAATATATAACGTTATACTTTGTTACGTAATGCTACATAACGTTATACGTCTATTACGTAATAGTATATAACGTTATACGTTGTTACGTAATGCTACATAACGTTATACGTCATTACGTAATAGTATATAACGTTATACGTTGTGACGTAATGCTACATAACGTTATACGTCATTACGTTATAGTATATATCGTTATACGTCATAAAGTAAAAGAATGTAACGTTATACGTTATAACGTAATAGTAGATGACGTTATACTTTGTTACGTAATGCTACATACCGTTATACGTTATTACGTAATAGTATATAACGTTCTACGTTGTTACGTAATGCTACATAACGTTATACGTCATTACGTTATAGTATATAACGTTATACGATGTTACGTAATGCTACATAACGATATACGTCATTACGTAATAGTATATAACGTTATACGTTGTTACGTAATGTTACATAACGTTATACGTCATTACGTTATAGTATATAACGTTATACGTTATTACGTAATAGTTTATAACGTTATACGTTGTTACGTAATGCTACATAACGTTATTCGTCATTACGTTATAATATATAACGTTATACGTTACTACGTAATAGTTTATAACGTTATACGATGTTACGTATTGCTACATAACGTTATACGTCATTACGTTATAGTATATAATGTTATACGTCATTAAGTAAAAGAATATAACGTTATACAAAATAACGTAATAGTAGATGACGTTATACTTTGTTACGTAATGCTACATAACGTTATACGTCTATTACGTAATAGTATATAACGTTATACGTCATTACGTTATAGTATATAACGTTATACGTTGTTACGTAATGCTACATAACATTATACGGCATTACGTAATAGTATATAACGTTATACGTTGTTACGTAATGCTACATAGCGTTATACGTCATTACGTTATAGTATATAACGTTATACGTCATTAAGTATAAGAATATAACGTTATACGTAATAACGTAATAGTAAATGACGTTATACTTTGTTACGTAATGCTACATAACGTTATACGTCTATTACGTAATAGTATATAACGTTATACGTTGTTACATAATGCTACATAACGTTATACGATATTACGTAATAGTAAATGACGTTATACGTTGTTACGTAATGCTACATAACGTTATACGTCATTAAGTAAAAGAATATAACGTTATACGTAATAACGTAATAGTAGATGACGTTATACGTTGTTACGTAATGCTACATTACGTTATACGTCATTACGTTATAGTATATAACGTTATACGTTGTTACGTTATGCTACATAACATTATACGGCATTACGTAATAGTATATATCGGTATACGTTGTTACGTAATGCTACATAACGTTATACGTCATTACGTTATAGTATATAACGTTATACGTCATTCAGTAAAAGAATATAACGTTATACGTAATGACGTAATGCTACAGAACGTTATACGTCATTACGTTATAGTATATATCGTTATACGTCATAAAGTAAAAGATTGTAACGTTATACGTAATAACGTAATAGTAGATGACGTTATACTTTGTTACGTAATGCTACATACCGTTATACGTTATTACGTAATAGTATATAACGTTATACGTTGTTAGGTAATGCTTCATAACGTTATACGTCATTACGTTATAGTATATAACGTTATACGTTGTTACGTAATGCTACATAACGATATACGCCATTACGTAATAGTATATAACGTTATACGTTTTTACGTAATGCTACATAACGTTATACGTCATTACGTTATAGTATATAACGTTATACGTTATTACGTAATAGTTTATAACGTTATACGTTGTTACGTAATGCTACATAACGTTATACGTCATTAAGTAAAAGAATATAACGTTATACGTAATAACGTAATAGTAGATGACGTTATACGTTGTTACGTAATGCTACATTACGTTATACGTCATTACGTTATAGTATATAACGTTATACGTTGTTACGTTATGCTACATAACATTATACGGCATTACGTAATAGTATATAACGGTATACGTTGTTACGTAATGCTACATAACGTTATACGTCATTACGTTATAATATATAACGTTATACGTTGTTACGTCATGATACATAACGTTATACGTCATTACGTTATAATATATAACGTTATACGTTGTTACGTCATGATACATAACGTTATACGTCATTACGTTATAATATACAACGTTATACGTTGTTACATAATGCTACATAACGTTATACGTCATTACGTTATAGTATGTAACGTTATACGTTGTTACGTAACGCAACATAACGTTATACGCCATTACGTTATAATATATAACGTTATACGTTGTTACGTAATGCTACATAACGTTATACGTCATTACGTTATAATATATACCGTTATACGTTGTTACGTAATGCTACAATACGTTATACGTCATTACGTTGTAGTATATAACGTTATACGTTATTACGTAGTAGTTTATAACGTTATACGTTGTTACGGAATGCTACATAACGTTATACGTCATTACGTTATAATATATAACGTTATACGTTGTTACGTAATGCTACATAACGTTATACGTCATTACGTAATAGTATATAACGTTATACGTTGTTACGTAATAGTATATAACGTTATACGTTGTTACGTAATGCTACATAACGTTATAGGTCATTACGTTATAGTATATAACGTTACACGTTATTACGTAATAGTTTATAACGTTATACGTTGTTACGTATTGCTACATAACGTTATACGCCATTACGTTATAGTGTATAACGTTATACGTTGTTACGTAATAGTATATAACGTTATACGTCATTACGTTATAGTATATAACGTTATACGTTGTTACGTTATGCTACATAACATTATACGGCATTACGTAATAGTATATAACGGTATACGTTGTTACGTAATGCTACATAACGTTATAGGTCATTACGTTATAGTATTTAACGTTACACGTTATTACGTAATAGTTTATAACGTTATACGTTGTTACGTAATGCTACATAACGTTATACGTCATTACGTCATAATATATAACGTTATACTTTGTTACGTAATGCTACATAACGTTATACGTCTATTACGTAATAGTATATAACGTTATACGTTGTTACGTAATGCTACATAACGTTATACGTCATTACGTAATAGTATATAACGTTATACGTTGTGACGTAATGCTACATAACGTTATACGTCATTACGTTATAGTATATATCGTTATACGTCATAAAGTAAAAGAATGTAACGTTATACGTTATAACGTAATAGTAGATGACGTTATACTTTGTTACGGAATGCTACATAACGTTATACGTCATTACGTTATAATATATAACGTTATACGTTGTTACGTAATGCTACATAACGTTATACGTCATTACGTAATAGTATATAACGTTATACGTTGTTACGTAATAGTATATAACGTTATACGTTGTTACGTAATGCTACATAACGTTATAGGTCATTACGTTATAGTATATAACGTTACACGTTATTACGTAATAGTTTATAACGTTATACGTTGTTACGTATTGCTACATAACGTTATACGCCATTACGTTATAGTGTATAACGTTATACGTTGTTACGTAATAGTATATAACGTTATACGTCATTACGTTATAGTATATAACGTTATACGTTGTTACGTTATGCTACATAACATTATACGGCATTACGTAATAGTATATAACGGTATACGTTGTTACGTAATGCTACATAACGTTATAGGTCATTACGTTATAGTATTTAACGTTACACGTTATTACGTAATAGTTTATAACGTTATACGTTGTTACGTAATGCTACATAACGTTATACGTCATTACGTCATAATATATAACGTTATACTTTGTTACGTAATGCTACATAACGTTATACGTCTATTACGTAATAGTATATAACGTTATACGTTGTTACGTAATGCTACATAACGTTATACGTCATTACGTAATAGTATATAACGTTATACGTTGTGACGTAATGCTACATAACGTTATACGTCATTACGTTATAGTATATATCGTTATACGTCATAAAGTAAAAGAATGTAACGTTATACGTTATAACGTAATAGTAGATGACGTTATACTTTGTTACGTAATGCTACATACCGTTATACGTTATTACGTAATAGTATATAACGTTCTACGTTGTTACGTAATGCTACATAACGTTATACGTCATTACGTTATAGTATATAACGTTATACGATGTTACGTAATGCTACATAACGATATACGTCATTACGTAATAGTATATAACGTTATACGTTGTTACGTAATGTTACATAACGTTATACGTCATTACGTTATAGTATATAACGTTATACGTTATTACGTAATAGTTTATAACGTTATACGTTGTTACGTAATGCTACATAACGTTATTCGTCATTACGTTATAATATATAACGTTATACGTTACTACGTAATAGTTTATAACGTTATACGATGTTACGTATTGCTACATAACGTTATACGTCATTACGTTATAGTATATAATGTTATACGTCATTAAGTAAAAGAATATAACGTTATACAAAATAACGTAATAGTAGATGACGTTATACTTTGTTACGTAATGCTACATAACGTTATACGTCTATTACGTAATAGTATATAACGTTATACGTCATTACGTTATAGTATATAACGTTATACGTTGTTACGTAATGCTACATAACATTATACGGCATTACGTAATAGTATATAACGTTATACGTTGTTACGTAATGCTACATAGCGTTATACGTCATTACGTTATAGTATATAACGTTATACGTCATTAAGTATAAGAATATAACGTTATACGTAATAACGTAATAGTAAATGACGTTATACTTTGTTACGTAATGCTACATAACGTTATACGTCTATTACGTAATAGTATATAACGTTATACGTTGTTACATAATGCTACATAACGTTATACGATATTACGTAATAGTAAATGACGTTATACGTTGTTACGTAATGCTACATAACGTTATACGTCATTAAGTAAAAGAATATAACGTTATACGTAATAACGTAATAGTAGATGACGTTATACGTTGTTACGTAATGCTACATTACGTTATACGTCATTACGTTATAGTATATAACGTTATACGTTGTTACGTTATGCTACATAACATTATACGGCATTACGTAATAGTATATATCGGTATACGTTGTTACGTAATGCTACATAACGTTATACGTCATTACGTTATAGTATATAACGTTATACGTCATTCAGTAAAAGAATATAACGTTATACGTAATGACGTAATGCTACAGAACGTTATACGTCATTACGTTATAGTATATATCGTTATACGTCATAAAGTAAAAGATTGTAACGTTATACGTAATAACGTAATAGTAGATGACGTTATACTTTGTTACGTAATGCTACATACCGTTATACGTTATTACGTAATAGTATATAACGTTATACGTTGTTAGGTAATGCTTCATAACGTTATACGTCATTACGTTATAGTATATAACGTTATACGTTGTTACGTAATGCTACATAACGATATACGCCATTACGTAATAGTATATAACGTTATACGTTTTTACGTAATGCTACATAACGTTATACGTCATTACGTTATAGTATATAACGTTATACGTTATTACGTAATAGTTTATAACGTTATACGTTGTTACGTAATGCTACATAACGTTATACGTCATTAAGTAAAAGAATATAACGTTATACGTAATAACGTAATAGTAGATGACGTTATACGTTGTTACGTAATGCTACATTACGTTATACGTCATTACGTTATAGTATATAACGTTATACGTTGTTACGTTATGCTACATAACATTATACGGCATTACGTAATAGTATATAACGGTATACGTTGTTACGTAATGCTACATAACGTTATACGTCATTACGTTATAATATATAACGTTATACGTTGTTACGTCATGATACATAACGTTATACGTCATTACGTTATAATATATAACGTTATACGTTGTTACGTCATGATACATAACGTTATACGTCATTACGTTATAATATACAACGTTATACGTTGTTACATAATGCTACATAACGTTATACGTCATTACGTTATAGTATGTAACGTTATACGTTGTTACGTAACGCAACATAACGTTATACGCCATTACGTTATAATATATAACGTTATACGTTGTTACGTAATGCTACATAACGTTATACGTCATTACGTTATAATATATACCGTTATACGTTGTTACGTAATGCTACAATACGTTATACGTCATTACGTTGTAGTATATAACGTTATACGTTATTACGTAGTAGTTTATAACGTTATACGTTGTTACGGAATGCTACATAACGTTATACGTCATTACGTTATAATATATAACGTTATACGTTGTTACGTAATGCTACATAACGTTATACGTCATTACGTAATAGTATATAACGTTATACGTTGTTACGTAATAGTATATAACGTTATACGTTGTTACGTAATGCTACATAACGTTATAGGTCATTACGTTATAGTATATAACGTTACACGTTATTACGTAATAGTTTATAACGTTATACGTTGTTACGTATTGCTACATAACGTTATACGCCATTACGTTATAGTGTATAACGTTATACGTTGTTACGTAATAGTATATAACGTTATACGTCATTACGTAATAGTATATAACGTTATACGTTGTTACGTAATAGTATATAACGTTATACGTTGTTACGTAATGCTACATAACGTTATAGGTCATTACGTTATAGTATTTAACGTTACACGTTATTACGTAATAGTTTATAACGTTATACGTTGTTACGTAATGCTACATAACGTTATACGTCATTACGTCATAATATATAACGTTATACTTTGTTACGTAATGCTACATAACGTTATACGTCTATTACGTAATAGTATATAACGTTATACGTTGTTACGTAATGCTACATAACGTTATACGTCATTACGTAATAGTATATAACGTTATACGTTGTGACGTAATGCTACATAACGTTATACGTCATTACGTTATAGTATATATCGTTATACGTCATAAAGTAAAAGAATGTAACGTTATACGTTATAACGTAATAGTAGATGACGTTATACTTTGTTACGTAATGCTACATACCGTTATACGTTATTACGTAATAGTATATAACGTTCTACGTTGTTACGTAATGCTACATAACGTTATACGTCATTACGTTATAGTATATAACGTTATACGATGTTACGTAATGCTACATAACGATATACGTCATTACGTAATAGTATATAACGTTATACGTTGTTACGTAATGTTACATAACGTTATACGTCATTACGTTATAGTATATAACGTTATACGTTATTACGTAATAGTTTATAACGTTATACGTTGTTACGTAATGCTACATAACGTTATTCGTCATTACGTTATAATATATAATGTTATACGTTACTACGTAATAGTTTATAACGTTATACGATGTTACGTATTGCTACATAACGTTATACGTCATTACGTTATAGTATATAATGTTATACGTCATTAAGTAAAAGAATATAACGTTATACAAAATAACGTAATAGTAGATGACGTTATACTTTGTTACGTAATGCTACATAACGTTATACGTCTATTACGTAATAGTATATAACGTTATACGTCATTACGTTATAGTATATAACGTTATACGTTGTTACGTAATGCTACATAACATTATACGGCATTACGTAATAGTATATAACGTTATACGTTGTTACGTAATGCTACATAGCGTTATACGTCATTACGTTATAGTATATAACGTTATACGTCATTAAGTATAAGAATATAACGTTATACGTAATAACGTAATAGTAAATGACGTTATACTTTGTTACGTAATGCTACATAACGTTATACGTCTATTACGTAATAGTATATAACGTTATACGTTGTTACATAATGCTACATTACGTTATACGTCATTACGTTATAGTATATAACGTTATACGTTGTTACGTTATGCTACATAACATTATACGGCATTACGTAATAGTATATATCGGTATACGTTGTTACGTAATGCTACATAACGTTATACGTCATTACGTTATAGTATATAACGTTATACGTCATTCAGTAAAAGAATATAACGTTATACGTAATGACGTAATGCTACAGAACGTTATACGTCATTACGTTATAGTATATATCGTTATACGTCATAAAGTAAAAGATTGTAACGTTATACGTAATAACGTAATAGTAGATGACGTTATACTTTGTTACGTAATGCTACATACCGTTATACGTTATTACGTAATAGTATATAACGTTATACGTTGTTAGGTAATGCTTCATAACGTTATACGTCATTACGATATAGTATATAACGTTATACGTTGTTACGTAATGCTACATAACGATATACGCCATTACGTAATAGTATATAACGTTATACGTTTTTACGTAATGCTACATAACGTTATACGTCATTACGTTATAGTATATAACGTTATACGTTATTACGTAATAGTTTATAACGTTATACGTTGTTACGTAATGCTACATAACGTTATACGTCATTAAGTAAAAGAATATAACGTTATACGTAATAACGTAATAGTAGATGACGTTATACGTTGTTACGTAATGCTACATTACGTTATACGTCATTACGTTATAGTATATAACGTTATACGTTGTTACGTTATGCTACATAACATTATACGGCATTACGTAATAGTATATAACGGTATACGTTGTTACGTAATGCTACATAACGTTATACGTCATTACGTTACAGTATATAACGTTATACGTCATTCAGTAAAAGAATATAACGTTATACGTAATAACGTAATGCTACAGAACGTTATACGTCATTACGTTATAGTATATAACGTTATACGTCATTAAGTAAAAGAATTTAACGTTATACGTAATAACGTAATAGTAGATGACGTTATACTTTGTTACGTAATGCTACATACTGTTATACGTTATTACGTAATAGTATATAACGTTATACGTTGTTACGTAATGCTACATAACGTTATACGTCATTACGTTATAGTATATAACGTTATACGTTGTTACGTAATGCTACATAACGATATACGTCATTACGTAATAGTATATAACGTTATACGTTGTTACGTAATGCTACATAACGTTATACGACATTACGTTATAGTATATAACGCTATACGTTATTACGTAATAGTTTATAACGTTATACGTTGTTACGTAATGCTACATAACGTTATTCGTCATTACGTTATAATATATAACGTTATACGTTACTACGTAATAGTTTATAACGTTATACGATGTTACGTATTGCTACATAACGTTATACGTCATTACGTTATAGTATATAACGTTATACGTCATTAAGTAAAAGAATATAACGTTATACGTAATAACGTAATAGTAAATGACGTTATACTTTGTTACGTAATGCTACATAACGTTATACGTCTATTACGGATTAGTATATAACGTTATACGTCATTACGTTATAGTATATAACGTTATACGTTGTTACGTAATGCTACATAACATTATACGGCATTACGTTATAGTATATAACGTTATACGTTGTTACGTAATGCTACATAGCGTTATACGTCATTACGTTATAGTATATAACGTTATACGTCATTAAGTATAAGAATATAACGTTATACGTAATAACGTAATAGTAAATGACGTTATACTTTGTTACGTAATGCTACATAACGTTATACGTCTATTACGTAATAGTATATAACGTTACACGTTGTTACGTAATGCTACATAACGTTATACGTCATTACGTAATAGTATATCACGTTATACGTTGTTACATAATGCTACATAACGTTATACGATATTACGTAATAGTAAATGACGTTATACGTTGTTACGTAATGCTACATAACGTTATACGTCATTAAGTAAAAGAATATAACGTTATACGTAATAACGTAATAGTAGATGACGTTATACGTTGTTACGTAATGCTACATTACGTTATACGTCATTACGTTATAGTATATAACGTTATACGTTGTTACGTTATGCTACATAACATTATACGGCATTACGTAATAGTATATAACGTTATACGTTGTTACGTAATGCTACATAACGTTATACGTCATTACATAATAGTATAAAACGTTATACGTTGTGACGTAATGCTACATAACGTTATACGTCATTACGTTATAGTATATATCGTTATACGTCATAAAGTAAAAGAATGTAACGTTATACGTAATAACGTAATAGTAGATGACGTTATACTTTGTTACGTAATGCTACATACCGTTATACGTTATTACGTAATAGTATATAACGTTATACGTTGTTACGTAATGCTACATAACGTTATACGTCATTACGTTATAGTGTATAACGTTATACGTTCTTACGTAATGCTACATAACGATATACGTCATTACGTAATAGTATATAACGTTATACGTTTTTACGTAATGCTACATAACGTTATACGTCATTACGTTATAGTATATAACGTTATACGTTATTACGTAATAGTTTATAACGTTATACGTTGTTACGTAATGCTACATAACGTTATTCGTCATTACGTTTTATTATATAACGTTATACGTTACTACGTAATAGTTTATAACGTTATACGATGTTACGTATTGCTACATAACGTTATACGTCATTACGTTATAGTATATAACGTTATACGTCATGAAGTAAAAGAATATAACGTTATACGTAACAACGTAATAGTAAATGACGTTAAACTTTGTTACGTAATGCTACATAACGTTATACGTCTATTACGTAATAATATATAACGTTATACGTTGTTACGTAATGCTACATAACGTTATACGTCATTACGTTATAGTATATATCGTTATACGTCATAAAGTAAAAGAATGTAACGTTATACGTAATAACGTAATAGTAGATGACGTTATACTTTGTTACGTAATGCTACATACCGTTATACGTTATTACGTAATAGTATATAACGTTATACGTTGTTACGTAATGCTACATAACGTTATACGTCATTACGTTATAGTGTATAACGTTATACGTTGTTACGTAATGCTACATAACGATATACGTCATTACGTAATAGTATATAACGTTATACGTTTTTACGTAATGCTACATAACGTTATACGTCATTACGTTATAGTATATAACGTTATACGTTATTACGTAATAGTTTATAACGTTATACGTTGTTACGTAATGCTACATAACGTTATTCGTCATTACGTTATATTATATAACGTTATACGTTACTACGTAATAGTTTATAACGTTATACGATGTTACGTATTGCTACATAACGTTATACGTCATTACGTTATAGTATATAACGTTATACGTCATTAAGTAAAAGAATATAACGTTATACGTAACAACGTAATAGTAAATGACGTTAAACTTTGTTACGTAATGCTACATAACGTTATACGTCTATTACGTAATAGTATATAACGTTATACGTCATTACGTTATAGTATATAACGTTATACGTTGTTACGTAATGCTACATAACATTATACGGCATTACGTAATAGTATATAACGTTATACGTTGTTACGTAATGCTACATAGCGTTATACGTCATTACGTTATAGTATATAACGTTATACGTCATTAAGTATAAGAATATAACGTTATACGTAATAACGTAATAGTAAATGACGTTATACTTTGTTACGTAATGCTACATAACGTTATACGTTATTACGTAATAGTATATAACGTTATACGTTGTTACGTAATGCTACATAACGTTATACGTCATTACGTTATAGTGTATAACGTTATACGTTCTTACGTAATGCTACATAACGATATACGTCATTACGTAATAGTATATAACGTTATACGTTTTTACGTAATGCTACATAACGTTATACGTCATTACGTTATAGTATATAACGTTATACGTTATTACGTAATAGTTTATAACGTTATACGTTGTTACGTAATGCTACATAACGTTATTCGTCATTACGTTTTATTATATAACGTTATACGTTACTACGTAATAGTTTATAACGTTATACGATGTTACGTATTGCTACATAACGTTATACGTCATTACGTTATAGTATATAACGTTATACGTCATGAAGTAAAAGAATATAACGTTATACGTAACAACGTAATAGTAAATGACGTTAAACTTTGTTACGTAATGCTACATAACGTTATACGTCTATTACGTAATAATATATAACGTTATACGTTGTTACGTAATGCTACATAACGTTATACGTCATTACGTTATAGTATATATCGTTATACGTCATAAAGTAAAAGAATGTAACGTTATACGTAATAACGTAATAGTAGATGACGTTATACTTTGTTGCGTAATGCTACATACCGTTATACGTTATTACGTAATAGTATATAACGTTATACGTTGTTACGTAATGCTACATAACGTTATACGTCATTACGTTATAGTGTATAACGTTATACGTTGTTACGTAATGCTACATAACGATATACGTCATTACGTAATAGTATATAACGTTATACGTTTTTACGTAATGCTACATAACGTTATACGTCATTACGTTATAGTATATAACGTTATACGTTATTACGTAATAGTTTATAACGTTATACGTTGTTACGTAATGCTACATAACGTTATACGTCATTACGTCATAATATATAACGTTATACTTTGTTACGTAATGCTACATAACGTTATACGTCTATTACGTAATAGTATATAACGTTATACGTTGTTACGTAATGCTACATAACGTTATACGTCATTACGTAATAGTATATAACGTTATACGTTGTGACGTAATGCTACATAACGTTATACGTCATTACGTTATAGTATATATCGTTATACGTCATAAAGTAAAAGAATGTAACGTTATACGTTATAACGTAATAGTAGATGACGTTATACTTTGTTACGTAATGCTACATACCGTTATACGTTATTACGTAATAGTATATAACGTTCTACGTTGTTACGTAATGCTACATAACGTTATACGTCATTACGATATAGTATATAACGTTATACGATGTTACGTAATGCTACATAACGATATACGTCATTACGTAATAGTATATAACGTTATACGTTGTTACGTAATGTTACATAACGTTATACGTCATTACGTTATAGTATATAACGTTATACGTTATTACGTAATAGTTTATAACGTTATACGTTGTTACGTAATGCTACATAACGTTATTCGTCATTACGTTATAATATATAACGTTATACGTTACTACGTAATAGTTTATAACGTTATACGATGTTACGTATTGCTACATAACGTTATACGTCATTACGTTATAGTATATAATGTTATACGTCATTAAGTAAAAGAATATAACGTTATACAAAATAACGTAATAGTAGATGACGTTATACTTTGTTACGTAATGCTACATAACGTTATACGTCTATTACGTAATAGTATATAACGTTATACGTCATTACGTTATAGTATATAACGTTATACGTTGTTACGTAATGCTACATAACATTATACGGCATTACGTAATAGTATATAACGTTATACGTTGTTACGTAATGCTACATAGCGTTATACGTCATTACGTTATAGTATATAACGTTATACGTCATTAAGTATAAGAATATAACGTTATACGTAATAACGTAATAGTAAATGACGTTATACTTTGTTACGTAATGCTACATAACGTTATACGTCTATTACGTAATAGTATATAACGTTATACGTTGTTACATAATGCTACATAACGTTATACGATATTACGTAATAGTAAATGACGTTATACGTTGTTACGTAATGCTACATAACGTTATACGTCATTAAGTAAAAGAATATAACGTTATACGTAATAACGTAATAGTAGATGACGTTATACGTTGTTACGTAATGCTACATTACGTTATACGTCATTACGTTATAGTATATAACGTTATACGTTGTTACGTTATGCTACATAACATTATACGGCATTACGTAATAGTATATATCGGTATACGTTGTTACGTAATGCTACATAACGTTATACGTCATTACGTTATAGTATATAACGTTATACGTCATTCAGTAAAAGAATATAACGTTATACGTTTTTACGTAATGCTACATAACGTTATACGTCATTACGTTATAGTATATAACGTTATACGTCATTAAGTAAAAGAATTTAACGTTATACGTAATAACGTAATAGTAGATGACGTTATACTTTGTTACGTAATGCTACATACTGTTATACGTTATTACGCAATAGTATATAACGTTATACGTTGTTACGTAATGCTACATAACGTTATACGTCATTACGTTATAGTATATAACGTTATACGTTGTTACGTAATGCTACATAACGATATACGTCATTACGTAATAGTATATAACGTTATACGTTGTTACGTAATGCTACATAACGTTATACGACATTACGTTATAGTATATAACGCTATACGTTATTACGTAATAGTTTATAACGTTATACGTTGTTACGTAATGCTACATAAAGTTATTCGTCATTACGTTATAATATATAACGTTATACGTTACTACGTAATAGTTTATAACGTTATACGATGTTACGTATTGCTACATAACGTTATACGTCATTACGTTATAGTATATAACGTTATACGTCATTAAGTAAAAGAATATAACGTTATACGTAATAACGTAATAGTAAATGACGTTATACTTTGTTACGTAATGCTACATAACGTTATACGTCTATTACGGAATAGTATATAACGTTATACGTCATTACGTTATAGTATATAACGTTATACGTTGTTACGTAATGCTACATAACATTATACGGCATTACGTTATAGTATATAACGTTATACGTTGTTACGTAATGCTACATAGCGTTATACGTCATTACGTTATAGTATATAACGTTATACGTCATTAAGTATAAGAATATAACGTTATACGTAATAACGTAATAGTAGATGACGTTATACGTTGTTACGTAATGCTACATTACGTTATACGTCATTACGTTATAGTATATAACGTTATACGTTGTTACGTTATGCTACATAACATTATACGGCATTACGTAATAGTATATAACGGTATACGTTGTTACGTAATGCTACATAACGTTATACGTCATTACGTTATAGTATATAACGTTATACGTCATTCAGTAAAAGAATATAACGTTATACGTAATGACGTAATGCTACAGAACGTTATACGTCATTACGTTATAGTATATATCGTTATACGTCATAAAGTAAAAGATTGTAACGTTATACGTAATAACGTAATAGTAGATGACGTTATACTTTGTTACGTAATGCTACATACCGTTATACGTTATTACGTAATAGTATATAACGTTATACGTTGTTAGGTAATGCTTCATAACGTTATACGTCATTACGTTATAGTATATAACGTTATACGTTGTTACGTAATGCTACATAACGATATACGCCATTACGTAATAGTATATAACGTTATACGTTTTTACGTAATGCTACATAACGTTATACGTCATTACGTTATAGTATATAACGTTATACGTTATTACGTAATAGTTTATAACGTTATACGTTGTTACGTAATGCTACATAACGTTATACGTCATTAAGTAAAAGAATATAACGTTATACGTAATAACGTAATAGTAGATGACGTTATACGTTGTTACGTAATGCTACATTACGTTATACGTCATTACGTTATAGTATATAACGTTATACGTTGTTACGTTATGCTACATAACATTATACGGCATTACGTAATAGTATATAACGGTATACGTTGTTACGTAATGCTACATAACGTTATACGTCATTACGTTACAGTATATAACGTTATACGTCATTCAGTAAAAGAATATAACGTTATACGTAATAACGTAATGCTACAGAACGTTATACGTCATTACGTTATAGTATATAACGTTATACGTCATTAAGTAAAAGAATTTAACGTTATACGTAATAACGTAATAGTAGATGACGTTATACTTTGTTACGTAATGCTACATACTGTTATACGTTATTACGTAATAGTATATAACGTTATACGTTGTTACGTAATGCTACATAACGTTATACGTCATTACGTTATAGTATATAACGTTATACGTTGTTACGTAATGCTACATAACGATATACGTCATTACGTAATAGTATATAACGTTATACGTTGTTACGTAATGCTACATAACGTTATACGACATTACGTTATAGTATATAACGCTATACGTTATTACGTAATAGTTTATAACGTTATACGTTGTTACGTAATGCTACATAACGTTATTCGTCATTACGTTATAATATATAACGTTATACGTTACTACGTAATAGTTTATAACGTTATACGATGTTACGTATTGCTACATAACGTTATACGTCATTACGTTATAGTATATAACGTTATACGTCATTAAGTAAAAGAATATAACGTTACACGTAATAACGTAATAGTAAATGACGTTATACTTTGTTACGTAATGCTACATAACGTTATACGTCTATTACGGAATAGTATATAACGTTATACGTCATTACGTTATAGTATATAACGTTATACGTTGTTACGTAATGCTACATAACATTATACGGCATTACGTTATAGTATATAACGTTATACGTTGTTACGTAATGCTACATAGCGTTATACGTCATTACGTTATAGTATATAACGTTATACGTCATTAAGTATAAGAATATAACGTTATACGTAATAACGTAATAGTAAATGACGTTATACTTTGTTACGTAATGCTACATAACGTTATACGTCTATTACGTAATAGTATATAACGTTACACGTTGTTACGTAATGCTACATAACGTTATACGTCATTACGTAATAGTATATCACGTTATACGTTGTTACATAATGCTACATAACGTTATACGATATTACGTAATAGTAAATGACGTTATACGTTGTTACGTAATGCTACATAACGTTATACGTCATTAAGTAAAAGAATATAACGTTATACGTAATAACGTAATAGTAGATGACGTTATACGTTGTTACGTAATGCTACATTACGTTATACGTCATTACGTTATAGTATATAACGTTATACGTTGTTACGTTATGCTACATAACATTATACGGCATTACGTAATAGTATATAACGTTATACGTTGTTACGTAATGCTACATAACGTTATACGTCATTACATAATAGTATATAACGTTATACGTTGTGACGTAATGCTACATAACGTTATACGTCATTACGTTATAGTATATATCGTTATACGTCATAAAGTAAAAGAATGTAACGTTATACGTAATAACGTAATAGTAGATGACGTTATACTTTGTTACGTAATGCTACATACCGTTATACGTTATTACGTAATAGTATATAACGTTATACGTTGTTACGTAATGCTACATAACGTTATACGTCATTACGTTATAGTGTATAACGTTATACGTTCTTACGTAATGCTACATAACGATATACGTCATTACGTAATAGTATATAACGTTATACGTTTTTACGTAATGCTACATAACGTTATACGTCATTACGTTATAGTATATAACGTTATACGTTATTACGTAATAGTTTATAACGTTATACGTTGTTACGTAATGCTACATAACGTTATTCGTCATTACGTTTTATTATATAACGTTATACGTTACTACGTAATAGTTTATAACGTTATACGATGTTACGTATTGCTACATAACGTTATACGTCATTACGTTATAGTATATAACGTTATACGTCATGAAGTAAAAGAATATAACGTTATACGTAACAACGTAATAGTAAATGACGTTAAACTTTGTTACGTAATGCTACATAACGTTATACGTCTATTACGTAATAATATATAACGTTATACGTTGTTACGTAATGCTACATAACGTTATACGTCATTACGTTATAGTATATATCGTTATACGTCATAAAGTAAAAGAATGTAACGTTATACGTAATAACGTAATAGTAGATGACGTTATACTTTGTTACGTAATGCTACATACCGTTATACGTTATTACGTAATAGTATATAACGTTATACGTTGTTACGTAATGCTACATAACGTTATACGTCATTACGTTATAGTGTATAACGTTATACGTTGTTACGTAATGCTACATAACGATATACGTCATTACGTAATAGTATATAACGTTATACGTTTTTACGTAATGCTACATAACGTTATACGTCATTACGTTATAGTATATAACGTTATACGTTATTACGTAATAGTTTATAACGTTATACGTTGTTACGTAATGCTACATAACGTTATTCGTCATTACGTTATATTATATAACGTTATACGTTACTACGTAATAGTTTATAACGTTATACGATGTTACGTATTGCTACATAACGTTATACGTCATTACGTTATAGTATATAACGTTATACGTCATTAAGTAAAAGAATATAACGTTATACGTAACAACGTAATAGTAAATGACGTTAAACTTTGTTACGTAATGCTACATAACGTTATACGTCTATTACGTAATAATATATAACGTTATACGTTGTTACGTAATGCTACATAACGTTATACGTCATTACGTTATAGTATGTAACGTTATACGTTGTTACGTAATGCTACATAACGTTATACGTCATTACGTTATAATATATAACGTTATACGTTGTTACGTAGTGCTACATAACGTTATACGTCATTACGTTATAGTAAATGACGTTATACGTTGTTACGTAATGCTACATAACGTTATACGTCATTTCGTAATAGTATATAACGTTATACGTTGTTACGTAATGCTACATAAGATTATACGGCATTACGTAATAGTATATAACGGTATACGTTGTTACGTAATGCTACATAACGTTATACGTCATTACGTTGTAGTATATAACGTTATACGTCATTCAGTAAAAGAATATAACGTTATACGTAATAACGTAATGCTACAGAACGTTATACGTCATTACGTTATAGTATATAACGTTATACGTCATTAAGTAAAAGAATTTAACGTTATACGTAATAACGTAATAGTAAATGACGTTATACTTTGTTACGTAATGCTACATAACGTTATACGTCTATTACGTAATAGTATATAACGTTATACGTTGTTACGTAATGCTACATAACGTTATACGTCATTACGTAATAGTATATAACGTTATACGTTGTGACGTAATGCTACATAACGTTATACGTCATTACGTTATAGTATATATCGTTATACGTCATAATGTAAAAGAATGTAACGTTATACGTAATAACGTAATAGTAGATGACGTTATACTTTGTTACGTAATGCTACATACCGTTATACGTTATTACGTAATAGTATATAACGTTATACGTTGTTACGTAATGCTACATAACGTTATACGTCATTACGTTATAGTATATAACGTTATACGTTGTTACGTAATGCTACATAACGATATACGTCATTACGTAATATTATATAACGTTATACGTTGTTACGTAATGCTACATAACGTTATACGTCATTACGTTATAGTATATAACGTTATACGTTATTACGTAATAGTTTATAACGTTATACGTTGTTACGTAATGCTACATAACGTTATTCGTCATTACGTTATAGTATATAACGTTATACGTCATTAAGTAAAAGAATATAACGTTATACGTAATAACGTAATAGTAAATGACGTTATACTTTGTTACGTAATGCTACATAACGTTATACGTCATTACGTTATACGTTGTTACGTAATGCTACATAACATTATACGTCATTACGTTATAATATATAACGTTATACGTTGTTACGTAATGCTACATAACGTTATACGTCATTACGTTATAGTAAATGACATTATACGTTGTTACGTAATGATACATTACGTTATACGTCATTACGTAATAGTATATAACGTTATACGTTGTTACGTAATGCTACATAACGTTATACGTCATTAAGTAAAAGAATATAACGTTATACGTAATAACGTAATAGTAAATGACGTTATACGTTGTTACGTAATGCTACATTACGTTATACGTCATTACGTTATAGTATACAACGTTATACGTTGTTACGTAATGCTACATAACATTATACGGCATTACGTAATAGTATATAACGGTATACGTTGTTACGTAATGCTACATAACGTTATACGTCATTACGTTATAGTATATAACGTTATACGTCATTAAGTAAAAGAATATAACGTTATACGTAATAACATAATGCTACAGAACGTTATACGACATTACGTTATAGTATATAACGTTGTACGTCATTAAGTAAAAGAATTTAACGTTATACTTAATAACGTAATAGTAAATGACGTTATACTTTGTTACGTAATGCTACATAACGTTATACGTCTATTAGGTAATAGTATATAACGTTATACGTTGTTACGTAATGCTACATAACGTTATACGTCATTACGTAACAGTATATAACGTTATACGTTGTTACGTAATGCTACACAGCGTTATACGTCATTACGTTATAGTATATAACGTTATACGTTGTTACGTATTGCTACATATCGTTATACGCCATTACGTTATAGTATATATCGTTATACGTCATAAAGTAAAAGAATATAACGTTATACGTAATAACGTAATAGTAGATGACGTTATACTTTGTTACGTAATGCTACACAACGTTATACGTCATTACGTTATAGTATATAACGTTATACGTTGTTACGTAATGCTACATAACATTATACGTCTATCACGTAATAGTATATAACGTCATACGTCTATTACGTAATGCTACATTACGTTATACGTCATTACGATATAGTATATATCGTTATACGTCATAAAGTAAAAGAATATAACGTTATACGTAATAACGTAATAGTAGATGACGTTATACTTTGTTACGTAATGCTACACAACGTTATACGTCATTACGTTATAGTATATAACGTTATACGTTGTTACGTAATGCTACATAACGTTATACGTTGTTACGTAATGATACATAACGTTATACGTCATTATGTTATAATATATAACGATATACGTTGTTACGTAATGCTACATAACGTTATACGTCATTACGTTATAGTATATAACGTTATACGTTGTTACGTAATGCTACATAACATTATACGGCATTACGTAATAGTATATATCGTTATACGTTGTTACGTAATGCTACATAGCGTTATACGTCGTTACGTTATAGTATATAACGTTATACGTCATTAAGTAAAAGAATATAACGTTATACACGTTATAGTATATAACGTTATACGCTATTACGTTATAGTATATAACGTTATACGTTGTTACATAATGCTACATAACGTTATACGTCATTACGTTATAGTATATAACGTTATACGTTGTTACGTAATGCTACATAACGTTATACATCATTACGTAATAGTATATAACGTTATACGTTGTTACGTAATGCTACATAACGTTATATGTCATTACGTTATAGTATATATCGTTATACGTCATAAAGTAAAAGAGTATAACGTTATACGAAATAACGTAATGCTACAGAACGTTATACGTCATTACCTTATAGTATATAACGTTGTACGTCATTAAGTAAAAGAATTTAATGTTATACGTAATAACGTAATAGTAAATGACGTTATACGTTGTTACGTAATGCTACATTACGTTATACGTCATTACGTGATAGTATATAACGTTATACGTTGTTACGTAATGCTACATAGCGTTATACGTCATTACGTTATAGTATATAACGTTATACGTCATTAAGTATAAGAATATAACGTTATACGCAATAACGTAATAGTAAATGACGTTATTCGTTGTTGCGTAATGCTACAATACGTTATACGTCATTACGTTATAGTATATAACGTTATACGTTATTACGTAGTAGTTTATAACGTTAGACATTGTTACGTATTGCTACATAACGTTATACGCCATTACGTTATAGTATATATCGTTATACGTCATAAAGTAAAAGAATATAACGTTATACGGAATAACGTAATAGTAGATGACGTTATACTTTGTTACGTAATGCTACATAACGTTATACGTCTATCACGCAATAGTATATAACGTTATACGTTGTTACGAAATGCTACATAACGTTATACGTCATTACGTAATAGTATATAACGTTATACGTTGTTACGTAATGCTACACAACGTTATACGTCATTACGTTATAGTATATAACGTTATACATTGTTACGTAATGCTACACAACGTTATACGTCATTACGTTATAGTATATAACGTTATACGTTGTTACGTAATGCTACATGACGTTATACGTCTATCACGTAATAGTATATAACGTTATACCTTGTTACGTAATGATACATAACGTTATACGTCGTTATGTTATAATATATAACGTTATACGTTGTTACGTAATGCTATATAACATTATACGGCATTACGTAATAGTATATAACGTTATACGTTGTTACGTAATGCTACACAACGTTATACGTCAATACGTTATAGTATATAACGTTATACGTTGTTACGTAATGCTACATAACGTTATATGTCATTACGTTATAGTATATATCGTTATACGTCATAAAGTAAAAGAGTATAACGTTATACGAAATAACGTAATGCTACAGAACGTTATACGTCATTACCTTATAGTATATAACGTTGTACGTCATTAAGTAAAAGAATTTAATGTTATACGTAATAACGTAATAGTAAATGACGTTATACGTTGTTACGTAATGCTACATTACGTTATACGTCATTACGTGATAGTATATAACGTTATACGTTGTTACGTAATGCTACATAGCGTTGTACGTCATTACGTTATAGTATATAACGTTATACGTCATTAAGTATAAGAATATAACGTTATACGTAATAACGTAATAGTAAATGACGTTATTCGTTGTTACGTAATGCTACAATACGTTATACGTCATTACGTTATAGTATATAACGTTATACGTTATTACGTAGTATTTTATAACGTTAAATATTGTTACGTATTGCTACATAACGTTATACGCCATTACGTTATAGTATATATCGTTATACGTCATAAAGTAAACGAATATAACGTTATACGGAATAACGTAATAGTAGATGACGTTATACTTTGTTACGTAATGCTACATAATGTTATACGTCTATCACGTAATAGTATATAACGTTATACGTTGTTACGAAATGCTACATAACGTTATACGTCATTACGTAATAGTATATAACGTTATACGTTGTTACGTAATGCTATATAACATTATACGGCATTACGTAATAGTATATAACGTTATACGTTGTTACGTAATGCTACACAACGTTATACGTCATTACGTTATAGTATATAACGTTATACGTTGTTACGTAATGCTACATAACGTTATACGTCTATTACGTAATAGTATATAACGTTATACGTTATTACGTAATAGTATATAACGTTATACCTTGTTACGTAATGCTACATAACGTTATACGTCTATCACGTAATAGTTTATAACGTTATACGATGTTACGTATTGCTACATAACGTTATACGTCATTACGTTATAGTATATAACGTTATACGTCATTAAGTAAAAGAATATAACGTTATACGTAATAACGTAATAGTAAATGACGTTATACTTTGTTACGTAATGCTACATAACGTTATACGTCTATTACGTAATAGTATATAACGTTATACGTCATTACGTTATAGTATATAACGTTATACGTTGTTACGTAATGCTACATAACGTTATACATCATTACGTAATAGTATATAACGTTATACGTTGTTACGTAATGCTACATAACGTTATATGTCATTACGTTATAGTATATATCGTTATACGTCATAAAGTAAAAGAGTATAACGTTATACGTAATAACGTAATGCTACAGAACGTTATACGTCATTACGTTATAGTATATAACGTTGTACGTCATTAAGTAAAAGAATTTAATGTTATACGTAATAACGTAATAGGAAATGACGTTATACGTTGTTACGTAATGCTACATTACATTATACGTCATTACGTTATAGTATATAACGTTATACGTTGTTACGTAATGCTACATAACATTATACGGCATTACGTAATAGTATATAACGGTATACGTTGTTACGTAGTGCTACATAACGTTATACGTCATTACGTTATAGTATATAACGTTATACGTCATTAAGTAAAAGAATATAACGTTATACGTAATAACGTAATGCTACAGAACGTTATACGTCATTACGTTATAGTATATAACGTTGTACGTCATTAAGTAAAAGAATTTAACGTTATACGTAATAACGTAATAGTAAATGATGTTATACGTTGTTACGTAATGCTACATTACGTTATACGTCATTACGTTATAGTATATAACGTTATACGCTATTACGTAATAGTATATAACGTTATACGTTGTTACGTGATGCTACATGACGTTATACGTCATTACGTTATAGTATATAACGTTATACGTTGTTACGTAATGCTACATAACGTTATACATCATTACGTAATAGTAAATAACGTTATACGTTGTTACGTAATGAAACATAACGTTATATGTCATTACGTTATAGTATATATCGTTATACGTCATAAAGTAAAAGAGTATAACGTTATACGTAATAACGTAATGCTACAGAACGTTATACGTCATTACGTTATAGTATATAACGTTGTACGTCATAAAGTAAAAGAATTTAACGTTACACGTAATAACGTAATAGGAAATGACGTTATACGTTGTTACGTAATGCTACATTATGTTATACGTCATTACGTTATAGTATATAACGTTATACGTTGTTACGTAATGCTACATAACATTATACGGCATTACGTAATAGTATATAACGGTATACGTTGTTACGTAATGCTACATAACGTTATACGTCATTACGTTATAGTATATAACGTTATACGTCATTAAGTAAAAGAATATAACGTTATACGTAATAACGTAATGCTACAGAACGTTATACGTCATTACGTTATAGTATATAACGTTGTACGTCATTAAGTAAAATAATTTAACGTTATACGTAATAACGTAATAGTAAATGACGTTATACTTTGTTACGTAATGCTACATAACGTTATACGTCCATTACGTTATAGTATATAACGTTATACGTTGTTACGTAATGCTACATAACGTTATACGTCATACGTAATAGTATATAACGTTATACGTTGTGACGTAATGCTACATAACGTTATACGTCATTACGTTATAGTATATATCGTTATACGTCATAAAGTAAAAGAATATAACGTTATACGTAATAACGTAATAGTAAATGACGTTTTACGTTGTTACGTAATGCTACATAACGTTATACGTCATTACGTAATAGTATATAACGTTATACGTTATTACGTAATAGTATATAACGTTATACCTTGTTACGTAATGCTACATAACGTTATACGTCTATCACGTAATAGTTTATAACGTTATACGATGTTACGTATTGCTACATAACGTTATACGTCATTACGTTATAGTATATAACGTTATACGTCATTAAGTAAAAGAATATAACGTTATACGTAATAACGTAATAGTAAATGACGTTATACTTTGTTACGTAATGCTACATAACGTTATACGTCTATTACGTAATAGTATATAACGTTATACGTCATTACGTTATAGTATATAACGTTATACGTTATTACGTAATAGTTTATAACGTTATACGTTGTTACGTAATGCTACATAACGTTATTCGTCATTACGTTATAGTATATAACGTTATACGTCATTAAGTAAAAGAATATAACGTTATACGTAATAACGTAATAGTAAATGACGTTATACTTTGTTACGTAATGCTACATAACGTTATACGTCATTACGTTATAGTATGTAACGTTATACGTTGTTACGTAATGCTACATAACGTTATACGTCATTACGTTATAATATATAACGTTATACGTTGTTACGTAATGCTACATAACGTTATACGTCATTACGTTATAGTAAATGACATTATACGTTGTTACGTAATGATACATTACGTTATACGTCATTACGTAATAGTATATAACGTTATACGTTGTTACGTAATGCTACATAACGTTATACGTCATTAAGTAAAAGAATATAACGTTATACGTAATAACGTAATAGTAGATGACGTTATACGTTGTTACGTAATGCTACATTACGTTATACGTCATTACGTTATAGTATATAACGTTATACGTTGTTACGTTATGCTACATAACATTATACGGCATTACGTAATAGTTTATAACGGTATACGTTGTTACGTAATGCTACATAACGTTATACGTCATTACGTAATAGTATATAACGTTATACGTTGTTACGTAATGCTACATAACGTTATACCTGATAACGTTATAGTATACAACGTTATACGTCATTAAGTAAAAGAATATAACGTTATACGTAATAACGTAATAGTAAATGACGTTATACGTTGTTACGTAATGCTACATTACGTTATACGTCATTACGTTATAGTATACAACGTTATACGTTGTTACGTAATGCTACATAACATTATACGGCATTACGTAATAGTATATAACGGTATACGTTGTTACGTAATGCTACATAACGTTATACGTCATTACGTTATAGTATATAACGTTATACGTCATTAAGTAAAAGAATATAACGTTATACGTAATAACATAATGCTACAGAACGTTATACGACATTACGTTATAGTATATAACGTTGTACGTCATTAAGTAAAAGAATTTAACGTTATACTTAATAACGTAATAGTAAATGACGTTATACTTTGTTACGTAATGCTACATAACGTTATACGTCTATTAGGTAATAGTATATAACGTTATACGTTGTTACGTAATGCTACATAACGTTATACGTCATTACGTAACAGTATATAACGTTATACGTTGTTACGTAATGCTACACAACGTTATACGTCATTGCGTTATAGTATATAACGTTATACGTTGTTACGTATTGCTACATATCGTTATACGCCATTACGTTATAGTATATATCGTTATACGTCATAAAGTAAAAGAATATAACGTTATACGTAATAACGTAATAGTAGATGACGTTATACTTTGTTACGTAATGCTACACAACGTTATACGTCATTACGTTATAGTATATAACGTTATACGTTGTTACGTAATGCTACATAACGTTATACGTCTATCACGTAATAGTATATAACGTTATACGTCTATTACGTAATGCTACATTACGTTATACGTCATTACGATATAGTATATATCGTTATACGTCATAAAGTAAAAGAATATAACGTTATACGTAATAACGTAATAGTAGATGACGTTATACTTTGTTACGTAATGCTACACAACGTTATACGTCATTACGTTATAGTATATAACGTTATACGTTGTTACGTAATGCTACATAACGTTATACGTTGTTACGTAATGATACATAACGTTATACGTCATTATGTTATAATATATAACGATATACGTTGTTACGTAATGCTACATAACGTTATACGTCATTACGTTATAGTATATAACGTTATACGTTGTTACGTAATGCTACATAACATTATACGGCATTACGTAATAGTATATATCGTTATACGTTGTTACGTAATGCTACATAGCGTTATACGTCGTTACGTTATAGTATATAACGTTATACGTCATTAAGTAAAAGAATATAACGTTATACACGTTATAGTATATAACGTTATACGCTATTACGTTATAGTATATAACGTTATACGTTGTTACATAATGCTACATAACGTTATACGTCATTACGTTATAGTATATAACGTTATACGTTGTTACGAAATGGTACATAACGTTATACGTCATTACGTAATAGTATATAACGTTATACGTTGTTACGTAATGCTACACAACGTTATACGTCATTACGTTATAGTATATAACGTTATACATTGTTACGTAATGCTACACAACGTTATACGTCATTACGTTATAGTATATAACGTTATACGTTGTTACGTAATGCTACATGACGTTATACGTCTATCACGTAATAGTATATAACGTTATACCTTGTTACGTAATGATACATAACGTTATACGTCGTTATGTTATAATATATAACGTTATACGTTGTTACGTAATGCTATATAACATTATACGGCATTACGTAATAGTATATAACGTTATACGTTGTTACGTAATGCTACACAACGTTATACGTCATTACGTTATAGTATATAACGTTATACGATGTTACGTAATGCTACATATCGTTATATGTCATTACGTTATAGTATATATCGTTATACGTCATAAAGTAAAAGAATATAACGTTATACGTAATAACGTAATAGTAAATGACGTTATACGAAATAACGTAATGCTACAGAACGTTATACGTCATTACCTTATAGTATATAACGTTGTACGTCATTAAGTAAAAGAATTTAATGTTATACGTAATAACGTAATAGTAAATGACGTTATACGTTGTTACGTAATGCTACATTACGTTATACGTCATTACGTGATAGTATATAACGTTATACGTTGTTACGTAATGCTACATAGCGTTGTACGTCATTACGTTATAGTATATAACGTTATACGTCATTAAGTATAAGAATATAACGTTATACGTAATAACGTAATAGTAAATGACGTTATTCGTTGTTACGTAATGCTACAATACGTTATACGTCATTACGTTATAGTTTATAACGTTATACGTTATTACGTAGTATTTTATAACGTTAAATATTGTTACGTATTGCTACATAACGTTATACGCCATTACGTTATAGTATATATCGTTATACGTCATAAAGTAAACGAATATAACGTTATACGGAATAACGTAATAGTAGATGACGTTATACTTTGTTACGTAATGCTACATAATGTTATACGTCTATCACGTAATAGTATATAACGTTATACGTTGTTACGAAATGCTACATAACGTTATACGTCATTACGTAATAGTATATAACGTTATACGTTGTTACGTAATGCTATATAACATTATACGGCATTACGTAATAGTATATAACGTTATACGTTGTTACGTAATGCTACATAACGTTATACGTCTATTACGTAATAGTATATAACGTTATACGTTATTACGTAATAGTATATAACGTTATACCATGTTACGTAATGATACATAACGTTATACGTCATTATGTTATAATATATAACGATATACGTTGTTACGTAATGCTACATAACGTTATACGTCATTACGTTATAGTATATAACGTTATACGTTGTTACGTAATGCTACATAACATTATACGGCATTACGTAATAGTATATATCGTTATACGTTGTTACGTAATGCTACATAACATTATACGGCATTACGTTATAGTATATAACGTTATACGTCATAAAGTAAAGGAATATAACGTTATACGTAATAACGTAATAGTAAATGACGTTATACGTTGTTACGTAATGCTACATAACATTATACGGCATTACGTAATAGTATATAACGTTATACGTTGTTACGTAATGCTACATAACGTTATACGTCATTACGTAACAGTATATAACGTTATACGTTGTTACGTAATGCTACACAACGTTATACGTCATTGCGTTATAGTATATAACGTTATACGTTGTTACGTATTGCTACATATCGTTATACGCCATTACGTTATAGTATATATCGTTATACGTCATAAAGTAAAAGAATATAACGTTATACGTAATAACGTAATAGTAGATGACGTTATACTTTGTTACGTAATGCTACACAACGTTATACGTCATTACGTTATAGTATATAACGTTATACGTTGTTACGTAATGCTACATAACGTTATACGTCTATCACGTAATAGTATATAACGTTATACGTCTATTACGTAATGCTACATTACGTTATACGTCATTACGATATAGTATATATCGTTATACGTCATAAAGTAAAAGAATATAACGTTATACGTAATAACGTAATAGTAGATGACGTTATACTTTGTTACGTAATGCTACACAACGTTATACGTCATTACGTTATAGTATATAACGTTATACGTTGTTACGTAATGCTACATAACGTTATACGTTGTTACGTAATGATACATAACGTTATACGTCATTATGTTATAATATATAACGATATACGTTGTTACGTAATGCTACATAACGTTATACGTCATTACGTTATAGTATATAACGTTATACGTTGTTACGTAATGCTACATAACATTATACGGCATTACGTAATAGTATATATCGTTATACGTTGTTACGTAATGCTACATAGCGTTATACGTCGTTACGTTATAGTATATAACGTTATACGTCATTAAGTAAAAGAATATAACGTTATACACGTTATAGTATATAACGTTATACGCTATTACGTTATAGTATATAACGTTATACGTTGTTACATAATGCTACATAACGTTATACGTCATTACGTTATAGTATATAACGTTATACGTTGTTACGAAATGGTACATAACGTTATACGTCATTACGTAATAGTATATAACGTTATACGTTGTTACGTAATGCTACACAACGTTATACGTCATTACGTTATAGTATATAACGTTATACATTGTTACGTAATGCTACACAACGTTATACGTCATTACGTTATAGTATATAACGTTATACGTTGTTACGTAATGCTACATGACGTTATACGTCTATCACGTAATAGTATATAACGTTATACCTTGTTACGTAATGATACATAACGTTATACGTCGTTATGTTATAATATATAACGTTATACGTTGTTACGTAATGCTATATAACATTATACGGCATTACGTAATAGTATATAACGTTATACGTTGTTACGTAATGCTACACAACGTTATACGTCATTACGTTATAGTATATAACGTTATACGATGTTACGTAATGCTACATATCGTTATATGTCATTACGTTATAGTATATATCGTTATACGTCATAAAGTAAAAGAATATAACGTTATACGTAATAACGTAATAGTAAATGACGTTATACGAAATAACGTAATGCTACAGAACGTTATACGTCATTACCTTATAGTATATAACGTTGTACGTCATTAAGTAAAAGAATTTAATGTTATACGTAATAACGTAATAGTAAATGACGTTATACGTTGTTACGTAATGCTACATTACGTTATACGTCATTACGTGATAGTATATAACGTTATACGTTGTTACGTAATGCTACATAGCGTTGTACGTCATTACGTTATAGTATATAACGTTATACGTCATTAAGTATAAGAATATAACGTTATACGTAATAACGTAATAGTAAATGACGTTATTCGTTGTTACGTAATGCTACAATACGTTATACGTCATTACGTTATAGTTTATAACGTTATACGTTATTACGTAGTATTTTATAACGTTAAATATTGTTACGTATTGCTACATAACGTTATACGCCATTACGTTATAGTATATATCGTTATACGTCATAAAGTAAACGAATATAACGTTATACGGAATAACGTAATAGTAGATGACGTTATACTTTGTTACGTAATGCTACATAATGTTATACGTCTATCACGTAATAGTATATAACGTTATACGTTGTTACGAAATGCTACATAACGTTATACGTCATTACGTAATAGTATATAACGTTATACGTTGTTACGTAATGCTATATAACATTATACGGCATTACGTAATAGTATATAACGTTATACGTTGTTACGTAATGATACATAACGTTATACGTCATTATGTTATAATATATAACGATATACGTTGTTACGTAATGCTACATAACGTTATACGTCATTACGTTATAGTATATAACGTTATACGTTGTTACGTAATGCTACATAACATTATACGGCATTACGTAATAGTATATATCGTTATACGTTGTTACGTAATGCTACATAACATTATACGGCATTACGTTATAGTATATAACGTTATACGTCATAGAGTAAAGGAATATAACGTTATACGTAATAACGTAATAGTAAATGACGTTATACGTTGTTACATAATGCTACATAACATTATACGGCATTACGTAATAGTATATAACGTTATACGTGGTTACGTAATGCTACATAACGTTATACGTCTATCACGTAATAGTTTATAACGTTATACGATGTTACGTATTGCTACATAACGTTATACGTCATTACGTTATAGTATATAACGTTATACGTCATTAAGTAAAAGAATATAACGTTATACGTAATAACGTAATAGTAAATGACGTTATACTTTGTTACGTAATGCTACATAACGTTATACGTCTATTACGTAATAGTATATAACGTTATACGTCATTACGTTATAGTATATAACGTTATACGTTGTTACGTAATGCTACATAACGTTATACATCATTACGTAATAGTATATAACGTTATACGTTGTTACGTAATGCTACATAACGTTATATGTCATTACGTTATAGTATATATCGTTATACGTCATAAAGTAAAAGAGTATAACGTTATACGTAATAACGTAATGCTACAGAACGTTATACGTCATTACGTTATAGTATATAACGTTGTACGTCATTAAGTAAAAGAATTTAATGTTATACGTAATAACGTAATAGGAAATGACGTTATACGTTGTTACGTAATGCTACATTACATTATACGTCATTACGTTATAGTATATAACGTTATACGTTGTTACGTAATGCTACATAACATTATACGGCATTACGTAATAGTATATAACGCTATACGTTGTTACGTAGTGCTACATAACGTTATACGTCATTACGTTATAGTATATAACGTTATACGTCATTAAGTAAAAGAATATAACGTTATACGTAATAACGTAATGCTACAGAACGTTATACGTCATTACGTTATAGTATATAACGTTGTACGTCATTAAGTAAAAGAATTTAACGTTATACGTAATAACGTAATAGTAAATGATGTTATACGTTGTTACGTAATGCTACATTACGTTATACGTCATTACGTTATAGTATATAACGTTATACGCTATTACGTAATAGTATATAACGTTATACGTTGTTACGTGATGCTACATAACGTTATACGTCATTACGTTATAGTATATAACGTTATACGTTGTTACGTAATGCTACATAACGTTATACATCATTACGTAATAGTAAATAACGTTATACGTTGTTACGTAATGAAACATAACGTTATATGTCATTACGTTATAGTATATATCGTTATACGTCATAAAGTAAAAGAGTATAACGTTATACGTAATAACGTAATGCTACAGAACGTTATACGTCATTACGATATAGTATATAACGTTGTACGTCATAAAGTAAAAGAATTTAACGTTATACGTAATAACGTAATAGGAAATGACGTTATACGTTGTTACGTAATGCTACATTATGTTATACGTCATTACGTTATAGTATATAACGTTATACGTTGTTACGTAATGCTACATAACATTATACGGCATTACGTAATAGTATATAACGGTATACGTTGTTACGTAATGCTACATAACGTTATACGTCATTACGTTATAGTATATAACGTTATACGTCATTAAGTAAAAGAATATAACGTTATACGTAATAACGTAATGCTACAGAACGTTATACGTCATTACGTTATAGTATATAACGTTGTACGTCATTAAGTAAAATAATTTAACGTTATACGTAATAACGTAATAGTAAATGACGTTATACTTTGTTACGTAATGCTACATAACGTTATACGTCTATTACGTAATAGTATATAACGTTATACGTTGTTACGTAATGCTACATAACGTTATACGTCATACGTAATAGTATATAACGTTATACGTTGTGACGTAATGCTACATAACGTTATACGTCATTACGTTATAGTATATATCGTTATACGTCATAAAGTAAAAGAATATAACGTTATACGTAATAACGTAATAGTAAATGACGTTTTACGTTGTTACGTAATGCTACATAACGTTATACGTCTATCACGTAATAGTATATAACGTTATACGTCTATTACGTAATAGTATATAACGTTATACGTTATTACGTATTAGTAAATGACGTTATACGTTGTTACGTAATGATACATAACGTTATACGTCATTATGTTATAATATATAACGTTATACGTTGTTACGAAATGCTACATAACATTATACGGCATTACGTAATAGTATATATCGTTATACGTTGTTACGTAATGCTACATAGCGTTATACGTCTATCACGTAATAGTATATAACGTTATACGTCTATTACGTAATATTATATAACGTTATACGTTATTACGTATTAGTAAATGACGTTATACGTTGTTACGTAATGATACATAACGTTATACGACATTATGTTATAATATATAACGTTATACGTTGTTACGAAATGCTACATAACATTATACGGCATTACGTAATAGTATATATCGTTATACGTTGTTACGTAATGCTACATAGCGTTATACGTCGTTACGTTATAGTATATAACGTTATACGTCATAAAGTAAAGGATTATAACGTTATACGTAATAACGTAATAGTAAATGACGTTATACGTTGTTACGTAATGCTACATAACATTATACGGCATTACGTAATAGTATATAACGTTATACGTGGTTACGTAATGCTACATAACGTTATACGTCTATCACGTAATAGTTTATAACGTTATACGATGTTACATATTGCTACATAACGTTATACGTCATTACGTTATAGTATATAACGTTATACGTCATTAAGTAAAAGAATATAACGTTATACGTAATAACGTAATAGTAAATGACGTTATACTTTGTTACGTAATGCTACATAACGATATACGTCTATTACGTAATAGTATATAACGTTATACGTCATTACGTTATAGTATATAACGTTATACGTTGTTACGTAATGCTACATAACGTTATACATCATTACGTAATAGTATATAACGTTATACGTTGTTACGTAATGCTACATAACGTTATATGTCATTACGTTATAGTATATATCGTTATACGTCATAAAGTAAAAGAGTATAACGTTATACGTAATAACGTAATGCTACAGAACGTTATACGTCATTACGTTATAGTATATAACGTTGTACGTCATAAAGTAAAAGAATATAACGTTATACGGAATAACGTAATAGTAGATGACGTTATACTTTGTTACGTAATGCTACATAACGTTATACGTTATTACGTAATAGTATAAAACGTTATACGTTGTTACGTAATGCTACACAACGTTATACGTCATTATGTTATAGTATATAACGTTATACCTTGTTACGTAATGCTACACAACGTTATACGTCATTACGTTATAGTATATAACGTTATACGTTGTTACGTAATGCTACATGACGTTATACGTCTATCACGTAATAGTATATAACGTTATACCTTGTTACGTAATGATACATAACGTTATACGTCGTTATGTTATAATATATAACGTTATACGTTGTTACGTAATGCTATATAACATTATACGGCATTACGTAATAGTATATAACGTTATACGTTGTTACGTAATGCTACACAACGTTATACGTCATTACGTTATAGTATATAACGTTATACGTTGTTACGTAATGCTACATAACGTTATACGTCTATTACGTAATAGTATATAACGTTATACGTTATTACGTAATAGTATATAACGTTATACCTTGTTACGTAATGATACATAACGTTATACGTCGTTATGTTATAATATATAACGTTATACGTTGTTACGTAATGCTATATAACATTATACGGCATTACGTAATAGTATATAACGTTATACGTTGTTACGTAATGCTACATAGCGTTATACGTCGTTACGTTATAGTATATAACGTTATACGTCATAAAGTAAAGGAGTATAGCGTTATACGTAATAACGTAATAGTGAATGACGTTATACGTTGTTACGTAATGCTACATAACATTATACGGCATTACGTAATAGTATATAACGTTATACGTTGTTACGTAATGCTACATAACGTTATACGTCTATTACGTAATAGTATATAACGTTATACGTCATTACGTTATAGTATATAACGTTATACGTTGTTACGTAATGCTACATAACATTATACGGCATTACGTAATAGTATATAACGCTATACGTTGTTACGTTGTGCTACATAACGTTATACGTCATTACGTTATAGTATATAACGTTATACGTCATTAAGTAAAAGAATATAACGTTATACGTAATAACGTAATGCTACAGAACGTTATACGTCATTACGTTATAGTATATAACGTTGTACGTCATTAAGTAAAAGAATTTAACGTTATACGTAATAACGTAATAGTAAATGATGTTATACGTTGTTACGTAATGCTACATTACGTTATACGTCATTACGTTATAGTATATAACGTTATACGCTATTACGTAATAGTATATAACGTTATACGTTGTTACGTGATGCTACATAACGTTATACGTCATTACGTTATAGTATATAACGTTATACGTTGTTACGTAATGCTACATAACGTTATACATCATTACGTAATAGTAAATAACGTTATACGTTGTTACGTAATGAAACATAACGTTATATGTCATTACGTTATAGTATATATCGTTATACGTCATAAAGTAAAAGAGTATAACGTTATACGTAATAACGTAATGCTACAGAACGTTATACGTCATTACGTTATAGTATATAACGTTATACGTCATTAAGTAAAAGAATATAACGTTATACGTAATAACGTAATGCTACAGAACGTTATACGTCATTACGTTATAGTATATAACGTTGTACGTCATTAAGTAAAATAATTTAACGTTATACGTAATAACGTAATAGTAAATGACGTTATACTTTGTTACGTAATGCTACATAACGTTATACGTCTATTACGTAATAGTATATAACGTTATACGTTGTTACGTAATGCTACATAACGTTATACGTCATACGTAATAGTATATAACGTTATACGTTGTGACGTAATGCTACATAACGTTACACGTCATTACGTTATAGTATATATCGTTATACGTCATAAAGTAAAAGAATATAACGTTATACGTAATAACGTAATAGTAAATGACGTTTTACGTTGTTACGTAATGCTACATAACGTTATACGTCTATCACGTAATAGTATATAACGTTATACGTCTATTACGTAATAGTATATAACGTAATACGTTATTACGTATTAGTAAATGACGTTATACGTTGTTACGTAATGATACATAACGTTATACGTCATTATGTTATAATATATAACGTTATACGTTGTTACGAAATGCTACATAACATTATACGGCATTACGTAATAGTATATATCGTTATACGTTGTTACGTAATGCTACATAGCGTTATACGTCTATCACGTAATAGTATATAACGTTATACGTCTATTACGTAATAGTATATAACGTTATACGTTATTACGTATTAGTAAATGACGTTATACGTTGTTACGTAATGATACATAACGTTATACGACATTATGTTATAATATATAACGTTATACGTTGTTACGAAATGCTACATAACATTATACGGCATTACGTAATAGTATATAACGTTATACGTTGTTACGTAATGCTACATAACATTATACGGCATTACGTAATAGTATATATCGTTATACGTTGTTACGTAATGCTACATAGCGTTATACGTCGTTACGTTATAGTATATAACGTTATACGTCATAAAGTAAAGGATTATAACGTTATACGTAATAACGTAATAGTAAATGACGTTATACGTTGTTACGTAATGCTACATAACATTATACGGCATTACGTAATAGTATATAACGTTATACGTGGTTACGTAATGCTACATAACGTTATACGTCTATCACGTAATAGTTTATAACGTTATACGATGTTACATATTGCTACATAACGTTATACGTCATTACGTTATAGTATATAACGTTATACGTCATTAAGTAAAAGAATATAACGTTATACGTAATAACGTAATAGTAAATGACGTTATACTTTGTTACGTAATGCTACATAACGATATACGTCTATTACGTAATAGTATATAACGTTATACGTCATTACGTTATAGTATATAACGTTATACGTTGTTACGTAATGCTACATAACGTTATACATCATTACGTAATAGTATATAACGTTATACGTTGTTACGTAATGCTACATAACGTTATATGTCATTACGTTATAGTATATATCGTTATACGTCATAAAGTAAAAGAGTATAACGTTATACGTAATAACGTAATGCTACAGAACGTTATACGTCATTACGTTATAGTATATAACGTTGTACGTCATAAAGTAAAAGAATATAACGTTATACGGAATAACGTAATAGTAGATGACGTTATACTTTGTTACGTAATGCTACATAACGTTATACGTTATTACGTAATAGTATAAAACGTTATACGTTGTTACGTAATGCTACACAACGTTATACGGAATAACGTAATAGTAGATGACGTTATACTTTGTTACGTAATGCTACATAACGTTATACGTCATTACGTTATAGTATATAACGTTATACGTTGTTACGTAATGCTACATGACGTTATACGTCTATCACGTAATAGTATATAACGTTATACCTTGTTACGTAATGATACATAACGTTATACGTCGTTATGTTATAATATATAACGTTATACGTTGTTACGTAATGCTATATAACATTATACGGCATTACGTAATAGTATATAACGTTATACGTTGTTACGTAATGCTACACAACGTTATACGTCATTACGTTATAGTATATAACGTTATACGTTGTTACGTAATGCTACATAACGTTATACGTCTATTACGTAATAGTATATAACGTTATACGTTATTACGTAATAGTATATAACGTTATACCTTGTTACGTAATGATACATAACGTTATACGTCGTTATGTTATAATATATAACGTTATACGTTGTTACGTAATGCTATATAACATTATACGGCATTACGTAATAGTATATAACGTTATACGTTGTTACGTAATGCTACATAGCGTTATACGTCGTTACGTTATAGTATATAACGTTATACGTCATAAAGTAAAGGAGTATAGCGTTATACGTAATAACGTAATAGTGAATGACGTTATACGTTGTTACGTAATGCTACATAACATTATACGGCATTACGTAATAGTATATAACGTTATACGTTGTTACGTAATGCTACATAACGTTATACGTCTATTACGTAATAGTATATAACGTTATACGTCATTACGTTATAGTATATAACGTTATACGTTGTTACGTAATGCTTCATAACGTTATACATCATTACGTTATAGTATATAACGTTATACGTTGTTACGTAATGCTACATAGCGTTATACGTCGTTACGTTATAGTATATAACGTTATACGTCATAAAGTAAAGGAATATAACCTTATACGTAACAACGTAATAGTAAATGACGTTATTCGTTGTTACGTAATGCTACATAACATTATACGGCATTACGTAATTGTATATATCGTTATACGTTGTTACGTAATGCTACATAACATTATACGGCATTACGTTATAGTATATAACGTTATACGTCATAAAGTAAAGGAATATAACGTTATACGTAATAACGTAATAGTAAATGACGTTATACGTTGCTACGTAATGCTACATAACATTATACGGCATTACGTAATAGTATATAACGTTATACGTGGTTACGTAATGCTACATAACGTTATACGTCTATCACGTAATAGTTTATAACGTTATACGATGTTACGTATTGCTACATAACGTTATACGTCATTACGTTATAGTATATAACGTTATACGTCATTAAGTAAAAGAATATAACGTTATACGTAATAACGTAATAGTAAATGACGTTACACTTTGTTACGTAATGCTACATAACGTTATACGTCTATTACGTAATAGTATATAACGTTATACGTCATTACGTTATAGTATATAACGTTATACGTTGTTACGTAATGCTACATAACGTTATACATCATTACGTAATAGTATATAACGTTATACGTTGTTACGTAATGCTACATAACGTTATATGTCATTACGTTATAGTATATATCGTTATACGTCATAAAGTAAAAGAGTATAACGTTATACGTAATAACGTAATGCTACACAACGTTATACGTCATTACGTTATAGTATATAACGTTGTACGTCATAAAGTAAAAGAATTTAATGTTATACGTAATAACGTAATAGGAAATGACGTTATACGTTGTTACGTAATGCTACATTACATTATACGTCATTACGTTATAGTATATAACGTTATACGTTGTTACGTAATGCTACATAACATTATACGGCATTACGTAATAGTATATAACGGTATACGTTGTTACGTAGTGCTACATAACGTTATACGTCATTACGTTATAGTATATAACGTTATACGTCATTAAGTAAAAGAATATGACGTTATACGTAATAACGTAATGCTACAGAACGTTATACGTCATTACGTTATAGTATATAACGTTGTACGTCATTAAGTAAAAGAATTTAACGTTATACGTAATAACGTAATAGTAAATGATGTTATACGTTGTTACGTAATGCTACATTACGTTATACGTCATTACGTTATAGTATATAACGTTATACGCTATTACGTAATAGTATATAACGTTATACGTTGTTACGTGATGCTACATAACGTTATACGTCATTACGTTATAGTATATAACGTTATACGTTGTTACGTAATGCTACATAACGTTATACATCATTACGTAATAGTAAATAACGTTATACGTTGTTACGTAATGAAACATAACGTTATATGTCATTACGTTATAGTATATATCGTTATACGTCATAAAGTAAAAGAGTATAACGTTATACGTAATAACGTAATGCTACAGAACGTTATACGTCATTACGTTATAGTATATAACGTTGTACGTCATAAAGTAAAAGAATTTAACGTTATACGTAATAACGTAATAGGAAATGACGTTATACGTTGTTACGTAATGCTACATTATGTTATACGTCATTACGTTATAGTATATAACGTTATACGTTGTTACGTAATGCTACATAACATTATACGGCATTACGTAATAGTATATAACGGTATACTTTGTTACGTAATGCTACATAACGTTATACGTCATTACGTTATAGTATATAACGTTATACGTCATTAAGTAAAAGAATATAACGTTATACGTAATAACGTAATGCTACAGAACGTTATACGTCATTACGTTATAGTATATAACGTTGTACGTCATTAAGTAAAATAATTTAACGTTATACGTAATAACGTAATAGTAAATGACGTTATACTTTGTTACGTAATGCTACATAACGTTATACGTCTATTACGTAATAGTATATAACGTTATACGTTGTTACGTAATGCTACATAACGTTATACGTCATACGTAATAGTATATAACGTTATACGTTGTGACGTAATGCTACATAACGTTATACGTCATTACGTTATAGTATATATCGTTATACGTCATAAAGTAAAAGAATATAACGTTATACGTAATAACGTAATAGTAAATGACGTTTTACGTTGTTACGTAATGCTACATAACGTTATACGTCTATCACGTAATAGTATATAACGTTATACGTCTATTACGTAATAGTATATAACGTTATACGTTATTACGTATTAGTAAATGACGTTATACGTTGTTACGTAATGATACATAACGTTATACGTCATTATGTTATAATATATAACGTTATACGTTGTTACGAAATGCTACATAACATTATACGGCATTACGTAATAGTATATATCGTTATACGTTGTTACGTAATGCTACATAGCGTTATACGTCTATCACGTAATAGTATATAACGTTATACGTCTATTACGTAATAGTATATAACGTTATACGTTATTACGTATTAGTAAATGACGTTATACGTTGTTACGTAATGATACATAACGTTATACGACATTATGTTATAATATATAACGTTATACGTTGTTACGAAATGCTACATAACATTATACGGCATTACGTAATAGTATATATCGTTATACGTTGTTACGTAATGCTACATAGCGTTATACGTCGTTACGTTATAGTATATAACGTTATACGTCATAAAGTAAAGGATTATAACGTTATACGTAATAACGTAATAGTAAATGACGTTATACGTTGTTACGTAATGCTACATAACATTATACGGCATTACGTAATAGTATATAACGTTATACGTGGTTACGTAATGCTACATAACGTTATACGTCTATCACGTAATAGTTTATAACGTTATACGATGTTACATATTGCTACATAACGTTATACGTCATTACGTTATAGTATATAACGTTGTACGTCATTAAGTAAAAGAATTTAACGTTATACGTAATAACGTAATAGTAAATCATGTTATACGTTGTTACGTAATGCTACATTACGTTATACGTCATTACGTTATAGTATATAACGTTATACGCTATTACGTAATAGTATATAACGTTATACGTTGTTACGTGATGCTACATAACGTTATACGTCATTACGTTATAGTATATAACGTTATACGTTGTTACGTAATGCTACATAACGTTATACATCATTACGTAATAGTAAATAACGTTATACGTTGTTACGTAATGAAACATAACGTTATATGTCATTACGTTATAGTATATATCGTTATACGTCATAAAGTAAAAGAGTATAACGTTATACGTAATAACGTAATGCTACAGAACGTTATACGTCATTACGTTATAGTATATAACGTTGTACGTCATAAAGTAAAAGAATTTAACGTTATACGTAATAACGTAATAGGAAATGACGTTATACGTTGTTACGTAATGCTACATTATGTTATACGTCATTACGTTATAGTATATAACGTTATACGTTGTTACGTAATGCTACATAACATTATACGGCATTACGTAATAGTATATAACGGTATACGTTGTTACGTAATGCTACATAACGTTATACGTCATTACGTTATAGTATATAACGTTATACGTCATTAAGTAAAAGAATATAACGTTATACGTAATAACGTAATGCTACAGAACGTTATACGTCATTACGTTATAGTATATAACGTTGTACGTCATTAAGTAAAATAATTTAACGTTATACGTAATAACGTAATAGTAAATGACGTTATACTTTGTTACGTAATGCTACATAACGTTATACGTCTATTACGTAATAGTATATAACGTTATACGTTGTTACGTAATGCTACATAACGTTATACGTCATACGTAATAGTATATAACGTTATACGTTGTGACGTAATGCTACATAACGTTATACGTCATTACGTTATAGTATATATCGTTATACGTCATAAAGTAAAAGAATATAACGTTATACGTAATAACGTAATAGTAAATGACGTTTTACGTTGTTACGTAATGCTACATAACGTTATACGTCTATCACGTAATAGTGTATAACGTTATACGTCTATTACGTAATAGTATATAACGTTATACGTAATAACGTAATAGTAAATGACGTTATACTTTGTTACGTAATGCTACATAACGTTATACGTCTATTAGGTAATAGTATATAACGTTATACGTTGTTACGTAATGCTACATAACGTTATACGTCATACGTAATAGTATATAACGTTATACGTTGTGACGTAATGCTACATAACGTTATACGTCATTACGTTATAGTATATATCGTTATACGTCATAAAGTAAAAGAATATAACGTTATACGTAATAACGTAATAGTAAATGACGTTTTACGTTGTTACGTAATGCTACATAACGTTATACGTCTATCACGTAATAGTATATAACGTTATACGTCTATTACGTAATAGTATATAACGTTATACGTTATTACGTATTAGTAAATGACGTTATACGTTGTTACGTAATGATACATAACGTTATACTTCATTATGTTATAATATATAACGTTACACGTTGTTACGAAATGCTACATAACATTATACGGCATTACGTAATAGTATATATCGTTATACGTTGTTACGTAATGCTACATAGCGTTATACGTCTATCACGTAATAGTATATAACGTTATACGTCTATTACGTAATAGTATATAACGTTATACGTTATTACGTATTAGTAAATGACGTTATACGTTGTTACGTAATGATACATAACGTTATACGACATTATGTTATAATATATAACGTTATACGTTGTTACGAAATGCTACATAACATTGTACGGCATTACGTAATAGTATATATCGTTATACGTTGTTACGTAATGCTACATAGCGTTATACGTCGTTACGTTATAGTATATAACGTTATACGTCATAAAGTAAAGGATTATAACGTTATACGTAATAACGTAATAGTAAATGACGTTATACGTTGTTACGTAATGCTACATAACATTATACGGCATTACGTAATAGTATATAACGTTATACGTGGTTACGTAATGCTACATAACGTTATACGTCTATCACGTAATAGTTTATAACGTTATACGATGTTACATATTGCTACATAACGTTATACGTCATTACGTTATAGTATATAACGTTATACGTCATTAAGTAAAAGAATATAACGTTATACGTAATAACGTAATAGTAAATGACGTTATACTTTGTTACGTAATGCTACATAACGATATACGTCTATTACGTAATAGTATATAACGTTATACGTCATTACGTTATAGTATATAACGTTATACGTTGTTACGTAATGCTACATAACGTTATACATCATTACGTAATAGTATATAACGTTATACGTTGTTACGTAATGCTACATAACGTTATATGTCATTACGTTATAGTATATATCGTTATACGTCATAAAGTAAAAGAGTATAACGTTATACGTAATAACGTAATGCTACAGAACGTTATACGTCATTACGTTATAGTATATAACGTTGTACGTCATAAAGTAAAAGAATATAACGTTATACGGAATAACGTAATAGTAGATGACGTTATACTTTGTTACGTAATGCTACATAACGTTATACGTTATTACGTAATAGTATAAAACGTTATACGTTGTTACGTAATGCTACACAACGTTATACGTCATTATGTTATAGTATATAACGTTATACCTTGTTACGTAATGCTACACAACGTTATACGTCATTACGTTATAGTATATAACGTTATACGTTGTTACGTAATGCTACATGACGTTATACGTCCATCACGTAATAGTATATAACGTTATACCTTGTTACGTAATGATACACAACGTTATACGTCATTACGTTATAGTATATAACGTTATACGTTGTTACGTAATGCTACATGACGTTATACGTCCATCACGTAATAGTATATAACGTTATACCTTGTTACGTAATGATACATAACGTTATACGTCGTTATGTTATAATATATAACGTTATACGTTGTTACGTAATGCTATATAACATTATACGGCATTACGTAATAGTATATAACGTTATACGTTGTTACGTAATGCTACACAACGTTATACGTCGTTACGTTATAGTATATAACGTTATACGTCATAAAGTAAAGGAGTATAGCGTTATACGTAATAACGTAATAGTGAATGACGTTATACGTTGTTACGTAATGCTACATAACATTATACGGCATTACGTAATAGTATATAACGTTATACGTTGTTACGTAATGCTACATAACGTTATACGTCTATCACGTAATAGTATATAACGTTATACGTCTATTACGTAATAGTATGTAACGTTATACGCTATTACGTAATAGTAAATGACGTTATACGTTGTTACGTAATGATACATAACGTTATACGTCATTATGTTATAATATATAACGATATACGTTGTTACGTAATGCTACATAACGTTATACGTCATTACGTTATAGTATATAACGTTATACGTTGTTACGTAATGCTACATAACATTATACGGCATTACGTAATAGTATATATCGTTATACGTTGTTACGTAATGCTACATAGCGTTATACGTCGTTACGTTATAGTATATAACGTTATACGTCATAAGGTAAAGGAATATAACGTTATACGTAACAACGTAATAGTAAATGACGTTATTCGTTGTTACGTAATGCTACATAACATTATACGGCATTACGTAATAGTATATAACGTTATACGCTATTACGTAATAGTATATAACGTTATACGTTGTTACGTGATGCTACATAACGTTATACGTCATTACGTTATAGTATATAACGTTATACGTTGTTACGCAATGCTACATAACGTTATACATCATTACGTAATAGTAAATAACGTTATACGTTGTTACGTAATGAAACATAACGTTATATGTCATTACGTTATAGCATATATCGTTATACGTCATAAAGTAAAAGAGTATAACGTTATACGTAATAACGTAATGCTACAGAACGTTATACGTCATTACGTTATAGTATATAACGTTGTACGTCATTAAGTAAAAGAATTTAACGTTATACGTAATAACGTAATAGGAAATGACGTTATAGGTTGTTACGTAATGCTACATTACGTTATACGTCATTACGTTATAGTATATAACGTTATACGTTGTTACGTAATGCTACATAACATTATACGGCATTACGTAATAGTATATAACGGTATACGTTGTTACGTAATGCTACATAACGTTATACGTCATTACGTTATAGTATATAACGTTATACGTCATTAAGTAAAAGGATATAACGTTATACGTAATAACGTAATGCTACAGAACGTTATACGTCATTACGTTATAGTATATAACGTTGTACGTCATTAAGTAAAAGAATTTAACGTTATACGTAATAACGTAATAGTAAATGACGTTATACTTTGTTACGTAATGCTACATAACATTATACGGCATTACGTAATAGTATATAACGGTATAAGTTGTTACGTAATGCTACATAACGTTATACGTCATTACGTTATAGTATATAACGTTATACGTCATTAAGTAAATAAATATAACGTTATACGTAATAACGTAATGCTACAGAACGTTATACGTCATTACGTTATAGTATATAACGTTGTACGTCATTAAGTAAAAGAATTTAACGTTATACGTAATAACGTAATAGTAAATGACGTTATACTTTGTTACGTAATGCTACATAACGTTATACGTCTATTACGTAATAGTATATAACGTTATACGTTGTTACGTAATGCTACATAACGTTATACGTCATTACGTAATAGTATATAACGTTATACGTTGTGACGTAATGCTACATAACGTTATACGTCATTACGTAATAGTATATAACGTTATACGTTGTTACGAAATGCTACATAACGTTATACGTCATTACGTAATAGTATATAACGTTATACGTTGTTACGTAATGCTACACAACGTTATACGTCATTACGTTATAGTATATAACGTTATACATTGTTACGTAATGCTACACAACGTTATACGTCATTACGTTATAGTATATAGCGTTATACGTTGTTACGTAATGCTACATAACGTTATACGTCTATCACGTAATAGTATATAACGTTATACGTTATTACGTAATAGTAAATGACGTTATACGTTGTTACGTAATACTACATAACGTTATACGTCATTACGTTATAGTATATAACGTTATACGCTATTACGTTATAGTATATATCGTTATACGTTGTTACATAATGCTACATAACGTTATACGTCATTACGTTATAGTATATAACGTTATACGTTGTTACGTAATGCTACATAACGTTATACATCAATACGTAATAGTATATAACGTCATACGTTGTTACGTAATTCTACATAACGTTATACGTCATTACGTTATAGTATATATCGTTATACGTCATAAAGTAAAAGAGTATAACGTTATACGTAATAACGTAATAGTAGATGACGTTATACTTTGTTACGTAATGCTACATAACGTTATACGTTATTACGTAATAGTATATAACGTTATACGTTGATGCGTAATGCTACATAACGTTATACGTCATTACGTTATAGTATATAACGTTATACGTTGTTACGTAATGCTACATAACGTTATACGTCATTACGTAATAGTATATAACGTTATACGTTGTTACGTAATGCTACATAACGTTATACGTCATTAAGTAAAAGAATATAACGTTATACGTAATAACGTAATAGTAGATGACGTTATACGTTGTTACGTAATGATACATTACGTTATACGTCATTACGTTATAGTAGATAACGTTATACGTTGTTACGTTATTCTACATAACATTATACGGCATTACGTAATAGTATATAACGGTATACGTTGTTACGTAATGCTACATAACGTTATACGTCATTACGTTATAGTATATAACGTTATACGTCATTAAGTAAAAGAATATAACGTTATACGTAATAACGTAATAGTAAATGACGTTATACTTTGTTACGTAATGCTACATAACGTTATACGTCTATTACGTAATAGTATATAACGTTATACGTCATTACGTTATAGTATATAACGTTATACGTTGTTACGTAATGCTTCATAACGTTATACATCATTACGTAATAGTATATAACGTTATACGTTGTTACGTAATGCTACATAACGTTATATGTCATTACGTTATAGTATATATCGTTATACGTCATAAAGTAAAAGAGTATAACGTTATACGTAATAACGTAATGCTACAGAACGTTATACGTCATTACGTTATAGTATATAACGTTGTACGTCATTAAGTAAAAGAATTTAATGTTATACGTAATAACGTAATAGGAAATGACGTTATACGTTGTTACGTAATGCTACATTACATTATACGTCATTACGTTATAGTATATAACGTTATACGTTGTTACGTAATGCTACATAACATTATACGGCATTACGTAATAGTATATAACGGTATACGTTGTTACGTAGTGCTACATAACGTTATACGTCATTACGTTATAGTATATAACGTTATACGTCATTAAGTAAAAGAATATAACGTTATACGTAATAACGTAATGCTACAGAACGTTATACGTCATTACGTTATAGTATATAACGTTGTACGTCATTAAGTAAAAGAATTTAACGTTATACGTAATAACGTAATAGTAAATGATGTTATACGTTGTTACGTAATGCTACATTACGTTATACGTCATTACGTTATAGTATATAACGTTATACGCTATTACGTAATAGTATATAACGTTATACGTTGTTACGTGATGCTACATAACGTTATACGTCATTACGTTATAGTATATAACGTTATATGTTGTTACGTAATGCTACATAACGTTATACATCATTACGTAATAGTAAATAACGTTATACGTTGTTACGTAATGAAACATAACGTTATATGTCATTACGTTATAGCATATATCGTTATACGTCATAAAGTAAAAGAGTATAACGTTATACGTAATAACGTAATGCTACAGAACGTTATACGTCATTACGTTATAGTATATAACGTTGTACGTCATTAAGTAAAAGAATTTAACGTTATACGTAATAACGTAATAGGAAATGACGTTATAGGTTGTTACGTAATGCTACATTACGTTATACGTCATTACGTTATAGTATATAAAGTTATACGTTGTTACGTAATGCTACATAACATTATACGGCATTACGTAATAGTATATAACGGTATACGTTGTTACGTAATGCTACATAACGTTATACGTCATTACGTTATAGTATATAACGTTATACGTTGTTACGTAATGCTACATAACATTATACGGCATTACGTAATAGTATATATCGTTATACGTTGTTACGTAATGCTACATAGCGTTATACGTCGTTACGTTATAGTATATAACGTTATACGTCATTAAGTAAAAGAATATAACGTTATACACGTTATAGTATATAACGTTATACGCTATTACGTTATAGTATATAACGTTATACGTTGTTACATAATGCTACATAACGTTATACGTCATTACGTTATAGTATATAACGTTATACGTTGTTACGTAATGCTACATAACGTTATACATCATTACGTAATAGTATATAACGTTATACGTTGTTACGTAATGCTACATAACGTTATATGTCATTACGTTATAGTATATATCGTTATACGTCATAAAGTAAAAGAGTATAACGTTATACGAAATAACGTAATGCTACAGAACGTTATACGTCATTACCTTATAGTATATAACGTTGTACGTCATTAAGTAAAAGAATTTAATGTTATATGTAATAACGTAATAGTAAATGACGTTATACGTTGTTACGTAATGCTACATTACGTTATACGTCATTACGTGATGGTATATAACGTTATACGTTGTTACGTAATGCTACATAGCGTTATACGTCATTACGTTATAGTATATAACGTTATACGTCATTAAGTATAAGAATATAACGTTATACGCAATAACGTAATAGTAAATGACGTTATTCGTTGTTACGTAATGCTACAATACGTTATACGTCATTACGTTATAGTATATAACGTTATACGTTATTACGTAGTAGTTTATAACGTTAGACATTGTTACGTATTGCTACATAACGTTATACGCCATTACGTTATAGTATATATCGTTATACGTCATAAAGTAAAAGAATATAACGTTATACGGAATAACGTAATAGTAGATGACGTTATACTTTGTTACGCAATGCTACATAACGTTATACGTCTATCACGTAATAGTATATAACGTTATACGTTGTTACGAAATGCTACATAACGTTATACGTCATTACGTAATAGTATATAACGTTATACGTTGTTACGTAATGCTACACAACGTTATACGTCATTACGTTATAGTATATAACGTTATACATTGTTACGTAATGCTACACAACGTTATACGTCATTACGTTATAGTATATAACGTTATACGTTGTTACGTAATGCTACACGACGTTATACGTCTATCACGTAATAGTATATAACGTTATACCTTGTTACGTAATGATACATAACGTTATACGTCGTTATGTTATATTATATAACGTTATACGTTGTTACGTAATGCTATATAACATTATACGGCATTACGTAATAGTATATAACGTTATACGTTGTTACGTAATGCTACACAACGTTATACGTCATTACGTTATAGTATATAACGTTATACGTTGTTACGTAATGCTACATAACGTTATATGTCATTACGTTATAGTATATATCGTTATACGTCATAAAGTAAAAGAGTATAACGTTATACGAAATAACGTAATGCTACAGAACGTTATACGTCATTACCTTATAGTATATAACGTTGTACGTCATTAAGTAAAAGAATTTAATGTTATACGTAATAACGTAATAGTAAATGACGTTATACGTTGTTACGTAATGCTACATTACGTTATACGTCATTACGTGATAGTATATAACGTTATACGTTGTTACGTAATGCTACATAGCGTTGTACGTCATTACGTTATAGTATATAACGTTATACGTCATTAAGTATAAGAATATAACGTTATACGTAATAACGTAATAGTAAATGACGTTATTCGTTGTTACGTAATGCTACAATACGTTATACGTCATTACGTTACAGTATATAACGTTATACGTTATTACGTAGTATTATATAACGTTAAATATTGTTACGTATTGCTACATAACGTTATACGCCATTACGTTATAGTATATATCGTTATACGTCATAAAGTAAACGTATATAACGTTATACGGAATAACGTAATAGTAGATGACGTTATACTTTGTTACGTAATGCTACATAATGTTATACGTCTATCACGTAATAGTATATAACGTTATACGTTGTTACGAAATGCTACATAACGTTATACGTCATTACGTAATAGTATATAACGTTATACGTTGTTACGTAATGCTATATAACATTATACGGCATTACGTAATAGTATATAACGTTATACGTTGTTACGTAATGCTACACAACGTTATACGTCATTACGTTATAGTATATAACGTTATACGTTGTTACGTAATGCTACATAACGTTATACGTCTATTACGTAATAGTATATAACGTTATACGTTATTACGTAATAGTATATAACGTTATACCATGTTACGTAATGATACATAACGTTATACGTCATTATGTTATAATATATAACGATATACGTTGTTACGTAATGCTACATAACGTTATACGTCATTACGTTATAGTATATAACGTTATACGTTGTTACGTAATGCTACATAACATTATACGGCATTACGTAATAGTATATATCGTTATACGTTGTTACGTAATGCTACATAACATTATACGGCATTACGTTATAGTATATAACGTTATACGTCATAAAGTAAAGGAATATAACGTTATACGTAATAACGTAATAGTAAATGACGTTATACGTTGTTACGTAATGCTACATAACATTATACGGCATTACGTAATAGTATATAACGTTATACGTGGTTACGTAATGCTACATAACGTTATACGTCTATCACGTAATAGTTTATAACGTTATACGATGTTACGTATTGCTACATAACGTTATACGTCATTACGTTATAGTATATAACGTTATACGTCATTAAGTAAAAGAATATAACGTTATACGTAATAACGTAATAGTAAATGACGTTATACTTTGTTACGTAATGCTACATAACGTTATACGTCTATTACGTAATAGTATATAACGTTATACGTCATTACGTTATAGTATATAACGTTATACGTTGTTACGTAATGCTACATAACGTTATACATCATTACGTAATAGTATATAACGTTATACGTTGTTACGTAATGCTACATAACGTTATATGTCATTACGTTATAGTATATATCGTTATACGTCATAAAGTAAAAGAGCATAACGTTATACGTAATAACGTAATGCTACAGAACGTTATACGTCATTACGTTATAGTATATAACGTTGTACGTCATTAAGTAAAAGAATTTAATGTTATACGTAATAACGTAATAGGAAATGACGTTATACGTTGTTACGTAATGCTACATTACATTATACGTCATTACGTTATAGTATATAACGTTATACGTTGTTACGTAATGCTACATAACATTATACGGCATTACGTAATAGTATATAACGGTATACGTTGTTACGTAGTGCTACATAACGTTATACGTCATTACGTTATAGTATATAACGTTATACGTCATTAAGTAAAAGAATATAACGTTATACGTAATAACGTAATGCTACAGAACGTTATACGTCATTACGTTATAGTATATAACGTTGTACGTCATTAAGTAAAAGAATTTAACGTTATACGTAATAACGTAATAGTAAATGATGTTATACGTTGTTACGTAATGCTACATTACGTTATACGTCATTACGTTATAGTATATAACGTTATACGCTATTACGTAATAGTATATAACGTTATACGTTGTTACGTGATGCTACATAACGTTATACGTCATTACGTTATAGTATATAACGTTATACGTTGTTACGTAATGCTACATAACGTTATACATCATTACGTAATAGTAAATAACGTTATACGTTGTTACGTAATGAAACATAACGTTATATGTCATTACGTTATAGTATATATCGTTATACGTCATAAAGTAAAAGAGTATAACGTTATACGTAATAACGTAATGCTACAGAACGTTATACGTCATTACGTTATAGTATATAACGTTGTACGTCATAAAGTAAAAGAATTTAACGTTATACGTAATAACGTAATAGGAAATGACGTTATACGTTGTTACGTAATGCTACATTATGTTGTACGTCATTACGTTATAGTATATAACGTTATACGTTGTTACGTAATGCTACATAACATTATACGGCATTACGTAATAGTATATAACGGTATACGTTGTTACGTAATGCTACATAACGTTATACGTCATTACGTTATAGTATATAACGTTATACGTCATTAAGTAAAAGAATATAACGTTATACGTAATAACGTAATGCTACAGAACGTTATACGTCATTACGTTATAGTATATAACGTTGTACGTCATTAAGTAAAATAATTTAACGTTATACGTAATAACGTAATAGTAAATGACGTTATACTTTGTTACGTAATGCTACATAACGTTATACGTCATTATGTTATAATATATAACGTTATACGTTGTTACGAAATGCTACATAACATTATACGGCATTACGTAATAGTATATATCGTTATACGTTGTTACGTAATGCTACATAGCGTTATAGGTCTATCACGTAATAGTATATAACGTTATACGTCTATTACGTAATAGTATATAACGTTATACGTTATTACGTATTAGTAAATGACGTTATACGTTGTTACGTAATGATACATAACGTTATACGACATTATGTTATAATATATAACGTTATACGTTGTTACGAAATGCTACATAACATTATACGGCATTACGTAATAGGATATATCGTTATACGTTGTTACGTAATGCTACATAGCGTTATACGTCGTTACGTTATAGTATATAACGTTATACGGCATAAAGTAAAGGATTATAACGTTATACGTAATAACGTAATAGTCAATGACGTTATACGTTGTTACGTAATGCTACATAACATTATACGGCATTACGTAATAGTATATAACGTTATACGTGGTTACGTAATGCTACATAACGTTATACGTCTATCACGTAATAGTTTATAACGTTATACGATGTTACATATTGCTACATAACGTTATACGTCATTACGTTATAGTATATAACGTTATACGTCATTAAGTAAAAGAATATAACGTTATACGTAATAACGTAATGGTAAATGACGTTATACTTTGTTACGTAATGCTACATAACGATATACGTCTATTACGTAACAGTATATAACGTTATACGTCATTACGTTATAGTATATAACGTTATACGTTGTTACGTAATGCTACATAACGTTATACATCATTACGTAATAGTATATAACGTTATACGTTGTTACGTAATGCTACATAACGTTATATGTCATTACGTTATAGTATATATCGTTATACGTCATAAAGTAAAAGAGTATAACGTTATACGTAATAACGTAATGCTACAGAACGTTATACGTCATTACGTTATAGTATATAACGTTGTACGTCATAAAGTAAAAGAATATAACGTTATACGGAATAACGTAATAGTAGATGACGTTATACTTTGTTACGTAATGCTACATAACGTTATACGTTATTACGTAATAGTATAAAACGTCATACGTTGTTACGTAATGCTACACAACGTTATACGTCATTATGTTATAGTATATAACGTTATACCTTGTTACGTAATGCTACACAACGTTATACGTCATTACGTTATAGTATATAACGTTATACGTTGTTACGTAATGCTACATGACGTTATACGTCTATCACGTAATAGTATATAACGTTATACCTTGTTACGTAATGATACATAACGTTATACGTCGTTATGTTATAATATATAACGTTATACGTTGTTACGTAATGCTATATAACATTATACGGCATTACGTAATAGTATATAACGTTATACGTTGTTACGTAATGCTACACAACGTTATACGTCATTACGTTATAGTATATAACGTTATACGTTGTTACGTAATGCTACATAACGTTATACGTCTATTACGTAATAGTATATAACGTTATACGTTATTACGTAATAGTATATAACGTTATACCTTGTTACGTAATGATACATAACGTTATACGTCGTTATGTTATAATATATAACGTTATACGTTGTTACGTAATGCTATATAACATTATGCGGCATTACGTAATAGTATATAACGTTATACGTTGTTACGTAATGCTACATAGCGTTATACGTCGTTACGTTATAGTATATAACGTTATACGTCATAAAGTAAAGGAGTATAGCGTTATACGTAATAACGTAATAGTGAATGACGTTATACGTTGTTACGTAATGCTACATAACATTATACGGCATTACGTAATAGTATATAACGTTATACGTTGTTACGTAATGCTACATAACGTTATACGTCTATCACGTAATAGTATATAACGTTATACGTCTATTACGTAATAGTATATAACGTTATACGCTATTACGTAATAGTAAATGACGTTATACGTTGTTACGTAATGATACATAACGTTATACGTCATTATGTTATAATATATAACGATATACGTTGTTACGTAATGCTACATAACGTTATACGTCATTACGTTATAGTATATAACGTTATACGTTGTTACGTAATGCTACATAACATTATACGGCATTACGTAATAGTATATATCGTTATACGTTGTTACGTAATGCTACATAGCGTTATACGTCGTTACGTTATAGTATATAACGTTATACGTCATAAAGTAAAGGAATATAACGTTATACGTAACAACGTAATAGTAAATGACGTTATTCGTTGTTACGTAATGCTACATAACATTATACGGCATTACGTAATAGTATATAACGTTATACGCTATTACGTAATAGTACGAGGGTGATTCAAATGTAAACGAGACTTTATTTTCTGAGCGCGTAAATTTAAAGGGAGCGAGCGGACGCTTCTAGTGTGCATTGGTTGGGATGTCAGGAGTGGGGAGAGCAGGCCGTTGTCCAGTTCAGACACGTTTGGCGGTAGTATTCAAGATGTCAGAGCAACAAGTACACCTCTCAGTTGCGCAACGCATTATTATTAAATTTCTCACACATGAAGGCGTCAAACCAATAGAAATTCTGCAAAGATTGACTGCACAGTTCGGGGATCAGACACTGTCAAGGGCTCGCGTGTTTGCCTGGCATAAGAAGTTCAAGGAAGGACGTGAACTGGTTGAAAATGTGGAACATGATCGTCGTCCTCGAACCAGCATTACGGAGGAGAACATTCGCACGTTTTTTTCGACCGGCGTGGCGTTTTGCACATTGATTTTTTGCATGAGCGTCGCACAATAAATGCTGCTTATTACTGTGAGCTTTTGAGGGAGGCAAAGGTTGCTTATCGTTCGAAAAGGCGTAACCAACCGATTCGAGACGTCATTCTCCTCCACGACAACGCCAGGCCTCATACAGCAGCTCTAACCTGCACAACATTAGAGGAAATAAGGTGGACTCCACTTGATCATCCTCCCTACAGTCCTGAATCGCTTAAAGAAGCACTAGGAGGACAACGATTCCAAGACGACGCGGCGGTGGAGGCCTTTGTGCGCAATTGGCTTCTGACACAGCACTCTTCTTTTTACGATGCTGGGATCAAAAATCTCCCAATCCGCTGGGAAAAATGCATTTCCAAAGCAGGAGACTATGTTGAAAAATAATATGTGCTTGGCTATGTTATTTCACTGAATAAAATTATTTTAAAAATAAAGTCTCGTTTATATTCGAGTCACCCTCGTATATAACGTTATACGTTGTTACGTGATGCTACATAACGTTATACGTCATTACGTTATAGTATATAACGTTATACGTCATTAAGTAAAAGAATATAACGTTATACGTAATAACGTAATGCTACAGAACGTTATACGTCATTACGTTATAGTATATAACGTTGTACGTCATTAAGTAAAAGAATTTAACGTTATACGTAATAACGTAATAGGAAATGACGTTATAGGTTGTTACGTAATGCTACATTACGTTATACGTCATTACGTTATAGTATATAACGTTATACGTTGTTACGTAATGCTACATAACATTATACGGCATTACGTAATAGTATATAACGGTATACGTTGTTACGTAATGCTACATAACGTTATACGTCATTACGTTATAGTATATAACGTTATACGTCATTAAGTAAAAGGATATAACGTTATACGTAATAACGTAATGCTACAGAACGTTATACGTCATTACGTTATAGTATATAACGTTGTACGTCATTAAGTAAAAGAATTTAACGTTATACGTAATAACGTAATAGTAAATGACGTTATACTTTGTTACGTAATGCTACATAACATTATACGGCATTACGTAATAGTATATAACGGTATAAGTTGTTACGTAATGCTACATAACGTTATACGTCATTACGTTATAGTATATAACGTTATACGTCATTAAGTAAAAGAATATAACGTTATACGTAATAACGTAATGCTACAGAACGTTATACGTCATTACGTTATAGTATATAACGTTGTACGTCATTAAGTAAAAGAATTTAACGTTATACGTAATAACGTAATAGTAAATGACGTTATACTTTGTTACGTAATGCTACATAACGTTATACGTCTATTACGTAATAGTATATAACGTTATACGTTGTTACGTAATGCTACATAACGTTATACGTCATTACGTAATAGTATATAACGTTATACGTTGTGACGTAATGCTACATAACGTTATACGTCATTACGTAATAGTATATAACGTTATACGTTTTTACGAAATGCTACATAACGTTATACGTCATTACGTAATAGTATATAACGTTATACGTTGTTACGTAATGCTACACAACGTTATACGTCATTACGTTATAGTATATAACGTTATACATTGTTACGTAATGCTACACAACGTTATACGTCATTACGTTATAGTATATAGCGTTATACGTTGTTACGTAATGCTACATAACGTTATACGTCTATCACGTAATAGTATATAACGTTATACGTTATTACGTAATAGTAAATGACGTTATACGTTGTTACGTAATACTACATAACGTTATACGTCATTACGTTATAGTATATAACGTTATACGCTATTACGTTATAGTATATATCGTTATACGTTGTTACGTAATGCTACATAACGTTATACGTCATTAAGTAAAAGAATATAACGTTATACGTAATAACGTAATAGTAGATGACGTTATACGTTGTTACGTAATGATACATTACGTTATACGTCATTACGTTATAGTAGATAACGTTATACGTTGTTACGTTATTCTACATAACATTATACGGCATTACGTAATAGTATATAACGGTATACGTTGTTACGTAATGCTACATAACGTTATACGTCATTACGTTATAGTATATAACGTTATACGTCATTAAGTAAAAGAATATAACGTTATACGTAATAACGTAATAGTAAATGACGTTATACTTTGTTACGTAATGCTACATAACGTTATACGTCTATTACGTAATAGTATATAACGTTATACGTCATTACGTTATAGTATATAACGTTATACGTTGTTACGTAATGCTTCATAACGTTATACATCATTACGTAATAGTATATAACGTTATACGTTGTTACGTAATGCTACATAACGTTATATGTCATTACGTTATAGTATATATCGTTATACGTCATAAAGTAAAAGAGTATAACGTTATACGTAATAACGTAATGCTACAGAACGTTATACGTCATTACGTTATAGTATATAACGTTGTACGTCATTAAGTAAAAGAATTTAATGTTATACGTAATAACGTAATAGGAAATGACGTTATACGTTGTTACGTAATGCTACATTACATTATACGTCATTACGTTATAGTATATAACGTTATACGTTGTTACGTAATGCTACATAACATTATACGGCATTACGTAATAGTATATAACGGTATACGTTGTTACGTAGTGCTACATAACGTTATACGTCATTACGTTATAGTATATAACGTTATACGTCATTAAGTAAAAGAATATAACGTTATACGTAATAACGTAATGCTACAGAACGTTATACGTCATTACGTTATAGTATATAACGTTGTACGTCATTAAGTAAAAGAATTTAACGTTATACGTAATAACGTAATAGTAAATGATGTTATACGTTGTTACGTAATGCAACATTACGTTATACGTCATTACGTTATAGTATATAACGTTATACGCTATTACGTAATAGTATATAACGTTATACGTTGTTACGTGATGCTACATAACGTTATACGTCATTACGTTATAGTATATAAAGTTATACGTTGTTACGTAATGCTACATAACATTATACGGCATTACGTAATAGTATATAACGTTATACGTTGTTACGTAATGCTACATAACGTTATACGTCATTACGTTATAGTATATAACGTTATACGTTGTTACGTAATGCTACATAACGTTATACATCATTACGTAATAGTAAATAACGTTATACGTTGTTACGTAATGAAACATAACGTTATATGTCATTACGTTATAGCATATATCGTTATACGTCATAAAGTAAAAGAGTATACGTAATAACGTAATGCTACAGAACGTTATACGTCATTACGTTATAGTATATAACGTTGTACGTCATTAAGTAAAAGAATTTAACGTTATACGTAATAACGTAATAGGAAATGACGTTATAGGTTGTTACGTAATGCTACATTACGTTATACGTCATTACGTTATAGTATATAAAGTTATACGTTGTTACGTAATGCTACATAACATTATACGGCATTACGTAATAGTATATAACGGTATACGTTGTTACGTAATGCTACATAACGTTATACGTCATTACGTTATAGTATATAACGTTATACGTCATTAAGTAATAGGATATTACGTTATACGTAATAACGTAATGCTACAGAACGTTATACGTCATTACGTTATAGTATATAACGTTGTACGTCATTAAGTAAAAGAATTTAACGTTATACGTAATAACGTAATAGTAAATGACGTTATACTTTGTTACGTAATGCTACATAACGTTATACGTCTATTACGTAATAGTATATAACGTTATACGTTGTTACGTAATGCTACATAACGTTATACGTCTATCACGTAATAGTATATAACGTTATACGTCTATTACGTAATAGTATATAACGTTATACGTTATTACGTATTAGTAAATGACGTTATACGTTGTTACGTAATGATACATAACGTTATACGTCATTATGTTATAATATATAACGTTATACGTTGTTACGAAATGCTACATAACGTTATACGTCATTACGTAATAGTATATAACGTTATACGTTGTTACGTAATGCTACACAACGTTATACGTCATTACGTTATAGTATATAACGTTATACATTGTTACGTAATGCTACACAACGTTATACGTCATTACGTTATAGTATATAGCGTTATACGTTGTTACGTAATGCTACATAACGTTATACGTCTATCACGCAATAGTATATAACGTTATACGTTATTACGTAATAGTAAATGACGTTATACGTTGTTACGTAATGCTACATAACGTTATACGTCATTACGTTATAGTATATAACGTTATACGCTATTACGTTATAGTATATATCGTTATACGTTGTTACATAATGCTACATAACGTTATACGTCATTACGTTATAGTATATAACGTTATACGTTGTTACGTAATGCTACATAACGTTATACATCAATACGTAATAGTATATAACGTTATACGTTGTTACGTAATTCTACATAACGTTATACGTCATTACGTTATAGTATATATCGTTATACGTCATAAAGTAAAAGAGTAAAACGTTATACGTAATAACGTAATAGTAGATGACGTTATACTTTGTTACATAATGCTACATAACGTTATACGTTATTACGTAATAGTATATAACGTTATACGTTGATGCGTAATGCTTCATAACGTTATACGTCATTACGTTATAGTATATAACGTTATACGTTGTTACGTAATGCTACATAACGTTATACATCATTACGTAATAGTATATAACGTTATACGTTGTTACGTAATGCTACATAACGTTATATGTCATTACGTTATAGTATATATCGTTATACGTCATAAAGTAAAAGAGTATAACGTTATACGTAATAACGTAATGCTACAGAACGTTATACGTCATTACGTTATAGTATATAACGTTATACATTGTTACGTAATGCTACACAACGTTATACGTCATTACGTTATAGTATATAGCGTTATACGTTGTTACGTAATGCTACATAACGTTATACGTCTATCACGCAATAGTATATAACGTTATACGTTATTACGTAATAGTAAATGACGTTATACGTTGTTACGTAATGCTACATAACGTTATACGTCATTACGTTATAGTATATAACGTTATACGCTATTACGTTATAGTATATATCGTTATACGTTGTTACATAATGCTACATAACGTTATACGTCATTACGTTATAGTATATAACGTTATACGTTGTTACGTAATGCTACATAACGTTATACATCAATACGTAATAGTATATAACGTTATACGTTGTTACGTAATTCTACATAACGTTATACGTCATTACGTTATAGTATATATCGTTATACGTCATAAAGTAAAAGAGTAAAACGTTATACGTAATAACGTAATAGTAGATGACGTTATACTTTGTTACATAATGCTACATAACGTTATACGTTATTACGTAATAGTATATAACGTTATACGTTGATGCGTAATGCTACATAACGTTATACGTCATTACGTTATAGTATATAACGTTATACGTTGTTACGTAATGCTACATAACGTTATACGTCATTAAGTTATAGTATATATCGTTATACGTCATAAAGTAAAAGAATATAACGTTATACGTAATAACGTAATAGCAGATGACGTTATACGTTGTTACGTAATGATACATAACGTTATACGTCATTATGTTATAATATATAACGTTATACGTTGTTACGTAATGCTATATAACATTATACGGCATTACGTAATAGTATATAACGTTATACGTTGTTATGTTATAATATATAACGTTATACGTTGTTACGTAATGCTATATAACATTATACGGCATTACGTAATATTATATAACGTTATACGTTGTTACGTAATGCTACATAACATTATACGGCATTACGTAATAGTATATATCGTTATACGTTGTTACGTAATGCTACATAGCGTTATACGACGTTACGTTATAGTATATAACGTTATACGTCATTAAGTAAAAGAATATAACGTTAAACGTAATAACGTAATAGTAAATGACGTTTTACGTTGTTACGTAATGCTACATAACGTTATACGTCTATCACGTAATAGTATATAACGTTATACGTCTATTACGTAATAGTATATAACGTTATACGTTATTACGTAATAGTAAATGACGTTATACGTTGTTACGTAATGATACATAACGTTATACGTCATTATGTTATAATATATAACGATATACGTTGTTACGTAATGCTACATAACGTTATACGTCTATCACGTAATAGTATATAACGTTATACGTCTATTACGTAATAGTATATAACGTTATACGTTATTACGTAATAGTAAATGACGTTATACGTTGTTACGTAATGATACACAACGTTATACGTCATTACGTTATAGTATATAACGTTATACGTTGTTACGTAATGCTACATAACGTTATACGTCTATTACGTAATAGTATATAACGTTATACGTTATTACGTAATAGTAAATGACGTTATACGTTGTTACGTAATGCTACATAACATTATACGGCATTACGTAATAGTATATAACGTTATACGTCTATTACGTAATAGTATATAACGTTATACGTTATTACGTAATAGTAAATGACGTTATACGTTGTTACGTAATGATACATAACGTTATACGCCATTACGTTATAGTATATATCGTTATACGTCATAAAGTAAACGTATATAACGTTATACGGAATAACGTAATAGTAGATGACGTTATACTTTGTTACGTAATGCTACATAATGTTATACGTCTATCACGTAATAGTATATAACGTTATACGTTGTTACGAAATGCTACATAACGTTATACGTCATTACGTAATAGTATATAACGTTATACGTTGTTACGTAATGCTATATAACATTATACGGCATTACGTAATAGTATATAACGTTATACGTTGTTACGTAATGCTACACAACGTTATACGTCATTACGTTATAGTATATAACGTTATACGTTGTTACGTAATGCTACATAACGTTATACGTCTATTACGTAATAGTATATAACGTTATACGTTATTACGTAATAGTATATAACGTTATACCATGTTACGTAATGATACATAACGTTATACGTCATTATGTTATAATATATAACGATATACGTTGTTACGTAATGCTACATAACGTTATACGTCATTACGTTATAGTATATAACGTTATACGTTGTTACGTAATGCTACATAACATTATACGGCATTACGTAATAGTATATATCGTTATACGTTGTTACGTAATGCTACATAACATTATACGGCATTACGTTATAGTATATAACGTTATACGTCATAAAGTAAAGGAATATAACGTTATACGTAATAACGTAATAGTAAATGACGTTATACGTTGTTACGTAATGCTACATAACATTATACGGCATTACGTAATAGTATATAACGTTATACGTGGTTACGTAATGCTACATAACGTTATACGTCTATCACGTAATAGTTTATAACGTTATACGATGTTACGTATTGCTACATAACGTTATACGTCATTACGTTATAGTATATAACGTTATACGTCATTAAGTAAAAGAATATAACGTTATACGTAATAACGTAATAGTAAATGACGTTATACTTTGTTTCGTAATGCTACATAACGTTATACGTCTATTACGTAATAGTATATAACGTTATACGTCATTACGTTATAGTATATAACGTTATACGTTGTTACGTAATGCTACATAACGTTATACATCATTACGTAATAGTATATAACGTTATACGTTGTTACGTAATGCTACATAACGTTATATGTCATTACGTTATAGTATATATCGTTATACGTCATAAAGTAAAAGAGTATAACGTTATACGTAATAACGTAATGCTACAGAACGTTATACGTCATTACGTTATAGTATATAACGTTGTACGTCATTAAGTAAAAGAATTTAATGTTATACGTAATAACGTAATAGGAAATGACGTTATACGTTGTTACGTAATGCTACATTACATTATACGTCATTACGTTATAGTATATAACGTTATACGTTGTTACGTAATGCTACATAACATTATACGGCATTACGTAATAGTATATAACGGTATACGTTGTTACGTAGTGCTACATAACGTTATACGTCATTACGTTATAGTATATAACGTTATACGTCATTAAGTAAAAGAATATAACGTTATACGTAATAACGTAATGCTACAGAACGTTATACGTCATTACGTTATAGTATATAACGTTGTACGTCATTAAGTAAAAGAATTTAACGTTATACGTAATAACGTAATAGTAAATGATGTTATACGTTGTTACGTAATGCTACATTACGTTATACGTCATTACGTTATAGTATATAACGTTATACGCTATTACGTAATAGTATATAACGTTATACGTTGTTACGTGATGCTACATAACGTTATACGTCATTACGTTATAGTATATAACGTTATACGTTGTTACGTAATGCTACATAACGTTATACATCATTACGTAATAGTAAATAACGTTATACGTTGTTACGTAATGAAACATAACGTTATATGTCATTACGTTATAGTATATATCGTTATACGTCATAAAGTAAAAGAGTATAACGTTATACGTAATAACGTAATGCTACAGAACGTTATACGTCATTACGTTATAGTATATAACGTTGTACGTCATAAAGTAAAAGAATTTAACGTTATACGTAATAACGTAATAGGAAATGACGTTATACGTTGTTACGTAATGCTACATTATGTTGTACGTCATTACGTTATAGTATATAACGTTATACGTTGTTACGTAATGCTACATAACATTATACGGCATTACGTAATAGTATATAACGGTATACGTTGTTACGTAATGCTACATAACGTTATACGTCATTACGTTATAGTATATAACGTTATACGTCATTAAGTAAAAGAATATAACGTTATACGTAATAACGTAATGCTACAGAACGTTATACGTCATTACGTTATAGTATATAACGTTGTACGTCATTAAGTAAAATAATTTAACGTTATACGTAATAACGTAATAGTAAATGACGTTATACTTTGTTACGTAATGCTACATAACGTTATACGTCATTATGTTATAATATATAACGTTATACGTTGTTACGAAATGCTACATAACATTATACGGCATTACGTAATAGTATATATCGTTATACGTTGTTACGTAATGCTACATAGCGTTATAGGTCTATCACGTAATAGTATATAACGTTATACGTCTATTACGTAATAGTATATAACGTTATACGTTATTACGTATTAGTAAATGACGTTATACGTTGTTACGTAATGATACATAACGTTACACGACATTATGTTATAATATATAACGTTATACGTTGTTACGAAATGCTACATAACATTATACGGCATTACGTAATAGGATATATCGTTATACGTTGTTACGTAATGCTACATAGCGTTATACGTCGTTACGTTATAGTATATAACGTTATACGGCATAAAGTAAAGGATTATAACGTTATACGTAATAACGTAATAGTCAATGACGTTATACGTTGTTACGTAATGCTACATAACATTATACGGCATTACGTAATAGTATATAACGTTATACGTGGTTACGTAATGCTACATAACGTTATACGTCTATCACGTAATAGTTTATAACGTTATACGATGTTACATATTGCTACATAACGTTATACGTCATTACGTTATAGTATATAACGTTATACGTCATTAAGTAAAAGAATATAACGTTATACGTAATAACGTAATGGTAAATGACGTTATACTTTGTTACGTAATGCTACATAACGATATACGTCTATTACGTAATAGTATATAACGTTATACGTCATTACGTTATAGTATATAACGTTATACGTTGTTACGTAATGCTACATAACGTTATACATCATTACGTAATAGTATATAACGTTATACGTTGTTACGTAATGCTACATAACGTTATATGTCATTACGTTATAGTATATATCGTTATACGTCATAAAGTAAAAGAGTATAACGTTATACGTAATAACGTAATGCTACAGAACGTTATACGTCATTACGTTATAGTATATAACGTTGTACGTCATAAAGTAAAAGAATATAACGTTATACGGAATAACGTAATAGTAGATGACGTTATACTTTGTTACGTAATGCTACATAACGTTATACGTTATTACGTAATAGTATAAAACGTCATACGTTGTTACGTAATGCTACACAACGTTATACGTCATTATGTTATAGTATATAACGTTATACCTTGTTACGTAATGCTACACAACGTTATACGTCATTACGTTATAGTATATAACGTTATACGTTGTTACGTAATGCTACATGACGTTATACGTCTATCACGTAATAGTATATAACGTTATACCTTGTTACGTAATGATACATAACGTTATACGTCGTTATGTTATAATATATAACGTTATACGTTGTTACGTAATGCTATATAACATTATACGGCATTACGTAATAGTATATAACGTTATACGTTGTTACGTAATGCTACACAACGTTATACGTCATTACGTTATAGTATATAACGTTATACGTTGTTACGTAATGCTACATAACGTTATACGTCTATTACGTAATAGTATATAACGTTATACGTTATTACGTAATAGTATATAACGTTATACCTTGTTACGTAATGATACATAACGTTATACGTCGTTATGTTATAATATATAACGTTATACGTTGTTACGTAATGCTATATAACATTATGCGGCATTACGTAATAGTATATAACGTTATACGTTGTTACGTAATGCTACATAGCGTTATACGTCGTTACGTTATAGTATATAACGTTATACGTCATAAAGTAAAGGAGTATAGCGTTATACGTAATAACGTAATAGTGAATGACGTTATACGTTGTTACGTAATGCTACATAACATTATACGGCATTACGTAATAGTATATAACGTTATACGTTGTTACGTAATGCTACATAACGTTATACGTCTATCACGTAATAGTATATAACGTTATACGTCTATTACGTAATAGTATATAACGTTATACGCTATTACGTAATAGTAAATGACGTTATACGTTGTTACGTAATGATACATAACGTTATACGTCATTATGTTATAATATATAACGATATACGTTGTTACGTAATGCTACATAACGTTATACGTCATTACGTTATAGTATATAACGTTATACGTTGTTACGTAATGCTACATAACATTATACGGCATTACGTAATAGTATATATCGTTATACGTTGTTACGTAATGCTACATAGCGTTATACGTCGTTACGTTATAGTATATAACGTTATACGTCATAAAGTAAAGGAATATAACGTTATACGTAACAACGTAATAGTAAATGACGTTATTCGTTGTTACGTAATGCTACATAACATTATACGGCATTACGTAATAGTATATAACGTTATACGCTATTACGTAATAGTACGAGGGTGATTCAAATGTAAACGAGACTTTATTTTCTGAGCGCGTAAATTTAAAGGGAGCGAGCGGACGCTTCTAGTGTGCATTGGTTGGGATGTCAGGAGTGGGGAGAGCAGGCCGTTGTCTAGTTCAGACACGTTTGGCGGTAGTATTCAAGATGTCAGAGCAACAAGTACACCTCTCAGTTGCGCAACGCATTATTATTAAATTTCTCACACATGAAGGCGTCAAACCAATAGAAATTCTGCAAAGATTGACTGCACAGTTCGGGGATCAGACACTGTCAAGGGCTCGCGTGTTTGCCTGGCATAAGAAGTTCAAGGAAGGACGTGAACTGGTTGAAAATGTGGAACATGATCGTCGTCCTCGAACCAGCATTACGGAGGAGAACATTCGCACGTTTTTTTCGACCGGCGTGGCGTTTTGCACATTGATTTTTTGCATGAGCGTCGCACAATAAATGCTGCTTATTACTGTGAGCTTTTGAGGGAGGCAAAGGTTGCTTATCGTTCGAAAAGGCGTAACCAACCGATTCGAGACGTCATTCTCCTCCACGACAACGCCAGGCCTCATACAGCAGCTCTAACCTGCACAACATTAGAGGAAATAAGGTGGACTCCACTTGATCATCCTCCCTACAGTCCTGAATCGCTTAAAGAAGCACTAGGAGGACAACGATTCCAAGACGACGCGGCGGTGGAGGCCTTTGTGCGCAATTGGCTTCTGACACAGCACTCTTCTTTTTACGATGCTGGGATCAAAAATCTCCCAATCCGCTGGGAAAAATGCATTTCCAAAGCAGGAGACTATGTTGAAAAATAATATGTGCTTGGCTATGTTATTTCACTGAATAAAATTATTTTAAAAATAAAGTCTCGTTTATATTCGAGTCACCCTCGTATATAACGTTATACGTTGTTACGTGATGCTACATAACGTTATACGTCATTACGTTATAGTATATAACGTTATACGTCATTAAGTAAAAGAATATAACGTTATACGTAATAACGTAATGCTACAGAACGTTATACGTCATTACGTTATAGTATATAACGTTGTACGTCATTAAGTAAAAGAATTTAACGTTATACGTAATAACGTAATAGGAAATGACGTTATAGGTTGTTACGTAATGCTACATTACGTTATACGTCATTACGTTATAGTATATAACGTTATACGTTGTTACGTAATGCTACATAACATTATACGGCATTACGTAATAGTATATAACGGTATACGTTGTTACGTAATGCTACATAACGTTATACGTCATTACGTTATAGTATATAACGTTATACGTCATTAAGTAAAAGGATATAACGTTATACGTAATAACGTAATGCTACAGAACGTTATACGTCATTACGTTATAGTATATAACGTTGTACGTCATTAAGTAAAAGAATTTAACGTTATACGTAATAACGTAATAGTAAATGACGTTATACTTTGTTACGTAATGCTACATAACATTATACGGCATTACGTAATAGTATATAACGGTATAAGTTGTTACGTAATGCTACATAACGTTATACGTCATTACGTTATAGTATATAACGTTATACGTCATTAAGTAAAAGAATATAACGTTATACGTAATAACGTAATGCTACAGAACGTTATACGTCATTACGTTATAGTATATAACGTTGTACGTCATTAAGTAAAAGAATTTAACGTTATACGTAATAACGTAATAGTAAATGACGTTATACTTTGTTACGTAATGCTACATAACGTTATACGTCTATTACGTAATAGTATATAACGTTATACGTTGTTACGTAATGCTACATAACGTTATACGTCATTACGTAATAGTATATAACGTTATACGTTGTGACGTAATGCTACATAACGTTATACGTCATTACGTAATAGTATATAACGTTATACGTTTTTACGAAATGCTACATAACGTTATACGTCATTACGTAATAGTATATAACGTTATACGTTGTTACGTAATGCTACACAACGTTATACGTCATTACGTTATAGTATATAACGTTATACATTGTTACGTAATGCTACACAACGTTATACGTCATTACGTTATAGTATATAGCGTTATACGTTGTTACGTAATGCTACATAACGTTATACGTCTATCACGTAATAGTATATAACGTTATACGTTATTACGTAATAGTAAATGACGTTATACGTTGTTACGTAATACTACATAACGTTATACGTCATTACGTTATAGTATATAACGTTATACGCTATTACGTTATAGTATATATCGTTATACGTTGTTACGTAATGCTACATAACGTTATACGTCATTAAGTAAAAGAATATAACGTTATACGTAATAACGTAATAGTAGATGACGTTATACGTTGTTACGTAATGATACATTACGTTATACGTCATTACGTTATAGTAGATAACGTTATACGTTGTTACGTTATTCTACATAACATTATACGGCATTACGTAATAGTATATAACGGTATACGTTGTTACGTAATGCTACATAACGTTATACGTCATTACGTTATAGTATATAACGTTATACGTCATTAAGTAAAAGAATATAACGTTATACGTAATAACGTAATAGTAAATGACGTTATACTTTGTTACGTAATGCTACATAACGTTATACGTCTATTACGTAATAGTATATAACGTTATACGTCATTACGTTATAGTATATAACGTTATACGTTGTTACGTAATGCTTCATAACGTTATACATCATTACGTAATAGTATATAACGTTATACGTTGTTACGTAATGCTACATAACGTTATATGTCATTACGTTATAGTATATATCGTTATACGTCATAAAGTAAAAGAGTATAACGTTATACGTAATAACGTAATGCTACAGAACGTTATACGTCATTACGTTATAGTATATAACGTTGTACGTCATTAAGTAAAAGAATTTAATGTTATACGTAATAACGTAATAGGAAATGACGTTATACGTTGTTACGTAATGCTACATTACATTATACGTCATTACGTTATAGTATATAACGTTATACGTTGTTACGTAATGCTACATAACATTATACGGCATTACGTAATAGTATATAACGGTATACGTTGTTACGTAGTGCTACATAACGTTATACGTCATTACGTTATAGTATATAACGTTATACGTCATTAAGTAAAAGAATATAACGTTATACGTAATAACGTAATGCTACAGAACGTTATACGTCATTACGTTATAGTATATAACGTTGTACGTCATTAAGTAAAAGAATTTAACGTTATACGTAATAACGTAATAGTAAATGATGTTATACGTTGTTACGTAATGCAACATTACGTTATACGTCATTACGTTATAGTATATAACGTTATACGCTATTACGTAATAGTATATAACGTTATACGTTGTTACGTGATGCTACATAACGTTATACGTCATTACGTTATAGTATATAAAGTTATACGTTGTTACGTAATGCTACATAACATTATACGGCATTACGTAATAGTATATAACGTTATACGTTGTTACGTAATGCTACATAACGTTATACGTCATTACGTTATAGTATATAACGTTATACGTTGTTACGTAATGCTACATAACGTTATACATCATTACGTAATAGTAAATAACGTTATACGTTGTTACGTAATGAAACATAACGTTATATGTCATTACGTTATAGCATATATCGTTATACGTCATAAAGTAAAAGAGTATACGTAATAACGTAATGCTACAGAACGTTATACGTCATTACGTTATAGTATATAACGTTGTACGTCATTAAGTAAAAGAATTTAACGTTATACGTAATAACGTAATAGGAAATGACGTTATAGGTTGTTACGTAATGCTACATTACGTTATACGTCATTACGTTATAGTATATAAAGTTATACGTTGTTACGTAATGCTACATAACATTATACGGCATTACGTAATAGTATATAACGGTATACGTTGTTACGTAATGCTACATAACGTTATACGTCATTACGTTATAGTATATAACGTTATACGTCATTAAGTAATAGGATATTACGTTATACGTAATAACGTAATGCTACAGAACGTTATACGTCATTACGTTATAGTATATAACGTTGTACGTCATTAAGTAAAAGAATTTAACGTTATACGTAATAACGTAATAGTAAATGACGTTATACTTTGTTACGTAATGCTACATAACGTTATACGTCTATTACGTAATAGTATATAACGTTATACGTTGTTACGTAATGCTACATAACGTTATACGTCTATCACGTAATAGTATATAACGTTATACGTCTATTACGTAATAGTATATAACGTTATACGTTATTACGTATTAGTAAATGACGTTATACGTTGTTACGTAATGATACATAACGTTATACGTCATTATGTTATAATATATAACGTTATACGTTGTTACGAAATGCTACATAACGTTATACGTCATTACGTAATAGTATATAACGTTATACGTTGTTACGTAATGCTACACAACGTTATACGTCATTACGTTATAGTATATAACGTTATACATTGTTACGTAATGCTACACAACGTTATACGTCATTACGTTATAGTATATAGCGTTATACGTTGTTACGTAATGCTACATAACGTTATACGTCTATCACGCAATAGTATATAACGTTATACGTTATTACGTAATAGTAAATGACGTTATACGTTGTTACGTAATGCTACATAACGTTATACGTCATTACGTTATAGTATATAACGTTATACGCTATTACGTTATAGTATATATCGTTATACGTTGTTACATAATGCTACATAACGTTATACGTCATTACGTTATAGTATATAACGTTATACGTTGTTACGTAATGCTACATAACGTTATACATCAATACGTAATAGTATATAACGTTATACGTTGTTACGTAATTCTACATAACGTTATACGTCATTACGTTATAGTATATATCGTTATACGTCATAAAGTAAAAGAGTAAAACGTTATACGTAATAACGTAATAGTAGATGACGTTATACTTTGTTACATAATGCTACATAACGTTATACGTTATTACGTAATAGTATATAACGTTATACGTTGATGCGTAATGCTTCATAACGTTATACGTCATTACGTTATAGTATATAACGTTATACGTTGTTACGTAATGCTACATAACGTTATACATCATTACGTAATAGTATATAACGTTATACGTTGTTACGTAATGCTACATAACGTTATATGTCATTACGTTATAGTATATATCGTTATACGTCATAAAGTAAAAGAGTATAACGTTATACGTAATAACGTAATGCTACAGAACGTTATACGTCATTACGTTATAGTATATAACGTTATACATTGTTACGTAATGCTACACAACGTTATACGTCATTACGTTATAGTATATAGCGTTATACGTTGTTACGTAATGCTACATAACGTTATACGTCTATCACGCAATAGTATATAACGTTATACGTTATTACGTAATAGTAAATGACGTTATACGTTGTTACGTAATGCTACATAACGTTATACGTCATTACGTTATAGTATATAACGTTATACGCTATTACGTTATAGTATATATCGTTATACGTTGTTACATAATGCTACATAACGTTATACGTCATTACGTTATAGTATATAACGTTATACGTTGTTACGTAATGCTACATAACGTTATACATCAATACGTAATAGTATATAACGTTATACGTTGTTACGTAATTCTACATAACGTTATACGTCATTACGTTATAGTATATATCGTTATACGTCATAAAGTAAAAGAGTAAAACGTTATACGTAATAACGTAATAGTAGATGACGTTATACTTTGTTACATAATGCTACATAACGTTATACGTTATTACGTAATAGTATATAACGTTATACGTTGATGCGTAATGCTACATAACGTTATACGTCATTACGTTATAGTATATAACGTTATACGTTGTTACGTAATGCTACATAACGTTATACGTCATTAAGTTATAGTATATATCGTTATACGTCATAAAGTAAAAGAATATAACGTTATACGTAATAACGTAATAGCAGATGACGTTATACGTTGTTACGTAATGATACATAACGTTATACGTCATTATGTTATAATATATAACGTTATACGTTGTTACGTAATGCTATATAACATTATACGGCATTACGTAATAGTATATAACGTTATACGTTGTTATGTTATAATATATAACGTTATACGTTGTTACGTAATGCTATATAACATTATACGGCATTACGTAATATTATATAACGTTATACGTTGTTACGTAATGCTACATAACATTATACGGCATTACGTAATAGTATATATCGTTATACGTTGTTACGTAATGCTACATAGCGTTATACGACGTTACGTTATAGTATATAACGTTATACGTCATTAAGTAAAAGAATATAACGTTAAACGTAATAACGTAATAGTAAATGACGTTTTACGTTGTTACGTAATGCTACATAACGTTATACGTCTATCACGTAATAGTATATAACGTTATACGTCTATTACGTAATAGTATATAACGTTATACGTTATTACGTAATAGTAAATGACGTTATACGTTGTTACGTAATGATACATAACGTTATACGTCATTATGTTATAATATATAACGATATACGTTGTTACGTAATGCTACATAACGTTATACGTCTATCACGTAATAGTATATAACGTTATACGTCTATTACGTAATAGTATATAACGTTATACGTTATTACGTAATAGTAAATGACGTTATACGTTGTTACGTAATGATACACAACGTTATACGTCATTACGTTATAGTATATAACGTTATACGTTGTTACGTAATGCTACATAACGTTATACGTCTATTACGTAATAGTATATAACGTTATACGTTATTACGTAATAGTAAATGACGTTATACGTTGTTACGTAATGCTACATAACATTATACGGCATTACGTAATAGTATATAACGTTATACGTCTATTACGTAATAGTATATAACGTTATACGTTATTACGTAATAGTAAATGACGTTATACGTTGTTACGTAATGATACATAACGTTATACGTCATTATGTAATAATATATAACGATATACGTTGTTACGTAATGCTACATAACGTTATACGTCATTACGTTATAGTATATAACGTTATACGTTGTTACGTAATGCTACATAACATTATACGGCATTACGTAATAGTATATATCGTTATACGTTGTTACGTAATGCTACATAACGTTATACGTCGTTACGTTATAGTATATAACGTTATACGTCATTAAGTAAAAGAATATAACGTTATACGTAATAACGTAATAGTAAATGACGTTTTACGTTGTTACGTAATGCTACATAACATTATACGGCATTACGTAATAGTATATAACGTTATACGTTGTTACGTAATGCTACATAGCGTTATACGTCGTTACGCTATATTATACAACGTTATACGTCATAAAGTAAAGGAATATAACGTTATACGTAGTAACGAAATAGTAAATGACGTTTTACGTTGTTACGTAATGCTACATAACGTTATACGTCTATCACGTAATAGTATATAACGTTATACGTTGTTACGTAATGCTACATAACATTATACGGCACTACGTAATAGTATATATCGTTATACGTTGTTACGTTATGCTACATAGCGTTATACGTCGTTACGTTATAGTATATAACGTTATATGTCATAAAGTAAAGGAATATAACGTTATACGTAATAACGTAATAGTAAATGACGTATTACGTTGTTACGTAATGCTACATAACATTATACGGCATTACGTATTAGTATATAACGGTATACGTTCTTACGTAATGCTACATAACGTTATACGTCTATCACGTAATAGTATATAACGTTATACGTCTATTACGTAATAGTATATAACGTTATACGTTATTACGTAATAGTAAATGACGTTATACGTTGTTACGTAATGATACACAACGTTATACGTCATTACGTTATAGTATATAACGTTATACGTTGTTACGTAATGCTACATAATGTTATACGTCATTATGTTATAATATATAACGATATACGTTGTTACGTAATGCTACATAACGTTATACGTCATTACGTTATTGTATATAACGTTATACGTCATTACGTTATAGTATATAACGTTATACGTTGTTACGTAATGCTACATAACGTTATACATCATTACGTAATAGTATATAACGTTATACGTTGTTACGTAATGCTACATAACGTTATACGTCATTACGTTATAGTATATAACGTTATACGTTGTTACGTAATGCTACATAACGTTATACATCAATACGTAATAGTATATAACGTTATACGTTGTTACGTAATGCTACATAACGTTATACGTCATTACGTTATAGTATATATCGTTATACGTCATAAAGTAAAAGAGTATAACGTTATACGTAATAACGTAATAGTAGATGACGTTATACTTTGTTACGTAATGCTACATAACGTTATACGTTATAACGTAATAGTATATAACGTTATACGTTGATACGTAATGCTACATAACGTTATACGTCATTACGTTATAGTATATAACGTTATACGTTGTTACGTAATGCTACATAACGTTATACGTCATTACGTTATAGTATATAACGTTATACGTTGTTACGTAATGCTACATAACGTTATACATCAATACGTAATAGTATATAACGTTATACGTTGTTACGTAATGCTACATAACGTTATACGTCATTACGTTATAGTATATATCGTTATACGTCATAAAGTAAAAGAGTATAACGTTATACGTAATAACGTAATAGTAGATGACGTTATACTTTGTTACGTAATGCTACATAACGTTATACGTTATAACGTAATAGTATATAACGTTATACGTTGATACGTAATGCTACATAACGTTATACGTCATTACGTTATAGTATATAACGTTATACGTTGTTACGTAATGCTACATAACGTTATACGTCATTACGTAATAGTATATAACGTTATACGTTGTTACGTAATGCTACATAACGTTATACGTCACTAAGTAAAAGAATATAACGTTATACGTAATAACGTAATAGTAGATGACGTTATACGTTGTTACGTAATGCTACATTACGTTATACGTCATTACGTTATAGTATATAACGTTATACGTCATTAGGTAAAAGAATATAACGTTATACGTAATAACGTAATGCTACAGAACGTTATACGTCATTACGTTATAGTATATAACGTTATACGTCATTAAGTAAAAGAATTTAACGTTATACGTAATAGCGTAATAGTAGATGACGTTATACTTTGTTACGCATTGCTACATACCGTTATACGTTATAACGTAATAGTACATAACGTTATACGTTGTTACGTAATGCTACATAACGTTATACGTCATTACGTTATAGTATATAACGTTATACGTTGTTACGTAATGCTACATAACGTTATACGTCATTACGTAATAGTATATAACGTTATACGTTGTTACGTAATGCTGCATAACGTTATACGTCATTAAGTAAAAGAATATAACGTTATACGTAATAACGTAATAGTAGATGACGTTATACGTTGCTACGTAATGATACATTACGTTATACGTCATTACGTTATAGTAGATAACGTTATACGTTGTTACGTTATTCTACATAACATTATACGGCATTACGTAATAGTATATAACGGTATACGTTGTTACGTAATGCTACACAACGTTATACGTCATTACCTTATAGTATATAACGTTATACGTCATTAAGTAAAAGAATATAACGTTATACGTAATAACGTAATGCTACAGAACGTTATACGTCATTACGTTATAGTATATAACGTTATACGTCATTAAGTAAAAGAATTTAACGTTATACGTAATAGCGTAATAGTAGATGACGTTATACTTTGTTACGCATTGTTACATACCGTTATACGTTATAACGTAATAGTATATAACGTTATACGTTGTTACGTAATGCTACATAACGTTATACGTCATTACGTTATAGTATATAACGTTATACGTCATAAAGTAAAGGAGTATAGCGTTATACGTAATAACGTAATAGTGAATGACGTTATACGTTGTTACGTAATGCTACATAACATTATACGGCATTACGTAATAGTATATAACGTTATACGTTGTTACGTAATGCTACATAACATTATACGGCATTACGTAATAGTATATAACGTTATACGTCTATTACGTAATAGTATATAACGTTATACGTTATTACGTAATAGTAAATGACGTTATACGTTGTTACGTAATGAAACATAACGTTATATGTCATTACGTTATAGCATATATCGTTATACGTCATAAAGTAAAAGAGTATAACGTTATACGTAATAACGTAATGCTACAGAACGTTATACGTCATTACGTTATAGTATATAACGTTGTACGTCATTAAGTAAAAGAATTTAACGTTATACGTAATAACGTAATAGGAAATGACGTTATAGGTTGTTACGTAATGCTACATTACGTTATACGTCATTACGTTATAGTATATAACGTTATACGTTGTTACGTAATGCTACATAACATTATACGGCATTACGTAATAGTATATAACGGTATACGTTGTTACGTAATGCTACATAACGTTATACGTCATTACGTTATAGTATATAACGTTATACGTCATTAAGTAAAAGGATATAACGTTATACGTAATAACGTAATGCTACAGAACGTTATACGTCATTACGTTATAGTATATAACGTTGTACGTCATTAAGTAAAAGAATTTAACGTTATACGTAATAACGTAATAGTAAATGACGTTATACTTTGTTACGTAATGCTACTTAACATTATACGGCATTACGTAATAGTATATAACGGTATAAGTTGTTACGTAATGCTACATAACGTTATACGTCATTACGTTATAGTATATAACGTTATACGTCATTAAGTAAAAGAATATAACGTTATACGTAATAACGTAATGCTACAGAACGTTATACGTCATTACGTTATAGTATATAACGTTGTACGTCATTAAGTAAAAGAATTTAACGTTATACGTAATAACGTAATAGTAAATGACGTTATACTTTGTTACGTAATGCTACATAACGTTATACGTCTATTACGTAATAGTATATAACGTTATACGTTGTTACGTAATGCTACATAACGTTATACGTCATTACGTAATAGTATATAACGTTATACGTTGTGACGTAATGCTACATAACGTTATACGTCATTACGTAATAGTATATAACGTTATACGTTTTTACGAAATGCTACATAACGTTATACGTCATTACGTAATAGTATATAACGTTATACGTTGTTACGTAATGCTACACAACGTTATACGTCATTACGTTATAGTATATAACGTTATACATTGTTACGTAATGCTACACAACGTTATACGTCATTACGTTATAGTATATAGCGTTATACGTTGTTACGTAATGCTACATAACGTTATACGTCTATCACGTAATAGTATATATCGTTATACGTTGTTACGTAATGCTATATAACATTATACGGCATTACGTAATACTACATAACGTTATACGTCATTACGTTATAGTATATAACGTTATACGCTATTACGTTATAGTATATATCGTTATACGTTGTTACGTAATGCTACATAACGTTATACGTCATTAAGTAAAAGAATATAACGTTATACGTAATAACGTAATAGTAGATGACGTTATACGTTGTTACGTAATGATACATTACGTTATACGTCATTACGTTATAGTAGATAACGTTATACGTTGTTACGTTATTCTACATAACATTATACGGCATTACGTAATAGTATATAACGGTATACGTTGTTACGTAATGCTACATAACGTTATACGTCATTACGTTATAGTATATAACGTTATACGTCATTAAGTAAAAGAATATAACGTTATACGTAATAACGTAATAGTAAATGACGTTATACTTTGTTACGTAATGCTACATAACGTTATACGTCTATTACGTAATAGTATATAACGTTATACGTCATTACGTTATAGTATATAACGTTATACGTTGTTACGTAATGCTTCATAACGTTATACATCATTACGTAATAGTATATAACGTTATACGTTGTTACGTAATGCTACATAACGTTATATGTCATTACGTTATAGTATATATCGTTATACGTCATAAAGTAAAAGAGTATAACGTTATACGTAATAACGTAATGCTACAGAACGTTATACGTCATTACGTTATAGTATATAACGTTGTACGTCATTAAGTAAAAGAATTTAATGTTATACGTAATAACGTAATAGGAAATGACGTTATACGTTGTTACGTAATGCTACATTACATTATACGTCATTACGTTATAGTATATAACGTTATACGTTGTTACGTAATGCTACATAACATTATACGGCATTACGTAATAGTATATAACGGTATACGTTGTTACGTAGTGCTACATAACGTTATACGTCATTACGTTATAGTATATAACGTTATACGTCATTAAGTAAAAGAATATAACGTTATACGTAATAACGTAATGCTACAGAACGTTATACGTCATTACGTTATAGTATATAACGTTGTACGTCATTAAGTAAAAGAATTTAACGTTATACGTAATAACGTAATAGTAAATGATGTTATACGTTGTTACGTAATGCAACATTACGTTATACGTCATTACGTTATAGTATATAACGTTATACGCTATTACGTAATAGTATATAACGTTATACGTTGTTACGTGATGCTACATAACGTTATACGTCATTACGTTATAGTATATAACGTTATACGTTGTTACGTAATGCTACATAACGTTATACATCATTACGTAATAGTAAATAACGTTATACGTTGTTACGTAATAAAACATAACGTTATATGTCATTACGTTATAGCATATATCGTTATACGTCATAAAGTAAAAGAGTATACGTAATAACGTAATGCTACAGAACGTTATACGTCATTACGTTATAGTATATAACGTTGTACGTCATTAAGTAAAAGAATTTAACGTTATACGTAATAACGTAATAGGAAATGACGTTATAGGTTGTTACGTAATGCTACATTACGTTATACGTCATTACGTTATAGTATATAAAGTTATACGTTGTTACGTAATGCTACATAACATTATACGGCATTACGTAATAGTATATAACGGTATACGTTGTTACGTAATGCTACATAACGTTATACGTCATTACGTTATAGTATATAACGTTATACGTCATTAAGTAATAGGATATAACGTTATACGTAATAACGTAATGCTACAGAACGTTATACGTCATTACGTTATAGTATATAACGTTGTACGTCATTAAGTAAAAGAATTTAACGTTATACGTAATAACGTAATAGTAAATGACGTTATACTTTGTTACGTAATGCTACATAACGTTATACGTCTATTACGTAATAGTATATAACGTTATACGTTGTTACGTAATGCTACATAACGTTATACGTCTATCACGTAATAGTATATAACGTTATACGTCTATTACGTAATAGTATATAACGTTATACGTTATTACGTATTAGTAAATGACGTTATACGTTGTTACGTAATGATACATAACGTTATACGTCATTATGTTATAATATATAACGTTATACGTTGTTACGAAATGCTACATAACGTTATACGTCATTACGTAATAGTATATAACGTTATACGTTGTTACGTAATGCTACACAACGTTATACGTCATTACGTTATAGTATATAACGTTATACATTGTTACGTAATGCTACACAACGTTATACGTCATTACGTTATAGTATATAGCGTTATACGTTGTTACGTAATGCTACATAACGTTATACGTCTATCACGCAATAGTATATAACGTTATACGTTATTACGTAATAGTAAATGACGTTATACGTTGTTACGTAATGCTACATAACGTTATACGTCATTACGTTATAGTATATAACGTTATACGCTATTACGTTATAGTATATATCGTTATACGTTGTTACATAATGCTACATAACGTTATACGTCATTACGTTATAGTATATAACGTTATACGTTGTTACGTAATGCTACATAACGTTATACATCAATACGTAATAGTATATAACGTTATACGTTGTTACGTAATTCTACATAACGTTATACGTCATTACGTTATAGTATATATCGTTATACGTCATAAAGTAAAAGAGTAAAACGTTATACGTAATAACGTAATAGTAGATGACGTTATACTTTGTTACATAATGCTACATAACGTTATACGTTATTACGTAATAGTATATAACGTTATACGTTGATGCGTAATGCTACATAACGTTATACGTCATTACGTTATAGTATATAACGTTATACGTTGTTACGTAATGCTACATAACGTTATACATCATTACGTAATAGTATATAACGTTATACGTTGTTACGTAATGCTACATAACGTTATATGTCATTACGTTATAGTATATATCGTTATACGTCATAAAGTAAAAGAGTATAACGTTATACGTAATAACGTAATGCTACAGAACGTTATACGTCATTACGTTATAGTATATAACGTTATACATTGTTACGTAATGCTACACAACGTTATACGTCATTACGTTATAGTATATAGCGTTATACGTTGTTACGTAATGCTACATAACGTTATACGTCTATCACGCAATAGTATATAACGTTATACGTTATTACGTAATAGTAAATGACGTTATACGTTGTTACGTAATGCTACATAACGTTATACGTCATTACGTTATAGTATATAACGTTATACGCTATTACGTTATAGTATATATCGTTATACGTTGTTACATAATGCTACATAACGTTATACGTCATTACGTTATAGTATATAACGTTATACGTTGTTACGTAATGCTACATAACGTTATACATCAATACGTAATAGTATATAACGTTATACGTTGTTACGTAATTCTACATAACGTTATACGTCATTACGTTATAGTATATATCGTTATACGTCATAAAGTAAAAGAGTAAAACGTTATACGTAATAACGTAATAGTAGATGACGTTATACTTTGTTACATAATGCTACATAACGTTATACGTTATTACGTAATAGTATATAACGTTATACGTTGATGCGTAATGCTACATAACGTTATACGTCATTACGTTATAGTATATAACGTTATACGTTGTTACGTAATGCTACATAACGTTATACGTCATTAAGTTATAGTATATATCGTTATACGTCATAAAGTAAAAGAATATAACGTTATACGTTATAACGTAATAGCAGATGACGTTATACGTTGTTACGTAATGATACATAACGTTATACGTCATTATGTTATAATATATAACGTTATACGTTGTTACGTAATGCTATATAACATTATACGGCATTACGTAATAGTATATAACGTTATACGTTGTTATGTTATAATATATAACGTTATACGTTGTTACGTAATGCTATATAACATTATACGGCATTACGTAATATTATATAACGTTATACGTTGTTACGTAATGCTACATAACATTATACGGCATTACGTAATAGTATATATCGTTATACGTTGTTACGTAATGCTACATAGCGTTATACGACGTTACGTTATAGTATATAACGTTATACGTCATTAAGTAAAAGAATATAACGTTAAACGTAATAACGTAATAGTAAATGACGTTTTACGTTGTTACGTAATGCTACATAACGTTATACGTCTATCACGTAATAGTATATAACGTTATACGTCTATTACGTAATAGTATATAACGTTATACGTTATTACGTAATAGTAAATGACGTTATACGTTGTTACGTAATGATACATAACGTTATACGTCATTATGTTATAATATATAACGATATACGTTGTTACGTAATGCTACATAACGTTATACGTCTATCACGTAATAGTATATAACGTTATACGTCTATTACGTAATAGTATATAACGTTATACGTTATTACGTAATAGTAAATGACGTTATACGTTGTTACGTAATGATACACAACGTTATACGTCATTACGTTATAGTATATAACGTTATACGTTGTTACGTAATGCTACATAACGTTATACGTCTATTACGTAATAGTATATAACGTTATACGTTATTACGTAATAGTAAATGACGTTATACGTTGTTACGTAATGCTACATAACATTATACGGCATTACGTAATAGTATATAACGTTATACGTCTATTACGTAATAGTATATAACGTTATACGTTATTACGTAATAGTAAATGACGTTATACGTTGTTACGTAATGATACATAACGTTATACGTCATTATGTAATAATATATAACGATATACGTTGTTACGTAATGCTACATAACGTTATACGTCATTACGTTATAGTATATAACGTTATACGTTGTTACGTAATGCTACATAACATTATACGGCATTACGTAATAGTATATATCGTTATACGTTGTTACGTAATGCTACATAACGTTATACGTCGTTACGTTATAGTATATAACGTTATACGTCATTAAGTAAAAGAATATAACGTTATACGTAATAACGTAATAGTAAATGACGTTTTACGTTGTTACGTAATGCTACATAACATTATACGGCATTACGTAATAGTATATAACGTTATACGTTGTTACGTAATGCTACATAGCGTTATACGTCGTTACGCTATATTATATAACGTTATACGTCATAAAGTAAAGGAATATAACGTTATACGTAGTAACGAAATAGTAAATGACGTTTTACGTTGTTACGTAATGCTACATAACGTTATACGTCTATCACGTAATAGTATATAACGTTATACGTTGTTACGTAATGCTACATAACATTATACGGCACTACGTAATAGTATATATCGTTATACGTTGTTACGTTATGCTACATAGCGTTATACGTCGTTACGTTATAGTATATAACGTTATATGTCATAAAGTAAAGGAATATAACGTTATACGTAATAACGTAATAGTAAATGACGTTATACGTTGTTACGTAATGCTACATAACATTATACGGCATTACGTATTAGTATATAACGGTATACGTTCTTACGTAATGCTACATAACGTTATACGTCTATCACGTAATAGTATATAACGTTATACGTCTATTACGTAATAGTATATAACGTTATACGTTATTACGTAATAGTAAATGACGTTATACGTTGTTACGTAATGATACACAACGTTATACGTCATTACGTTATAGTATATAACGTTATACGTTGTTACGTAATGCTACATAATGTTATACGTCATTATGTTATAATATATAACGATATACGTTGTTACGTAATGCTACATAACGTTATACGTCATTACGTTATTGTATATAACGTTATACGTCATTACGTTATAGTATATAACGTTATACGTTGTTACGTAATGCTACATAACGTTATACATCATTACGTAATAGTATATAACGTTATACGTTGTTACGTAATGCTACATAACGTTATATGTCATTACGTTATAGTATATATCGTTATACGTCATAAAGTAAAAGAGTATAACGTTATACGTAATAACGTAATAGTAGATGACGTTATACTTTGTTACGTAATGCTACATAACGTTATACGTTATTACGTAATAGTATATAACGTTATACGTTGATACGTAATGCTACATAACGTTATACGTCATTACGTTATAGTATGTAACGTTATACGTTGTTACGTAATGCTACATAACGTTACACGTCATTACGTAGTAGTATATAACGTTACACGTTGTTACGTAATGCTACATAACGTTATACGTCATTACGTTATAGTATATAACGTTATACGTTGTTACGTAATGCTACATAACGTTATACATCAATACGTAATAGTATATAACGTTATACGTTGTTACGTAATGCTACATAACGTTATACGTCATTACGTTATAGTATATATCGTTATACGTCATAAACTAAAAGAGTATAACGTTATACGTAATAACGTAATAGTAGATGACGTTATACTTTGTTACGTAATGCTACATAACGTTATACGTTATAACGTAATAGTATATAACGTTATACGTTGATACGTAATGCTACATAACGTTATACGTCATTACGTTATAGTATATAACGTTATACGTTGTTACGTAATGCTACATAACGTTATACGTCATTACGTAATAGTATATAACGTTATACGTTGTTACGTAATGCTACATAACGTTATACGTCACTAAGTAAAAGAATATAACGTTATACGTAATAACGTAATAGTAGATGACGTTATACGTTGTTACGTAATGCTACATTACGTTATACGTCATTACGTTATAGTATATAACGTTATACGTCATTAGGTAAAAGAATATAACGTTATACGTAATAACGTAATGCTACAGAACGTTATACGTCATTACGTTATAGTATATAACGTTATACGTCATTAAGTAAAAGAATTTAACGTTATACGTAATAGCGTAATAGTAGATGACGTTATACTTTGTTACGCATTGCTACATACCGTTATACGTTATAACGTAATAGTACATAACGTTATACGTTGTTACGTAATGCTACATAACGTTATACGTCATTACGTTATAGTATATAACGTTATACGTTGTTACGTAATGCTACATAACGTTATACGTCATTACGTAATAGTATATAACGTTATACGTTGTTACGTAATGCTGCATAACGTTATACGTCATTAAGTAAAAGAATATAACGTTATACGTAATAACGTAATAGTAGATGACGTTATACGTTGCTACGTAATGATACATTACGTTATACGTCATTACGTTATAGTAGATAACGTTATACGTTGTTACGTTATTCTACATAACATTATACGGCATTACGTAATAGTATATAACGGTATACGTTGTTACGTAATGCTACATAACGTTATACGTCATTACCTTATAGTATATAACGTTATACGTCATTAAGTAAAAGAATATAACGTTATACGTAATAACGTAATGCTACAGAACGTTATACGTCATTACGTTATAGTATTTAACGTTATACGTCATTAAGTAAAAGAATTTAACGTTATACGTAATAGCGTAATAGTAGATGACGTTATACTTTGTTACGCATTGTTACATACCGTTATACGTTATAACGTAATAGTATATAACGTTATACGTTGTTACGTAATGCTACATAACGTTATACGTCATTACGTTATAGTATATAACGTTATACGTCATAAAGTAAAGGAGTATAGCGTTATACGTAATAACGTAATAGTGAATGACGTTATACGTTGTTACGTAATGCTACATAAGATTATACGGCATTACGTAATAGTATATAACGTTATACGTTGTTACGTAATGCTACATAACATTATACGGCATTACGTAATAGTATATAACGTTATACGTCTATTACGTAATAGTATATAACGTTATACGTTATTACGTAATAGTAAATGACGTTATACGTTGTTACGTAATGATACATAACGTTATACGTCATTATGTAATAATATATAACGATATACGTTGTTACGTAATGCTACATAACGTTATACGTCATTACGTTATAGTATATAACGTTATACGTTGTTACGTAATGCTACATAACATTATACGGCATTACGTAATAGTATATATCGTTATACGTTGTTACGTAATGCTACATAACGCTATACGTCGTTACGTTATAGTATATAACGTTATACGTCATTAAGTAAAAGAATATAACGTTATACGTAATAACGTAATAGTAAATGACGTTTTACGTTGTTACGTAATGCTACATAACATTATACGGCATTACGTAATAGTATATAACGTTATACGTTGTTACGTAATGCTACATAGCGTTATACGTCGTTACGTTATATTATATAACGTTATACGTCATAAAGTAAAGGAATATAACGTTATACGTAATAACGTAATAGTAAATGACGTTATACGTTGTTACGTAATGCTACATAACATTATACGGCATTACGTAATAGTATATAACGTTATGCGTTGTTACGTAATGCTACATAACGTTATACGTCTATCACGCAATAGTATATAACGTTATACGTCTATTACGTAATAGTATATAACGTCATACGTTATTACGTAATAGTAAATGACGTTATACGTTGTTACGTAATGATACACAACGTTATACGTCATTACGTTATAGTATATAACGTTATACGTTGTTACGTAATGCTACATAACGTTATACGTCTATTACGTAATAGTATATAACGTTATACGTTATTACGTAATAGTAAATGACGTTATACGTTGTTACGTAATGCTACATAACATTATACGGCATTACGTAATAGTATATAACGTTATACGTCTATTACGTAATAGTATATAACGTTATACGTTATTACGTAATAGTAAATGACGTTATACGTTGTTACGTAATGATACATGACGTTATACGTCATTATGTTATAATATATAACGATATACGTTGTTACGTAATGCTACATAACGTTATACGTCATTACGTTATAGTATATAACGTTATACGTTGTTACGTAATGCTACATAACATTATACGGCATTACGTAATAGTATTTATCGTTATACGTTGTTACGTAATGCTACATAACGTTATACGTCGTTACGTTATAGTATATAACGTTATACGTCATTAAGTAAAAGAATATAACGTTATACGTAGTAACGAAATAGTAAATGACGTTTTACGTTGTTACGTAAAGCTACATAATGTTATACGTCTATCACGTAATAGTATATAACGTTATACGTTGTTACGTAATGCTACATAACATTATACGGCACTACGTAATAGTATATATCGTTATACGTTGTTACGTTATGCTACATAGCGTTATACGTCGCTACGTTATAGTATATAACGTTATATGTCATAAAGTAAAGGAATATAACGTTATACGTAATAACGTAATAGTAAATGACGTTATACGTTGTTACGTAATGCTACATAACATTATACGGCATTACGTATTAGTATATAACGGTATACGTTCTTACGTAATGCTACATAACGTTATACGTCTATCACGTAATAGTATATAACGTTATACGTCTATTACGTAATAGTATATAACGTTATACGTTATTACGTAATAGTAAATGACGTTATACGTTGTTACGTAATGATACACAACGTTATACGTCATTACGTTATAGTATATAACGTTATACGTTGTTACGTAATGCTACATAATGTTATACGTCATTATGTTATAATATATAACGATATACGTTGTTACGTAATGCTACATAACGTTATACGTCATTACGTTATTGTATATAACGTTATACGCTATTACGTTATAGTATATATCGTTATACGTTGTTACATAATGCTACATAACGTTATACGTCATTACGTTATAGTATATAACGTTATACGTTGTTACGTAATGCTACATAACGTTATACATCATTACGTAATAGTATATAACGTTATACGTTGTTACGTAATGCTACATAACGTTATATGTCATTACGTTATAGTATATATCGTTATACGTCATAAAGTAAAAGAGTATAACGTTATACGTAATAACGTAATAGTAGATGACGTTATACTTTGTTACGTAATGCTACATAACGTTATACGTTATTACGTAATAGTATATAACGTTATACGTTGATACGTAATGCTACATAACGTTATACGTCATTACGTTATAGTATGTAACGTTATACGTTGTTACGTAATGCTACATAACGTTACACGTCATTACGTAATAGTATATAACGTTACACGTTGTTACGTAATGCTACATAACGTTATACGTCATTACGTTATAGTATATAACGTTATACGTTGTTACGTAATGCTACATAACGTTATACATCAATACGTAATAGTATATAACGTTATACGTTGTTACGTAATGCTACATAACGTTATACGTCATTACGTTATAGTATATATCGTTATACGTCATAAAGTAAAAGAGTATAACGTTATACGTAATAACGTAATAGTAGATGACGTTATACTTTGTTACGTAATGCTACATAACGTTATACGTTATAACGTAATAGTATATAACGTTATACGTTGATACGTAATGCTACATAACGTTATACGTCATTACATTATAGTATATAACGTTATACGTTGTTACGTAATGCTACATAACGTTATACGTCATTACGTAATAGTATATAACGTTATACGTTGTTACGTAATGCTACATATCGTTATACGTCATTAAGTAAAAGAATATAACGTTATACGTAATAACGTAATAGTAGATGACGTTATACGTTGATACGTAATGCTACATTACGTTATACGTCATTACGTTATAGTATATAACGTTATACGTCATTAGGTAAAAGAATATAACGTTATACGTAATAACGTAATGCTACAGAACGTTATACGTCATTACGTTATAGTATATAACGTTATACGTCATTAAGTAAAAGAATTTAACGTTATACGTAATAGCGTAATAGTAGATGACGTTATACTTTGTTACGCATTGCTACATACCGTTATACGTTATAACGTAATAGTACATAACGTTATACGTTGTTACGTAATGCTACATAACGTTATACGTCATTACGTTATAGTATATAACGTTATACGTTGTTACGTAATGCTACATAACGTTATACGTCATTACGTAATAGTATATAACGTTATACGTTGTTACGTAATGCTACATAACGTTATACGTCATTAAGTAAAAGAATATAACGTTATACGTCATAACGTAATAGTAGATGACGTTATACGTTGCTACGTATTGATACATTACGTTATACGTCATTACGTTATAGTAGATAACGTTATAAGTTGTTACGTTATTCTACATAACATTATACGGCATTACGTAATAGTATATAACGGTATACGTTGTTACGTAATGCTACATAACGTTATACGTCATTACGTTATAGTATATAACGTTATACGTCATTAAGTAAAAGAATATAACGTTATACGTAATAACGTAATGCTACAGAACGTTATACGTCATTACGTTATAGTATACAACGTTATACGTCATTAAGTAAAAGAATTTAACGTTATACGTAATAGCGTAATAGTAGATGACGTTATACTTTGTTACGCATTGTTACATACCGTTATACGTTATAACGTAATAGTATATAACGTTATACGTTGTTACGTAATGCTACATAACGTTATACGTCATTACGTTATAGTATATAACGTTATACGTCATAAAGTAAAGGAGTATAGCGTTATACGTAATAACGTAATAGTGAATGACGTTATACGTTGTTACGTAATGCTACATAACATTATACGGCATTACGTAATAGTATATAACGTTATACGTTGTTACGTAATGCTACATAACGTTATACGTCTATCACGTAATAGTATATAACGTTATACGTCTATTACGTAATAGTATATAACGTTATACGCTATTACGTAATAGTAAATGACGTTATACGTTGTTACGTAATGATACATAACGTTATACGTCATTATGTTATAATATATAACGATATACGTTGTTACGTAATGCTACATAACGTTATACGTCATTACGTTATAGTATATAACGTTATACGTTGTTACGTAATGCTACATAACATTATACGGCATTACGTAATAGTATATATCGTTATACGTTGTTACGTAATGCTACATAGCGTTATACGTCGTTACGTTATAGTATATAACGTTATACGTCATAAAGTAAAGGAATATAACGTTATACGTAATAACGTAATAGTAAATGACGTTTCTCGTTGTTACGTAATGCTACATAACATTATACGGCATTACGTAATAGTATATCACGTTATACGTGGTTACGTAATGCTACATAACGTTATACGTCTATCACGTAATAGTTTATAACGTTATACGATGTTACGTATTGCTACATAACGTTATACGTCATTACGTTATAGTATATAACGTTATACGTCATTAAGTAAAAGAATATAACGTTATACGTAATAACGTAATAGTAAATGACGTTATACCTTGTTACGTAATGCTACATAACGTTATACGTCTATTACGTAATAGTATATAACGTTATACGTCATTACGTTATAGTATATAACGTTATACGTTGTTACGTAATGCTACATAACGTTATACATCATTACGTAATAGTATATAACGTTATACGTTGTTACGTAATGCTACATAACGTTATATGTCATTACGTTATAGTATATATCTTTATACGTCATAAAGTAAAAGAGTATAACGTTATACGTAATAACGTAATGCTACAGAACGTTATACGTCATTACGTTATAGTATATAACGTTGTACGTCATTAAGTAAAAGAATTTAATGTTATACGTAATAACGTAATAGGAAATGACGTTATACGTTGTTACGTAATGCTACATTTCATTATACGTCATTACGTTATAGTATATAACGTTATACGTTGTTACGTAATGCTACATAACATTATACGGCATTACGTAATAGTATATAACGGTATACGTTGTTACGTAGTGCTACATAACGTTATACGTCATTACGTTATAGTATATAACGTTATACGTCATTAAGTAAAAAAATATAACGTTATACGTAATAACGTAATGCTACAGAACGTTATACGTCATTACGTTATAGTATATAACGTTGTACGTCATTAAGTAAAAGAATTTAACGTTACACGTAATAACGTAATAGTAAATGATGTTATACGTTGTTACGTAATGCTACATTACGTTATACGTCATTACGTTATAGTATATAACGTTATACGCTATTACGTAATAGTATATAACGTTATACGTTGTTACGTGATGCTACAACACGTTATACGTCATTACGTTATAGTATATAACGTTATACGTTGTTACGTAATGCTACATAACGTTATACATCATTACGTAATAGTAAATAACGTTATACGTTGTTACGTAATGAAACATAACGTTATATGTCATTACGTTATAGCATATATCGTTATACGTCATAAAGTAAAAGAGTATAACGTTATACGTAATAACGTAATGCTACAGAACGTTATACGTCATTACGTTATAGTATATAACGTTGTACGTCATTAAGTAAAAGAATTTAACGTTATACGTAATAACGTAATAGGAAATGACGTTATACGTTGTTACGTAATGCTACATTACGTTATACGTCATTACGTTATAGTATATAACGTTATACGTTGTTACGTAATGCTACATAACATTATACGGCATTACGTAATAGTATATAACGGTATACGTTGTTACGTAATGCTACATAACGTTATACGTCTTTACGTAATAGTATATAACGTTATACGTTGTGACGTAATGCTACATAACGTTATACGTCATTACGTTATAGTATATATCGTTATACGTCATAAAGTAGAAGAATATAACGTTATACGTAATAACGTAATAGTAAATGACGTTTTACGTTGTTACGTAATGCTACATAACGTTATACGTCTATCACGTAATAGTATATAACGTTATACGTCTATTACGTAATAGTATATAACGTTATACGTTATTACGTATTAGTAAATGACGTTATACGTTGTTACGTAATGATACATAACGTTATACGTCATTATGTTATAATATATAACGTTATACGTTGTTACGAAATGCTACATAACGTTATACGTCATTACGTAATAGTATATAACGTTATACGTTGTTACGTAATGCTACACAACGTTATACGTCATTACGTTATAGTATATAACGTTATACATTGTTACGTAATGCTACACAACGTTATACGTCATTACGTTATAGTATATAGCGTTATACGTTGTTACGTAATGCTACAGAACGTTATACGTCTATCACGTAATAGTATATAACGTTATACGTTATTACGTAATAGTAAATGACGTTATACGTTGTTACGTAATGCTACATAACGTTATACGTCATTACGTTATAGTATATAACGTTATACGCTCTTACGTTATAGTATATATCGTTATACGTTGTTACATAATGCTACATAACGTTATACGTCATTACGTTATAGTATATAACGTTATACGTTGTTACGTAATGCTACATAACGTTATACATCAATACGTAATAGTATATAACGTTATACGTTGTTACGTAATTCTACATAACGTTATACGTCATTACGTTATAGTATATATCGTTTTACGTCATAAAGTAAAAGAGTATAACGTTATACGTAATAACGTAATAGTAGATGACGTTATACTTTGTTACGTAATGCTACATAACGTTATACGTTGTTACGTAATGCTACATAACGTTATACATCAATACGTAATAGTATATAACGTTATACGTTGTTACGTAATTCTACATAACGTTATACGTCATTACGTTATAGTATATATCGTTATACGTCATAAAGTAAAAGAGTATAACGTTATACGTAATAACGTAATAGTAGATGACGTTATACTTTGTTACGTAATGCTACATAACGTTATACGTTATTACGTAATAGTATATAACGTTATACGTTGATGCGTAATGCTACATAACGTTATACGTCATTACGTTATAGTATATAACGTTATACGTTGTTACATAATGCTACATAACGTTATACGTCATTACGTAATAGTATATAACGTTATACGTTGTTACGTAATGCTACATAACGTTATACGTCATTAAGTAAAAGAATATAACGTTATACGTAATAACGTAATAGTAGATGACGTTATACGTTGTTACGTAATGATACATTACGTTATACGTCATTACGTTATAGTAGATAACGTTATACGTTGTTACGTTATTCTACATAACATTATACGGCATTACGTAATAGTATATAACGGTATACGTTGTTACGTAATGCTACATAACGTTATACGTCATTACGTTATAGTATATAACGTTATACGTCATTAAGTAAAAGAATATAACGTTATACGTAATAACGTAATGCTACAGAACGTTATACGTCATTACGTTATAGTATATAACGTTATACGTCATTAAGTAAAAGAATTTAACGTTATACGTAATAGCGTAATAGTAGATGACGTTATACTTTGTTACGCATTGTTACATACCGTTATACGTTATAACGTAATAGTATATAACGTTATACGTTGTTACGTAATGCTACATAACGTTATACGTCATTACGTTATAGTATATAACGTTATACGTTGTTACGTAATGCTACATAACGATATACGTCATAACGTAATAGTATATAACGTTATACGTTGTTACGTAATGCTACATAACGTTATACGTCATTACGTTATAGTATATAACGTTATACGTCATTAAGTAAAAGAATATGACGTTATACGTAATAACGTAATAGTAAAAGACGTTATACTTTGTTACGTAATGCTACATAACGTTATACGTCTATTACGTAATAGTATATAACGTTATACGTCATTACGTTATAGTATATAACGTTATACGTTGTTACGAAATGCTACATAACGTTATACGTCATTACGTAATAGTGTATAACGTTATACGTTGTTACGTAATGCTACATAACGTTATACGTCATTACGTTATAGTATATATCGTTGTACGTCATAAAGTAAAAGAATATAACGCTATACGTAATAACGTAATAGTATATGACGTTATACGTTGTTACGTAATGCTACATAACGTTATACGTCATTACGTTATAATATATAACGTTATACGTTGTTACGTAATGCTACATAACATTATACGGCATTACGTAATAGTATATAACGTTATACGTCTATTACGTAATAGTATATAACGTTATACGTTATTACGTAATAGTAAATGACGTTATACGTTGTTACGTAATGATACATAACGTCATACGTCATTATGTTATAATATATAACGATATACGTTGTTACGTAATGCTACATAACATTATACGGCATTACGTAATAGTATATATCGTTATACGTTGTTACGAAATGCTACATAACGTTATACGTCATTACGTAATAGTGTATAACGTTATACGTTGTTATGTAATGCTACATAACGTTATACGTCATTACGTTATAATATATAACGTTATACGTTGTTACGTAATGCTACATAACGTTATACGTCATTACGTTATAGTATATAACGTTATACGTTGTTACGTAATGCTACATAACGTTATACGTCATTAAGTTATAGTATATATCGTTATACGTCATAAAGTAAAGGAATATAACGTTATACGTAATAGCGTAATAGCAGATGACGTTATACGTTGTTACGGAATGATACATAACGTTATACGTCGTTATGTTATAATATATAACGTTATACGTTGTTACGTAATGCTATATAACATTATACGGCATTACGTAATAGTATATAACGTTATACGTTGTTACATAATGCTATATAACATTATACGGCATTACGTAATAGTATATATCGTTATACGTTGTTACGTAATGCTACATAGCGTTATACGACGTTACGTTATAGTATATAACGTTATACTTCATTAAGTAAAAGAATATAACGTTAAACGTAATAACGTAATAGTAAATGACGTTTTACGTTGTTACGTAATGCTACATAACGTTATACGTCTATCACGTAATAGTATATAACGTTATACGTCTATTACGTAATAGTATATAACGTTATACGTTATTACGTAATAGTAAATGACGTTATACGTTGTTACGTAATGATACATAACGTTATACGTCATTATGTTATAATATATAACGATATACGTTGTTACGTAATGCTACATAACGTTATACGTCTATCACGTAATAGTATATAACGTTATACGTCTATTACGTAATAGTATATAACGTTATACGTTATTACGTAATAGTAAATGACGTTATACGTTGTTACGTAATGATACACAACGTTATACGTCATTACGTTATAGTATATAACGTTATACGTTGTTACGTAATGCTACATAACGTTATACGTCTATTACGTAATAGTATATAACGTTATACGTTATTACGTAATAGTAAATGACGTTATACGTTGTTACGTAATGCTACATAACATTATACGGCATTACGTAATAGTATATAACGTTATACGTCTATTACGTAATAGTATATAACGTTATACGTTATTACGTAATAGTAAATGACGTTATACGTTGTTACGTAATGATACATAACGTTATACGTCATTATGTAATAATATATAACGATATACGTTGTTACGTAATGCTACATAACGTTATACGTCATTACGTTATAGTATATAACGTTATACGTTGTTACGTAATGCTACATAACATTATACGGCATTACGTAATAGTATATATCGTTATACGTTGTTACGTAATGCTACATAACGTTATACGTCGTTACGTTATAGTATATAACGTTATACGTCATTAAGTAAAGGAATATAACGTTATACGTAATAACGTAATAGTAAATGACGTTTTACGTTGTTACGTAATGCTACATAACATTATACGGCATTACGTAATAGTATATAACGTTATACGTTGTTACGTAATGCTACATAGCGTTATACGTCGTTACGTTATAGTATATAACGTTATACGTCATAAAGTAAAGGAATATAACGTTATACGTAATAACGTAATAGTAAATGACGTTATACGTTGTTACGTAATGCTACATAACATTATACGGCATTACGTAATAGTATATAACGTTATGCGTTGTTACGTAATGCTACATAACGTTATACGTCTATCACGTAATAGTATATAACGTTATACGTCTATTACGTAATAGTATATAACGTTATACGTTATTACGTAATAGTAAATGACGTTATACGTCGTTACGTTATAGTATATAACGTTATACGTCATAAAGTAAAGGAATATAACGTTATACGTAATAACGTAATAGTAAATGACGTTATACGTTGTTACGAAATGCTACATAACGTTATACGTCATTACGTAATAGTATATAACGTTATACGTTGTTACGTAATGCTACACAACGTTATACGTCATTACGTTATAGTATATAACGTTATACATTGTTACGTAATGCTACACAACGTTATACGTCATTACGTTATAGTATATAGCGTTATACGTTGTTACGTAATGCTAAATAACGTTATACGTCTATCACGTAATAGTATATAACGTTATACGTTATTACGTAATAGTAAATGACGTTATACGTTGTTACGTAATGCTACATAACGTTATATGTCATTACGTTATAGTATATAACGTTATACGCTATTACGTTATAGTATATATCGTTATACGTTGTTACATAATGCTACATAACGTTATACGTCATTACGTTATAGTATATAACGTTATACGTTGTTACGTAATGCTACATAACGTTATACATCAATACGTAATAGTATATAACGTTATACGTTGTTACGTAATTCTACATAACGTTATACGTCATTACGTTATAGTATATATCGTTATACGTCATAAAGTAAAAGAGTATAACGTTATACGTAATAACGTAATAGTAGATGACGTTATACTTTGTTACGTAATGCTACATAACGTTATACGTTATTACGTAATAGTATATAACGTTATACGTTGATGCGTAATGCTACATAACGTTATACGTCATTACGTTATAGTATATAACGTTATACGTTGTTACATAATGCTACATAACGTTATACGTCATTACGTTATAGTATATAACGTTATACGTTGTTACGTAATGCTACATAACGTTATACATCAATACGTAATAGTATATAACGTTATACGTTGTTACGTAATTCTACATAACGTTATACGTCATTACGTTATAGTATATATCGTTATACGTCATAAAGTAAAAGAGTATAACGTTATACGTAATAACGTAATAGTAGATGACGTTATACTTTGTTACGTAATGCTACATAACGTTATACGTCATTACGTTATAGTATATAACGTTATACGTTGTTACGTAATGCTACATAACGTTATACGTCATTACGTTATAGTATATAACGTTATACGTCATTAAGTAAAAGAATATAACGTTATACGTAATAACGTAATGCTACAGAACGTTATACGTCATTACGTTATAGTATATAACGTTATACGTCATTAAGTAAAAGAATTTAACGTTATACGTAATAGCGTAATAGTAGATGACGTTATACTTTGTTACGCATTGTTACATACCGTTATACGTTATAACGTAATAGTATATAACGTTAAACGTTGTTACGTAATGCTACATAACGTTATACGTCATTACGTTATAGTATATAACGTTATACGTTGTTACGTAATGCTACATAACGATATACGTCATAACGTAATAGTATATAACGTTATACGTTGTTACGTAATGCTACATAACGTTATACGTCATTGCGTTATAGTATATAACGTTATACGTCATTAAGTAAAAGAATATGACGTTATACGTAATAACGTAATAGTAAATGACGTTATACTTTGTTACGTAATGCTACATAACGTTATACGTCTATTACGTAATAGTATATAATGTTACACGTCATTACGTTATAGTATATAACGTTATACGTTGTTACGAAATGCTACATAACGTTATACGTCATTACGTAATAGTGTATAACGTTATACGTTGTTACGTAATGCTACATAACGTTATACGTCATTACGTTATAGTATATATCGTTGTGCGTCATAAAGTAAAAGAATATAACGCTATACGTAATAACGTAATAGTAGATGACGTTATACGTTGTTACGTAATGCTACATAACGTTATACGTCATTACGTTATAATATATAACGTTATACGTTGTTACGTAATGCTATATAACATTATACGGCATTACGTAATAGTATATAACGTTATACGTTATTACGTAATAGTAAATGACGTTATACGTTGTTACGTAATGCTACATCACATTATACGGCATTACGTAATAGTATATAACGTTATACGTCTATTACGTAATAGTATATAACGTTATACGTTATTACGTAATAGTAAATGACGTTATACGTTGTTACGTAATGATACATAACGTCATATGTCATTATGTTATAATATATAACGATATACGTTGTTACGTAATGCTACATAACATTATACGGCATTACGTAATAGTATATATCGTTATACGTTGTTACGAAATGCTACATAACGTTATACGTCATTACGTAATAGTGTATAACGTTATACGTTGTTACGTAATGCTACATAACGTTATACGTCATTACGTTATAGTATATATCGTTGTACGTCATAAAGTAAAAGAATATAACGCTATACGTAATAACGTAATAGTAGATGACGTTATACGTTGTTACGTAATGCTACATAACGTTATACGTCATTACGTTATAATATATAACGTTATACGTTGTTACGTAATGCTACATAACGTTATACGTCAGTACGTTATAGTATGTAACGTTATACGTTGTTACGTAATGCTACATAACGTTATACGTCATTACGTTATAATATATAACGTTATACGTTGTTACGTAATGCTACATAACGTTATACGTCATTACGTTATAGTATATAACGTTATACGTTGTTACGTAATGCTACATAACGTTATACGTCATTAAGTTATAGTATATATCGTTATACGTCATAAAGTAAAAGAATATAACGTTATACGTAATAACGTAATAGCAGATGACGTTATACGTTGTTACGTAATGATACATAACGTTATACGTCGTTATGTTATAATATATAACGTTATACGTTGTTACGTAATGCTATATAACATTATACGGCATTACGTAATAGTATATAACGTTATACGTTGTTATGTTATAATATATAACGTTATACGTTGTTACGTAATGCTATATAACATTATACGGCATTACGTAATATTATATAACGTTATACGTTGTTACGTACTGCTACATAACATTATACGGCATTACGTAATAGTATATATCGTTATACGTTGTTACGTAATGCTACATAGCGTTATACGACGTTACGTTATAGTATATAACGTTATACGTCATTAAGTAAAAGAATATAACGTTAAACGTAATAACGTAATAGTAAATGACGTTTTACGTTGCTACGTAATGCTACATAACGTTATACGTCTATCACGTAATAGTATATAACGTTATACGTCTATTACGTAATAGTATATAACGTTATACGTTATTACGTAATAGTAAATGACGTTATACGTTGTTACGTAATGATACATAACGTTATACGTCATTATGTTATAATATATAACGATATACGTTGTTACGTAATGCTACATAACGTTATACGTCTATCACGTAATAGTATATAACGTTATACGTCTATTACGTAATAGTATATAACGTTATACGTTGTTACGTAATGCTACATAACATTATACGGCATTACGTAATAGTATATAACGTTATACGTCTATTACGTAATAGTATATAACGTTATACGTTATTACGTAATAGTAAATGACGTTATACGTTGTTACGTAATGATACATAACGTTATACGTCATTATGTAATAATATATAACGATATACGTTGTTACGTAATGCTACATAACGTTATACGTCATTACGTTATAGTATATAACGTTATACGTTGTTACGTAATGCTACATAACATTATACGGCATTACGTAATAGTATATATCGTTATACGTTGTTACGTAATGCTACATAACGTTATACGTCGTTACGTTATAGTATATAACGTTATACGTCATTAAGTAAAAGAATATAACGTTATACGTAATAACGTAATAGTAAATGACGTTTTACGTTGTTACGTAATGCTACATAACATTATACGGCATTACGTAATACTATATAACGTTATACGTTGTTACGTAATGCTACATAGCGTTATACGTCGTTACGTTATAGTATATAACGTTATACGTCATAAAGTAAAGGAATATAACGTTATACGTAATAACGTAATAGTAAATGACGTTATACGTTGTTACGTAATGCTACATAACATTATACGGCATTACGTAATAGTATATAACGTTATGCGTTGTTACGTAATGCTACATAACGTTATACGTCTATCACGTAATAGTATATAACGTTATACGTCTATTACGTAATAGTATATAACGTTATACGTTATTACGTAATAGTAAATGACGTTATACGTTGTTACGTAATGATACACAACGTTATACGTCATTGCGTTATAGTATATAACGTTATACGTTGTTACGTAATGCTACATAACGTTATACGTCTATTACGTAATAGTATATAACGTTATACGTTATTACGTAATAGTAAATGACGTTATACGTTGTTACGTAATGCTACATAACATTATACGGCATTACGTAATAGTATATAACGTTATACGTCTATTACGTAATAGTATATAACGTTATACGTTATTACGTAATAGTAAATGACGTTATACGTTGTTACGTAATGATACATAACGTTATACGTCATTATGTTATAATATATAACGATATACGTTGTTACGTAATGCTACATAACGTTATACGTCATTACGTTATAGTATATAACGTTATACGTTGTTACGTAATGCTACATAACATTATACGGCATTACGTAATAGTATATATCGTTATACGTTGTTACGTAATGCTACATAACGTTATACGTCGTTACGTTATAGTATATAACGTTATACGTCATTAAGTAAAAGAATATAACGTTATACGTAGTAACGAAATAGTAAATGACGTTTTACGTTGTTACGTAATGCTACATAACGTTATACGTCTATCACGTAATAGTATATAACGTTATACGTTGTTACGTAATGCTACATAACATTATACGGCACTACGTAATAGTATATATCGTTAGACGTTGTTACGTAATGCTACATAGCGTTATACGTCGTTACGTTATAGTATATAACGTTATACGTCATTAAGTAAAAGAATATAACGTTATACGTAATAACGTAATAGTAAATGACGTTTTACGTTGTTACGTAATGCTACATAACATTATACGGCATTACGTAATAGTATATAACGTTATACGTTGTTACGTAATGCTACATAGCGTTATACGTCGTTACGTTATAGTATATAACGTTATACGTCATAAAGTAAAGGAATATAACGTTATACGTAATAACGAAATAGTAAATGACGTTATACGTTGTTACGTAATGCTACATAACATTATACGGCATTACGTAATAGTATATAACGTTATGCGTTGTTACGTAATGCTACATAACGTTATACGTCTATCACGTAATAGTATATAACGTTATACGTCTATTACGTAATAGTATATAACGTTATACGTTATTACGTAATAGTAAATGACGTTATACGTTGTTACGTAATGATACACAACGTTATACGTCATTGCGTTATAGTATATAACGTTATACGTTGTTACGTAATGCTACATAACGTTATACGTCTATTACGTAATAGTATATAACGTTATACGTTATTACGTAATAGTAAATGACGTTATACGTTGTTACGTAATGCTACATAACATTATACGGCATTACGTAATAGTACGAGGGTGAATAAAATATAAACGAGACTTTATTTTTAAAATAATTTTATTCAGTGAAATAACATAGCCAAGCACATATTATTTTTCAACATAGTCTCCTGCTTTGGAAATGCATTTTTCCCAGCGGATTGGGAGATTTTTGATCCCAGCATCGTAAAAAGAAGAGTGCTGTGTCAGAAGCCAATTGCGCACAAAGGCCTCCACCGCCACGTCGTCTTGGAATCGTTGTCCTCCTAGTGCTTCTTTAAGCGGTCCGAAGAGATGGAAATCGCAGGGCGATAGGTCAGGACTGTAGGGAGGATGATCAAGTGGAGTCCACCTTATTTCCTCTAATGTTTGCAGGTTAGAGCTGCTGTATGAGGCCTGGCGTTGTCGTGGAGGAGAATGACGTCTCGAATCGGTTGGTTACGCCTTTTCGAACGATAAGCAACCTTTGCCTCCCTCAAAAGCTCACAGTAATAAGCAGCATTTATTGTGCGACGCTCATGCAAAAAATCAATGTGCAAAACGCCACGCCGGTCGAAAAAAACGTGCGAATGTTCTCCTCCGTAATGCTGGTTCGAGGACGACGATCATGTTCCACATTTTCAACCAGTTCACATCCTTCCTTGAACTTCTTATGCCAGGCAAACACGCGAGCCCTTGACAGTGTCTGATCCCCGAACTGTGCAGTCAATCTTTGCAGAATTTCTATTGGTTTGACGCCTTCATGTGTGAGAAATTTAATAATAATGCGTTGCGCAACTGAGAGGTGTACTTGTTGCTCTGACATCTTGAATACTACCGCCAAACGTGTCTGAACTGGACAACGGCCTGCTCTCCCCACTCCTGACATCCCAACCAATGCACACTAGAAGCGGCCGCTCGCTCCCTTTAAATTTACGCGCTCAGAAACAAAAGTCTCGTTTATATTTTATTCACCCTCGTATATAACGTTATACGTCTATTACGTAATAGTATATAACGTTATACGTTATTACGTAATAGTAAATGACGTTATACGTTGTTACGTAATGATACATAACGTTATACGTCATTATGTTATAATATATAACGATATACGTTGTTACGTAATGCTACATAACGTTATACGTCATTACGTTATAGTATATAACGTTATACGTCATTAAGTAAAAGAATATAACGTTCTACGTAATAACGTAATAGTAAATGACGTTATACTTTCTTACGTAATGCTACATAACGTTACACGTCATTACGTAATAGTATATAACGTTATACGTTGTTACGTAATGCTACATAACGTTATACGTCATTACGTTATAGTATATAACGTTATACGTTGTTACGTAATGCTACATAGCGTTATACGTCATTACGTTATAGTGTATAACGTTATATGTCATTAAGTAAAAGAATATAACGTTATACGTAATAACGTAATAGTAAATGACGTTATACGTTGTAACGTAATGCTACATTACGTTATACGTCATTACGTTATAGTATATAACGTTATACGTTATTACGTAGTAGTTTATAACGTTATACGTTGTTACGTATTGCTACATAACGTTATACGCCATTACGTAATAGTATATAACGTTATACGTTGTTACGTAATGCTACATAACGTTATACGCCATTACGTTATAGTATATAACGTTATACGTCATTACGTTATAGTATATAACGTTATACGTTGTTACGTATTGCTCCATAACGTTATACGTCATTACGTAATAGTATATAACGTTATACGTTGTTACGTAATGCTACATAACGTTATACGTCATTACGTTATTGTATATATCGTTATACATCATAAAGTAAAAGAATATAACGCTATACGTAATAACGTAATAGTAGATGACGTTATACGGTGTTACGTAATGCTACATAACGTTATACGTTGTTACGTAATGCTACATAACGTTATACGTCATTACGTAATAGTATATAACGTTATACGTTGTTACGTAATGCTACATAACGTTATACGTCATTACGTTATAGTATATAACGTTATACGTTATTACGTAATAGTTTATAACGTTATATGTTGTTACGTAATGCTACATAACGTTATACGGCATTACGTAATAGTATATACCGTTATACGTTGTTACGTTATGCTACATAACATTATACGGCATTACGTAATAGTATATAACGTTATACGTTGTTACGTAATGCTACATAACGTTATACGTCATTACGTTATAGTATATAACGTTATACGTCATTAAGTAAAAGAATATAACGTTCTACGTAATAACGTAATAGTAAATGACGTTATACTTTGTTACGTAATGCTACATAACGTTATACGTCTATTACGTAATAGTATATAACGTTATACGTTATTATGTAATAGTAAATGACGTTATACGTTGTTACGAAATGATACACAACGTTATACGTCATTACGTTATAGTATATAACGTTATACGTTGTTACGTAATGCTACATAACGTTATACGTCTATCACGTAATAGTATATAACGTTATACGTTATTACGTACTAGTAAATGACGTTATACGTTGTTACGTAATGATGAATAACGTTATACGTCATTATGTTATAATATATAACGATATACGTTGTTACGTAATGCTACATAACGTTATACGTCATTACGTCATAATATATAACGTTATACGTTGTTACATAATGCTACATAACGTTATACGATATTACGTAATAGTAAATGACGTTATACGTTGTTACGTAATGATACATTACGTTAAACGTCATTACGTAATAGTATATAACGTTATACGTTGTTACGTAATGCTACATAACGTTATACGTCATTACGTTATAGTATATATCGTTATACGTCATAAAGTAAAAGAATATAACGATATACGTAATAACGTAATAGTAGATGACTTTATACTTTGTTCCGTAATGCTACAGAACGTTATACGTTATTACGTAATAGTATATAACGTTATACGTTATTACGTTATAGTATATAACGTTATACGTTGTTACGTAATGCTACATAACATTATACGGCATTACGTAATAGTATATATCGTTATACGTTGTTACGTAATGCTACATAGCGTTATACGTCGTTACGTTATAGTATATAACGTTATACGTCATTAAGTAAAAGAATATAACGTTATACGTAATAACGTAATAGTAAATGACGTTTTACGTTGTTACGTAATGCTACATTACGTTATACGTCATTACGTTATAGTATATAACGTTATACGCTATTACGTTATAGTATATAACGTTATACGTTGTTACGTAATGCTACATAACGTTATACATCATTACGTAATAGTATATAACGTTATACGTAATAACGTAATGCTACAGAACGTTATACGTCGTTACGTTATAGTATATAACGTTATACGTCATTAAGTAAAAGAATATAACGTTATACGTAATAACGTAATAGTAGATGACGTTATACTTTGTTACGTAATGCTACATAACGTTATACGTCATTACGTCATATTATATAACGTTATACGTTGTTACATAATGCTACATAACGTTATACGATATTACTTAATAGTAAATGACGTTATACGTTGTTACGTAATGATACATTACGTTAAACGTCATTACGTAATAGTATATAACGTTATACGTTGTTACGTAATGCTACATAGCGTTATACGTCGTTACGTTATAGTATATAACGTTATACGTCATTAAGTAAAAGAATATAACGTTATACGTAATAACGTAATAGTAAATGACGTTTTACGTTGTTACGTAATGCTACATTACGTTATACGTCATTACGTTATAGTATATAACGTTATACGCTATTACGTTATAGTATATAACGCTATACGCTGTTACATAATGCTACATAACGTTATACGTCATTACGTTGTAGTATATAACGTTATACGTTGTTACGTAATGCTACATAACGTTATACATCATTAAGTATTAGTATATAACGTTATACGCTGTTACGTAATGCTACATAACGTTATATGTCATTACGTTATAGTATATAACGTTGTACGTCGTTAAGTAAAAGAATTTAACGTTATACGTAATAACGTAATAGTAAATGACGTTATACGTTGTTACGTAATGCTACATAACGTTATACGTCGTTATGTTATAGTATATAACATAATACGTTGTTACGTAATGCTATATAACATTATACGGCATTACGTAATAGTATATAACGTTATACGTTGTTACGTAATGCTACATAACGTTATACGTCTATCACGTAATAGTATATAACGTTATACGTCTATTACGTAATAGTATATAACCTTATACGTTATTACGTAATAGTAAATGACGTTATACGTTGTTACGTAATGATACACAACGTTATACGTCATTACGTTATAGTATATAACGTTATACGTTGTTAGGTAATGCTACATAACGTTATACGTCATTACGTTATAGTATATAACGTTATACGTTGTTACGTAATGCTACATAACGTTATACGTCTATCACGTAATAGTATATAACGTTATACGTCTATTACTGAATAGTATATAACGTTATACGTTATTACGTAATAGTAAAAGACGTTATACGTTGTTACGTAATGATACACAACGTAATACGTCATTAAGTATTAGTATATAACGTTATACGTCATAAAGTAAAGGAATATAACGTTATACGTAATAACGTAATAGTAAAAGACGTTATACGTTGTTACGTAATGATACACAACGTTATACGTCATTACGTTATAGTATATAACGTTATACGTTGTTACGTAATGCTACATAACGTTATACGTCATTACGTTATAGTATATAACGTTATACGTTGTTACGTAATGCTACATAGCGTTATACGTCGTTACGTTATACTATATAACGTTATACGTCATAAAGTAAAAGAATATAACGTTATACGTAATAACGTAATAGTAGATGACGTTATACTTTGTTCCGTAATGCTACAGAACGTTATACGTTATTACGTAATAGTATATAACGTTATACGTTGTTACGTAATCCTATATAACATTATACGGCATTACGTAATAGTATATAACGTTATACGTTGTTACGTAATGCTACATAACGTTATACGTCTATCACGTAATAGTATATAACGTTATACGTCTATTACGTAATAGTATATAACGTTATACGTTATTACGTAATAGTAAATGACGTTGTACGTTGTTACGTAATGATACATAACGTTATACGTCATTATGTTATAATATATAACGATATACGTTGTTACGTAATGTTACATAACGTTATACGTCATTACGTTATAGTATATAACGTTATACGCTGGTTACGTAATGCTACATAACATAATACGGCATTACGTAATAGTATATATCGTTATACGTTGCTACGTAATGCTACATAGCGTTATACGTCGTTACGTTATACTATATAACGTTATACGTCATAAAGTAAAAGAATATAACGTTATACGTAATAACGTAATAGTAGATGACGTTATACTTTGTTCCGTAATGCTACAGAACGTTATACGTTATTACGTAATAGTATATAACGTTATACGTTGTTACGTAATGCTACATAACGTTATACGTCTATCACGTAATAGTATATAACGTTATACGTCTATTACGTAATAGTATATAACGTTATACGTTATTACGTAATAGTAAATGACGTTGTACGTTGTTACGTAATGATACATAACGTTATACGTCATTACGTAATAGTATATATCGTTATACGTTGTTACGTAATGCTACATAGCGTTATACGTCGTTACGTTATAGTATATAAAGTTATACGTCATTAAGTAAAAGAATATAACGTTATACGTAATAACATAATAGTAGATGACGTTATACTTTGTTCCGTAATGCTACATAACGTTATACGTCATTACTTAATAGTATATAACGTTATACGTTGTTACGTAATGCTACATAACGTTATACGTCATTACGTTATAGTATATATCGTTATACGTCATAAAGTAAATGAATATAACGTTATACGTAATAACGTAATAGTAGATGACGTTATACTTTGTTCCGTAATGCTACAGAACGTTATACGTTATTACGTAATAGTATATATCGTTATACGTTGTTACGTAATGCTATATAACATTATACGGCATTACGTAATAGTATATAACGTTATACGTTGTTACGTAATGCTACATAACGTTATACGTCTATCACGTAATAGTATATAACGTTATACGTCTATTACGTAATAGTATATAACGTTATACGTTATTACGTAATAGTAAATGACGTTGTACGTTGTTACGTAATGATACATAACGTTATACGTCATTATGTTATAATATATAACGATATACGTTGTTACGTAATGTTACATAACGTTATACGTCATTACGTTATAGTATATAACGTTATACGCTGGTTACGTAATGCTACATAACATTATACGGCATTACGTAATAGTATATATCGTTATACGTTGTTACGTAATGCTACATAGCGTTATACGTCGTTACGTTATAGTATATAACGTTATACGTCATTAAGTAAAAGAATATAACGTTATACGTAATAACGTAATAGTAGATGACGTTATACTTTGTTCCGTAATGCTACATAACGTTATACGTCATTACGTAATAGTATATAACGTTATACGTTGTTACGTAATGCTACATAACGTTATACGTTGTTACGTAATGCTACATAACGTTATACGTCATTACGTAATAGTATATAACGTTATACGCTGGTTACGTAATGCTACATAACATTATACGGCATTACGTAATAGTATATATCGTTATACGTTGTTACGTAATGCTACGTAGCGTTATACGTCATTACGTTATAGTGTATAACGTTATACGTCATTAAGTAAAAGAATATAACGTTATACGTAATAACGTAATAGTAAATGACGTTATACGTTGTTACGTAATGATACATAACTTTATACGACATTACGTTATAGTATATAATGTTATACGTCATTACGTTATAGTATATAACGTTATACATTGTTAAGTAATGCTACATAACGTTATACGTCATTACGTAATAGTATATAACGTTATACGTTGTTACGTAATGCTACATAGCGTTATACGTCATTACGTTATAGTGTATAACGTTATACGTCATTAAGTAAAAGAATATAACGTTATACGTAATAACGTAATAGTAAATGACGATATACGTTGTTACGTAATGCTACATTACGTTATACGTCATTACGTTATAGTATATAACGTTATACGTTATTACGTAGAAGTTTATAACGTTATACGTTGTTACATATTGCTACATAACGTTATACGCCATTACGTAATAGTATATAACGTTATACGTTGTTACGTAATGCAACATAACGTTATACGTCATTACGTTATAGTATATAACGTTATACGTCATTAAGTAAAAGAATATAACGTAATAACGTAATAGTAAATGACGTTATACTTTGTTACGTAATGCTACATAACGTTATACGTCTATTACGTAATAGTATATAACGTTATACGTTGTTACGTAATGCTACATAACGTTATTCGTCATTACGTTATAATATATAACGTTTTACGTAGTTACGTAATGCTACATAACGTTATTCGTCATTACCTTATAGTATATAACGTTATACGTTGTTACGTAATGCTACATAACGTTACACGTCATTACGTAATAGTATATAACGTTATACGTTGTTACGTAATGCTACATAACGTTATATGTCATTACGTTATAGTATATAACGTTGTACGTCGTTAAGTAAAAGAATTTAACGTTATACGTAATAACGTAATAGTAAATGACGTTATACGTTGTTACGTATTGCTACATAACGTTATACGCCATTACGTAATAGTATATAACGTTATACGCTGTTACGTAATGCTACATAACGTTATACGTCTATCACGTAATAGTATATAACGTTATACGTCTATTACGTAATAGTATATAACCTTATACGTTATTACGTAATAGTAAATGACGTTATACGTTGTTACGTAATGATACACAACGTTATACGTCATTACGTTATAGTATATAACGTTATACGTTGTTAGGTAATGCTACATAACGTTATACGTCATTACGTTATAGTATATAACGTTATACGTTGTTACGTAATGCTACATAACGTTATACGTCTATCACGTAATAGTATATAACGTTATACGTCTATTACTGAATAGTATATAACGTTATACGTTATTACGTAATAGTAAAAGACGTTATACGTTGTTACGTAATGATACACAACGTTATACGTCATTACGTTATAGTATATAACGTTATACGTTGTTACGTAATGCTACATAGCGTTATACGTCGTTACGTTATACTATATAACGTTATACGTCATAAAGTAAAAGAATATAACGTTATACGTAATAACGTAATAGTAGATGACGTTATACTTTGTTCCGTAATGCTACAGAACGTTATACGTTATTACGTAATAGTATATAACGTTATACGTTGTTACGTAATCCTATATAACATTATACGGCATTACGTAATAGTATATAACGTTATACGTTGTTACGTAATGCTACATAACGTTATACGTCTATCACGTAATAGTATATAACGTTATACGTCTATTACGTAATAGTATATAACGTTATACGTTATTACGTAATAGTAAATGACGTTGTACGTTGTTACGTAATGATACATAACGTTATACGTCATTATGTTATAATATATAACGATATACGTTGTTACGTAATGTTACATAACGTTATACGTCATTACGTTATAGTATATAACGTTATACGCTGGTTACGTAATGCTACATAACATAATACGGCATTACGTAATAGTATATATCGTTATACGTTGCTACGTAATGCTACATAGCGTTATACGTCGTTACGTTATACTATATAACGTTATACGTCATAAAGTAAAAGAATATAACGTTATACGTAATAACGTAATAGTAGATGACGTTATACTTTGTTCCGTAATGCTACAGAACGTTATACGTTATTACGTAATAGTATATAACGTTATACGTTGTTACGTAATGCTACATAACGTTATACGTCTATCACGTAATAGTATATAACGTTATACGTCTATTACGTAATAGTATATAACGTTATACGTTATTACGTAATAGTAAATGACGTTGTACGTTGTTACGTAATGATACATAACGTTATACGTCATTACGTAATAGTATATATCGTTATACGTTGTTACGTAATGCTACATAGCGTTATACGTCGTTACGTTATAGAATATAAAGTTATACGTCATTAAGTAAAAGAATATAACGTTATACGTAATAACATAATAGTAGATGACGTTATACTTTGTTCCGTAATGCTACATAACGTTATACGTCATTACTTAATAGTATATAACGTTATACGTTGTTACGTAATGCTACATAACGTTATACGTCATTACGTTATAGTATATATCGTTATACGTCATAAAGTAAATGAATATAACGTTATACGTAATAACGTAATAGTAGATGACGTTATACTTTGTTCCGTAATGCTACAGAACGTTATATGTTATTACGTAATAGTATATATCGTTATACGTTGTTACGTAATGCTATATAACATTATACGGCATTACGTAATAGTATATAACGTTATACGTTGTTACGTAATGCTACATAACGTTATACGTCTATCACGTAATAGTATATAACGTTATACGTCTATCACGTAATAGTATATAACGTTATACGTCTATTACTGAATAGTATATAACGTTATACGTTATTACGTAATAGTAAAAGACGTTATACGTTGTTACGTAATGATACACAACGTTATACGTCATTAAGTATTAGTATATAACGTTATACGTCATAAAGTAAAGGAATATAACGTTATACGTAATAACGTAATAGTAAATGACGTTATACGTTGTTACGTAATGCTACATAACATTATACGGCATTACGTAATAGTATATAACGTTATACGTTGTTACGTAATGCTACATAACGTTATACGTCTATCACGTAATAGTATATAACGTTATACGTCTATTACGTAATAGTATATAACGTTATACGTTATTACGTAATAGTAAATGACGTTATACGTTGTTACGTAATGATACACAACGTTATACGTCATTACGTTATAGTATATAACGTTATACGTTGTTACGTAATGCTACATAACGTTATACGTCATTACGTAATAGTATATAACGTTATACGTTGTTACGTAATGCTACATAACATTATACGGCATTACGTAATAGTATATAACGTTATACGTTGTTACGTAATGCTACGTAGCGTTATACGTCATTACGTTATAGTGTATAACGTTATACGTCATTAAGTAAAAGAATATAACGTTATACGTAATAACGTAATAGTAAATGACGTTATACGTTGTTACGTAATGATACATAACTTTATACGACATTACGTTATAGTATATAATGTTATACGTCATTACGTTATAGTATATAACGTTATACATTGTTAAGTAATGCTACATAACGTTATACGTCATTACGTAATAGTATATAACGTTATACGTTGTTACGTAATGCTACATAGCGTTATACGTCATTACGTTATAGTGTATAACGTTATACGTCATTAAGTAAAAGAATATAACGTTATACGTAATAACGTAATAGTAAATGACGATATACGTTGTTACGTAATGCTACATTACGTTATACGTCATTACGTTATAGTATATAACGTTATACGTTATTACGTAGAAGTTTATAACGTTATACGTTGTTACATATTGCTACATAACGTTATACGCCATTACGTAATAGTATATAACGTTATACGTTGTTACGTAATGCTACATAACGTTATACGTCATTACGTTATAGTATATAACGTTATACGTCATTAAGTAAAAGAATATAACGTAATAACGTAATAGTAAATGACGTTATACTTTGTTACGTAATGCTACATAACGTTATACGTCTATTACGTAATAGTATATAACGTTATACGTTGTTACGTAATGCTACATAACGTTATTCGTCATTACGTTATAATATATAACGTTTTACGTAGTTACGTAATGCTACATAACGTTATTCGTCATTACCTTATAGTATATAACGTTATACGTTGTTACGTAATGCTACATAACGTTACACGTCATTACGTAATAGTATATAACGTTATACGTTGTTACGTAATGCTACATAACGTTATATGTCATTACGTTATAGTATATAACGTTGTACGTCGTTAAGTAAAAGAATTTAACGTTATACGTAATAACGTAATAGTAAATGACGTTATACGTTGTTACGTATTGCTACATAACGTTATACGCCATTACGTAATAGTATATAACGTTATACGCTGTTACGTAATGCTACATAACGTTATACGTCTATCACGTAATAGTATATAACGTTATACGTCTATTACGTAATAGTATATAACGTTATACGTTATTACGTAATAGTAAATGACGTTATACGTTGTTACGTAATGATACACAACGTTATACGTCATTACGTTATAGTATATAACGTTATACGTTGTTACGTAATGCTACATAACGTTATACGTCATTACGTTATAGTATATAACGTTATACGTTGTTACGTAATGCTACATAACGTTATACGTCTATCACGTAATAGTATATAACGTTATACGTCTATTACTGAATAGTATATAACGTTATACGTTATTACGTAATAGTAAAAGACGTTATACGTTGTTACGTAATGATACACAACGTTATACGTCATTAAGTATTAGTATATAACGTTATACGTCATAAAGTAAAGGAATATAACGTTATACGTAATAACGTAATAGTAAATGACGTTATACGTTGTTACGTAATGCTACATAACATTATACGGCATTACGTAATAGTATATAACGTTATACGTTGTTACGTAATGCTACATAACGTTATACGTCTATCACGTAATAGTATATAACGTTATACGTCTATTACGTAATAGTATATAACGTTATACGTTATTACGTAATAGTAAATGACGTTATACGTTGTTACGTAATGATACACAACGTTATACGTCATTACGTTATAGTATATAACGTTATACGTTGTTACGTAATGCTACATAACGTTATACGTCATTACGTTATAGTATATAACGTTATACGTTGTTACGTAATGCTACATAGCGTTATACGTCGTTACGTTATACTATATAACGTTATACGTCATAAAGTAAAAGAATATAACGTTATACGTAATAACGTAATAGTAGATGACGTTATACTTTGTTCCGTAATGCTACAGAACGTTATACGTTATTACGTAATAGTATATAACGTTATACGTTGTTACGTAATCCTATATAACATTATACGGCATTACGTAATAGTATATAACGTTATACGTTGTTACGTAATGCTACATAACGTTATACGTCTATCACGTAATAGTATATAACGTTATACGTCTATTACGTAATAGTATATAACGTTATACGTTATTACGTAATAGTAAATGACGTTGTACGTTGTTACGTAATGATACATAACGTTATACGTCATTATGTTATAATATATAACGATATACGTTGTTACGTAATGTTACATAACGTTATACGTCATTACGTTATAGTATATAACGTTATACGCTGGTTACGTAATGCTACATAACATAATACGGCATTACGTAATAGTATATATCGTTATACGTTGCTACGTAATGCTACATAGCGTTATACGTCGTTACGTTATACTATATAACGTTATACGTCATAAAGTAAAAGAATATAACGTTATACGTAATAACGTAATAGTAGATGACGTTATACTTTGTTCCGTAATGCTACAGAACGTTATACGTTATTACGTAATAGTATATAACGTTATACGTTGTTACGTAATGCTACATAACGTTATACGTCTATCACGTAATAGTATATAACGTTATACGTCTATTACGTAATAGTATATAACGTTATACGTTATTACGTAATAGTAAATGACGTTGTACGTTGTTACGTAATGATACATAACGTTATACGTCATTACGTAATAGTATATATCGTTATACGTTGTTACGTAATGCTACATAGCGTTATACGTCGTTACGTTATAGTATATAAAGTTATACGTCATTAAGTAAAAGAATATAACGTTATACGTAATAACATAATAGTAGATGACGTTATACTTTGTTCCGTAATGCTACATAACGTTATACGTCATTACTTAATAGTATATAACGTTATACGTTGTTACGTAATGCTACATAACGTTATACGTCATTACGTTATAGTATATATCGTTATACGTCATAAAGTAAATGAATATAACGTTATACGTAATAACGTAATAGTAGATGACGTTATACTTTGTTCCGTAATGCTACAGAACGTTATACGTTATTACGTAATAGTATATATCGTTATACGTTGTTACGTAATGCTATATAACATTATACGGCATTACGTAATAGTATATAACGTTATGCGTTGTTACGTAATGCTACATAACGTTATACGTCTATCACGTAATAGTATATAACGTTATACGTCTATTACGTAATAGTATATAACGTTATACGTTATTACGTAATAGTAAATGACGTTGTACGTTGTTACGTAATGATACATAACGTTATACGTCATTATGTTATAATATATAACGATATACGTTGTTACGTAATGTTACATAACGTTATACGTCATTACGTTATAGTATATAACGTTATACGCTGGTTACGTAATGCTACATAACATTATACGGCATTACGTAATAGTATATATCGTTATACGTTGTTACGTAATGCTACATAGCGTTATACGTCGTTACGTTATAGTATATAACGTTATACGTCATTAAGTAAAAGAATATAACGTTATACGTAATAACGTAATAGTAGATGACGTTATACTTTGTTCCGTAATGCTACATAACGTTATACGTCATTACGTAATAGTATATAACGTTATACGTTGTTACGTAATGCTACATAACGTTATACGTTGTTACGTAATGCTACATAACGTTATACGTCATTACGTAATAGTATATAACGTTATACGCTGGTTACGTAATGCTACATAACATTATACGGCATTACGTAATAGTATATATCGTTATACGTTGTTACGTAATGCTACGTAGCGTTATACGTCATTACGTTATAGTGTATAACGTTATACGTCATTAAGTAAAAGAATATAACGTTATACGTAATAACGTAATAGTAAATGACGTTATACGTTGTTACGTAATGATACATAACTTTATACGACATTACGTTATAGTATATAATGTTATACGTCATTACGTTATAGTATATAACGTTATACATTGTTAAGTAATGCTACATAACGTTATACGTCATTACGTAATAGTATATAACGTTATACGTTGTTACGTAATGCTACATAGCGTTATACGTCATTACGTTATAGTGTATAACGTTATACGTCATTAAGTAAAAGAATATAACGTTATACGTAATAACGTAATAGTAAATGACGATATACGTTGTTACGTAATGCTACATTACGTTATACGTCATTACGTTATAGTATATAACGTTATACGTTATTACGTAGAAGTTTATAACGTTATACGTTGTTACATATTGCTACATAACGTTATACGCCATTACGTAATAGTATATAACGTTATACGTTGTTACGTAATGCAACATAACGTTATACGTCATTACGTTATAGTATATAACGTTATACGTCATTAAGTAAAAGAATATAACGTAATAACGTAATAGTAAATGACGTTATACTTTGTTACGTAATGCTACATAACGTTATACGTCTATTACGTAATAGTATATAACGTTATACGTTGTTACGTAATGCTACATAACGTTATTCGTCATTACGTTATAATATATAACGTTTTACGTAGTTACGTAATGCTACATAACGTTATTCGTCATTACCTTATAGTATATAACGTTATACGTTGTTACGTAATGCTACATAACGTTACACGTCATTACGTAATAGTATATAACGTTATACGTTGTTACGTAATGCTACATAACGTTATATGTCATTACGTTATAGTATATAACGTTGTACGTCGTTAAGTAAAAGAATTTAACGTTATACGTAATAACGTAATAGTAAATGACGTTATACGTTGTTACGTATTGCTACATAACGTTATACGCCATTACGTAATAGTATATAACGTTATACGCTGTTACGTAATGCTACATAACGTTATACGTCTATCACGTAATAGTATATAACGTTATACGTCTATTACGTAATAGTATATAACCTTATACGTTATTACGTAATAGTAAATGACGTTATACGTTGTTACGTAATGATACACAACGTTATACGTCATTACGTTATAGTATATAACGTTATACGTTGTTAGGTAATGCTACATAACGTTATACGTCATTACGTTATAGTATATAACGTTATACGTTGTTACGTAATGCTACATAACGTTATACGTCTATCACGTAATAGTATATAACGTTATACGTCTATTACTGAATAGTATATAACGTTATACGTTGTTACGTAATGCTACATAGCGTTATACGTCGTTACGTTATACTATATAACGTTATACGTCATAAAGTAAAAGAATATAACGTTATACGTAATAACGTAATAGTAGATGACGTTATACTTTGTTCCGTAATGCTACAGAACGTTATACGTTATTACGTAATAGTATATAACGTTATACGTTGTTACGTAATCCTATATAACATTATACGGCATTACGTAATAGTATATAACGTTATACGTTGTTACGTAATGCTACATAACGTTATACGTCTATCACGTAATAGTATATAACGTTATACGTCTATTACGTAATAGTATATAACGTTATACGTTATTACGTAATAGTAAATGACGTTGTACGTTGTTACGTAATGATACATAACGTTATACGTCATTATGTTATAATATATAACGATATACGTTGTTACGTAATGTTACATAACGTTATACGTCATTACGTTATAGTATATAACGTTATACGCTGGTTACGTAATGCTACATAACATAATACGGCATTACGTAATAGTATATATCGTTATACGTTGCTACGTAATGCTACATAGCGTTATACGTCGTTACGTTATACTATATAACGTTATACGTCATAAAGTAAAAGAATATAACGTTATACGTAATAACGTAATAGTAGATGACGTTATACTTTGTTCCGTAATGCTACAGAACGTTATACGTTATTACGTAATAGTATATAACGTTATACGTTGTTACGTAATGCTACATAACGTTATACGTCTATCACGTAATAGTATATAACGTTATACGTCTATTACGTAATAGTATATAACGTTATACGTTATTACGTAATAGTAAATGACGTTGTACGTTGTTACGTAATGATACATAACGTTATACGTCATTACGTAATAGTATATATCGTTATACGTTGTTACGTAATGCTACATAGCGTTATACGTCGTTACGTTATAGTATATAAAGTTATACGTCATTAAGTAAAAGAATATAACGTTATACGTAATAACATAATAGTAGATGACGTTATACTTTGTTCCGTAATGCTACATAACGTTATACGTCATTACTTAATAGTATATAACGTTATACGTTGTTACGTAATGCTACATAACGTTATACGTCATTACGTTATAGTATATATCGTTATACGTCATAAAGTAAATGAATATAACGTTATACGTAATAACGTAATAGTAGATGACGTTATACTTTGTTCCGTAATGCTACAGAACGTTATATGTTATTACGTAATAGTATATATCGTTATACGTTGTTACGTAATGCTATATAACATTATACGGCATTACGTAATAGTATATAACGTTATACGTTGTTACGTAATGCTACATAACGTTATACGTCTATCACGTAATAGTATATAACGTTATACGTCTATTACGTAATAGTATATAACGTTATACGTTATTACGTAATAGTAAATGACGTTGTACGTTGTTACGTAATGATACATAACGTTATACGTCATTATGTTATAATATATAACGATATACGTTGTTACGTAATGTTACATAACGTTATACGTCATTACGTTATAGTATATAACGTTATACGCTGGTTACGTAATGCTACATAACATTATACGGCATTACGTAATAGTATATATCGTTATACGTTGTTACGTAATGCTACATAGCGTTATACGTCGTTACGTTATAGTATATAACGTTATACGTCATTAAGTAAAAGAATATAACGTTATACGTAATAACGTAATAGTAGATGACGTTATACTTTGTTCCGTAATGCTACATAACGTTATACGTCATTACGTAATAGTATATAACGTTATACGTTGTTACGTAATGCTACATAACGTTATACGTTGTTACGTAATGCTACATAACGTTATACGTCATTACGTAATAGTATATAACGTTATACGTTGTTACGTAATGCTACATAACATTATACGGCATTACGTAATAGTATATAACGTTATACGTTGTTACGTAATGCTACGTAGCGTTATACGTCATTACGTTATAGTGTATAACGTTATACGTCATTAAGTAAAAGAATATAACGTTATACGTAATAACGTAATAGTAAATGACGTTATACGTTGTTACGTAATGATACATAACTTTATACGACATTACGTTATAGTATATAATGTTATACGTCATTACGTTATAGTATATAACGTTATACATTGTTAAGTAATGCTACATAACGTTATACGTCATTACGTAATAGTATATAACGTTATACGTTGTTACGTAATGCTACATAGCGTTATACGTCATTACGTTATAGTGTATAACGTTATACGTCATTAAGTAAAAGAATATAACGTTATACGTAATAACGTAATAGTAAATGACGATATACGTTGTTACGTAATGCTACATTACGTTATACGTCATTACGTTATAGTATATAACGTTATACGTTATTACGTAGAAGTTTATAACGTTATACGTTGTTACATATTGCTACATAACGTTATACGCCATTACGTAATAGTATATAACGTTATACGTTGTTACGTAATGCTACATAACGTTATACGTCATTACGTTATAGTATATAACGTTATACGTCATTAAGTAAAAGAATATAACGTAATAACGTAATAGTAAATGACGTTATACTTTGTTACGTAATGCTACATAACGTTATACGTCTATTACGTAATAGTATATAACGTTATACGTTGTTACGTAATGCTACATAACGTTATTCGTCATTACGTTATAATATATAACGTTTTACGTAGTTACGTAATGCTACATAACGTTATTCGTCATTACCTTATAGTATATAACGTTATACGTTGTTACGTAATGCTACATAACGTTACACGTCATTACGTAATAGTATATAACGTTATACGTTGTTACGTAATGCTACATAACGTTATATGTCATTACGTTATAGTATATAACGTTGTACGTCGTTAAGTAAAAGAATTTAACGTTATACGTAATAACGTAATAGTAAATGACGTTATACGTTGTTACGTATTGCTACATAACGTTATACGCCATTACGTAATAGTATATAACGTTATACGCTGTTACGTAATGCTACATAACGTTATACGTCTATCACGTAATAGTATATAACGTTATACGTCTATTACGTAATAGTATATAACGTTATACGTTATTACGTAATAGTAAATGACGTTATACGTTGTTACGTAATGATACACAACGTTATACGTCATTACGTTATAGTATATAACGTTATACGTTGTTACGTAATGCTACATAACGTTATACGTCATTACGTTATAGTATATAACGTTATACGTTGTTACGTAATGCTACATAACGTTATACGTCTATCACGTAATAGTATATAACGTTATACGTCTATTACTGAATAGTATATAACGTTATACGTTATTACGTAATAGTAAAAGACGTTATACGTTGTTACGTAATGATACACAACGTTATACGTCATTAAGTATTAGTATATAACGTTATACGTCATAAAGTAAAGGAATATAACGTTATACGTAATAACGTAATAGTAAATGACGTTATACGTTGTTACGTAATGCTACATAACATTATACGGCATTACGTAATAGTATATAACGTTATACGTTGTTACGTAATGCTACATAACGTTATACGTCTATCACGTAATAGTATATAACGTTATACGTCTATTACGTAATAGTATATAACGTTATACGTTATTACGTAATAGTAAATGACGTTATACGTTGTTACGTAATGATACACAACGTTATACGTCATTACGTTATAGTATATAACGTTATACGTTGTTACGTAATGCTACATAACGTTATACGTCATTACGTAATAGTATATAACGTTATACGTTGTTACGTAATGCTACATAACATTATACGGCATTACGTAAGAGTATATAACGTTATACGTTGTTACGTAATGCTACGTAGCGTTATACGTCATTACGTTATAGTGTATAACGTTATACGTCATTAAGTAAAAGAATATAACGTTATACGTAATAACGTAATAGTAAATGACGTTATACGTTGTTACGTAATGATACATAACTTTATACGACATTACGTTATAGTATATAATGTTATACGTCATTACGTTATAGTATATAACGTTATACATTGTTAAGTAATGCTACATAACGTTATACGTCATTACGTAATAGTATATAACGTTATACGTTGTTACGTAATGCTACATAGCGTTATACGTCATTACGTTATAGTGTATAACGTTATACGTCATTAAGTAAAAGAATATAACGTTATACGTAATAACGTAATAGTAAATGACGATATACGTTGTTACGTAATGCTACATTACGTTATACGTCATTACGTTATAGTATATAACGTTATACGTTATTACGTAGAAGTTTATAACGTTATACGTTGTTACATATTGCTACATAACGTTATACGCCATTACGTAATAGTATATAACGTTATACGTTGTTACGTAATGCTACATAACGTTATACGTCATTACGTTATAGTATATAACGTTATACGTCATTAAGTAAAAGAATATAACGTAATAACGTAATAGTAAATGACGTTATACTTTGTTACGTAATGCTACATAACGTTATACGTCTATTACGTAATAGTATATAACGTTATACGTTGTTACGTAATGCTACATAACGTTATTCGTCATTACGTTATAATATATAACGTTTTACGTAGTTACGTAATGCTACATAACGTTATTCGTCATTACCTTATAGTATATAACGTTATACGTTGTTACGTAATGCTACATAACGTTACACGTCATTACGTAATAGTATATAACGTTATACGTTGTTACGTAATGCTACATAACGTTATATGTCATTACGTTATAGTATATAACGTTGTACGTCGTTAAGTAAAAGAATTTAACGTTATACGTAATAACGTAATAGTAAATGACGTTATACGTTGTTACGTATTGCTACATAACGTTATACGCCATTACGTAATAGTATATAACGTTATACGCTGTTACGTAATGCTACATAACGTTATACGTCTATCACGTAATAGTATATAACGTTATACGTCTATTACGTAATAGTATATAACGTTATACGTTATTACGTAATAGTAAATGACGTTATACGTTGTTACGTAATGATACACAACGTTATACGTCATTACGTTATAGTATATAACGTTATACGTTGTTACGTAATGCTACATAACGTTATACGTCATTACGTTATAGTATATAACGTTATACGTTGTTACGTAATGCTACATAACGTTATACGTCTATCACGTAATAGTATATAACGTTATACGTCTATTACTGAATAGTATATAACGTTATACGTTATTACGTAATAGTAAAAGACGTTATACGTTGTTACGTAATGATACACAACGTTATACGTCATTAAGTATTAGTATATAACGTTATACGTCATAAAGTAAAGGAATATAACGTTATACGTAATAACGTAATAGTAAATGACGTTATACGTTGTTACGTAATGCTACATAACATTATACGGCATTACGTAATAGTATATAACGTTATACGTTGTTACGTAATGCTACATAACGTTATACGTCTATCACGTAATAGTATATAACGTTATACGTCTATTACGTAATAGTATATAACGTTATACGTTATTACGTAATAGTAAATGACGTTATACGTTGTTACGTAATGATACACAACGTTATACGTCATTACGTTATAGTATATAACGTTATACGTTGTTACGTAATGCTACATAACGTTATACGTCATTACGTTATAGTATATAACGTTATACGTTGTTACGTAATGCTACATAGCGTTATACGTCGTTACGTTATACTATATAACGTTATACGTCATAAAGTAAAAGAATATAACGTTATACGTAATAACGTAATAGTAGATGACGTTATACCTTGTTCCGTAATGCTACAGAACGTTATACGTTATTACGTAATAGTATATAACGTTATACGTTGTTACGTAATCCTATATAACATTATACGGCATTACGTAATAGTATATAACGTTATACGTTGTTACGTAATGCTACATAACGTTATACGTCTATCACGTAATAGTATATAACGTTATACGTCTATTACGTAATAGTATATAACGTTATACGTTATTACGTAATAGTAAATGACGTTGTACGTTGTTACGTAATGATACATAACGTTATACGTCATTATGTTATAATATATAACGATATACGTTGTTACGTAATGTTACATAACGTTATACGTCATTACGTTATAGTATATAACGTTATACGCTGGTTACGTAATGCTACATAACATAATACGGCATTACGTAATAGTATATATTGTTATACGTTGTTACGTAATGCTACATAGCGTTATACGTCGTTACGTGATAGTATATAAAGTTATACGTCATTAAGTAAAAGAATATAACGTTATGCGTAATAACATAATAGTAGATGACGTTATACTTTGTTCCGTAATGCTACATAACGTTATACGTCATTACTTAATAGTATATAACGTTATACGTTGTTACGTAATGCTACATAACGTTATACGTCATTACGTTATAGTATATATCGTTATACGTCATAAAGTAAAAGAATATAACGTTATACGTAAAAACGTAATAGTAGATGACGTTATACTTTGTTCCGTAATGCTACAGAACGTTATACGTTATTACGTAATATTATATAACGTTATACGTTGTTACGTAATGCTATATAACATTATACGGCATTACGTAATAGTATATAACGTTATACGTTGTCACGTAATGCTACATAACGTTATACGTCTATCACGTAATAGTATATAACGTTATACGTCTATTACGTAATAGTATATAACGTTATACGTTATTACGTAATAGTAAATGACGTTGTACGTTGTTACGTAATGATACATAACGTTATACGTCATTATGTTATAATATATAACGATATACGTTGTTACGTAATGTTACATAACGTTATACGTCATTACGTTATAGTATATAACGTTATACGCTGGTTACGTAATGCTACATAACATTATACGGCATTACGTAATAGTATATATCGTTATACGTTGTTACGTAATGCTACATAGCGTTATACGTCGTTACGTTATACTATATAACGTTATACGTCATAAAGTAAAAGAATATAACGTTATACGTAATAACGTAATAGTAGATGACGTTATACTTTGTTCCGTAATGCTACAGAACGTTATACGTTATTACGTAATAGTATATAACGTTATACGTTGTTACGTAATCCTATATAACATTATACGGCATTACGTAATAGTATATAACGTTATACGTTGTTACGTAATGCTACATAACGTTATACGTCTATCACGTAATAGTATATAACGTTATACGTCTATTACGTAATAGTATATAACGTTATACGTTATTACGTAATAGTAAATGACGTTGTACGTTGTTACGTAATGATACATAACGTTATACGTCATTACGTAATAGTATATATCGTTATACGTTGTTACGTAATGCTACATAGCGTTATACGTCGTTACGTTATAGTATATAAAGTTATACGTCATTAAGTAAAAGAATATAACGTTATGCGTAATAACATAATAGTAGATGACGTTATACTTTGTTCCGTAATGCTACATAACGTTATACGTCATTACTTAATAGTATATAACGTTATACGTTGTTACGTAATGCTACATAGCGTTATACGTCGTTACGTGATAGTATATAAAGTTATACGTCATTAAGTAAAAGAATATAACGTTATGCGTAATAACATAATAGTAGATGACGTTATACTTTGTTCCGTAATGCTACATAACGTTATACGTCATTACTTAATAGTATATAACGTTATACGTTGTTACGTAATGCTACATAACGTTATACGTCTATCACGTAATAGTATATAACGTTATACGTCTATTACGTAATAGTATATAACGTTATACGTTATTACGTAATAGTAAATGACGTTGTACGTTGTTACGTAATGATACATAACGTTATACGTCATTATGTTATAATATATAACGATATACGTTGTTACGTAATGTTACATAACGTTATACGTCATTACGTTATAGTATATAACGTTATACGCTGGTTACGTAATGCTACATAACATAATACGGCATTACGTAATAGTATATATTGTTATACGTTGTTACGTAATGCTACATAGCGTTATACGTCGTTACGTGATAGTATATAAAGTTATACGTCATTAAGTAAAAGAATATAACGTTATGCGTAATAACATAATAGTAGATGACGTTATACTTTGTTCCGTAATGCTACATAACGTTATACGTCATTACTTAATAGTATATAACGTTATACGTTGTTACGTAATGCTACATAACGTTATACGTCATTACGTTATAGTATATATCGTTATACGTTGTCACGTAATGCTACATAACGTTATACGTCTATCACGTAATAGTATATAACGTTATACGTCTATTACGTAATAGTATATAACGTTATACGTTATTACGTAATAGTAAATGACGTTGTACGTTGTTACGTAATGATACATAACGTTATACGTCATTATGTTATAATATATAACGATATACGTTGTTACGTAATGTTACATAACGTTATACGTCATTACGTTATAGTATATAACGTTATACGCTGGTTACGTAATGCTACATAACATTATACGGCATTACGTAATAGTATATATCGTTATACGTTGTTACGTAATGCTACATAGCGTTATACGTCGTTACGTTATACTATATAACGTTATACGTCATAAAGTAAAAGAATATAACGTTATACGTAATAACGTAATAGTAGATGACGTTATACTTTGTTCCGTAATGCTACAGAACGTTATACGTTATTACGTAATAGTATATAACGTTATACGTTGTTACGTAATCCTATATAACATTATACGGCATTACGTAATAGTATATAACGTTATACGTTGTTACGTAATGCTACATAACGTTATACGTCTATCACGTAATAGTATATAACGTTATACGTCTATTACGTAATAGTATATAACGTTATACGTTATTACGTAATAGTAAATGACGTTGTACGTTGTTACGTAATGATACATAACGTTATACGTCATTACGTAATAGTATATATCGTTATACGTTGTTACGTAATGCTACATAGCGTTATACGTCGTTACGTTATAGTATATAAAGTTATACGTCATTAAGTAAAAGAATATAACGTTATACGTCATAAAGTAAAAGAATATAACGTTATACGTAATAACGTAATAGTAGATGACGTTATACGTTGTTACGTAATGTTACATAACGTTATACGTCATTACGTTATAGTATATAACGTTATACGCTGGTTACGTAATGCTACATAACATTATACGGCATTACTTAATAGTATATAACGTTATACGTTGTTACGTAATGCTACATAACGTTATACGTCATTACGTTATAGTATATATCGTTATACGTCATAAAGTAAATGAATATAACGTTATACGTAATAACGTAATAGTAGATGACGTTATACTTTGTTCCGTAATGCTACAGAACGTTATACGTTATTACGTAATAGTATATAACGTTATACGTCTATTACGTAATAGTATATAACGTTATACGTCATTACGTAATAGTAAATGACGTTGTACGTTGTTACGTAATGATACATAACGTTAAACGTCATTATGTAATAGTATATATCGTTATACGTTGTTACGTAATGCTACATAGCGTTATACGTCGTTACGTTATAGTATATAACGTTATACGTCATTAAGTAAAAGAATATAACGTTATACGTAATAACGTAATAGTAGATGACGTTATACTTTGTTCCGTAATGCTACATAACGTTATACGTCATTACGTAATAGTATATAACGTTATACGTTGTTACGTAATGCTACATAACGTTATACGTTGTTACGTAATGCTACATAACGTTATACGTCATTACGTAATAGTATATAACGTTATACGTTGTTACGTAATGCTACATAACATTATACGGCATTACGTAATAGTATATAACGTTATACGTTGTTACGTAATGCTACGTAGCGTTATACGTCATTACGTTATAGTGTATAACGTTATACGTCATTAAGTAAAAGAATATAACGTTATACGTAATAACGTAATAGTAAATGACGTTATACGTTGTTACGTAATGATACATAACTTTATACGACATTACGTTATAGTATATAATGTTATACGTCATTACGTTATAGTATATAACGTTATACATTGTTAAGTAATGCTACATAACGTTATACGTCATTACGTAATAGTATATAACGCTATACGTTGTTACGTAATGCTACATAGCGTTATACGTCATTACGTTATAGTGTATAACGTTATACGTCATTAAGTAAAAGAATATAACGTTATACGTAATAACGTAATAGTAAATGACGATATACGTTGTTACGTAATGCTACATTACGTTATACGTCATTACGTTATAGTATATAACGTTATACGTTATTACGTAGTAGTTTATAACGTTATACGTTGTTACGTATTGCTACATAACGTTATACGCCATTACGTAATAGTATATAACGTTATACGTTGTTACGTAATGCTACATAACGTTATACGTCATTACGTTATAGTATATAACGTTATACGTCATTAAGTAAAAGAATATAACGTAATAACGTAATAGTAAATGACGTTATACTTTGTTACGTAATGCTACATAACGTTATACGTCTATTACGTAATAGTATATAACGTTATACGTTGTTACGTAATGCTACATAACGTTATTCGTCATTACGTTATAATATATAACGTTTTACGTAGTTACGTAATGCTACATAACGTTATTCGTCATTACCTTATAGTATATAACGTTATACGTTGTTACGTAATGCTACATAACGATACACGTCATTACGTAATAGTATATAACGTTATACGTTGTTACGTAATGCTACATAACGTTATACGGCATTACGTAATAGTATATATCGTTATACGTTGTTACGTTATGCTACATAACATTATACGGCATTACGTAATAGTATATAACGTTATACGTTGTTACGTAATGCTACATAACGTTATACGTCATTACGTTATAGTATATAACGTTATACGTTGTTACGTAATGCTACATAACGTTATACGTCATTACGTAATAGTATATAACGTTATACGTTGTTACGTAATGCTACATAACATTATACGGCATTACGTAATAGTATATAACGTTATACGTTGTTACGTAATGCTACATAGCGTTATACGTCATTACGTTATAGTGTATAACGTTATATGTCATTAAGTAAAAGAATATAACGTTATACGTAATAACGTAATAGTAAATGACGTTATACGTTGTTACGTAATGCTACATTACGTTATACGTCATTACGTTATAGTATATAACGTTATACGTTATTACGTAGTAGTTTATAACGTTATACGTTGTTACGTATTGCTACATAACGTTATACGCCATTACGTAATAGTATATAACGTTATACGTTGTTACGTAATGCTACATAACGTTATACGTCATTACGTTATAGTATATAACGTTATACGTCATTAAGTAAAAGAATATAACGTAATAACGTAATAGTAAATGACGTTATACTTTGTTACGTAATGCTACATAACGTTATACGTCTATTACGTAATAGTATATAACGTTATACGTTGTTACGTAATGCTACATAACGTTATTCGTCATTACGTTATAATATATAACGTTTTACGTAGTTACGTAATGCTACATAACGTTATTCGTCATTACCTTATAGTATATAACGTTATACGTTGTTACGTAATGCTACATAACGTTACACGTCATTACGTAATAGTATATAACGTTATACGTTGTTACGTAATGCTACATAACGTTATATGTCATTACGTTATAGTATATAACGTTGTACGTCGTTAAGTAAAAGAATTTAACGTTATACGTAATAACGTAATAGTAAATGACGTTATACGTTGTTACGTATTGCCACATAACGTTATACGCCATTACGTAATAGTATATAACGTTATACGCTGTTACGTAATGCTACATAACGTTATATGTCATTACGTTATAGTATATAACGTTGTACGTCGTTAAGTAAAAGAATTTAACGTTATACGTAATAACGTAATAGTAAATGACGTTATACGTTGTTACGTAATGCTACATAACGTTATACGTCGTTATGTTATAGTATATAACATAATACGTTGTTACGTAATGCTATATAACATTATACGGCATTACGTAATAGTATATAACGTTATACGTTGTTACGTAATGCTACATAACGTTATACGTCTATCACGTAATAGTATATAACGTTATACGTCTATTACGTAATAGTATATAACGTTATACGTTATTACGTAATAGTAAATGACGTTATACGTTGTTACGTAATGATACACAACGTTATACGTCATTACGTTATAGTATATAACGTTATACGTTGTTACGTAATGCTACATAACGTTATACGTCTATCACGTAATAGTATGTAACGTTATACGTCTATTACTGAATAGTATATAACGTTATACGTTATTACGTAATAGTAAAAGACGTTATACGTTGTTACGTAATGATACACAACGTTATACGTCATTAAGTATTAGTATATAACGTTATACGTCATAAAGTAAAGGAATATAACGTTATACGTAATAACGTAATAGTAAATGACGTTATACGTTGTTACGTAATGCTACATAACATTATACGGCATTACGTAACAGTATATAACGTTATACGTTGTTACGTAATGCTACATAACGTTATACGTCTATCACGTAATAGTATATAACGTTATACGTCTATTACGTAATAGTATATAACGTTATACGTTATTACGTAATAGTAAATGACGTTATACGTTGTTACGTAATGATACACAACGTTATACGTCATTACGTTATAGTATATAACGTTATACGTTGTTACGTAATGCTACATAGCGTTATACGTCGTTACGTTATACTATATAACGTTATACGTCATAAAGTAAAAGAATATAACGTTATACGTAATAACGTAATAGTAGATGACGTTATACCTTGTTCCGTAATGCTACAGAACGTTATACGTTATTACGTAATAGTATATAACGTTATACGTTGTTACGTAATCCTATATAACATTATACGGCATTACGTAATTGTATATAACGTTATACGTTGTTACGTAATGCTACATAACGTTATACGTCTATCACGTAATAGTATATAACGTTATACGTCTATTACGTAATAGTATATAACGTTATACGTTATTACGTAATAGTAAATGACGTTGTACGTTGTTACGTAATGATACATAACGTTATACGTCATTATGTTATAATATATAACGATATACGTTGTTACGTAATGTTACATAACGTTATACGTCATTACGTTATAGTATATAACGTTATACGCTGGTTACGTAATGCTACATAACATAATACGGCATTACGTAATAGTATATATCGTTATACGTTGTTACGTAATGCTACATAGCGTTATACGTCGTTACGTGATAGTATATAAAGTTATACGTCATTAAGTAAAAGAATATAACGTTATGCGTAATAACATAATAGTAGATGACGTTATACTTTGTTCCGTAATGCTACATAACGTTATACGTCATTACTTAATAGTATATAACGTTATACGTTGTTACGTAATGCTACATAACGTTATACGTCATTACGTTATAGTATATATCGTTATACGTCATAAAGTAAAAGAATATAACGTTATACGTAATAACGTAATAGTAGATGACGTTATACTTTGTTCCGTAATGCTACATAACGTTATACGTCATTACTTAATAGTATATAACGTTATACGTTGTTACGTAATGCTATATAACATTATACGGCATTACGTAATAGTATATAACGTTATACGTTGTCACGTAATGCTACATAACGTTATACGTCTATCACGTAATAGTATATAACGTTATACGTCTATTACGTAATAGTATATAACGTTATACGTTATTACGTAATAGTAAATGACGTTGTACGTTGTTACGTAATGATACATAACGTTATACGTCATTATGTTATAATATATAACGATATACGTTGTTACGTAATGTTACATAACGTTATACGTCATTACGTTATAGTATATAACGTTATACGCTGGTTACGTAATGCTACATAACATTATACGGCATTACGTAATAGTATATATCGTTATACGTTGTTACGTAATGCTACATAGCGTTATACGTCGTTACGTTATACTATATAACGTTATACGTCATAAAGTAAAAGAATATAACGTTATACGTAATAACGTAATAGTAGATGACGTTATACTTTGTTCCGTAATGCTACAGAACGTTATACGTTATTACGTAATAGTATATAACGTTATACGTTGTTACGTAATCCTATATAACATTATACGGCATTACGTAATAGTATATAACGTTATACGTTGTTACGTAATGCTACATAACGTTATACGTCTATCACGTAATAGTATATAACGTTATACGTCTATTACGTAATAGTATATAACGTTATACGTTATTACGTAATAGTAAATGACGTTGTACGTTGTTACGTAATGATACATAACGTTATACGTCATTACGTAATAGTATATATCGTTATACGTTGTTACGTAATGCTACATAGCGTTATACGTCGTTACGTTATAGTATATAAAGTTATACGTCATTAAGTAAAAGAATATAACGTTATACGTAATAACATAATAGTAGATGACGTTATACTTTGTTCCGTAATGCTACATAACGTTATACGTCATTACTTAATAGTATATAACGTTATACGTTGTTACGTAATGCTACATAACGTTATACGTCATTACGTTATAGTATATATCGTTATACGTCATAAAGTAAATGAATATAACGTTATACGTAATAACGTAATAGTAGATGACGTTATACTTTGTTCCGTAATGCTACATAACGTTATACGTCATTACTTAATAGTATATAACGTTATACGTTGTTACGTAATGCTACATAACGTTATACGTCATTACGTTATAGTATATATCGTTATACGTCATAAAGTAAAAGAATATAACGTTATACGTAATAACGTAATAGTAGATGACGTTATTCTTTGTTCCGTAATGCTACAGAACGTTATACGTTATTACGTAATAGTATATAACGTTATACGTTGTTACGTAATGCTATATAACATTATACGGCATTACGTAATAGTATATAACGTTATACGTTGTCACGTAATGCTACATAACGTTATACGTCTATCACGTAATAGTATATAACGTTATACGTCTATTACGTAATAGTATATAACGTTATACGTTATTACGTAATAGTAAATGACGTTGTACGTTGTTACGTAATGATACATAACGTTATACGTTATTACGTAATAGTAAATGACGTTGTACGTTGTTACGTAATGATACATAACGTTATACGTCATTACGTAATAGTATATATCGTTATACGTTGTTACGTAATGCTACATAGCGTTATACGTCGTTACGTTATAGTATATAAAGTTATACGTCATTAAGTAAAAGAATATAACGTTATACGTAATAACATAATAGTATATGACGTTATACTTTGTTCCGTAATGCTACATAACGTTATACGTCATTACTTAATAGTATATAACGTTATACGTTGTTACGTAATGCTACATAACGTTATACGTCATTACGTTATAGTATATATCGTTATACGTCATAAAGTAAATGAATATAACGTTATACGTAATAACGTAATAGTAGATGACGTTATACTTTGTTCCGTAATGCTACAGAACGTTATACGTTATTACGTAATAGTATATAACGTTATACGTCTATTACGTAATAGTATATAACGTTATACGTCATTACGTAATAGTAAATGACGTTGTACGTTGTTACGTAATGATACATAACGTTATACGTCATTACGTAATAGTATATATCGTTATACGTTGTTACGTAATGCTACATAGCGTTATACGTCGTTACGTTATAGTATATAACGTTATACGTCATTAAGTAAAAGAATATAACGTTATACGTAATAACGTAATAGTAGATGACGTTATACTTTGTTCCGTAATGCTACATAACGTTATACGTCATTACGTAATAGTATATAACGTTATACGTTGTTACGTAATGCTACATAACGTTATACGTTGTTACGTAATGCTACATAACGTTATACGTCATTACGTAATAGTATATAACGTTATACGTTGTTACGTAATGCTACATAACATTATACGGCATTACGTAATAGTATATAACGTTATACGTTGTTACGTAATGCTACGTAGCGTTATACGTCATTACGTTATAGTGTATAACGTTATACGTCATTAAGTAAAAGAATATAGCGTTATACGTAATAACGTAATAGTAAATGACGTTATACGTTGTTACGTAATGATACATAACTTTATACGACATTACGTTATAGTATATAATGTTATACGTCATTACGTTATAGTATATAACGTTATACATTGTTAAGTAATGCTACATAACGTTATACGTCATTACGTAATAGTATATAACGTTATACGTTGTTACGTAATGCTACATAGCGTTATACGTCATTACGTTATAGTGTATAACGTTATACGTCATTAAGTAAAAGAATATAACGTTATACGTAATAACGTAATAGTAAATGACGATATACGTTGTTACGTAATGCTACATTACGTTATACGTCATTACGTTATAGTATATAACGTTATACGTTATTACGTAGTAGTTTATAACGTTATACGTTGTTACGTATTGCTACATAACGTTATACGCCATTACGTAATAGTATATAACGTTATACGTTGTTACGTAATGCTACATAACGTTATACGTCATTACGTTATAGTATATAACGTTATACGTCATTAAGTAAAAGAATATAACGTAATAACGTAATAGTAAATGACGTTATACTTTGTTACGTAATGCTACATAACGTTATACGTCTATTACGTAATAGTATATAACGTTATACGTTGTTACGTAATGCTACATAACGTTATTCGTCATTACGTTATAATATATAACGTTTTACGTAGTTACGTAATGCTACATAACGTTATTCGTCATTACCTTATAGTATATAACGTTATACGTTGTTACGTAATGCTACATAACATTATACGGCATTACGTAACAGTATATAACGTTATACGTTGTTACGTAATGCTACATAACGTTATACGTCTATCACGTAATAGTATATAACGTTATACGTTATTACGTAATAGTAAATGACGTTATACGTTGTTACGTAATGATACACAACGTTATACGTCATTACGTTATAGTATATAACGTTATACGTTGTTACGTAATGCTACATAGCGTTATACGTCGTTACGTTATACTATATAACGTTATACGTCATAAAGTAAAAGAATATAACGTTATACGTAATAACGTAATAGTAGATGACGTTATACCTTGTTCCGTAATGCTACAGAACGTTATACGTTATTACGTAATAGTATATAACGTTATACGTTGTTACGTAATCCTATATAACATTATACGGCATTACGTAATTGTATATAACGTTATACGTTGTTACGTAATGCTACATAACGTTATACGTCTATCACGTAATAGTATATAACGTTATACGTCTATTACGTAATAGTATATAACGTTATACGTTATTACGTAATAGTAAATGACGTTGTACGTTGTTACGTAATGATACATAACGTTATACGTCATTATGTTATAATATATAACGATATACGTTGTTACGTAATGTTACATAACGTTATACGTCATTACGTTATAGTATATAACGTTATACGCTGGTTACGTAATGCTACATAACATAATACGGCATTACGTAATAGTATATATCGTTATACGTTGTTACGTAATGCTACATAGCGTTATACGTCGTTACGTGATAGTATATAAAGTTATACGTCATTAAGTAAAAGAATATAACGTTATGCGTAATAACATAATAGTAGATGACGTTATACTTTGTTCCGTAATGCTACATAACGTTATACGTCATTACTTAATAGTATATAACGTTATACGTTGTTACGTAATGCTACATAACGTTATACGTCATTACGTTATAGTATATATCGTTATACGTCATAAAGTAAAAGAATATAACGTTATACGTAATAACGTAATAGTAGATGACGTTATACTTTGTTCCGTAATGCTACAGAACGTTATACGTTATTACGTAATAGTATATAACGTTATACGTTGTTACGTAATGCTATATAACATTATACGGCATTACGTAATAGTATATAACGTTATACGTTGTCACGTAATGCTACATAACGTTATACGTCTATCACGTAATAGTATATAACGTTATACGTCTATTACGTAATAGTATATAACGTTATACGTTATTACGTAATAGTAAATGACGTTGTACGTTGTTACGTAATGATACATAACGTTATACGTCATTATGTTATAATATATAACGATATACGTTGTTACGTAATGTTACATAACGTTATACGTAATAACGTAATAGTAGATGACGTTATACTTTGTTCCGTAATGCTACATAACGTTATACGTCATTACTTAATAGTATATAACGTTATACGTTGTTACGTAATGCTACATAACGTTATACGTCATTACGTTATAGTATATATCGTTATACGTCATAAAGTAAAAGAATATAACGTTATACGTAATAACGTAATAGTAGATGACGTTATACTTTGTTCCGTAATGCTACAGAACGTTATACGTTATTACGTAATAGTATATAACGTTATACGTTGTTACGTAATGCTATATAACATTATACGGCATTACGTAATAGTATATAACGTTATACGTTGTCACGTAATGCTACATAACGTTATACGTCTATCACGTAATAGTATATAACGTTATACGTCTATTACGTAATAGTATATAACGTTATACGTTATTACGTAATAGTAAATGACGTTGTACGTTGTTACGTAATGATACATAACGTTATACGTTATTACGTAATAGTAAATGACGTTGTACGTTGTTACGTAATGATACATAACGTTATACGTCATTACGTAATAGTATATATCGTTATACGTTGTTACGTAATGCTACATAGCGTTATACGTCGTTACGTTATAGTATATAAAGTTATACGTCATTAAGTAAAAGAATATAACGTTATACGTAATAACATAATAGTATATGACGTTATACTTTGTTCCGTAATGCTACATAACGTTATACGTCATTACTTAATAGTATATAACGTTATACGTTGTTACGTAATGCTACATAACGTTATACGTCATTACGTTATAGTATATATCGTTATACGTCATAAAGTAAATGAATATAACGTTATACGTAATAACGTAATAGTAGATGACGTTATACTTTGTTCCGTAATGCTACAGAACGTTATACGTTATTACGTAATAGTATATAACGTTATACGTCTATTACGTAATAGTATATAACGTTATACGTCATTACGTAATAGTAAATGACGTTGTACGTTGTTACGTAATGATACATAACGTTATACGTCATTACGTAATAGTATATATCGTTATACGTTGTTACGTAATGCTACATAGCGTTATACGTCGTTACGTTATAGTATATAACGTTATACGTCATTAAGTAAAAGAATATAACGTTATACGTAATAACGTAATAGTAGATGACGTTATACTTTGTTCCGTAATGCTACATAACGTTATACGTCATTACGTAATAGTATATAACGTTATACGTTGTTACGTAATGCTACATAACGTTATACGTTGTTACGTAATGCTACATAACGTTATACGTCATTACGTAATAGTATATAACGTTATACGTTGTTACGTAATGCTACATAACATTATACGGCATTACGTAATAGTATATAACGTTATACGTTGTTACGTAATGCTACGTAGCGTTATACGTCATTACGTTATAGTGTATAACGTTATACGTCATTAAGTAAAAGAATATAACGTTATACGTAATAACGTAATAGTAAATGACGTTATACGTTGTTACGTAATGATACATAACTTTATACGACATTACGTTATAGTATATAATGTTATACGTCATTACGTTATAGTATATAACGTTATACATTGTTAAGTAATGCTACATAACGTTATACGTCATTACGTAATAGTATATAACGTTATACGTTGTTACGTAATGCTACATAGCGTTATACGTCATTACGTTATAGTGTATAACGTTATACGTCATTAAGTAAAAGAATATAACGTTATACGTAATAACGTAATAGTAAATGACGATATACGTTGTTACGTAATGCTACATTACGTTATACGTCATTACGTTATAGTATATAACGTTATACGTTATTACGTAGTAGTTTATAACGTTATACGTTGTTACGTATTGCTACATAACGTTATACGCCATTACGTAATAGTATATAACGTTATACGTTGTTACGTAATGCTACATAACGTTATACGTCATTACGTTATAGTATATAACGTTATACGTCATTAAGTAAAAGAATATAACGTAATAACGTAATAGTAAATGACGTTATACTTTGTTACGTAATGCTACATAACGTTATACGTCTATTACGTAATAGTATATAACGTTATACGTTGTTACGTAATGCTACATAACGTTATTCGTCATTACGTTATAATATATAACGTTTTACGTAGTTACGTAATGCTACATAACGTTATTCGTCATTACCTTATAGTATATAACGTTATACGTTGTTACGTAATGCTACATAACGTTACACGTCATTACGTAATAGTATATAACGTTATACGTTGTTACGTAATGCTACATAACGTTATACGGCATTACGTAATAGTATATATCGTTATACGTTGTTACGTTATGCTACATAACATTATACGGCATTACGTAATAGTATATAACGTTATACGTTGTTACGTAATGCTACATAACGTTATACGTCATTACGTTATAGTATATAACGTTATACGTTGTTACGTAATGCTACATAACGTTATACGTCATTACGTAATAGTATATAACGTTATACGTTGTTACGTAATGCTACATAACATTATACGGCATTACGTAATAGTATATAACGTTATACGTTGTTACGTAATGCTACATAGCGTTATACGTCATTACGTTATAGTGTATAACGTTATATGTCATTAAGTAAAAGAATGTAACGTTATACGTAATAACGTAATAGTAAATGACGTTATACGTTGTTACGTAATGCTACATTACGTTATACGTCATTACGTTATAGTATATAACGTTATACGTTATTACGTAGTAGTTTATAACGTTATACGTTGTTACGTATTGCTACATAACGTTATACGCCATTACGTAATAGTATATAACGTTATACGTTGTTACGTAATGCTACATAACGTTATACGCCATTACGTTATAGTATATAACGTTATACGACATTACGTTATAGTATATAACGTTATACGTTGTTACGTATTGCTCCATAACGTTATACGTCATTACGTAATAGTATATAACGTTATACGTTGTTACGTAATGCTACATAACGTTATACGTCATTACGTTATTGTATATATCGTTATACATCATAAAGTAAAAGAATATAACGCTATACGTAATAACGTAATAGTAGATGACGTTATACGGTGTTACGTAATGCTACATAACGTTATACGTTGTTACGTAATGCTACATAACGTTATACGTCATTACGTAATAGTATATAACGTTATACGTTGTTACGTAATGCTACATAACGTTATACGTCATTACGTTATAGTATATAACGTTATACGTCATTACGTAATAGTATATAACGTTATACGTTGTTACGTAATGCTACATAACGTTATACGTCATTACGTTATAGTATATATCGTTATACGTCATAAAGTAAAAGAATATAACGTTATACGTAATAACGTAATAGTAGATGACGTTATACTTTGTTCCGTAATGTTACAGAACGTTATACGTTATTACGTAATAGTATATAACGTTATACGTTGTTACGTAATGCTATATAACATTATACGGCATTACGTAATAGTATATAACGTTATACGTTGTTACGTAATGCTATATAACGTTATACGTCTATCACGTAATAGTATATAACGTTATACGTCTATTACGTAATAGTATATAACGTTATACGTTATTACGTAATAGTAAATGACGTTGTACGTTGTTACGTAATGATACATAACGTTATACGTCATTATGTTATAGTATATATCGTTATACGTCATAAAGTAAAAGAATATAACGTTATACGTAATAACGTAATAGTAGATGACGTTATACTTTGTTCCGTAATGCTACAGAACGTTATACGTTATTACGTAATAGTATATAACGTTATACGTTGTTACGTAATGCTATATAACATTATACGGCATTACGTAATAGTATATAACGTTATACGTTGTTACGTAATGCTACATAACGTTATACGTCTATCACGTAATAGTATATAACGTTATACGTCTATTACGTAAGAGTATATAACGTTATACGTTATTACGTAATAGTAAATGACGTTGTACGTTTTTACGTAATGATACATAACGTTATACGTCATTATGTTATAATATATAACGATATACGTTGTTACGTAATGTTACATAACGTTATACGTCATTACGTTATAGTATATAACGTTATACGCTGGTTACGTAATGCTACATAACATTATACGGCATTACGTAATAGTATATATCGTTACACGTTGTTACGTAATGCTACATAGCGTTATACGTCGTTACGTTATAGTATATAACGTTATACGTCATTAAGTAAAAGAATATATCGTTATACGTAATAACGTAATAGTAGATGACGTTATACTTTGTTCCGTAATGCTACATAACGTTATACGTCATTACGTAATAGTATATAACGTTATACGTTGTTACGTAATGCTACATAACGTTATACGTCATTACGTTATAGTATATAACGTTATACGTTGTTACGTAATGCTACATAACGTTATACGTCATTACGTAATAGTATATAACGTTATACGTTGTTACGTAATGCTACATAACGTTATACGTCATTACGTTATAGTATATAACGTTATACGTTATTACGTAATAGTTTATAACGTTATACGTTGTTACGTAATGCTACATAACGTTATACGGCATTACGTAATAGTATATATCGTTATACGTTGTTACGTTATGCTACATAACATTATACGGCATTACGTAATAGTATATAACGTTATACGTTGTTACGTAATGCTACATAACGTTATACGTCATTACGTTATAGTATATAACGTTATACGTTGTTACGTAATGCTACATAACGTTATACGTCATTACGTAATAGTATATAACGTTATACGTTGTTACGTAATGCTACATAACATTATACGGCATTACGTAATAGTATATAACGTTATACGTTGTTACGTAATGCTACATAGCGTTATACGTCATTACGTTATAGTGTATAACGTTATATGTCATTAAGTAAAAGAATATAACGTTATACGTAATAACGTAATAGTAAATGACGTTATACGTTGTTACGTAATGCTACATTACGTTATACGTCATTACGTTATAGTATATAACGTTATACGTTATTACGTAGTAGTTTATAACGTTATACGTTGTTACGTATTGCTACATAACGTTATACGCCATTACGTAATAGTATATAACGTTATACGTTGTTACGTAATGCTACATAACGTTATTCGTCATTACGTTATAATATATAACGTTTTACGTAGTTACGTAATGCTACATAACGTTATTCGTCATTACCTTATAGTATATAACGTTATACGTTGTTACGTAATGCTACATAACGTTACACGTCATTACGTAATAGTATATAACGTTATACGTTGTTACGTAATGCTACATAACGTTATACGGCATTACGTAATAGTATATATCGTTATACGTTGTTACGTTATGCTACATAACATTATACGGCATTACGTAATAGTATATAACGTTATACGTTGTTACGTAATGCTACATAACGTTATACGTCATTACGTTATAGTATATAACGTTATACGTTGTTACGTAATGCTACATAACGTTATACGTCATTACGTAATAGTATATAACGTTATACGATGTTACGTAATGCTACATAACATTATACGGCATTACGTAATAGTATATAACGTTATACGTTGTTACGTAATGCTACATAGCGTTATACGTCATTACGTTATAGTGTATAACGTTATATGTCATTAAGTAAAAGAATATAACGTTATACACTATAACGTAATAGTAAATGACGTTATACGTTGTTACGTAATGCTACATTACGTTATACGTCATTACGTTATAGTATATAACGTTATACGTTATTACGTAGTAGTTTATAACGTTATACGTTGTTACGTATTGCTACATAACGTTATACGCCATTACGTAATAGTATATAACGTTATACGTTGTTACGTAATGCTACATAACGTTATACGCCATTACGTTATAGTATATAACGTTATACGTCATTACGTTATAGTATATAACGTTATACGTTGTTACGTATTGCTCCATAACGTTATACGTCATTACGTAATAGTATATAATGTTATACGTTGTTACGTAATGCTACATAACGTTATACGTCATTACGTTATTGTATATATCGTTATACATCATAAAGTAAAAGAATATAACGCTATACGTAATAACGTAATAGTAGATGACGTTATACGGTGTTACGTAATGCTACATAACGCTATACGTTGTTACGTAATGCTACATAACGTTATACGTCATTACGTAATAGTATATAACGTTATACGTTGTTACGTAATGCTACATAACGTTATACGTCATTACGTTATAGTATATAACGTTATACGTCATTACGTAATAGTATATAACGTTATACGTTGTTACGTAATGCTACATAACGTTATACGTCATTACGTTATAGTATATATCGTTATACGTCATAAAGTAAAAGAATATAACGTTATACGTAATAACGTAATAGTAGATGACGTTATACTTTGTTCCGTAATGCTACAGAACGTTATACGTTATTACGTAATAGTATATAACGTTATACGTTCTTACGTAATGCTATATAACATTATACGGCATTACGTAATAGTATATAACGTTATACGTTGTTACGTAATGCTATATAACGTTATACGTCTATCACGTAATAGTATATAACGTTATACGTCTATTACGTAATAGTATATAACGTTATACGTTATTACGTAATAGTAAATGACGTTGTACGTTGTTACGTAATGATACATAACGTTATACGTCATTATGTTATAGTATATATCGTTATACGTCATAAAGTAAAAGAATATAACGTTATACGTAATAACGTAATAGTAAATGACGTTATACGTTGTTACGTAATGCTACATTACGTTATACGTCATTACGTTATAGTATATAACGTTATACGTTATTACGTAGTAGTTTATAACGTTATACGTTGTTACGTATTGCTACATAACGTTATACGCCATTACGTAATAGTATATAACGTTATACGCCATTACGTTATAGTATATAACGTTATACGTCATTACGTTATAGTATATAACGTTATACGTTGTTACGTATTGCTCCATAACGTTATACGTCATTACGTAATAGTATATAACGTTATACGTTGTTACGTAATGCTACATAACGTTATACGTCATTACGTTATTGTATATATCTTTATACATCATAAAGTAAAAGAATATAACGCTATACGTAATAACGTAATAGTAGATGACGTTATACGGTGTTACGTAATGCTACATAACGTTATACGTTGTTACGTAATGCTACATAACGTTATACGTCATTACGTAATAGTATATAACGTTATACGTTGTTACGTAATGCTACATAACGTTATACGTCATTACGTTATAGTATATAACGTTATACGTCATTACGTAATAGTATATAACTTTATACGTTGTTACGTAATGCTACATAACGTTATACGTCATTACGTTATAGTATATATCGTTATACGTCATAAAGTAAAAGAATATAACGTTATACGTAATAACGTAATAGTAGATGACGTTATACTTTGTTCCGTAATGCTACAGAACGTTATACGTTATTACGTAATAGTATATAACGTTATACGTTGTTACGTAATGCTATATAACATTATACGGCATTACGTAATAGTATATAACGTTATACGTTGTTACGTAATGCTATATAACGTTATACGTCTATCACGTAATAGTATATAACGTTATACGTCTATTACGTAATAGTATATAACCTTATACGTTATTACGTAATAGTAAATGACGTTGTACGTTGTTACGTAATGATACATAACGTTATACGTCATTATGTTATAGTATATATCGTTATACGTCATAAAGTAAAAGAATATAACGTTATACGTAATAACGTAATAGTAGATGACGTTATACTTTGTTCCGTAATGCTACAGAACGTTATACGTTATTACGTAATAGTATATAACGTTATACGTTGTTACGTAATGCTACATAACGTTATTCGTCATTACGTTATAATATATAACGTTTTACGTAGTTACGTAATGCTACATAACGTTATTCGTCATTACCTTATAGTATATAACGTTATACGTTGTTACGTAATGCTACATAACGTTATACGTAATAACGTAATAGTAAATGACGTTATACGTTGTTACGTAATGCTACATTACGTTATACGTCATTACGTTATAGTATATAACGTTATACGTTATTACGTAGTAGTTTATAACGTTATACGTTGTTACGTATTGCTACATAACGTTATACGCCATTACGTAATAGTATATAACGTTATACGCCATTACGTTATAGTATATAACGTTATACGTCATTACGTTATAGTATATAACGTTATACGTTGTTACGTATTGCTCCATAACGTTATACGTCATTACGTAATAGTATATAACGTTATACGTTGTTACGTAATGCTACATAACGTTATACGTCATTACGTTATTGTATATATCTTTATACATCATAAAGTAAAAGAATATAACGCTATACGTAATAACGTAATAGTAGATGACGTTATACGGTGTTACGTAATGCTACATAACGTTATACGTTGTTACGTAATGCTACATAACGTTATACGTCATTACGTAATAGTATATAACGTTATACGTTGTTACGTAATGCTACATAACGTTATACGTCATTACGTTATAGTATATATCGTTATACGTCATAAAGTAAAAGAATATAACGTTATACGTAATAACGTAATAGTAGATGACGTTATACTTTGTTCCGTAATGCTACAGAACGTTATACGTTATTACGTAGTAGTTTATAACGTTATACGTTGTTACGTATTGCTACATAACGTTATACGCCATTACGTAATAGTATATAACGTTATACGTTGTTACGTAATGCTACATAACGTTATTCGTCATTACGTTATAATATATAACGTTTTACGTAGTTACGTAATGCTACATAACGTTATTCGTCATTACCTTATAGTATATAACGTTATACGTTGTTACGTAATGCTACATAGCGTTATACGTCATTACGTTATAGTGTATAACGTTATATGTCATTAAGTAAAAGAATATAACGTTATACACTATAACGTAATAGTAAATGACGTTATACGTTGTTACGTAATGCTACATTACGTTATACGTCATTACGTTATAGTATATAACGTTATACGTTATTACGTAGTAGTTTATAACGTTATACGTTGTTACGTATTGCTACATAACGTTATACGCCATTACGTAATAGTATATAACGTTATACGTTGTTACGTAATGCTACATAACGTTATACGCCATTACGTTATAGTATATAACGTTATACGTCATTACGTTATAGTATATAACGTTATACGTTGTTACGTATTGCTCCATAACGTTATACGTCATTACGTAATAGTATATAATGTTATACGTTGTTACGTAATGCTACATAACGTTATACGTCATTACGTTATTGTATATATCGTTATACATCATAAAGTAAAAGAATATAACGCTATACGTAATAACGTAATAGTAGATGACGTTATACGGTGTTACGTAATGCTACATAACGCTATACGTTGTTACGTAATGCTACATAACGTTATACGTCATTACGTAATAGTATATAACGTTATACGTTGTTACGTAATGCTACATAACGTTATACGTCATTACGTTATAGTATATAACGTTATACGTCATTACGTAATAGTATATAACGTTATACGTTGTTACGTAATGCTACATAACGTTATACGTCATTACGTTATAGTATATATCGTTATACGTCATAAAGTAAAAGAATATAACGTTATACGTAATAACGTAATAGTAGATGACGTTATACTTTGTTCCGTAATGCTACAGAACGTTATACGTTATTACGTAATAGTATATAACGTTATACGTTCTTACGTAATGCTATATAACATTATACGGCATTACGTAATAGTATATAACGTTATACGTTGTTACGTAATGCTATATAACGTTATACGTCTATCACGTAATAGTATATAACGTTATACGTCTATTACGTAATAGTATATAACGTTATACGTTATTACGTAATAGTAAATGACGTTGTACGTTGTTACGTAATGATACATAACGTTATACGTCATTATGTTATAGTATATATCGTTATACGTCATAAAGTAAAAGAATATAACGTTATACGTAATAACGTAATAGTAAATGACGTTATACGTTGTTACGTAATGCTACATTACGTTATACGTCATTACGTTATAGTATATAACGTTATACGTTATTACGTAGTAGTTTATAACGTTATACGTTGTTACGTATTGCTACATAACGTTATACGCCATTACGTAATAGTATATAACGTTATACGCCATTACGTTATAGTATATAACGTTATACGTCATTACGTTATAGTATATAACGTTATACGTTGTTACGTATTGCTCCATAACGTTATACGTCATTACGTAATAGTATATAACGTTATACGTTGTTACGTAATGCTACATAACGTTATACGTCATTACGTTATTGTATATATCTTTATACATCATAAAGTAAAAGAATATAACGCTATACGTAATAACGTAATAGTAGATGACGTTATACGGTGTTACGTAATGCTACATAACGTTATACGTTGTTACGTAATGCTACATAACGTTATACGTCATTACGTAATAGTATATAACGTTATACGTTGTTACGTAATGCTACATAACGTTATACGTCATTACGTTATAGTATATAACGTTATACGTCATTACGTAATAGTATATAACTTTATACGTTGTTACGTAATGCTACATAACGTTATACGTCATTACGTTATAGTATATATCGTTATACGTCATAAAGTAAAAGAATATAACGTTATACGTAATAACGTAATAGTAGATGACGTTATACTTTGTTCCGTAATGCTACAGAACGTTATACGTTATTACGTAATAGTATATAACGTTATACGTTGTTACGTAATGCTATATAACATTATACGGCATTACGTAATAGTATATAACGTTATACGTTGTTACGTAATGCTATATAACGTTATACGTCTATCACGTAATAGTATATAACGTTATACGTCTATTACGTAATAGTATATAACCTTATACGTTATTACGTAATAGTAAATGACGTTGTACGTTGTTACGTAATGATACATAACGTTATACGTCATTATGTTATAGTATATATCGTTATACGTCATAAAGTAAAAGAATATAACGTTATACGTAATAACGTAATAGTAGATGACGTTATACTTTGTTCCGTAATGCTACAGAACGTTATACGTTATTACGTAATAGTATATAACGTTATACGTTGTTACGTAATGCTATATAACATTATACGGCATTACGTAATAGTATATAACGTTATACGTTGTTACGTAATGCTACATAACGTTATACGTCTATCACGTAATAGTATATAACGTTATACGTCTATTACGTAAGAGTATATAACGTTATACGTTATTACGTAATAGTAAATGACGTTGTACGTTTTTACGTAATGATACATAACGTTATACGTCATTATGTTATAATATATAACGATATACGTTGTTACGTAATGTTACATAACGTTATACGTCATTACGTTATAGTATATAACGTTATACGCTGGTTACGTAATGCTACATAACATTATACGTACGTAATAGTATATATCGTTATACGTTGTTACGTAATGCTACATAGCGTTATACGTCGTTACGTTATAGTATATAACGTTATACGTCATTAAGTAAAAGAATATATCGTTATACGTAATAACGTAATAGTAGATGACGTTATACTTTGTTCCGTAATGCTACATAACGTTATACGTCATTACGTAATAGTATATAACGTTATACGTTGTTACGTAATGCTACATAACGTTATACGTCATTACGTTATAGTATATAACGTTATACGTTGTTACGTAATGCTACATAACGTTATACGTCATTACGTAATAGTATATAACGTTATACGTTGTTACGTAATGCTACATAACATTATACGGCATTACGTAATAGTATATAACGTTATACGTTGTTACGTAATGCTACGTAGCGTTATACGTCATTATGTTATAGTGTATAACGTTATACGTCATTAAGTAAAAGAATATAACGTTATACGTAATAACGTAATAGTAAATGACGTTATACGTTGTTACGTAATGATACATAACTTTATACGACATTACGTTATAGTATATAATGTTATACGTCATTACGTTATAGTATATAACGTTATACGTTGTTAAGTAATGCTACATAACGTTATACGTCATTACGTAATAGTATATAACGTTATACGTTGTTACGTAATGCTTCATAGCGTTTTACGTCATTACGTTATAGTGTATAACGTTATACGCCGTTAAGTAAAAGAATATAACGTTATACGTAATAACGTAATAGTAAATGACGTTATACGTTGTTACGTAATGCTACATTACGTTATACGTCATTACGTTATTACGTAGTAGTTTATAACGTTATACGTTGTTACGTATTGCTACATAACGTTATACGCCATTACGTAATAGTATATAACGTTATACGTTGTTACGTAATGCTACATAACGTTATACGTCATTACGTTATAGTATATAACGTTATACGTCATTAAGTAAAAGAATATAACGTAATAACGTAATAGTAAATGACGTTGTACTTTGTTACGTAATGCTACATAACGTTATACGTCTATTACGTAATAGTATATAACGTTATACGTTGTTACGTAATGCTACATAACGTTATTCGTCATTACGTTATAATATATAACGTTATACGTAGTTACGTAATGCTACATAACGTTATTCGTCATTACCTTATAGTATATAACGTTATACGTTGTTACGTAATGCTACATAACGTTACACGTCATTACGTAATAGTATATAACGTTATACGTTGTTACGTAATGCTACATAACGTTATACGTCATTACGTTATAGTATATAACGTTATACGTTATTACGTAATAGTTTATAACGTTATACGTTGTTACGTAATGCTACATAACGTTATACGGCATTACGTAATAGTATATATCGTTATACGTTGTTACGTTATGCTACATAACATTATACGGCATTACGTAATAGTATATAACGTTATACGTTGATACGTAATGCTACATAACGTTATACGTCATTACGTTATAGTATATAACGTTATACGTCATTAAGTAAAAGAATATAACGTTATACGTAATAACGTAATAGTAAATGACGTTATACTTTGTTACGTAATGCTACATAACGTTATATGTCATTACGTTATAGTATATATCGTTATACGTCATAAAGTAAAAGAATATAACGTTATACGTAATAACGTAATAGTAGATAACGTTATACTTTGTTACGTAATGCTACATAACGTTATACATTATTAGGTAATAGTATATAACGTTATACGTTGTTACGTAATGCTACATAACGTTATACGTCATTACGTAATAGTATATAACGTTATATGTTGTTACGTAATGCTACATAACATTATACGTCATTACGTTATAGTATATAACGTTATACGTCATTAAGTAAAAGAATATAACGTTATACGTAATAACGTAATAGTAAACGACGTTATACTTTGTTACGTAATGCTACATAACGTTATACGTCTATTACGTAATAGTATATAACGTTATACGTCTATTACGTAATAGTATATAACGTTATACGTTATTACGTAATAGTTTATAACGTTATACGTTGTTACGTAATGCTACATAACGTTATACGTCATTACGTAATAGTATATAACGTTATACGTTGTTACCTAATGCTACATAACATTATACGACATTACGTTATAGTATATAATGTTATACGTCATTACGTTATAGTATATAACGTTATACATTGTTACGTATTGCTCCATAACGTTATACGTCATTACGTAATAGTATATAACGTTATACGTTGTTACGTATTGCTACATAACGTTATACGCCATTACGTTATAGTATATATCGTTATACGTCATAAAGTAAAAGAATATAACGTTATACGTACTAACGTAATAGTAGATGACGTTATACTTTGTTACGTAATGCTACATAACGTTATACGTCATTACGTTATAGTATATAACGTTATACGTTATTACGTAATAGTTTATAACGTTATACGTTGTTACGTAATGCTACATAACGTTATACGTCATTACGTTGTAGTATATAACATTATACGTTATTACGTAGTAGTTTATAACGTTATACGTTGTTACGTATTGCTACATAACTTTATACGCCATTACATAATAGTATATAACGTTATACGTTGTTACGTAATGCTACATAACGTTATACGTCATTACGTAATAGTATATAACGTTATACGTTGTTACGTAATGCTACATTACGTTATACGTCATTATGTAATGCTACATAACGTTATACGTCACTACGTTATAGTATATAAGGTTATACGTTATTACGTAATAGTTTATAACGTTATACGTTGTTACGTAATGCTACATAACGTTATACGTCATTACGTAATAGTATATAACGTTATACGTTGTTACGTAATGCTACATAACATTATACGGCATTACGTAATAGTATATAACGTTATGCGTCTATTACGTAATAGTATATAGCGTTATACGTCATTACGTAATAGTTTATAACGTTATGCGTTGTTACGTAATGCTACATAACGTTATACGTCATTACGTAATAGTATATAACGTTATACGTTGTTACGTAATGCTACATAACATTATACGGCATTACGTAATAGTATATAACGTTATACGTTATTACGTAGTAGTTTATAACGTTATACGTTGTTACGCATTGCTACATAACGTTATACGCCATTACGTAATTGTATATAACGTTATACGTTGTTACGTAATGCTACATAACGTTATACGTCATTACGTTATAGTATATAACGTTATACGTCATTAAGTAAAAGAATATTACTTTATACGTAATAACGTAATAGTAAACGACGTTATACTTTGTTACGTAATGCTACATAAAGTTATACGTCTATTACGTAATAGTATATAACGTAATGCGTCTATTACGTAATAGTATATAACGTTATACGTCATTACGTAATAGTTTATAACGTTATGCGTTGTTACGTAATGCTACATAACGTTATACGTCATTACGTAATAGTATATAACGTTATACGTTGTTACCTAATGCTACATAACATTATACGACATTACGTTATAGTATATAATGTTATACGTCATTACGTTATAGTATATAACGTTATACGTTGTTACGTATTGCTCCCTAACGTTATACGTCATTACGTAATAGTATATAACGTCATACGTTGTTACGTAATGCTACATAACGTTATACGTCATTACGTTATAGTATATAACGTTATACGTCATTACGTTACAGTATATATCGTTATACGTCATTAAGTAAAAGAATATAACGTTATACGTAATAACGTAATAGTAAATGACGTTATACGTTGTTACGTAATGCTACATAACATTATACGGCATTACGTTATAGTATATAACGTTATACGTTATTACGTAGTAGTTTATAACGTTATACGTTGTTACGTATTGCTACATAACGTTATACGCCATTACGTAATTGTATATAACGTTATACGTTGTTACGTAATGCTACATAACGTTATACGTCATTACGTTATAGTATATAACGTTATACGTTATTACGTAATAGTTTATAACGTTATACGTTGTTACGTAATGCTACATAACGTTATACGTCATTACGTAATAGTATATAACGTCATACGTTGTTACGTAATGCTACATAACATTATACGGCATTACGTAATAGTATATAACGTTATACGTTATTACGTTATAGTATATAACGTTATACGTTGTTACGTATTGCTCCATAACGTTATACGTCATTACGTAATAGTATATAACGTTATACGTTGTTACGTATTGCTACATAACGTTATACGCCATTACGTTATAGTATATATCGTTATACGTCATAAAGTAAAAGAATATAACGTTATACGTACTAACGTAATAGTAGATGACGTTATACTTTGTTACGTAATGCTACATAACGTTATACGTCATTACGTTATAGTATATAACGTTATACGTTGTTACGTAATGCTACATAACGTTGTACGTCATTACGTAATAGTATATAACGTTATACGTTGTTACGTAATGCTACATAACTTTATACGTCATTACGTTATAGTATATATCGTTATACGTTGTTACGTAATGCTACATAACGTTATACGTCATTACGTTATAGTATATAACATTATACGTTATTACGTAGTAGTTTATAACGTTATACGTCATTACGTTACAGTATATATCGTTATACGTCATAAAGTAAAAGAATATAACGCTAAACGTAATAACGTAATAGTAGATGACGTTATACGGTGTTACGTAATTCTACATAACGTTATACGTTGTTACGTAATGCTACATAACGTTATACGTCATTACGTAATAGTATATAACGTTATACATCATAAAGTAAAAGAATATAACGCTATACGTAATAACGTAATAGTAGATGACGTTATACGGTGTTACGTAATGCTACATAACGTTATACGTTGTTACGTAATGCTACATAACGTTATACGTCATTACGTAATAGTATATAACGTTATACGTTGTTACGTAATGCTACATAACGTTATACGTCATTACGTTATAGTATATATCGTTATACGTCATAAAGTAAAAGAATATAACGTTATACGTAATAACGTAATAGTAGATGACGTTATACTTTGTTCCGTAATGCTACAGAACGTTATACGTTATTACGTAATAGTATATAACGTTATACGTTGTTACGTAATGCTATATAACATTATACGGCATTACGTAATAGTATATAACGTTATACGTTGTTACGTAATGCTACATAACGTTATACGTCATTACGTTATTGTATATATCGTTATACATCATAAAGTAAAAGAATATAACGCTATACGTAATAACGTAATAGTAGATGACGTTATACGGTGTTACGTAATGCTACATAACGTTATACGTTGTTACGTAATGCTACATAACGTTATACGTCATTACGTAATAGTATATAACGTTATACGTTGTTACGTAATGCTACATAACGTTATACGTCATTACGTTATAGTATATAACGTTATACGTCATTACGTAATAGTATATAACTTTATACGTTGTTACGTAATGCTACATAACGTTATACGTCATTACGTTATAGTATATATCGTTATACGTCATAAAGTAAAAGAATATAACGTTATACGTAATAACGTAATAGTAGATGACGTTATACTTTGTTACGTAATGCTACATAACGTTATACGTCATTACGTTATAGTATATAACGTTATACGTTGTTACGTAATGCTACATAACGTTGTACGTCATTACGTAATAGTATATAACGTTATACGTTGTTACGTAATGCTACATAACTTTATACGTCATTACGTTATAGTATATATCGTTATACGTTGTTACGTAATGCTACATAACGTTATACGTCATTACGTTATAGTATATAACATTATACGTTATTACGTAGTAGTTTATAACGTTATACGTCATTACGTTACAGTATATATCGTTATACGTCATAAAGTAAAAGAATATAACGCTAAACGTAATAACGTAATAGTAGATGACGTTATACGGTGTTACGTAATTCTACATAACGTTATACGTTGTTACGTAATGCTACATAACGTTATACGTCATTACGTAATAGTATATAACGTTATACATCATAAAGTAAAAGAATATAACGCTATACGTAATAACGTAATAGTAGATGACGTTATACGGTGTTACGTAATGCTACATAACGTTATACGTTGTTACGTAATGCTACATAACGTTATACGTCATTACGTAATAGTATATAACGTTATACGTTGTTACGTAATGCTACATAACGTTATACGTCATTACGTTATAGTATATATCGTTATACGTCATAAAGTAAAAGAATATAACGTTATACGTAATAACGTAATAGTAGATGACGTTATACTTTGTTCCGTAATGCTACAGAACGTTATACGTTATTACGTAATAGTATATAACGTTATACGTTGTTACGTAATGCTATATAACATTATACGGCATTACGTAATAGTATATAACGTTATACGTTGTTACGTAATGCTACATAACGTTATACGTCATTACGTTATTGTATATATCGTTATACATCATAAAGTAAAAGAATATAACGCTATACGTAATAACGTAATAGTAGATGACGTTATACGGTGTTACGTAATGCTACATAACGTTATACGTTGTTACGTAATGCTACATAACGTTATACGTCATTACGTAATAGTATATAACGTTATACGTTGTTACGTAATGCTACATAACGTTATACGTCATTACGTTATAGTATATAACGTTATACGTCATTACGTAATAGTATATAACTTTATACGTTGTTACGTAATGCTACATAACGTTATACGTCATTACGTTATAGTATATATCGTTATACGTCATAAAGTAAAAGAATATAACGTTATACGTAATAACGTAATAGTAGATGACGTTATACTTTGTTCCGTAATGCTACAGAACGTTATACGTTATTACGTAATAGTATATAACGTTATACGTTGTTACGTAATGCTATATAACATTATACGGCATTACGTAATAGTATATAACGTTATACGTTGTTACGTAATGCTATATAACGTTATACGTCTATCACGTAATAGTATATAACGTTATACGTCTATTACGTAATAGTATATAACCTTATACGTTATTACGTAATAGTAAATGACGTTGTACGTTGTTACGTAATGATACATAACGTTATACGTCATTATGTTATAGTATATATCGTTATACGTCATAAAGTAAAAGAATATAACGTTATACGTAATAACGTAATAGTAGATGACGTTATACTTTGTTCCGTAATGCTACAGAACGTTATACGTTATTACGTAATAGTATATAACGTTATACGTTGTTACGTAATGCTATATAACATTATACGGCATTACGTAATAGTATATAACGTTATACGTTGTTACGTAATGCTACATAACGTTATACGTCTATCACGTAATAGTATATAACGTTATACGTCTATTACGTAAGAGTATATAACGTTATACGTTATTACGTAATAGTAAATGACGTTGTACGTTTTTACGTAATGATACATAACGTTATACGTCATTATGTTATAATATATAACGATATACGTTGTTACGTAATGTTACATAACGTTATACGTCATTACGTTATAGTATATAACGTTATACGCTGGTTACGTAATGCTACATAACATTATACGTACGTAATAGTATATATCGTTATACGTTGTTACGTAATGCTACATAGCGTTATACGTCGTTACGTTATAGTATATAACGTTATACGTCATTAAGTAAAAGAATATATCGTTATACGTAATAACGTAATAGTAGATGACGTTATACTTTGTTCCGTAATGCTACATAACGTTATACGTCATTACGTAATAGTATATAACGTTATACGTTGTTACGTAATGCTACATAACGTTATACGTCATTACGTTATAGTATATAACGTTATACGTTGTTACGTAATGCTACATAACGTTATACGTCATTACGTAATAGTATATAACGTTATACGTTGTTACGTAATGCTACATAACATTATACGGCATTACGTAATAGTATATAACGTTATACGTTGTTACGTAATGCTACGTAGCGTTATACGTCATTATGTTATAGTGTATAACGTTATACGTCATTAAGTAAAAGAATATAACGTTATACGTAATAACGTAATAGTAAATGACGTTATACGTTGTTACGTAATGATACATAACTTTATACGACATTACGTTATAGTATATAATGTTATACGTCATTACGTTATAGTATATAACGTTATACGTTGTTAAGTAATGCTACATAACGTTATACGTCATTACGTAATAGTATATAACGTTATACGTTGTTACGTAATGCTTCATAGCGTTTTACGTCATTACGTTATAGTGTATAACGTTATACGCCGTTAAGTAAAAGAATATAACGTTATACGTAATAACGTAATAGTAAATGACGTTATACGTTGTTACGTAATGCTACATTACGTTATACGTCATTACGTTATTACGTAGTAGTTTATAACGTTATACGTTGTTACGTATTGCTACATAACGTTATACGCCATTACGTAATAGTATATAACGTTATACGTTGTTACGTAATGCTACATAACGTTATACGTCATTACGTTATAGTATATAACGTTATACGTCATTAAGTAAAAGAATATAACGTAATAACGTAATAGTAAATGACGTTGTACTTTGTTACGTAATGCTACATAACGTTATACGTCTATTACGTAATAGTATATAACGTTATACGTTGTTACGTAATGCTACATAACGTTATTCGTCATTACGTTATAATATATAACGTTATACGTAGTTACGTAATGCTACATAACGTTATTCGTCATTACCTTATAGTATATAACGTTATACGTTGTTACGTAATGCTACATAACGTTACACGTCATTACGTAATAGTATATAACGTTATACGTTGTTACGTAATGCTACATAACGTTATACGTCATTACGTTATAGTATATAACGTTATACGTTATTACGTAATAGTTTATAACGTTATACGTTGTTACGTAATGCTACATAACGTTATACGGCATTACGTAATAGTATATATCGTTATACGTTGTTACGTTATGCTACATAACATTATACGGCATTACGTAATAGTATATAACGTTATACGTTGATACGTAATGCTACATAACGTTATACGTCATTACGTTATAGTATATAACGTTATACGTCATTAAGTAAAAGAATATAACGTTATACATAATAACGTAATAGTAAATGACGTTATACTTTGTTACGTAATGCTACATAACGTTATATGTCATTACGTTATAGTATATATCGTTATACGTCATAAAGTAAAAGAATATAACGTTATACGTAATAACGTAATAGTAGATGACGTTATACTTTGTTACGTAATGCTACATAACGTTATACATTATTAGGTAATAGTATATAACGTTATACGTTGTTACGTAATGCTACATAACGTTATACGTCATTACGTAATAGTATATAACGTTATATGTTGTTACGTAATGCTACATAACATTATACGTCATTACGTTATAGTATATAACGTTATACGTCATTAAGTAAAAGAATATAACGTTATACGTAATAACGTAATAGTAAACGACGTTATACTTTGTTACGTAATGCTACATAACGTTATACGTCTATTACGTAATAGTATATAACGTTATACGTCTATTACGTAATAGTATATAACGTTATACGTTATTACGTAATAGTTTATAACGTTATACGTTGTTACGTAATGCTACATAACGTTATACGTCATTACGTAATAGTATATAACGTTATACGTTGTTACCTAATGCTACATAACATTATACGACATTACGTTATAGTATATAATGTTATACGTCATTACGTTATAGTATATAACGTTATACGTTGTTACGTATTGCTCCATAACGTTATACGTCATTACGTAATAGTATATAACGTTATACGTTGTTACGTATTGCTACATAACGTTATACGCCATTACGTTATAGTATATATCGTTATACGTCATAAAGTAAAAGAATATAACGTTATACGTACTAACGTAATAGTAGATGACGTTATACTTTGTTACGTAATGCTACATAACGTTATACGTCATTACGTTATAGTATATAACGTTATACGTTGTTACGTAATGCTACATAGCGTTGTACGTCATTACGTAATAGTATATAACGTTATACGTTGTTACGTAATGCTACATAACTTTATACGTCATTACGTTATAGTATATATCGTTATACGTTGTTACGTAATGCTACATAACGTTATACGTCATTACGTTATAGTATATAACATTATACGTTATTACGTAGTAGTTTATAACGTTATACGTCATTACGTTACAGTATATATCGTTATACGTCATAAAGTAAAAGAATATAACGCTAAACGTAATAACGTAATAGTAGATGACGTTATACGGTGTTACGTAATTCTACATAACGTTATACGTTGTTACGTAATGCTACATAACGTTATACGTCATTACGTAATAGTATATAACGTTATACGTTGTTACGTAATGCTACATAACGTTATACGTCATTACGTTATAGTATATAACGTTATACGTTATTACGTAATAGTTTATAACGTTATACGTTGTTACGTAATGCTACATAACATTATACGGCATTACGTAATAGTATATATCGTTATACGTTGTTACGTAATGCTACATAACGTTATACGTCATTACGTTGTAGTATATAACATTATACGTTATTACGTAGTAGTTTATAACGTTATACGTTGTTACGTATTGCTACATAACTTTATACGCCATTACATAATAGTATATAACGTTATACGTTGTTACGTAATGCTACATAACGTTATACGTCATTACGTAATAGTATATAACGTTATACGTTGTTACGTAATGCTACATTACGTTATACGTCATTATGTAATGCTACATAACGTTATACGTCACTACGTTATAGTATATAACGTTATACGTTATTACGTAATAGTTTATAACGTTATACGTTGTTACGTAATGCTACATAACGTTATACGTCATTACGTAATAGTATATAACGTTATACGTTGTTACGTAATGCTACATAACATTATACGGCATTACGTAATAGTATATAACGTTATGCGTCTATTACGTAATAGTATATAGCGTTATACGTCATTACGTAATAGTTTATAACGTTATGCGTTGTTACGTAATGCTACATAACGTTATACGTCATTACGTTATAGTATATAACGTTATACGTCATTAAGTAAAAGAATATTACTTTATACGTAATAACGTAATAGTAAACGACGTTATACTTTGTTACGTAATGCTACATAACGTTATACGTCTATTACGTAATAGTATATAACGTTATACGTCTATTACGTAATAGTATATAACGTTATACGTTATTACGTAATAGTTTATAACGTTATACGTTGTTACGTAATGCTACATAACGTTATACGTCATTACGTAATAGTATATAACGTTATACGTTGTTACCTAATGCTACATAACATTATACGACATTACGTTATAGTATATAATGTTATACGTCATTACGTTATAGTATATAACGTTATACGTTGTTACGTATTGCTCCATAACGTTATACGTCATTACGTAATAGTATATAACGTTATACGTTGTTACGTATTGCTACATAACGTTATACGCCATTACGTTATAGTATATATCGTTATACGTCATAAAGTAAAAGAATATAACGTTATACGTACTAACGTAATAGTAGATGACGTTATACTTTGTTACGTAATGCTACATAACGTTATACGTCATTACGTTATAGTATATAACGTTATACGTTGTTACGTAATGCTACATAGCGTTGTACGTCATTACGTAATAGTATATAACGTTATACGTTGTTACGTAATGCTACATAACTTTATACGTCATTACGTTATAGTATATATCGTTATACGTTGTTACGTAATGCTACATAACGTTATACGTCATTACGTTATAGTATATAACATTATACGTTATTACGTAGTAGTTTATAACGTTATACGTCATTACGTTACAGTATATATCGTTATACGTCATAAAGTAAAAGAATATAACGCTAAACGTAATAACGTAATAGTAGATGACGTTATACGGTGTTACGTAATTCTACATAACGTTATACGTTGTTACGTAATGCTACATAACGTTATACGTCATTACGTAATAGTATATAACGTTATACGTTGTTACGTAATGCTACATAACGTTATACGTCATTACGTTATAGTATATAACGTTATACGTTATTACGTAATAGTTTATAACGTTATACGTTGTTACGTAATGCTACATAACATTATACGGCATTACGTAATAGTATATATCGTTATACGTTGTTACGTAATGCTACATAACGTTATACGTCATTACGTTGTAGTATATAACATTATACGTTATTACGTAGTAGTTTATAACGTTATACGTTGTTACGTATTGCTACATAACTTTATACGCCATTACATAATAGTATATAACGTTATACGTTGTTACGTAATGCTACATAACGTTATACGTCATTACGTAATAGTATATAACGTTATACGTTGTTACGTAATGCTACATTACGTTATACGTCATTATGTAATGCTACATAACGTTATACGTCACTACGTTATAGTATATAACGTTATACGTTATTACGTAATAGTTTATAACGTTATACGTTGTTACGTAATGCTACATAACGTTATACGTCATTACGTAATAGTATATAACGTTATACGTTGTTACGTAATGCTACATAACATTATACGGCATTACGTAATAGTATATAACGTTATGCGTCTATTACGTAATAGTATATAGCGTTATACGTCATTACGTAATAGTTTATAACGTTATGCGTTGTTACGTAATGCTACATAACGTTATACGTCATTACGTTATAGTATATAACGTTATACGTCATTAAGTAAAAGAATATTACTTTATACGTAATAACGTAATAGTAAACGACGTTATACTTTGTTACGTAATGCTACATAACGTTATACGTCTATTACGTAATAGTATATAACGTAATGCGTCTATTACGTAATAGTATATAACGTTATACGTCATTACGTAATAGTTTATAACGTTATGCGTTGTTACGTAATGCTACATAACGTTATACGTCATTACGTAATAGTATATAACGTTATACGTTGTTACCTAATGCTACATAACATTATACGACATTACGTTATAGTATATAATGTTATACGTCATTACGTTATAGTATATAACGTTATACGTTGTTACGTATTGCTCCATAACGTTATACGTCATTACGTAATAGTATATAACGTTATACGTTGTTACGTAATGCTACATAACGTTATACGTCATTACGTTATAGTATATAACGTTATACGTCATTACGTTACAGTATATATCGTTATACGTCATTAAGTAAAAGAATATAACGTTATACGTAATAACGTAATAGTAAATGACGTTATACGTTGTTACGTAATGCTACATAACATTATACGGCATTACGTTATAGTATATAACGTTATACGTTATTACGTAGTAGTTTATAACGTTATACGTTGTTACGTATTGCTACATAACGTTATACGCCATTACGTAATTGTATATAACGTTATACGTTGTTACGTAATGCTACATAACGTTATACGTCATTACGTTATAGTATATAACGTTATACGTTATTACGTAATAGTTTATAACGTTATACGTTGTTACGTAATGCTACATAACGTTATACGTCATTACGTAATAGTATATAACGTCATACGTTGTTACGTAATGCTACATAACATTATACGGCATTACGTAATAGTATATAACGTTATACGTTATTACGTTATAGTATATAACGTTATACGTTGTTACGTATTGCTCCATAACGTTATACGTCATTACGTAATAGTATATAACGTTATACGTTGTTACGTATTGCTACATAACGTTATACGCCATTACGATATAATATATATCGTTATACGTCATAAAGTAAAAGAATATAACGTTATACGTACTAACGTAATAGTAGATGACGTTATACTTTGTTACGTAATGCTACATAACGTTATACGTCATTACGTTATAGTATATAACGTTATACGTTGTTACGTAATGCTACATAACGTTGTACGTCATTACGTAATAGTATATAACGTTATACGTTGTTACGTAATGCTACATAACTTTATACGTCATTACGTTATAGTATATATCGTTATACGTTGTTACGTAATGCTACATAACGTTATACGTCATTACGTTATAGTATATAACATTATACGTTATTACGTAGTAGTTTATAACGTTATACGTCATTACGTTACAGTATATATCGTTATACGTCATAAAGTAAAAGAATATAACGCTAAACGTAATAACGTAATAGTAGATGACGTTATACGGTGTTACGTAATTCTACATAACGTTATACGTTGTTACGTAATGCTACATAACGTTATACGTCATTACGTAATAGTATATAACGTTATACGTTGTTACGTAATGCTACATAACGTTATACGTCATTACGTTATAGTATATAACGTTATACGTCATTACGTTATATTATATAACGTTATACGTTATTACGTAATAGTTTATAACGTTATACGTTGTTACGTAATGCTACATAACATTATACGGCATTACGTAATAGTATATATCGTTATACGTTGTTACGTAATGCTACATAACGTTATACGTCATTACGTTGTAGTATATAACATTATACGTTATTACGTAGTAGTTTATAACGTTATACGTTGTTACGTATTGCTACATAACTTTATACGCCATTACATAATAGTATATAACGTTATACGTTGTTACGTAATGCTACATAACGTTATACGTCATTACGTTATAGTATATAACGTTATACGTCACTAAGTAAAAGAATATAACGTTATACGTAATAACGCAATAGTAAATGACGTTATACGTTGTTACGTAATGCTACATTACGTTATACGTCATTACGTTATAGTATATAACGTTATACGTTGTTACGTAATCCTACATAACGTTATACGTCATTACGTAATAGTATATAACGTTATACGTTGTTACGTAATGCTACATTACGTTATACGTCATTACGTAATGCTACATAACGTTATACGTCACTACGTTATAGTATATAACGTTATACGTTATTACGTAATAGTTTATAACGTTATACGTTGTTACGTAATGCTACATAACGTTATACGTCATTACGTTATAGTATATAACGTTATACGTTATTACGTAATAGTTTATAACGTTATACGTTGTTACGTAATGCTACATAACATTATACGGCATTACGTAATAGTATATAACGTTATACGTCATTAAGTAAAAGAATATAACGTTATACGTAATAACGTAATAGTAAACGACGTTATACTTTGTTACGTAATGCTACATAACGTTATACGTCTATTACGTAATAGTATATAACGTTATGCGTCTATTACGTAATAGTATATAACGTTATGCGTCATTACGTAATAGTTTATAACGTTATGCGTTGTTACGTAATGCTACATAACGTTATACGTCATTACGTAATAGTATATAACGTTATACGTTGTTACCTAATGCTACATAACATTATACGACATTACGTTATAGTATATAATGTTATACGTCATTACGTTATAGTATATAACGTTATACGTTGTTACGTATTGCTCCATAACGTTATACGTCATTACGTAATAGTATATAACGTTATACGTTGTTACGTAATGCTACATAACGTTATACGTCATTACGTTATAGTATATAACGTTATACGTCATTACGTTACAGTATATATCGTTATACGTCATTAAGTAAAAGAATATAACGTTATACGTAATAACGGAATAGTAAATGACGTTATACGTTGTTACGTAATGCTACATAACATTATACGGCATTACGTTATAGTATATAACGTTATACGTTATTACGTAGTAGTTTATAACGTTATACGTTGTTACGTATTGCTACATAACGTTATACGCCATTACGTAATTGTATATAACGTTATACGTTGTTACGTAATGCTACATAACGTTATACGTCATTACGTTATAGTATATAACGTTATACGTTATTACGTAATAGTTTATAACGTTATACGTTGTTACGTAATGCTACATAACGTTATACGTCATTACGTAATAGTATATAACGTCATACGTTGTTACGTAATGCTACATAACATTATACGGCATTACGTAATAGTATATAACGTTATACGTTATTACGTTATAGTATATAACGTTATACGTTGTTACGTATTGCTCCATAACGTTATACGTCATTACGTAATAGTATATAACGTTATACGTTGTTACGTATTGCTACATAACGTTATACGCCATTACGTTATAGTATATATCGTTATACGTCATAAAGTAAAAGAATATAACGTTATACGTACTAACGTAATAGTAGATGACGTTATACTTTGTTACGTAATGCTACATAACGTTATACGTCATTACGTTATAGTATATAACGTTATACGTTGTTACGTAATGCTACATAACGTTGTACGTCATTACGTAATAGTATATAACGTTATACGTTGTTACGTAATGCTACATAACTTTATACGTCATTACGTTATAGTATATATCGTTATACGTTGTTACGTAATGCTACATAACGTTATACGTCATTACGTTATAGTATATAACATTATACGTTATTACGTAGTAGTTTATAACGTTATACGTCATTACGTTACAGTATATATCGTTATACGTCATAAAGTAAAAGAATATAACGCTAAACGTAATAACGTAATAGTAGATGACGTTATACGGTGTTACGTAATTCTACATAACGTTATACGTTGTTACGTAATGCTACATAACGTTATACGTCATTACGTAATAGTATATAACGTTATACGTTGTTACGTAATGCTACATAACGTTATACGTCATTACGTTATAGTATATAACGTTATACGTTATTACGTAATAGTTTATAACGTTATACGTTGTTACGTAATGCTACATAACATTATACGGCATTACGTAACAGTATATATCGTTATACGTTGTTACGTAATGCTACATAACGTTATACGTCATTACGTTGTAGTATATAACATTATACGTTATTACGTAGTAGTTTATAACGTTATACGTTGTTACGTATTGCTACATAACGTTATACGTCATTACGTTATAGTATATAACGTTATACGTCACTAAGTAAAAGAATATAACGTTATACGTAATAACGTAATAGTAAATGACGTTATACGTTGTTACGTAATGCTACATTACGTTATACGTCATTACGTTATAGTATATAACGTTATACGTTGTTACGTAATCCTACATAACGTTATACGTCATTACGTAATAGTATATAACGTTATACGTTGTTACGTAATCCTACATAACGTTATACGTCATTACGTAATAGTATATAACGTTATACGTTGTTACGTAATGCTACATTACGTTATACGTCATTACGTAATGCTACATAACGTTATACGTCACTACGTTATAGTATATAACGTTATACGTTATTACGTAATAGTTTATAACGTTATACGTTGTTACGTAATGCTACATAACGTTATACGTCATTACGTTATAGTATATAACGTTGTACGTTATTACGTAATAGTTTATAACGTTATACGTTGTTACGTAATGCTACATAACATTATACGGCATTACGTAATAGTATATAACGTTATACGTTGTTACCTAATGCTACATAACATTATACGACATTACGTTATAGTATATAACGTTATACGTCATTAAGTAAAAGAATATAACGTTATACGTAATAACGTAATAGTAAACGACGTTATACTTTGTTACGTAATGCTACATAACGTTATACGTCTATTACGTAATAGTATATAACGTTATGCGTCTATTACGTAATAGTATATAACGTTATACGTCATTACGTAATAGTTTATAACGTTATGCGTTGTTACGTAATGCTACATAACGTTATACGTCATTACGTAATAGTATATAACGTTATACGTTGTTACCTAATGCTACATAACATTATACGACATTACGTTATAGTATATAATGTTATACGTCATTACGTTATAGTATATAACGTTATACGTTGTTACGTATTGCTCCATAACGTTATACGTCATTACGTAATAGTATATAACGTTATACGTTGTTACGTAATGCTACATAACGTTATACGTCATTACGTTATAGTATATAACGTTATACGTCATTACGTTACAGTATATATCGTTATACGTCATTAAGTAAAAGAATATAACGTTATACGTAATAACGTAATAGTAAATGACGTTATACGTTGTTACGTAATGCTACATAACATTATACGGCATTACGTTATAGTATATAACGTTATACGTTATTACGTAGTAGGTTATAACGTTATACGTTGTTACGTATTGCTACATAACGTTATACGCCATTACGTAATTGTATATAACGTTATACGTTGTTACGTAATGCTACATAACGTTATACGTCATTACGTTATAGTATATAACGTTATACGTTATTACGTAATAGTTTATAACGTTATACGTTGTTACGTAATGCTACATAACGTTATACGCCATTACGTTATAGTATATATCGTTATACGTCATAAAGTAAAAGAATATAACGTTATACGTACTAACGTAATAGTAGATGACGTTATACTTTGTTACGTAATGCTACATAACGTTATACGTCATTACGTTATAGTATATAACGTTATACGTTGTTACGTAATGCTACATAACGTTGTACGTCATTACGTAATAGTATATAACGTTATACGTTGTTACGTATTGCTACATAACGTTATACGCCATTACGTTATAGTATATACCGTTATACGTTATTACGTAATAGTTTATAACGTTATACGTTGTTACGTAATGCTACATAACATTATACGGCATTACGTAATAGTATATATCGTTATACGTTGTTACGTAATGCTACATAACGTTATACGTCATTACGTTATAGTATATATCGTTATACGTCATAAAGTAAAAGAATATAACGCTAAACGTAATAACGTAATAGTAGATGACGTTATACGGTGTTACGTAATTCTACATAACGTTATACGTTGTTACGTAATGCTACATAACGTTATACGTCATTACGTTATAGTATATAACGTTATACGTTATTACGTAATAGTTTATAACGTTATACGTTGTTACGTAATGCTACATAACATTATACGGCATTACGTAATAGTATATATCGTTATACGTTGTTACGTAATGCTACATAACGTTATACGTCATTACGTTGTAGTATATAACATTATACGTTATTACGTAGTAGTTTATAACGTTATACGTTGTTACGTATTGCTACATAACTTTATACGCCAATTCATAATAGTATATAACGTTATACGTTGTTACGTAATGCTACATAACGTTATACGTCATTACGTTATAGTATATAACGTTATACGTCACTAAGTAAAAGAATATAACGTTATACGTAATAACGTAATAGTAAATGACGTTATACGTTGTTACGTAATGCTATATAACGTTATACGTCATTACGTTATAGTATATAACGTTATACGTTGTTACGTAATCCTACATAACGTTATACGTCATTACGTAATAGTATATAACGTTATACGTTGTTACGTAATGCTACATTACGTTATACGTCATTACGTAATGCTACATAACGTTATACGTCACTACGTTATAGTATATAACGTTATACGTTATTACGTAATAGTTTATAACGTTATACGTTGTTACGTAATGCTACATAACGTTATACGTCATTACGTAATAGTATATAACGTTATACGTTGTTACGTAATGCTACATAACATTATACGGCATTACGTAATAGTATATAACGTTATACGTTATTACGTAGTAGTTTATAACGTTATACGTTGTTACGCATTGCTACATAACGTTATACGCCATTACGTAATTGTATATAACGTTATACGTTGTTACGTAATGCTACATAACGTTATACGCAATTACGTTATAGTATATAACGTTATACGTCATTAAGTAAAAGAATATAACGTTATACGTAATAACGTAATAGTAAACGACGTTATACTTTGTTACGTAATGCTACATAACGTTATACGTCTATTACGTAATAGTATATAACGTTATGCGTCTATTACGTAATAGTATATAACGTTATACGTCATTACGTAATAGTTTATAACGTTATACGTTGTTACGTAATGCTACATAACGTTATACGTCATTACGTAATAGTATATAACGTTATACGTTGTTACCTAATGCTACATAACATTATACGACATTACGTAATAGTATATAATGTTATACGTCATTACGTTATAGTATATAACGTTATACGTTGTTACGTATTGCTCCATAACGTTATACGTCATTACGTAATAGTATATAACGTTATACGTTGTTACGTAATGCTACATAACGTTATACGTCATTACGTTATAGTATATAACGTTATACGTCATTACGTTACAGTATATATCGTTATACGTCATTATGTAAAAGAATATAACGTTATACGTAATAACGCAATAGTAAATGACGTTATACGTTGTTACGTAATGCTACATAACATTATACGGCATTACGTTATAGTATATAACGTTATACGTTATTACGTAGTAGTTTATAACGTTATACGTTGTTACGTATTGCTACATAACGTTATACCCCATTACGTAATTGTATATAACGTTATACGTTGTTACGTAATGCTACATAACGTTATACGTCATTACGTTATAGTATATAACGTTATACGTTATTACGTAATAGTTTATAACGTTATACGTTGTTACGTAATGCTACATAACGTTATACGTCATTACGTAATAGTATATAACGTCATACGTTGTTACGTAATGCTACATAACATTATACGGCATTACGTAATAGTATATAACGTTATACGTTGTTACGTAATGCTATATAGCGTTATACGTCATTACGTTATAGTGTATAACGTTATACGTCATTAAGTAAAAGAATATAACGTTATACGTAATAACGTAATAGTAAATGACGTTATACGTTGTTACGTAATGCTACATTACGTTATACGTCATTACGTTATAGTATATAACGTTATACGTTATTACGTAGTAGTTTATAACGTTATACGTTGTTACGTATTGCTACATAACGTTATACGCCATTACGTAATTGTATATAACGTTATACGTTGTTACGTAATGCTACATAACGTTATACGTCATTACGTTATAGTATATAACGTTATACGTCATTAAGTAAAAGAATATAACGTTATACGTAATAACGTAATAGTAAATGACGTTATACTTTGTTACGTAATGCTACATAACGTTATACGTCTATTACGTAATAGTATATAACGTTATACGTCTATTACGTAATAGTATATAACGTTATACGTTATTACGTAATAGTTTATAACGTTATACGTTGTTACGTAATGCTACATAACGTTATACGTCATTACGTAATAGTATATAACGTTATACGTTGTTACGTAATGCTACATAACATTATACGTCATTACGTTATAGTATATAATGTTATACGTCATTACGTTATAGTATATAACGTTATACGTTGTTACGTATTGCTCCATAACGTTATACGTCATTACGTAATAGTATATAACGTTATACGTTGTTACGTATTGCTACATAACGTTATACGTTATTACGTAATATTATATAACGTTATACGTTGTTACGTAATGCTACATAACGTTATACGTCATTACGTAATAGTATATAACGTTATACGTTGTTACGTAATGCTACATAACATTATACGGCATTACGTAATAGTATATAACGTTATACGTTATTACGTAGTAGTTTATAACGTTATACGTTGTTACGTAATGCTACATAACGTTATACGTCATTACGTTATAGTATATGACGTTATACGTCATTAAGTAAAAGAATATAACGTTATACGTAATAACGTAATAGTAAACGACGTTATACTTTGTTACGTAATACTACATAACGTTATACGTCTATTACGTAATAGTATATAACGTTATGCGTCTATTACGTAATAGTATATAACGTTATACGTTATTACGTAATAGTTTATAACGTTATACGTTGTTACGTAATGCTACATAACGTTATACGTCATTACGTAATAGTATATAACGTTATACGTTGTTACCTAATGCTACATAACATTATACGACATTACGTTATAGTATATAATGTTATACGTCATTACGTTATAGTATATAACGTTATACGTTGTTACGTATTGCTCCATAACGTTATACGTCATTACGTAATAGTATATAACGTTATACGTTGTTACGTAATGCTACATAACGTTATACGTCATTACGGTATAGTATATAACGTTATACGTCATTACGTTACAGTATATATCGTTATACGTCATAAAGTAAAAGAATATAACGCTAAACGTAATAACGTAATAGTAGATGACGTTATACGGTGTTACGTAATTCTACATAACGTTATACGTTGTTACGTAATGCTACATAACATTATACGGCATTACGTAATAGTATATAACGTTATACGTTGTTACCTAATGCTACATAACATTATACGACATTACGTTATAGTATATAACGTTATACGTCATTAAGTAAAAGAATATAACGTTATACGTAATAACGTAATAGTAAACGACGTTATACTTTGTTACGTAATGCTACATAACGTTATACGTCTATTACGTAATAGTATATAACGTTATGCGTCTATTACGTAATAGTATATAACGTTATACGTCATTACGTAATAGTTTATAACGTTATGCGTTGTTACGTAATGCTACATAACGTTATACGTCATTACGTAATAGTATATAACGTTATACGTTGTTACCTAATGCTACATAACATTATACGACATTACGTTATAGTATATAATGTTATACGGCATTACGTTATAGTATATAACGTTATACGTTATTACGTAGTAGGTTATAACGTTATACGTTGTTACGTATTGCTACATAACGTTATACGCCATTACGTAATTGTATATAACGTTATACGTTGTTACGTAATGCTACATAACGTTATACGTCATTACGTTATAGTATATAACGTTATACGTTATTACGTAATAGTTTATAACGTTATACGTTGTTACGTAATGCTACATAACGTTATACGCCATTACGTTATAGTATATATCGTTATACGTCATAAAGTAAAAGAATATAACGTTATACGTACTAACGTAATAGTAGATGACGTTATACTTTGTTACGTAATGCTACATAACGTTATACGTCATTACGTTATAGTATATAACGTTATACGTTGTTACGTAATGCTACATAACGTTGTACGTCATTACGTAATAGTATATAACGTTATACGTTGTTACGTATTGCTACATAACGTTATACGCCATTACGTTATAGTATATACCGTTATACGTTATTACGTAATAGTTTATAACGTTATACGTTGTTACGTAATGCTACATAACATTATACGGCATTACGTAATAGTATATATCGTTATACGTTGTTACGTAATGCTACATAACGTTATACGTCATTACGTTATAGTATATATCGTTATACGTCATAAAGTAAAAGAATATAACGCTAAACGTAATAACGTAATAGTAGATGACGTTATACGGTGTTACGTAATTCTACATAACGTTATACGTTGTTACGTAATGCTACATAACGTTATACGTCATTACGTAATAGTATATAACGTTATACGTTGTTACGTAGTGCTACATAACGTTATACGTCATTACGTTATAGTATATAACGTTATACGTTATTACGTAATAGTTTATAACGTTATACGTTGTTACGTAATGCTACATAACATTATACGGCATTACGTAATAGTATATATCGTTATACGTTGTTACGTAATGCTACATAACGTTATACGTCATTACGTTGTAGTATATAACATTATACGTTATTACGTAGTAGTTTATAACGTTATACGTTGTTACGTATTGCTACATATCTTTATACGCCAATTCATAATAGTATATAACGTTATACGTTGTTACGTAATGCTACATAACGTTATACGTCATTACGTTATAGTATATAACGTTATACGTCACTAAGTAAAAGAATATAACGTTATACGTAATAACGTAATAGTAAATGACGTTATACGTTGTTACGTAATGCTACATTACGTTATACGTCATTACGTTATAGTATATAACGTTATACGTTGTTACGTAATCCTACATAACGTTATACGTCATTACGTAATAGTATATAACGTTATACGTTGTTACGTAATGCTACATTACGTTATACGTCATTACGTAATGCTACATAACGTTATACGTCACTACGTTATAGTATATAACGTTATACGTTATTACGTAATAGTTTATAACGTTATACGTTGTTACGTAATGCTACATAACGTTATACGTCATTACGTAATAGTATATAACGTTATACGTTGTTACGTAATGCTACATAACATTATACGGCATTACGTAATAGTATATAACGTTATACGTTATTACGTAGTAGTTTATAACGTTATACGTTGTTACGCATTGCTACATAACGTTATACGCCATTACGTAATTGTATATAACGTTATACGTTGTTACGTAATGCTACATAACGTTATACGTCATTACGTTATAGTATATAACGTTATACGTCATTAAGTAAAAGAATATAACGTTATACGTAATAACGTAATAGTAAACGACGTTATACTTTGTTACGTAATGCTACATAACGTTATACGTCTATTACGTAATAGTATATAACGTTATGCGTCTATTACGTAATAGTATATAACGTTATACGTCATTACGTAATAGTTTATAACGTTATACGTTGTTACGTAATGCTACATAACGTTATACGTCATTACGTAATAGTATATAACGTTATACGTTGTTACCTAATGCTACATAACATTATACGACATTACGTTATAGTATATAATGTTATACGTCATTACGTTATAGTATATAACGTTATACGTTGTTACGTATTGCTCCATAACGTTATACGTCATTACGTAATAGTATATAACGTTATACGTTGTTACGTAATGCTACATAACGTTATACGTCATTACGTTATAGTATATAACGTTATACGTCATTACGTTACAGTATATATCGTTATACGTCATTATGTAAAAGAATATAACGTTATACGTAATAACGTAATAGTAAATGACGTTATACGTTGTTACGTAATGCTACATAACATTATACGGCATTACGTTATAGTATATAACGTTATACGTTATTACGTAGTAGTTTATAACGTTATACGTTGTTACGTATTGCTACATAACGTTATACCCCATTACGTAATTGTATATAACGTTATACGTTGTTACGTAATGCTACATAACGTTATACGTCATTACGTTATAGTATATAACGTTATACGTTATTACGTAATAGTTTATAACGTTATACGTTGTTACGTAATGCTACATAACGTTATACGTCATTACGTAATAGTATATAACGTCATACGTTGTTACGTAATGCTACATAACATTATACGGCATTACGTAATAGTATATAACGTTATACGTTGTTACGTAATGCTATATAGCGTTATACGTCATTACGTTATAGTGTATAACGTTATACGTCATTAAGTAAAAGAATATAACGTTATACGTAATAACGTAATAGTAAATGACGTTATACGTTGTTACGTAATGCTACATTACGTTATACGTCATTACGTTATAGTATATAACGTTATACGTTATTACGTAGTAGTTTATAACGTTATACGTTGTTACGTATTGCTACATAACGTTATACGCCATTACGTAATTGTATATAACGTTATACGTTGTTACGTAATGCTACATAACGTTATACGTCATTACGTTACAGTATATAACGTTATACGTCATTAAGTAAAAGAATATAACGTTATACGTAATAACGTAATAGTAAATGACGTTATACTTTGTTACGTAATGCTACATAACGTTATACGTCTATTACGTAATAGTATATAACGTTATACGTCTATTACGTAATAGTATATAACGTTATACGTTATTACGTAATAGTTTATAACGTTATACGTTGTTACGTAATGCTACATAACGTTATACGTCATTACGTAATAGTATATAACGTTATACGTTGTTACGTAATGCTACATAACATTATACGTCATTACGTTATAGTATATAATGTTATACGTCATTACGTTATAGTATATAACGTTATACGTTGTTACGTATTGCTCCATAACGTTATACGTCATTACGTAATAGTATATAACGTTATACGTTGTTACTTATTGCTACATAACGTTATACGTTATTACGTAATATTATATAACGTTATACGTTGTTACGTAATGCTACATAACGTTATACGTCATTACGTAATAGTATATAACGTTATACGTTGTTACGTAATGCTACATAACATTATACGGCATTACGTAATAGTATATAACGTTATACGTTATTACGTAGTAGTTTATAACGTTATACGTTGTTACGTATTGCTACATAACGTTATACGCCATTACGTAATTGTATATAACGTTATACGTTGTTACGTAATGCTACATAACGTTATACGTCATTACGTTATAGTATATAACGTTATACGTCATTAAGTAAAAGAATATAACGTTATACGTAATAACGTAATAGTAAACGACGTTATACTTTGTTACGTAATACTACATAACGTTATACGTCTATTACGTAATAGTATATAACGTTATGCGTCTATTACGTAATAGTATATAACGTTATACGTTATTACGTAATAGTTTATAACGTTATACGTTGTTACGTAATGCTACATAACGTTATACGTCATTACGTAATAGTATATAACGTTATACGTTGTTACCTAATGCTACATAACATTATACGACATTACGTTATAGTATATAATGTTATACGTCATTACGTTATAGTATATAACGTTATACGTTGTTACGTATTGCTCCATAACGTTATACGTCATTACGTAATAGTATATAACGTTATACGTTGTTACGTAATGCTACATAACGTTATACGTCATTACGGTATAGTATATAACGTTATACGTCATTACGTTACAGTATATATCGTTATACGTCATAAAGTAAAAGAATATAACGCTAAACGTAATAACGTAATAGTAGATGACGTTATACGGTGTTACGTAATTCTACATAACGTTATACGTTGTTACGTAATGCTACATAACATTATACGGCATTACGTAATAGTATATATCGTTATACGTTGTTACGTAATGCTACATAACGTTATACGTCATTACGTTATAGTATATAACATTATACGTTATTACGTAGTAGTTTATAACGTTATACGTTGTTACGTAATGCTACATAACGTTATATGTCATTACGTAATAGTATATAACGTCATACGTTGTTACGTAATGCTACATAACATTATACGGCATTACGTAATAGTATATATCGTTATACGTTGTTACGTATTGCTACATAACTTTATACGCCATTACATAATAGTATATAACGTTATACGTTGTTACGTAATGCTACATAACGTTATACGTCATTACGTTATAGTATATAACGTTATACGTCATTAAGTAAAAGAATATAACGTTATACGTAATAACGTAATAGTAAATGACGTTATACGTTGTTACGTAATGCTACATAACATTATGCGGCATTACGTTATAGTATATAACGTTATACGTTATTACGTAGTAGTTTATAACGTTATACGTTGTTACGTATTGCTACATAACGTTATACGCCATTACGTAATTGTATATAATGTTATACGTTGTTACGTAATGCTACATAACGTTATACGTCATTACGTTATAGTATATAACGTTATACGTTATTACGTAATAGTTTATAACGTTATACGTTGTTACGTAATGCTACATAACGTTATATGTCATTACGTAATAGTATATAACGTCATACGTTGTTACGTAATGCTACATAACATTATACGGCATTATGTAATAGTATATAACATTATACGTTGTTACGTAATGCTATATAGCGTTATACGTCATTACGTTATAGTGTATAACGTTATACGTCATTAAGTAAAAGAATATAACGTTATACGTAATAACGTAATAGTAAATGACGTTATACGTTGTTACGTAATGCTACATTACGTTATACGTCATTGCGTTATAGTATATAACGTTATACGTTATTACGTAGTAGTTTATAACGTTATACGTTGTTACGTATTGCTACATAACGTTATACGCCATTACGTAATTGTATATAACGTTATACGTTGTTACGTAATGCTACATAACGTTATACGTCATTACGTTATAGTATATAACGTTATACGTCATTAAGTAAAAGAATATAACGTTATACGTAATAACGTAATAGTAAATGACGTTATACTTTGTTACGTAATGCTACATAACGTTATACGTCTATTACGTAATAGTATATAACGTTATACGTCTATTACGTAATAGTATATAACGTTATACGTTATTACGTAATAGTTTATAACGTTTTACGTTGTTACGTAATGCTACATAACGTTATACGTCATTACGTAATAGTATATAACGTTATACGTTGTTACGTAATGCTACATAACGTTATACGTCATTACGTTATAGTATATAACGTTATACGTCATTACGTTATAGTATATATCGTTATACGTCATAAAGTAAAAGAATATAACGCTATACGTAATAACGTAATAGTAGATGACGTTATACGTTGTTACGTAATGCTACATAACGTTATACGTCATTACGTAATAGTATATAACGTTATACGTTGTTACGTAATGCTACATAACATTAAACGACATTACGTTATAGTATATAATGTTATACGTCATTACGTTATAGTATATAACGTTATACGTTGTTACGTATTGCTCCATAACGTTATACGTCATTACGTAATACTATATAACGTTATACGTTGTTACGTATTGCTACATAACGTTATACGTTATTACGTAATAGTATATAACGTTATACGTTGTTACGTAATGCTACATAACGTTATACGTCATTACGTAATAGTATATAACGTTATACGTTGTTACGTAATGCTACATAACGTTAGACGCCATTACGTTATAGTATATATCGTTATACCTCATAAAGTAAAAGAATATAACGTTATACGTAATAACGTAATAGTAGATGACGTTATACTTTGTTACGTAATGCTACATAACGTTATACGTCATTACGTTATAGTATATAACGTTATACGTTGTTACGTAATGCTACATAACGTTATACGTCATTACGTAATAGTATATAACGTTATACGTTGTTACGTAATGCTACATAACGTTATACGTCATTACGTTATAGTATATAACGTTATACGTCATTACGTTATAGTATATATCGTTATACGTCATAAAGTAAAAGAATATAACGCTATACGTAATAACGTAATAGTAGATGACGTTATACTTTGTTACGTAATGCTACATAACGTTATACGTCATTACGTTATAGTATATAACGTTATACGTTGTTACGTAATGCTACATTACGTTATACGTCATTACGTAATAGTATATAACGTTATACGTTGTTACGTAATGCTACATAACGTTATACGTCATTACGTTATAGTATATAACGTTATACGTCATTACGTTATAGTATATATCGTTATACGTCATAAAGTAAAAGAATATAACGCTATACGTAATAACGTAATAGTAGATGACGTTATACGGTGTTACGTAATGCTACATAACGTTATACGTCATTACGTTATAGTATATAACGTTATACGTTATTACGTAATAGTTTATAACGTTATACGTTGTTACGTAATGCTACATAACATTATACGGCATTACGTAATAGTATATATCGTTATACGTTGTTACGTAATGCTACATAACGTTATACGTCATTAAGTTATAGTATATAACGTTATACGTCATTAAGTAAAAGAATATAACGTTATACGTAATAACGTAATAGTAAATGACGTTATACGTTGTTACGTAATGCTACATAGCGTTATGGGGCATTACGTTATAGTATATAACGTTATACGTTGCTACGTAATGCTACATAACGTTATACGTTATTACGTAATAGTATATAACGGTATACGTTGTTACGTAATGCTACATAACGGTATACGTCATTACGTTATAGTATATAACGTTATACGTCATTAAGTAAAAGAATATTACGTTATACGTAATAACGTAATAGTAAATGACGTTATACTTTGTTACAATAATGCTACATAACGTTATACGTCTATTACGTAATAGTATATAACGTTATACGTCTATTACGTAATAGTATATAACGTTATACGTTATTACGTAATAGTATATAACGTTATACGTTGTTACGTAATGCTACATAACGTTATACGTCATTACATAATAGTATATAACGTTATACGTTGTTACGTAATGCTACATAACGTTAGACGCCATTACGTTATAGTATATATCGTTATACGTCATAAAGTAAAAGAATATAACGTTATACGTAATAACGTAATAGTAGATGACGTTATACTTTGTTACGTAATGCTACATAACGTTATACGTCATTACGTTATAGTATATAACGTTATACGTTGTTACGTAATGCTACATAACGTTATACGTCATTACGTAATAGTATATAACGTTATACGTTGTTACGTAATGCTACATAACGTTATACGTCATTACGTTATAGTATATAACGTTATACGTCATTACGTTATAGTATATATCGTTATACGTCATAAAGTAAAAGAATATAACGCTATACGTAATAACGTAATAGTAGATGACGTTATACGGTGTTACGTAATGCTACATAACGTTATACGTTGTTACGTAATGCTGCATAACATTATACGGCATTACGTAATAGTATATATCGTTATACGTTGTTACGTAATGCTACATAACGTTATACGTCATTAAGTTATAGTATATAACGTTATACGTCATTAAGTAAAAGAATATAACGTTATACGTAATAACGTAATAGTAAATGAAGTTATACGTTGTTACGTAATGCTACATAGCGTTATCCGGCATTACGTTATAGTATATAACGTTATACGTTGCTACGTAATGCTACATAACGTTATACGTTATTACGTAATAGTATATAACGGTATACGTTGTTACGTAATGCTACATAACGGTATACGTCATTACGTTATAGTATATAACGTTATACGTCATTAAGTAAAAGAATACAACGTTATACGTAATAACGTAATAGTAAATGACTTTATACGTAGTTACGTAATGCTACATTACGTTATACGTCATTACGTTATAGTATATAACGTTATACGTTATTACGTAATGCTACATAACGTTATGCGTTATTACGTAATAGTATATAACGTTATATGTTGTTACGTAATGCTACATAACGTTATACGTCATTACGTTATAGTATATAACGTTATACGCTGTTACGTAATGCTACATAACGTTATACGTTATTACGTAATAGTATAAAACGTTATACGTTGTTACGTAATGCTACATAACGTTATACGTCATTACGTTATAGTATATAACGTTATACGTTATTACGTAGTAGTTTATAACGTTATACGTTGTTACGTATTGCTACATAACTTTATACGGAGTAGTTTATAACGTTATACGTCATTAAGTAAAAGAATATAACGTTATACGTAATAACGTAATAGTAAATGACGTTATACGTTGTTACGTAATGCTACATTACGTATACGTCATTACGTTATAGTATATAACGTTATACGTTATTACGTAATGCTACATAACGTTATACGTTATTACGTAATATAACGTTATACGTTGTTACGTAATGCTACATAACGTTATACGTCATTACGTTATAGTATATAACGTTATACGTTGTTACGTAATGCTACATAACGTTATACGTCATTACGTTATAGTATATAACGTTATGCGTTATTACGTAATATAACGTTATACGTTGTTACGTAATGCTACATAACGTTATACGTCATTACGTTATAGTATATAACGTTATACGTTGTTACGTAATGCTACATAACGTTATACGTCATTACGTTATAGTATATAACGTTATGCGTTATTACGTAGTAGTTTATAACGTCATACGTTGTTACGTATTGCTACATAACGTTATACGTCATTACGTTATAGTATATAACGTTATGCGTTATTATGTAATATAACGTTATACGTTGTTACGTAATGCTACATAACGTTATACGTCATTACGTTATAGTATATAACGTTATACGTTGTTACGTAATGCTACATAACGTTATACGTCATTACGTTATAGTATATAACGTTATACGTTGTTACGTAATGCTACATAACGTTATACGTCATTACGTTATAGTATATAACGTTATACGTTGTTACGTAATGCTACATAACGTTATACGTCATTACGTTATAGTATATAACGTTATGCGTTATTACGTACTATAACGTTATACGTTGTTACGTAATGCTACATAACGTTATACGTCATTACGTTATAGTATATAACGTTATACGTTGTTACGTAATGCTACATAACGTTATACGTCATTACGTTATAGTATATAACGTTATACGTTGTTACGTAATGCTACATAACGGTATACGTCATTACGTTATAGTATATAACGTTATACGTCATTAAGTAAAAGAATATTACGTTATACGTAATAACGTAATAGTAAATGACGTTATACTTTGTTACAATAATGCTACATAACGTTATACGTCTATTACGTAATAATATATAACGTTATACGTCTATTACGTAATAGTATATAACGTTATACGTTATTACGTAATAGTTTATAACGTTATACGTTGTTACGTAATGCTACATAACGTTATACGTCATTACGTAATAGTATATAACGTTATACGTTGTTACGTAATGCTACATAACATTATACGACATTACGTTATAGTATATAATGTTATACGTCATTACGTTATAGTATATAACGTTATACGTTGTTACGTATTGCTACATAACGTTATACGTCATTACGTAATAGTATATAACGTTATACGTTGTTACGTATTGCTACATAACGTTATACGTTATTACGTAATAGTATATAACGTTATACGTTGTTACGTAATGCTACATAACGTTATACGTCATTACGTTATAGTATATAACGTTATACGTCATTACATAATAGTATATAACGTTATACGTTGTTACGTAATGCTACATAACGTTAGACGCCATTACGTTATAGTATATATCGTTATACGTCATAAAGTAAAAGATTATAACGTTATACGTAATAACGTAATAGTAGATGACGTTATACTTTGTTACGTAATGCTACATAACGTTATACGTCATTACGTTATAGTATATAACGTTATACGTTATCACGTAATAGTTTATAACGTTATACGTTGTTACGTAATGCTGCATAACATTATACGGCATTACGTAATAGTATATATCGTTATACGTTGTTACGTAATGCTACATAACGTTATACGTCATTAAGTTATAGTATATAACGTTATACGTCATTAAGTAAAAGAATATAACGTTATACGTAATAACGTAATAGTAAATGAAGTTATACGTTGTTACGTAATGCTACATAGCGTTATCCGGCATTACGTTATAGTATATAACGTTATACGTTGCTACGTAATGCTACATAACGTTATACGTTATTACGTAATAGTATATAACGGTATACGTTGTTACGTAATGCTACATAACGGTATACGTCATTACGTTATAGTATATAACGTTATACGTCATTAAGTAAAAGAATACAACGTTATACGTAATAACGTAATAGTAAATGACTTTATACGTAGTTACGTAATGCTACATTACGTTATACGTCATTACCTTATAGTATATAACGTTATACGTTATTACGTAATGCTACATAACGTTATGCGTTATTACGTAATAGTATATAACGTTATATGTTGTTACGTAATGCTACATAACGTTATACGTCATTACGTTATAGTATATAACGTTATACGCTGTTACGTAATGCTACATAACGTTATACGTTATTACGTAATAGTATATAACGTTATACGTTGTTACGTAATGCTACATAACGTTATACGTCATTACGTTATAGTATATAACGTTATACGTTATTACGTAGTAGTTTATAACGTTATACGTTGTTACGTATTGCTACATAACTTTATACGGAGTAGTTTATAACGTTATACGTCATTAAGTAAAAGAATATATCGTTATACGTAATAACGTAATAGTAAATGACGTTATACGTTGTTACGTAATGCTACATTACGTATACGTCATTACGTTATAGTATATAACGTTATACGTTATTACGTAATGCTACATAACGTTATACGTTATTACGTAATATAACGTTATACGTTGTTACGTAATGCTACATAACGTTATACGTCATTACGTTATAGTATATAACGTTATACGTTGTTACGTAATGCTACATAACGTTATACGTCATTACGTTATAGTATATAACGTTATGCGTTATTACGTAGTAGTTTATAACGTCATACGTTGTTACGTATTGCTACATAACTTTATACGCCATTACATAATAGAATATAACGTTATACGTTGTTACGTAATGCTACATAACGTTATACGTCATTACGTTATAGTATATAACGTTATACGCTGTTACGTAATGCTACATAACGTTATACGTTATTACGTAATAGTATATAACGTTATACGTTGTTACGTAATGCTACATAACGTTATACGTCATTACGTTATAGTATATAACGTTATACGTTGTTACGTATTGCTCCATAACGTTATTCGTCATTACGTTATAGTATATAACGTTATACGTTATTACGTAATGCTACAGAACGTTATACGTTATTACGTAATATAACGTTAGACGTTGATACGTAATGCTACATAGCGTTATACGTCATTACGTTATAGTATATAACGTTATACGACATTACGTATAAGAATATAACGTTATACGTAATAACGTAATAGTAAATGACGTTATTCGTTGTTACGTAATGCTACAATACGTTAATCGTAATTACGTTATAGTATATAACGTTATACGTTATTACGTAGTAGTTTATAACGTTATACGTTGTTACGTATTGCTACATAACGTCATACGCCATTACGTTATAGTATATATCGTTATACGTCATAAAGTAAAAGAATTTAACGTTATACGTAATAACGTAATAGTAAATGACGTTATACTTTGTTACGTAATGCTACATAACGTTATACGCCATTACGTTATAGTATATATCGTTATACGTCATAAAGTAAAAGAATTTAACGTTATACGTCATTACGTAATAGTATATAACGTTATACGTTGTGACGTAATGCTACATAACGTTATACGTCATTACGTTATAGTATATATCTTTTTACGTCATAAAGTAAAAGAATATAACTTTATACGTAATAACGTAATAGTAGATGACGTTATACTTTGTTACGTAATGCTACATATCGTTATACGTTATTACGTAACAGTATATAACGTTATACGTTGTTACGTAATGCTACACAACGTTATTCGTCATTACGTTATAGTATATAACGTTATACGTTGTTACGTAATGCTACATAACATTATACGGCATTACGTAATAGTATATAACGTTATACGTTGTTACGTAATGCTACATAGCGTTATACGTCATTACGTTATAGTATATAACGTTATACGTCTTTAAGTATAAGAATATAACGTTATATGTAATAACGTAATAGTAAATGACGTTATTCGTTGTTACGTAATGCTACAATACGTTATACGAAATTACGTTATAGTATATAACGTTATACGTTATTACGTAGTAGATTATAACGTTATACGTTGTTACGTATTGCTACATAACGTTATACGCAGTTACGTTATAGTATATATCGTTATACGTCATAAAGTAAAAGAATATAACGTTATACGTAATAACGTAATAGTAGATGACGTTATACTTTGTTACGTAAGGCTACATAACGTTATACGTTATTGCGTAATAGTATATAACGTTATACGTTGTTACGTAATGCTGCATAACGTTATACGTCATTACGTAATAGTATATAACGTTATACGTTGTTACGTAATGCTACACAACGTTATACTTCATTACGTTATAGTATGTAACGTTATACGTTGTTACGTAATGCTACATAACGTTATACGTCTATCACGTAATAGTATATAACGTTATACGTCTATTACGTAATGCTACATTACGTTATACGTCATTACGTCATAGTATATATCGTTATACGTCATAAAGTAAAAGAATATAACGTTATACGTAATAATGTAATAGTAGATGACGTTATACTTTGTTACGCAATGCTACACAACGTTATACGTCATTACGTTATAGTATATAACGTTATACGTTGTTACGTAATGCTACATAACGTTATACGTCATTACGTTATAGTATATAACGTTATGCGTTATTACGTAATATAACGTTATACGTTGTTACGTAATGCTACATAACGTTATACGTCATTACGTTATAGTATATAACGTTATACGTTGTTACGTAATGCTACATAACGTTATACGTCATTACGTTATAGTATATAACGTTATGCGTTATTACGTAGTAGTTTATAACGTCATACGTTGTTACGTATTGCTACATAACGTTATACGTCATTACGTTATAGTATATAACGTTATGCGTTATTATGTAATATAACGTTATACGTTGTTACGTAATGCTACATAACGTTATACGTCATTACGTTATAGTATATAACGTTATACGTTGTTACGTAATGCTACATAACGTTATACGTCATTACGTTATAGTATATAACGTTATACGTTGTTACGTAATGCTACATAACGTTATACGTCATTACGTTATAGTATATAACGTTATACGTTGTTACGTAATGCTACATAACGTTATACGTCATTACGTTATAGTATATAACGTTATGCGTTATTACGTACTATAACGTTATACGTTGTTACGTAATGCTACATAACGTTATACGTCATTACGTTATAGTATATAACGTTATACGTTGTTACGTAATGCTACATAACGTTATACGTCATTACGTTATAGTATATAACGTTATACGTTGTTACGTAATGCTACATAACGGTATACGTCATTACGTTATAGTATATAACGTTATACGTCATTAAGTAAAAGAATATTACGTTATACGTAATAACGTAATAGTAAATGACGTTATACTTTGTTACAATAATGCTACATAACGTTATACGTCTATTACGTAATAGTATATAACGTTATACGTCTATTACGTAATAGTATATAACGTTATACGTTATTACGTAATAGTTTATAACGTTATACGTTGTTACGTAATGCTACATAACGTTATACGTCATTACGTAATAGTATATAACGTTATACGTTGTTACGTAATGCTACATAACATTATACGACATTACGTTATAGTATATAATGTTATACGTCATTACGTTATAGTATATAACGTTATACGTTGTTACGTATTGCTACATAACGTTATACGTCATTACGTAATAGTATATAACGTTATACGTTGTTACGTATTGCTACATAACGTTATACGTTATTACGTAATAGTATATAACGTTATACGTTGTTACGTAATGCTACATAACGTTATACGTCATTACGTTATAGTATATAACGTTATACGTCATTACATAATAGTATATAACGTTATACGTTGTTACGTAATGCTACATAACGTTAGACGCCATTACGTTATAGTATATATCGTTATACGTCATAAAGTAAAAGATTATAACGTTATACGTAATAACGTAATAGTAGATGACGTTATACTTTGTTACGTAATGCTACATAACGTTATACGTCATTACGTTATAGTATATAACGTTATACGTTATCACGTAATAGTTTATAACGTTATACGTTGTTACGTAATGCTGCATAACATTATACGGCATTACGTAATAGTATATATCGTTATACGTTGTTACGTAATGCTACATAACGTTATACGTCATTAAGTTATAGTATATAACGTTATACGTCATTAAGTAAAAGAATATAACGTTATACGTAATAACGTAATAGTAAATGAAGTTATACGTTGTTACGTAATGCTACATAGCGTTATCCGGCATTACGTTATAGTATATAACGTTATACGTTGCTACGTAATGCTACATAACGTTATACGTTATTACGTAATAGTATATAACGGTATACGTTGTTACGTAATGCTACATAACGGTATACGTCATTACGTTATAGTATATAACGTTATACGTCATTAAGTAAAAGAATACAACGTTATACGTAATAACGTAATAGTAAATGACTTTATACGTAGTTACGTAATGCTACATTACGTTATACGTCATTACCTTATAGTATATAACGTTATACGTTATTACGTAATGCTACATAACGTTATGCGTTATTACGTAATAGTATATAACGTTATATGTTGTTACGTAATGCTACATAACGTTATACGTCATTACGTTATAGTATATAACGTTATACGCTGTTACGTAATGCTACATAACGTTATACGTTATTACGTAATAGTATATAACGTTATACGTTGTTACGTAATGCTACATAACGTTATACGTCATTACGTTATAGTATATAACGTTATACGTTATTACGTAGTAGTTTATAACGTTATACGTTGTTACGTATTGCTACATAACTTTATACGGAGTAGTTTATAACGTTATACGTCATTAAGTAAAAGAATATATCGTTATACGTAATAACGTAATAGTAAATGACGTTATACGTTGTTACGTAATGCTACATTACGTATACGTCATTACGTTATAGTATATAACGTTATACGTTATTACGTAATGCTACATAACGTTATACGTTATTACGTAATATAACGTTATACGTTGTTACGTAATGCTACATAACGTTATACGTCATTACGTTATAGTATATAACGTTATACGTTGTTACGTAATGCTACATAACGTTATACGTCATTACGTTATAGTATATAACGTTATGCGTTATTACGTAGTAGTTTATAACGTCATACGTTGTTACGTATTGCTACATAACTTTATACGCCATTACATAATAGAATATAACGTTATACGTTGTTACGTAATGCTACATAACGTTATACGTCATTACGTTATAGTATATAACGTTATACGCTGTTACGTAATGCTACATAACGTTATACGTTATTACGTAATAGTATATAACGTTATACGTTGTTACGTAATGCTACATAACGTTATACGTCATTACGTTATAGTATATAACGTTATACGTTGTTACGTATTGCTCCATAACGTTATTCGTCATTACGTTATAGTATATAACGTTATACGTTATTACGTAATGCTACAGAACGTTATACGTTATTACGTAATATAACGTTAGACGTTGATACGTAATGCTACATAGCGTTATACGTCATTACGTTATAGTATATAACGTTATACGACATTACGTATAAGAATATAACGTTATACGTAATAACGTAATAGTAAATGACGTTATTCGTTGTTACGTAATGCTACAATACGTTAATCGTAATTACGTTATAGTATATAACGTTATACGTTATTACGTAGTAGTTTATAACGTTATACGTTGTTACGTATTGCTACATAACGTCATACGCCATTACGTTATAGTATATATCGTTATACGTCATAAAGTAAAAGAATTTAACGTTATACGTAATAACGTAATAGTAAATGACGTTATACTTTGTTACGTAATGCTACATAACGTTATACGCCATTACGTTATAGTATATATCGTTATACGTCATAAAGTAAAAGAATTTAACGTTATACGTCATTACGTAATAGTATATAACGTTATACGTTGTGACGTAATGCTACATAACGTTATACGTCATTACGTTATAGTATATATCTTTTTACGTCATAAAGTAAAAGAATATAACTTTATACGTAATAACGTAATAGTAGATGACGTTATACTTTGTTACGTAATGCTACATATCGTTATACGTTATTACGTAACAGTATATAACGTTATACGTTGTTACGTAATGCTACACAACGTTATTCGTCATTACGTTATAGTATATAACGTTATACGTTGTTACGTAATGCTACATAACATTATACGGCATTACGTAATAGTATATAACGTTATACGTTGTTACGTAATGCTACATAGCGTTATACGTCATTACGTTATAGTATATAACGTTATACGTCTTTAAGTATAAGAATATAACGTTATATGTAATAACGTAATAGTAAATGACGTTATTCGTTGTTACGTAATGCTACAATACGTTATACGAAATTACGTTATAGTATATAACGTTATACGTTATTACGTAGTAGATTATAACGTTATACGTTGTTACGTATTGCTACATAACGTTATACGCAGTTACGTTATAGTATATATCGTTATACGTCATAAAGTAAAAGAATATAACGTTATACGTAATAACGTAATAGTAGATGACGTTATACTTTGTTACGTAAGGCTACATAACGTTATACGTTATTGCGTAATAGTATATAACGTTATACGTTGTTACGTAATGCTGCATAACGTTATACGTCATTACGTAATAGTATATAACGTTATACGTTGTTACGTAATGCTACACAACGTTATACTTCATTACGTTATAGTATGTAACGTTATACGTTGTTACGTAATGCTACATAACGTTATACGTCTATCACGTAATAGTATATAACGTTATACGTCTATTACGTAATGCTACATTACGTTATACGTCATTACGTCATAGTATATATCGTTATACGTCATAAAGTAAAAGAATATAACGTTATACGTAATAATGTAATAGTAGATGACGTTATACTTTGTTACGTAATGCTACACAACGTTATACGTCATTACGTTATAGTATATAACGTTATACGTTGTTACGTAATGCTACATAACATTATACGGCATTACGTAATAGTATATATCGTTATACGTTGTTACGTAATGCTACATGGCGTTATACGTCGTTACGTTATAGTATATAACGTTATACGCTATTACGTTATAGAATATAACGTTATACGTTGTTACATAATGCTACATAACGTTATACATCATTACGTAATAGTATATAACGTTATACGTTGTTACGTAATGCTACATAACGTTATATGTCATTATGTTATAGTATATATCGTTATACGTCATAAAGTAAAAGAGTATAACGTTATACGAAATAACGTAATGCTACAGAACGTTATACGTCATTACGTTATAGTATATAACGTTGTACGTCATTAAGTAAATGAATTTAACGTTATACGTAATAACGTAATAGTAGATGACGTTATACTTTGTTACGTAATGCTACATAACGATATACTTTACTACGTAATAGTATAAAACGTTATACGTTGTTACGTAATGCTACACAACGTTATACGTCATTATGTTATAGTATATAACGTTATACGTTGTTGCGTAATGCTACATAACATTATACGGCATTACGTAATAGTATATAACGTTATACGTTGCTACGTAATGCTACATAACGTTATACGTTATTACGTAATAGTATATAACGGTATACGTTGTTACGTAATGCTACATAACGGTATACGTCATTACGTTATAGTATATAACGTTATACGTCATTAAGTAAAAGAATACAACGTTATACGTAATAACGTAATAGTAAATGACTTTATACGTAGTTACGTAATGCTACATTACGTTATACGTCATTACGTTATAGTATATAACGTTGTACGTTATTACGTAATGCTACATAACGTTATGCGTTATTACGTAATAGTATATAACGTTATATGTTGTTACGTAATGCTACATAACGTTATACGTCATTACGTTATAGTATATAACGTTATACGCTGTTACGTAATGCTACATAACGTTATACGTTATTACGTAATAGTATGTAACGTTATACGTTGTTACGTAATGCTACATAACGTTATACGTCATTACGTTATAGTATATAACGTTATACGTTATTACGTAGTAGTTTATAACGTTATACGTTGTTACGTATTGCTACATAACTTTATACGGAGTAGTTTATAACGTTATACGTCATTAAGTAAAAGAATATAACGTTATACGTAATAACGTAATAGTAAATGACGTTATACGTTGTTACGTAATGCTACATTACGTATACGTCATTACGTTATAGTATATAACGTTATACGTTATTACGTAATGCTACATAACGTTATACGTTATTACGTAATATAACGTTATACGTTGTTACGTAATGCTACATAACGTTATACGTCATTACGTTATAGTATATAACGTTATACGTTGTTACGTAATGCTACATAACGTTATACGTCATTACGTTATAGTATATAACGTTATGCGTTATTACGTAGTAGTTTATAACGTCATACGTTGTTACGTATTGCTACATAACTTTATACGCCATTACATAATAGAATATAACGTTATACGTTGTTACGTAATGCTACATAACGTTATACGTCATTACGTTATAGTATATAACGTTATACGCTGTTACGTAATGCTACATAACGTTATACGTTATTACGTAATAGTATATAACGTTATACGTTGTTACGTAATGCTACATAACGTTATACGTCATTACGTTATAGTATATAACGTTATACGTTGTTACGTATTGCTCCATAACGTTATTCGTCATTACGTTATAGTATATAACGTTATACGTTATTACGTAATGCTACAGAACGTTATACGTTATTACGTAATATAACGTTAGACGTTGATACGTAATGCTACATAGCGTTATACGTCATTACGTTATAGTATATAACGTTATACGACATTACGTATAAGAATATAACGTTATACGTAATAACGTAATAGTAAATGACGTTATTCGTTGTTACGTAATGCTACAATACGTTAATCGTAATTACGTTATAGTATATAACGTTATACGTTATTACGTAGTAGTTTATAACGTTATACGTTGTTACGTATTGCTACATAACGTCATACGCCATTACGTTATAGTATATATCGTTATACGTCATAAAGTAAAAGAATTTAACGTTATACGTAATAACGTAATAGTAAATGACGTTATACTTTGTTACGTAATGCTACATAACGTTATACGCCATTACGTTATAGTATATATCGTTATACGTCATAAAGTAAAAGAATTTAACGTTATACGTCATTACGTAATAGTATATAACGTTATACGTTGTGACGTAATGCTACATAACGTTATACGTCATTACGTTATAGTATATATCTTTTTACGTCATAAAGTAAAAGAATATAACTTTATACGTAATAACGTAATAGTAGATGACGTTATACTTTGTTACGTAATGCTACATATCGTTATACGTTATTACGTAACAGTATATAACGTTATACGTTGTTACGTAATGCTACACAACGTTATTCGTCATTACGTTATAGTATATAACGTTATACGTTGTTACGTAATGCTACATAACATTATACGGCATTACGTAATAGTATATAACGTTATACGTTGTTACGTAATGCTACATAGCGTTATACGTCATTACGTTATAGTATATAACGTTATACGTCTTTAAGTATAAGAATATAACGTTATATGTAATAACGTAATAGTAAATGACGTTATTCGTTGTTACGTAATGCTACAATACGTTATACGAAATTACGTTATAGTATATAACGTTATACGTTATTACGTAGTAGATTATAACGTTATACGTTGTTACGTATTGCTACATAACGTTATACGCAGTTACGTTATAGTATATATCGTTATACGTCATAAAGTAAAAGAATATAACGTTATACGTAATAACGTAATAGTAGATGACGTTATACTTTGTTACGTAAGGCTACATAACGTTATACGTTATTGCGTAATAGTATATAACGTTATACGTTGTTACGTAATGCTGCATAACGTTATACGTCATTACGTAATAGTATATAACGTTATACGTTGTTACGTAATGCTACACAACGTTATACTTCATTACGTTATAGTATGTAACGTTATACGTTGTTACGTAATGCTACATAACGTTATACGTCTATCACGTAATAGTATATAACGTTATACGTCTATTACGTAATGCTACATTACGTTATACGTCATTACGTTATAGTATATATCGTTATACGTCATAAAGTAAAAGAATATAACGTTATACGTAATAATGTAATAGTAGATGACGTTATACTTTGTTACGTAATGCTACACAACGTTATACGTCATTACGTTATAGTATATAACGTTATACGTTGTTACGTAATGCTACATAACATTATACGGCATTACGTAATAGTATATATCGTTATACGTTGTTACGTAATGCTACATAGCGTTATACGTCGTTACGTTATAGTATATAACGTTATACGCTATTACGTTATAGAATATAACGTTATACGTTGTTACATAATGCTACATAACGTTATACATCATTACGTAATAGTATATAACGTTATACGTTGTTACGTAATGCTACATAACGTTATATGTCATTATGTTATAGTATATATCGTTATACGTCATAAAGTAAAAGAGTATAACGTTATACGAAATAACGTAATGCTACAGAACGTTATACGTCATTACGTTATAGTATATAACGTTGTACGTCATTAAGTAAATGAATTTAACGTTATACGTAATAACGTAATAGTAGATGACGTTATACTTTGTTACGTAATGCTACATAACGATATACTTTACTACGTAATAGTATAAAACGTTATACGTTGTTACGTAATGCTACACAACGTTATACGTCATTATGTTATAGTATATAACGTTATACGTTGTTGCGTAATGCTACATAACATTATACGGCATTACGTAATAGTATATAACGTTATACGTTGTTACGTAATGCTACATAGCGTTATACGTCATTACGTTATAGTATATAACGTTATACGTCATTAAGTATAAGAATATAACGTTATACGTAATAACGTAATAGTAAATGACGTTATTCGTTGTTACGTAATGCTACAATACGTTATACGTCATTACGTTATAGTATATAACGTTATACGTTATTACGTAGTAGTTTATAACGTTATACGTTGTTACGTATTGCTACATAACGTTATACGCCATTACGTTATAGTATATATCGTTATACGTCATAAAGTAAAAGAATATAACGTTATACGCAATAGCGTAATAGTAGATGACGTTATACTTTGTTACGTAATGCTACATAACGTTATACGTTATTACGTATTAGTATATAACGTTATACGTTGTTACGTAATGCTACATAACGTTATACGTCATTGCGTTATAGTATATAACGTTATACGTTGTTACGAAATGCTACATAACGTTATACGTCATTACTGAATAGTATATAACGTTATACGTTATTACGTAATAGTAAATGACGTTATACGTTGTTACGTAATGATACATAACGTTATACGCCATTACGTTATAGTATATATCGTTATACGTCATAAAGTAAAAGAATATAACGTTATACGTAATAACGTAATAGTAGATGACGTTATACTTTGTTACGTAATGCTATATAACATTATACGGCATTACGTAATAGTATATAACGTTATACGGTGTTACGTAATGCTACATAGCGTTATACGTCGTTACGTTATAGTATATAACGTTATACGTCATAAAGTAAAGGAATATAACGTTATACGTAATAACGTAATAGTAAATGACGTTATACGTTGTTACGTAATGCTACATAGCATTATACGGCATTACGTAATAGTATATAACGTTATACGTTGTTACGTAATGCTACAGAACGTTATACGTCTATCACGTAATAGTATATAACGTTATACGTCTATTACGTAATAGTATATAACGTTATACGTTATTACGTAATAGTAAATGACGTTATACGTTGTTACGTAATGATACATAACGTTATACGTCATTATGTTATAATATATAACGATATACGTTGTTACGTAATGCTACATAACGTTATACGTCATTACGTTATAGTATATAACGTTATACGTTGTTACGTAATGCTACATAACATTATACGGCATTACGTAATAGTATATATCGTTATACGTTGTTACGTAATGCTACATAGCGTTATACGTCGTTACGTTATAGTATATAACGTTATACGTCATTAAGTAAAAGAATATAACGTTATACGTAATAACGTAATAGTAAATGACGTTTTACGTTGTTACGTAATGCTACATAACGTTATACGTCTATCACGTAATAGTATATAACGTTATACGTCTATTACGTAATAGTATATAACGTTATACGTTATTACGTAATAGTAAATGACGTTACACGTTGTTACGTAATGATACATAACGTTATACGTCATTATGTTATAATATATAACGATATACGTTGTTACGTAATGCTACATAACGTTATACGTCATTACGTTATAGTATATAACGTTATACGTTGTTACGTAATGCTACATAACATTATACGGCATTACGTAATAGTATATATCGTTAAACGTTGTTACGTAATGCTACATAATGTTATACGTCGTTACGTTATAGTATATAACGTTATACGTCATAAAGTAAAGGAATATAACGTTATACGAAATAACGTAATAGTAAATGACGTTATACGTTGTTACGTAATGCTACATAACATTATACGGCATTACGTAATAGTATATAACGTTATACGGTGTTACGTAATGCTACATAGCGTTATACGTCGTTACGTTATAGTATATAACGTTATACGTCATAAAGTAAAGGAATATAACGTTATACGTAATAACGTAATAGTAAATGACGTTTTACGTTGTTACGTAATGCTACATAACGTTATACGTCTATCACGTAATAGTATATAACGTTATACGTCTATTACGTAATAGTATATAACGTTATACGTTATTACGTAATAGTAAATGACGTTACACGTTGTTACGTAATGATACATAACGTTATACGTCATTATGTTATAATATATAACGATATACGTTGTTACGTAATGCTACATAACGTTATACGTCATTACGTTATAGTATATAACGTTATACGTTGTTACGTAATGCTACATAACATTATACGGCATTACGTAATAGTATATATCGTTAAACGTTGTTACGTAATGCTACATAATGTTATACGTCGTTACGTTATAGTATATAACGTTATACGTCATAAAGTAAAGGAATATAACGTTATACGAAATAACGTAATAGTAAATGACGTTATACGTTGTTACGTAATGCTACATAACATTATACGGCATTACGTAATAGTATATAACGTTATACGTTGTTACGTAGTAGTTTATAACGTTATACGTTGTTACGTATTGCTACATAACGTTATACGCCATTACGTTATAGTATATATCGTTATACGTCATAAAGTAAAAGAATATAACGTTATACGTAATAACGTAATAGTAGATGACGTTATACTTTGTTACGTAATGCTACATAACGTTATACGTTATTACGTAATAGTATATAACGTTATACGTTGTTACGTAATGCTACATAACGTTATACGTCATTACGTTATAGTATATAACGTTATACGTTGTTACGAAATGCTACATAACGTTATACGTCATTACGTAATAGTATATAACGTTATACGTTATTACGTAATAGTAAATGACGTTATACGTTGTTACGTAATGATACATAACGTTATACGTCGTTATGTTATAATATATAACGTTATACGTTGTTACGTAATGCTATAAAACATTATACGGCATTACGTAATAGTATATAACGTTATACGTTGTTACGTAATGCTACATAGCGTTATACGTCGTTACGTTATAGTATATAACGTTATACGTCATAAAGTAAAGGAATATAACGTTATACGTAATAACGTAATAGCAAATGACGTTATACGTTGTTACGTAATGCTACATAACGTTATTCGTCGTTACGTTATAGTATATAACGTTATACGTCATAAAGTAAAGGAATATAACGTTATACGTAATAACGTAATAGCAAATGACGTTATACGTTGTTACGTAATGCTACATAGCATTATACGGCATTACGTAATAGTATATAACGTTATACGTTGTTACGTAATGCTACAGAACGTTATACGTCTATCACGTAATAGTATATAACGTTATACGTCTATTACGTAATAGTATATAACGTTATACGTTATTACGTAATAGTAAATGACGTTATACGTTGTTACGTAATGATACATAACGTTATACGTCATTATGTTATAATATATAACGATATACGTTGTTACGTAATGCTACATAACGTTATACGTCATTATGTTATAGTATATAACGTTATACGTTGTTAGGTAATGCTACATAACATTATACGGCATTACGTAATAGTATATAACGTTATACGTTGTTACGTAATGCTACATAGCGTTATACGTCATTACGTTATATTATATAACGTTATACGTCACTAAGTATAAGTATATAACGTTATACGTAATAACGTAATAGTAAATGACGTTATTCGTTGTTACGTAATGCTACAATACGTTATACGTCATTACGTTATAGTATATAACGTTATACGTTATTACGTAGTAGTTTATAACGTTATACGTTGTTACGTATTGCTACATAACGTTATACGCCATTACGTTATAGTATATATCGTTATACGTCATAAAGTAAAAGAATATAACGTTATACGTAATAACGTAATAGTAGATGACGTTATACTTTGTTACGTAATGCTACATGACGTTATACGTTATTACGTAAAAGTATATAACGTTACACGTTGTTACGTAATGCTACATAACGTTATACGTCATTACGTTATAGTATATAACGTTATACGCTGTTACGTAATGCTACATAACGTTATACGTCATTACGTAATAGTATATAACGTTATACGTTATTACGTAATAGTAAATGACGTTATACGTTGTTACGTAATGATACATAACGTTATACGTCGTTATGTTATAATATATAACGTTATACGTTGTTACGTAATGCTATATAACATTATACGGCATTACGTAATAGTATATAACGTTATACGTTGTTACGTAACGCTACAGAACGTTATACGTCTATCACGTAATAGTATATAACGTTATACGTCTATTACGTAATAGTATATAACGTTATACGTCTATTACGTAATAGTATATAACGTTATACGTTATTACGTAATAGTAAATGACGTTATACGTTGTTACGTAGTGATACATAACGTTATACGTCATTATGTTATAATATATAACGATATACGTTGTTACGTAATGCTACATAACGTTATACGTCATTACGTTATAGTATATAACGTTATACGTTGTTACGTAATGCTACATAACATTATACGGCATTACGTAATAGTATATATCGTTAAACGTTGTTACCTAATGCTACATAATGTTATACGTCGTTACGTTATAGTATATAACGTTATACGTCATAAAGTAAAGGAATATAACGTTATACGAAATAACGTAATAGTAAATGACGTTATACGTTGTTACGTAATGCTACATAACATTATACGGCATTACGTAATAGTATATAACGTTATACGTTGTTACGTAGTAGTTTATAACGTTATACGTTGTTACGTATTGCTACATAACGTTATACGCCATTACGTTATAGTATATATCGTTATACGTCATAAAGTAAAAGAATATAACGTTATACGTAATAACGTAATAGTAGATGACGTTATACTTTGTTACGTAATGCTACATAACGTTATACGTTATTACGTAATAGTATATAACGTTATACGTTGTTACGTAATGCTACATAACGTTATACGTCATTACGTTATAGTATATAACGTTATACGTTGTTACGAAATGCTACATAACGTTATACGTCATTACGTAATAGTATATAACGTTATACGTTATTACGTAATAGTAAATGACGTTATACGTTGTTACGTAATGATACATAACGTTATACGTCGTTATGTTATAATATATAACGTTATACGTTGTTACGTAATGCTATAAAACATTATACGGCATTACGTAATAGTATATAACGTTATACGTTGTTACGTAATGCTACATAGCGTTATACGTCGTTACGTTATAGTATATAACGTTATACGTCATAAAGTAAAGGAATATAACGTTATACGTAATAACGTAATAGCAAATGACGTTATACGTTGTTACGTAATGCTACATAGCGTTATTCGTCGTTACGTTATAGTATATAACGTTATACGTCATAAAGTAAAGGAATATAACGTTATACGTAATAACGTAATAGCAAATGACGTTATACGTTGTTACGTAATGCTACATAGCATTATACGGTATTACGTAATAGTATATAACGTTAAACGTTGTTATGTAATGCTACAGAACGTTATACGTCTATCACGTAATAGTATATAACGTTATACGTCTATTACGTAATAGTATATAACGTTATACGTTATTACGTAATAGTAAATGACGTTATACGTTGTTACGTAATGATATATAACGTTATACGTCATTATGTTATAATATATAACGATATACGTTGTTACGTAATGCTACATAACGTTATACGTCATTATGTTATAGTATATAACGTTATACGTTGTTAGGTAATGCTACATAACATTATACGGCATTACGTAATAGTATATAACGTTATACGTTGTTACGTAGTAGTTTATAACGTTATACGTTGTTACGTATTGCTACATAACGTTATACGCCATTACGTTATAGTACGAGGGTGACTCAAATCTAAACGAGACTTTTGTTTCTGAGCGCGTAAATTTAAAGGGAGCGAGCGGCCGCTTCTAGTGTGCATTGGTTGGGATGTCAGGAGTGGGGAGAGCAGGCCGTTGTCCAGTTCAGACACGTTTGGCGGTAGTATTCAAGATGTCAGAGCAACAAGTACACCTCTCAGTTGCGCAACGCATTATTATTAAATTTCTCACACATGAAGGCGTCAAACCAATAGAAATTCTGCAAAGATTGACTGCACAGTTCGGGGATCAGACACTGTCAAGGGCTCGCGTGTTTGCCTGGCATAAGAAGTTCAAGGAAGGACGTGAACTGGTTGAAAATGTGGAACATGATCGTCGTCCTCGAACCAGCATTACGGAGGAGAACATTCGCACGTTTTTTTCGACCGGCGTGGCGTTTTGCACATTGATTTTTTGCATGAGCGTCGCACAATAAATGCTGCTTATTACTGTGAGCTTTTGAGGGAGGCAAAGGTTGCCTATCGTTCGAAAAGGCGTAACCAACCGATTCGAGACGTCAGCAGCTCTAACCTGCACAACATTAGAGGAAATAAGGTGGACTCCACTTGATCATCCTCCCTACAGTCCTGACCTATCGCCCTGCGATTTCCATCTCTTCGGACCGCTTAAAGAAGCACTAGGAGGACAACGATTCCAAGACGACGCGGCGGTGGAGGCCTTTGTGCGCAATTGGCTTCTGACACAGCACTCTTCTTTTTACGATGCTGGGATCAAAAATCTCCCAATCCGCTGGGAAAAATGCATTTCCAAAGCAGGAGACTATGTTGAAAAATAATATGTGCTTGGCTATGTTATTTCACTGAATAAAATTATTTTAAAAATAAAGTCTCGTTTATATTTGAGTCACCCTCGTATATATCGTTATACGTCATAAAGTAAAAGAATATAACGTTATACGTAATAACGTAATAGTAGATGACGTTATACTTTGTTACGTAATGCTACATAACGTTATACGTTATTACGTAATAGTATATAACGTTACACGTTGTTACGTAACGCTACAGAACGTTATACGTCTATCACGTAATAGTATATAACGTTATACGTCTATTACGTAATAGTATATAACGTTATACGTCTATTACGTAATAGTATATAACGTTATACGTTATTACGTAATAGTAAATGACGTTATACGTTGTTACGTAGTGATACATAACGTTATACGTCATTATGTTATAATATATAACGATATACGTTGTTACGTAATGCTACATAACGTTATACGTCATTACGTTATAGTATATAACGTTATACGTTGTTACGTAATGCTACATAACATTATACGGCATTACGTAATAGTATATATCGTTAAACGTTGTTACGTAATGCTACATAATGTTATACGTCGTTACGTTATAGTATATAACGTTATACGCCATAAAGTAAAGGAATATAACGTTATACGAAATAACGTAATAGTAAATGACGTTATACGTTGTTACGTAATGCTACATAACATTATACGGCATTACGTAATAGTATATAACGTTATACGTTGTTACGTAATGCTACATAACGTTATACGTCTATCACGTAATAGTATATAACGTTATACGTCTATTACGTAATAGTATATAACGTTATACGTTATTATGTAATAGTAAATGACGTTATACGTTGTTACGAAATGATACACAACGTTATACGTCATTACGTTATAGTATATAACGTTATTCGTTGTTACGTAATGCTACATAACGTTATACGTCTATTACGTAATAGTATATAACGTTATACGTTATTACGTACTAGTAAATGACGTTATACGTTGTTACGTAATGATGAATAACGTTATACGTCATTATGTTATAATAAATAACGATATACGTTGTTACGTAATGCTACATAACGTTATACGTCATTACGTCATAATATATAACGTTATACGTTGTTACATAATGCTACATAACGTTATACGATATTACGTAATAGTAAATGACGTTATACGTTGTTACGTAATGATACATTACGTTAAACGTCATTACGTAATAGTATATAACGTTATACGTTGTTACGTAATGCTACATAACGTTATACGTCATTACGTTATAGTATATATCGTTATACGTCATAAAGTAAAAGAATATAACGATATACGTAATAACGTAATAGTAGATGACGTTATACTTTGTTCCGTAATGCTACAGAACGTTATACGTTATTACGTAATAGTATATAACGTTATACGTCATTACGTTATAGTATATAACGTTATACGTTGTTACGTAATGCTACATAACATTATACGGCATTACGTAATAGTATATATCGTTATACGTTGTTACGTAATGCTACATAGCGTTATACGTCGTTACGTTATAGTATATAACGTTATACGTCATTAAGTAAAAGAATATAACGTTATACGTAATAACGTAATAGTAAATGACGTTTTACGTTGTTACGTAATGCTACATTACGTTATACGTCATTACGTTATAGTATATAACGTTATACGCTATTACGTTATAGTATATAACGTTATACGTTGTTACGTAATGCTACATAACGTTATACGTCATTACGTTATAGTATATAACGTTATACGTTGTTACGTAATGCTACATAACGTTATACATCATTACGTAATAGTATATAACGTTATACGTAATAACGTAATGCTACAGAACGTTATACGTCATTACGTTATAGTATATAACGTTGTACGTCATTAAGTAAAAGAATTTAACGTTATACGTAACAACGTAATAGTAAATGACGTTATACTTTGTTACGTAATGCTACATAACGTTATACGTCTATTACGTAATAGTATATAACGTTATACGTTGTTACGTAATGCTACATAACGTTATACGTCATTACGTAATAGTATATATCGTTATACGTCATAAAGTAAAAGAATATAACGTTATACGTAATAACGTAATAGTAAATGACGTTATACTCTGTTACGTAATGCTACATAACGTTATACGTCATTACGTAATAGTATATAACGTTATACGTTATTACGTAATAGTAAATGACGTTATACGTTGTTACGTAATGATACATAACGTTATACGTCGTTATGTTATAATATATAACGTTATACGTTGTTACGTAATGCTATGTAACATTATACGGCATTACGTAATAGTATATAACGTTATACGTTGTTACGTAATGGTACATAGCGTTATACGTCGTTACGTTATAGTATATAACGTTATACGTCATAAAGTAAAGGAATATAACGTTATACGTAATAACGTAATAGCAAATGACGTTATACGTTGTTACGTAATGCTACATAGCGTTATACGTCGTTACGTTATAGTATATAACGTTATACGTCATAAAGTAAAGGAATATAACGTTATACGTAATAACGTAATAGCAAATGACGTTATACGTTGTTACATAATGCTACATAGCATTATACGGCATTACGTAATAGTATATAACGTTATACGTTGTTACGTAATGCTACAGAACGTTATACGTCTATCACGTAATAGAATATAACGTTATACGTCTATTACGTAATAGTATATAACGTTATACGTTATTACGTAATAGTAAATGACGTTATACGTTGTTACGTAATGATACATAACGTTATACGTCATTATGTTATAATATATAACGATATACGTTGTTACGTAATGCTACATAACGTTATACGTCATTATGTTATAGTATATAACGTTATACGTTGTTAGGTAATGCTACATAACATTATACGGCATTACGTAATAGTATATAACGTTATACGTTGTTACGTAATGCTACATAGCGTTATACGTCATTACGTTATATTATATAACGTTATACGTCATTAAGTATAAGTATATAACGTTATACGTAATAACGTAATAGTAAATGACGTTATTCGTTGTTACGTAATGCTACAATACGTTATACGTCATTACGTTATAGTATATAACGTTATACGTTATTACGTAGTAGTTTATAACGTTATACGTTGTTACGTATTGCTACATAACGTTATACGCCATTACGTTATAGTATATATCGTTATACGTCATAAAGTAAAAGAATATAACGTTATACGTAATAACGTAATAGTAGATGACGTTATACTTTGTTACGTAATGCTACATAACGTTATACGTATATTACGTAATAGTATATAACGTTATACGTTGTTACTTAATGCTACATAACGTTATACGTCATTACGTTATAGTATATAACGTTATACGTTGTTACGAAATGCTACATAACGTTATACGTCATTACGTAATAGTATATAACGTTATACGTTATTACGTAATAGTAAATGACGTTATACGTTGTTACGTAATGATACATAACGTTATACGTCGTTATGTTATAATATATAACGTTATACGTTGTTACGTAATGCTATATAACATTATACGGCATTACGTAATAGTATATAACGTTATACGTTGTTACGTAGTGCTACAGAACGTTATCCGTCTATCACGTAATAGTATATAACGTTATACGTCTATTACGTAATAGTATATAACGTTATACGTCTATTACGTAATAGTATATAACGTTAGACGTTATTACGTAATAGTAAATGACGTTATACGTTGTTACGTAATGATACATAACGTTATACGTCATTACGTAATAGTATATATCGTTATACGTCATAAAGTAAAAGAATATAACGTTATACGTAATAACGTAATAGTAAATGACGTTATACTCTGTTACGTAATGCTACATAACGTTATACGTCATTACGTAATAGTATATAACGTTATACGTTATTACGTACTAGTAAATGACGTTATACGTTGTTACGTAATGATGAATAACGTTATACGTCATTATGTTATAATATATAACGATATACGTTGTTACGTAATGCTACATAACGTTATACGTCATTACGTCATAATATATAACGTTATACGTTGTTACATAATGCTACATAACGTTATACGATATTACGTAATAGTAAATGACGTTATACGTTGTTACGTAATGATACATTACGTTAAACGTCATTACGTAATAGTATATAACGTTATACGTTGTTACGTTATGCTACATAACGTTATACGTCATTACGTTATAGTATATATCGTTATACGTCATAAAGTAAAAGAATATAACGTTATACGTAATAATGTAATAGTAGATGACGTTATACTTTGTTACGTAATGCTACACAACGTTATACGTCATTACGTTATAGTATATAACGTTATACGTTGTTACGTAATGCTACATAACATTATACGGCATTACGTAATAGTATATATCGTTATACGTTGTTACGTAATGCTACATAGCGTTATACGTCGTTACGTTATAGTATATAACGTTATACGCTATTACGTTATAGAATATAACATTATACGTTGTTACATAATGCTACATAACGTTATACATCATTACGTAATAGTATATAACGTTATACGTTGTTACGTAATGCTACATAACGTTATATGTCATTATGTTATAGTATATATCGTTATACGTCATAAAGTAAAAGAGTATAACGTTATACGAAATAACGTAATGCTACAGAACGTTATACGTCATTACGTTATAGTATATAACGTTGTACGTCATTAAGTAAATGAATTTAACGTTATACGTAATAACGTAATAGTAGATGACGTTATACTTTGTTACGTAATGCTACATAACGATATACTTTATTACGTAATAGTATAAAACGTTATACGTTGTTACGTAATGCTACACAACGTTATACGTCATTATGTTATAGTATATAACGTTATACGTTGTTGCGTAATGCTACATAACATTATACGGCATTACGTAATAGTATATAACGTTATACGTTGTTACGTAATGCTACATAGCGTTATACGTCATTACGTTATAGTATATAACGTTATACGTCATTAAGTATAAGAATATAACGTTATACGTAATAACGTAATAGTAAATGACGTTATTCGTTGTTACGTAATGCTACAATACGTTATACGTCATTACGTTATAGTATATAACGTTATACGTTATTACGTAGTAGTTTATAACGTTATACGTTGTTACGTATTGCTACATAACGTTATACGCCATTACGTTATAGTATATATCGTTATACGTCATAAAGTAAAAGAATATAACGTTATACGTAATAGCGTAATAGTAGATGACGTTATACTTTGTTACGTAATGCTACATAACGTTATACGTTATTACGTATTAGTATATAACGTTATACGTTGTTACGTAATGCTACATAACGTTATACGTCATTACGTTATACGTTGTTACGAAATGCTACATAACGTTATACGTCATTACTGAATAGTATATAACGTTATACGTTATTACGTAATAGTAAATGACGTTATACGTTGTTACGTAATGATACATAACGTTATACGCCATTACGTTATAGTATATATCGTTATACGTCATAAAGTAAAAGAATATAACGTTATACGTAATAACGTAATAGTAGATGACGTTATACTTTGTTACGTAATGCTATATAACATTATACGGCATTACGTAATAGTATATAACGTTATACGGTGTTACGTAATGCTACATAGCGTTATACGTCGTTACGTTATAGTATATAACGTTATACGTCATAAAGTAAAGGAATATAACGTTATACGTAATAACGTAATAGTAAATGACGTTATACGTTGTTACGTAATGCTACATAGCATTATACGGCATTACGTAATAGTATATAACGTTATACGTTGTTACGTAATGCTACAGAACGTTATACGTCTATCACGTAATAGTATATAACGTTATACGTCTATTACGTAATAGTATATAACGTTATACGTTATTACGTAATAGTAAATGACGTTATACGTTGTTACGTAATGATACATAACGTTATACGTCATTATGTTATAATATATAACGATATACGTTGTTACGTAATGCTACATAACGTTATACGTCATTACGTTATAGTATATAACGTTATACGTTGTTACGTAATGCTACATAACATTATACGGCATTACGTAATAGTATATATCGTTAAACGTTGTTACGTAATGCTACATAATGTTATACGTCGTTACGTTATAGTATATAACGTTATACGTCATAAAGTAAAGGAATATAACGTTATACGAAATAACGTAATAGTAAATGACGTTATACGTTGTTACGTAATGCTACATAACATTATACGGCATTACGTAATAGTATATAACGTTATACGTTGTTACGTAGTAGTTTATAACGTTATACGTTGTTACGTATTGCTACATAACGTTATACGCCATTACGTTATAGTATATATCGTTATACGTCATAAAGTAAAAGAATATAACGTTATACGTAATAACGTAATAGTAGATGACGTTATACTTTGTTACGTAATGCTACATAACGTTATACGTTATTACGTAATAGTATATAACGTTATACGTTGTTACGTAATGCTACATAACGTTATACGTCATTACGTTATAGTATATAACGTTATACGTTGTTACGAAATGCTACATAACGTTATACGTCATTACGTAATAGTATATAACGTTATACGTTATTACGTAATAGTAAATGACGTTATACGTTGTTACGTAATGATACATAACGTTATACGTCGTTATGTTATAATATATAACGTTATACGTTGTTACGTAATGCTATAAAACATTATACGGCATTACGTAATAGTATATAACGTTATACGTTGTTACGTAATGCTACATAGCGTTATACGTCGTTACGTTATAGTATATAACGTTATACGTCATAAAGTAAAGGAATATAACGTTATACGTAATAACGTAATAGCAAATGACGTTATACGTTGTTACGTAATGCTACATAGCGTTATTCGTCGTTACGTTATAGTATATAACGTTATACGTCATAAAGTAAAGGAATATAACGTTATACGTAATAACGTAATAGCAAATGACGTTATACGTTGTTACGTAATGCTACATAGCATTATACGGCATTACGTAATAGTATATAACGTTATACGTTGTTACGTAATGCTACAGAACGTTATACGTCTATCACGTAATAGTATATAACGTTATACGTCTATTACGTAATAGTATATAACGTTATACGTTATTACGTAATAGTAAATGACGTTATACGTTGTTACGTAATGATACATAACGTTATACGTCATTATGTTATAATATATAACGATATACGTTGTTACGTAATGCTACATAACGTTATACGTCATTATGTTATAGTATATAACGTTATACGTTGTTAGGTAATGCTACATAACATTATACGGCATTACGTAATAGTATATAACGTTATACGTTGTTACGTAATGCTACATAGCGTTATACGTCATTACGTTATAGTATATAACGTTATACGTTGTTACGTAGTAGTTTATAACGTTATACGTTGTTACGTATTGCTACATAACATTATACGCCATTACGTTATAGTATATATCGTTATACGTCATAAAGTAAAAGAATATAACGTTATACGTAATAACGTAATAGTAGATGACGTTATACTTTGTTACGTAATGCTACATAACGTTATACGTTATTACGTAATAGTATATAACGTTACACGTTGTTACGTAATGCTACATAACGTTATACGTCATTACGTTATAGTATATAACGTTATACGTTGTTACGAAATGCTACATAACGTTATACGTCATTACGTAATAGTATATAACGTTATACGTTATTACGTAATAGTAAATGACGTTATACGTTGTTACGTAATGATACATAACGTTATACGTCGTTATGTTATAATATATAACGTTATACGTTGTTACGTAATGCTATATAACATTATACGGCATTACGTAATAGTATATAACGTTATACGTTGTTACGTAACGCTACAGAACGTTATACGTCTATCACGTAATAGTATATAACGTTATACGTCTATTACGTAATAGTATATAACGTTATACGTCTATTACGTAATAGTATATAACGTTATACGTTATTACGTAATAGTAAATGACGTTATACGTTGTTACGTAGTGATACATAACGTTATACGTCATTATGTTATAATATATAACGATATACGTTGTTACGTAATGCTACATAACGTTATACGTCATTACGTTATAGTATATAACGTTATACGTTGTTACGTAATGCTACATAACATTATACGGCATTACGTAATAGTATATATCGTTAAACGTTGTTACGTAATGCTACATAATGTTATACGTCGTTACGTTATAGTATATAACGTTATACGCCATAAAGTAAAGGAATATAACGTTATACGAAATAACGTAATAGTAAATGACGTTATACGTTGTTACGTAATGCTACATAACATTATACGGCATTACGTAATAGTATATAACGTTATACGTTGTTACGTAATGCTACATAACGTTATACGTCTATCACGTAATAGTATATAACGTTATACGTCTATTACGTAATAGTATATAACGTTATACGTTATTATGTAATAGTAAATGACGTTATACGTTGTTACGAAATGATACACAACGTTATACGTCATTACGTTATAGTATATAACGTTATTCGTTGTTACGTAATGCTACATAACGTTATACGTCTATTACGTAATAGTATATAACGTTATACGTTATTACGTACTAGTAAATGACGTTATACGTTGTTACGTAATGATGAATAACGTTATACGTCATTATGTTATAATATATAACGATATACGTTGTTACGTAATGCTACATAACGTTATACGTCATTACGTCATAATATATAACGTTATACGTTGTTACATAATGCTACATAACGTTATACGATATTACGTAATAGTAAATGACGTTATACGTTGTTACGTAATGATACATTACGTTAAACGTCATTACGTAATAGTATATAACGTTATACGTTGTTACGTAATGCTACATAACGTTATACGTCATTACGTCATAGTATATATCGTTATACGTCATAAAGTAAAAGAATATAACGATATACGTAATAACGTAATAGTAGATGACGTTATACTTTGTTCCGTAATGCTACAGAACGTTATACGTTATTACGTAATAGTATATAACGTTATACGTCATTACGTTATAGTATATAACGTTATACGTTGTTACGTAATGCTACATAACATTATACGGCATTACGTAATAGTATATATCGTTATACGTTGTTACGTAATGCTACATAGCGTTATACGTCGTTACGTTATAGTATATAACGTTATACGTCATTAAGTAAAAGAATATAACGTTATACGTAATAACGTAATAGTAAATGACGTTTTACGTTGTTACGTAATGCTACATTACGTTATACGTCATTACGTTATAGTATATAACGTTATACGCTATTACGTTATAGTATATAACGTTATACGTTGTTACGTAATGCTACATAACGTTATACGTCATTACGTTATAGTATATAACGTTATACGTTGTTACGTAATGCTACATAACGTTATACATCATTACGTAATAGTATATAACGTTATACGTAATAACGTAATGCTACAGAACGTTATACGTCATTACGTTATAGTATATAACGTTGTACGTCATTAAGTAAAAGAATTTAACGTTATACGTAACAACGTAATAGTAAATGACGTTATACTTTGTTACGTAATGCTACATAACGTTATACGTCTATTACGTAATAGTATATAACGTTATACGTTGTTACGTAATGCTACATAACGTTATACGTCATTACGTAATAGTATATATCGTTATACGTCATAAAGTAAAAGAATATAACGTTATACGTAATAACGTAATAGTAAATGACGTTATACTCTGTTACGTAATGCTACATAACGTTATACGTCATTACGTAATAGTATATAACGTTATACGTTATTACGTAATAGTAAATGACGTTATACGTTGTTACGTAATGATACATAACGTTATACGTCGTTATGTTATAATATATAACGTTATACGTTGTTACGTAATGCTATATAACATTATACGGCATTACGTAATAGTATATAACGTTATACGTTGTTACGTAATGGTACATAGCGTTATACGTCGTTACGTTATAGTATATAACGTTATACGTCATAAAGTAAAGGAATATAACGTTATACGTAATAACGTAATAGCAAATGACGTTATACGTTGTTACGTAATGCTACATAGCGTTATACGTCGTTACGTTATAGTATATAACGTTATACGTCATAAAGTAAAGGAATATAACGTTATACGTAATAACGTAATAGCAAATGACGTTATACGTTGTTACGTAATGCTACATAGCATTATACGGCATTACGTAATAGTATATAACTTTATACGTTGTTACGTAATGCTACAGAACGTTATACGTCTATCACGTAATAGTATATAACGTTATACGTCTATTACGTAATAGTATATAACGTTATACGTTATTACGTAATAGTAAATGACGTTATACGTTGTTACGTAATGATACATAACGTTATACGTCATTATGTTATAATATATAACGATATACGTTGTTACGTAATGCTACATAACGTTATACGTCATTATGTTATAGTATATAACGTTATACGTTGTTAGGTAATGCTACATAACATTATACGGCATTACGTAATAGTATATAACGTTATACGTTGTTACGTAATGCTACATAGCGTTATACGTCATTACGTTATATTATATAACGTTATACGTCATTAAGTATAAGTATATAACGTTATACGTAATAACGTAATAGTAAATGACGTTATTCGTTGTTACGTAATGCTACAATACGTTATACGTCATTACGTTATAGTATATAACGTTATACGTTATTACGTAGTAGTTTATAACGTTATACGTTGTTACGTATTGCTACATAACGTTATACGCCATTACGTTATAGTATATATCGTTATACGTCATAAAGTAAAAGAATATAACGTTATACGTAATAACGTAATGGTAGATGACGTTATACTTTGTTACGTAATGCTACATAACGTTATACGTATATTACGTAATAGTATATAACGTTATACGTTGTTACTTAATGCTACATAACGTTATACGTCATTACGTTATAGTATATAACGTTATACGTTGTTACGAAATGCTACATAACGTTATACGTCATTACGTAATAGTATATAACGTTATACGTTATTACGTAATAGTAAATGACGTTATACGTTGTTACGTAATGATACATAACGTTATACGTCGTTATGTTATAATATATAACGTTATACGTTGTTACGTAATGCTACATAACATTATACGGCATTACGTAATAGTATATATCGTTAAACGTTGTTACGTAATGCTACATAACGTTATACGTTATTACGTAATAGTATATAACGTTACACGTTGTTACGTAATGCTACATAACGTTATACGTCATTACGTTATAGTATATAACGTTATACGTTGTTACGAAATGCTACATAACGTTATACGTCATTACGTAATAGTATATAACGTTATACGTTATTACGTAATAGTAAATGACGTTATACGTTGTTACGTAATGATACATAACGTTATACGTCGTTATGTTATAATATATAACGTTATACGTTGTTACGTAATGCTATATAACATTATACGGCATTACGTAATAGTATATAACGTTATACGTTGTTACGTAACGCTACAGAACGTTATACGTCTATCACGTAATAGTATATAACGTTATACGTCTATTACGTAATAGTATATAACGTTATACGTCTATTACGTAATAGTATATAACGTTATACGTTATTACGTAATAGTAAATGACGTTATACGTTGTTACGTAGTGATACATAACGTTATACGTCATTATGTTATAATATATAACGATATACGTTGTTACGTAATGCTACATAACGTTATACGTCATTACGTTATAGTATATAACGTTATACGTTGTTACGTAATGCTACATAACATTATACGGCATTACGTAATAGTATATATCGTTAAACGTTGTTACGTAATGCTACATAATGTTATACGTCGTTACGTTATAGTATATAACGTTATACGCCATAAAGTAAAGGAATATAACGTTATACGAAATAACGTAATAGTAAATGACGTTATACGTTGTTACGTAATGCTACATAACATTATACGGCATTACGTAATAGTATATAACGTTATACGTTGTTACGTAATGCTACATAACGTTATACGTCTATCACGTAATAGTATATAACGTTATACGTCTATTACGTAATAGTATATAACGTTATACGTTATTATGTAATAGTAAATGACGTTATACGTTGTTACGAAATGATACACAACGTTATACGTCATTACGTTATAGTATATAACGTTATTCGTTGTTACGTAATGCTACATAACGTTATACGTCTATTACGTAATAGTATATAACGTTATACGTTATTACGTACTAGTAAATGACGTTATACGTTGTTACGTAATGATGAATAACGTTATACGTCATTATGTTATAATATATAACGATATACGTTGTTACGTAATGCTACATAACGTTATACGTCATTACGTCATAATATATAACGTTATACGTTGTTACATAATGCTACATAACGTTATACGATATTACGTAATAGTAAATGACGTTATACGTTGTTACGTAATGATACATTACGTTAAACGTCATTACGTAATAGTATATAACGTTATACGTTGTTACGTAATGCTACATAACGTTATACGTCATTACGTTATAGTATATATCGTTATACGTCATAAAGTAAAAGAATATAACGATATACGTAATAACGTAATAGTAGATGACGTTATACTTTGTTCCGTAATGCTACAGAACGTTATACGTTATTACGTAATAGTATATAACGTTATACGTCATTACGTTATAGTATATAACGTTATACGTTGTTACGTAATGCTACATAACATTATACGGCATTACGTAATAGTATATATCGTTATACGTTGTTACGTAATGCTACATAGCGTTATACGTCGTTACGTTATAGTATATAACGTTATACGTCATTAAGTAAAAGAATATAACGTTATACGTAATAACGTAATAGTAAATGACGTTTTACGTTGTTACGTAATGCTACATTACGTTATACGTCATTACGTTATAGTATATAACGTTATACGCTATTACGTTATAGTATATAACGTTATACGTTGTTACGTAATGCTACATAACGTTATACGTCATTACGTTATAGTATATAACGTTATACGTTGTTACGTAATGCTACATAACGTTATACATCATTACGTAATAGTATATAACGTTATACGTAATAACGTAATGCTACAGAACGTTATACGTCATTACGTTATAGTATATAACGTTGTACGTCATTAAGTAAAAGAATTTAACGTTATACGTAACAACGTAATAGTAAATGACGTTATACTTTGTTACGTAATGCTACATAACGTTATACGTCTATTACGTAATAGTATATAACGTTATACGTTGTTACGTAATGCTACATAACGTTATACGTCATTACGTAATAGTATATATCGTTATACGTCATAAAGTAAAAGAATATAACGTTATACGTAATAACGTAATAGTAAATGACGTTATACTCTGTTACGTAATGCTACATAACGTTATACGTCATTACGTAATAGTATATAACGTTATACGTTATTACGTAATAGTAAATGACGTTATACGTTGTTACGTAATGATACATAACGTTATACGTCGTTATGTTATAATATATAACGTTATACGTTGTTACGTAATGCTATATAACATTATACGGCATTACGTAATAGTATATAACGTTATACGTTGTTACGTAATGGTACATAGCGTTATACGTCGTTACGTTATAGTATATAACGTTATACGTCATAAAGTAAAGGAATATAACGTTATACGTAATAACGTAATAGCAAATGACGTTATACGTTGTTACGTAATGCTACATAGCGTTATACGTCGTTACGTTATAGTATATAACGTTATACGTCATAAAGTAAAGGAATATAACGTTATACGTAATAACGTAATAGCAAATGACGTTATACGTTGTTACGTAATGCTACATAGCATTATACGGCATTACGTAATAGTATATAACGTTATACGTTGTTACGTAATGCTACAGAACGTTATACGTCTATCACGTAATAGTATATAACGTTATACGTCTATTACGTAATAGTATATAACGTTATACGTTATTACGTAATAGTAAATGACGTTATACGTTGTTACGTAATGATACATAACGTTATACGTCATTATGTTATAATATATAACGATATACGTTGTTACGTAATGCTACATAACGTTATACGTCATTATGTTATAGTATATAACGTTATACGTTGTTAGGTAATGCTACATAACATTATACGGCATTACGTAATAGTATATAACGTTATACGTTGTTACGTAATGCTACATAGCGTTATACGTCATTACGTTATATTATATAACGTTATACGTCATTAAGTATAAGTATATAACGTTATACGTAATAACGTAATAGTAAATGACGTTATTCGTTGTTACGTAATGCTACAATACGTTATACGTCATTACGTTATAGTATATAACGTTATACGTTATTACGTAGTAGTTTATAACGTTATACGTTGTTACGTATTGCTAAATAACGTTATACGCCATTACGTTATAGTATATATCGTTATACGTCATAAAGTAAAAGAATATAACGTTATACGTAATAACGTAATAGTAGATGACGTTATACTTTGTTACGTAATGCTACATAACGTTATACGTATATTACGTAATAGTATATAACGTCATACGTTGTTACTTAATGCTACATAACGTTATACGTCATTACGTTATAGTATATAACGTTATACGTTGTTACGAAATGCTACATAACGTTATACGTCATTACGTAATAGTATATAACGTTATACGTTATTACGTAATAGTAAATGACGTTATACGTTGTAACGTAATGATACATAACGTGATACGTCGTTATGTTATAATATATAACGTTATACGTTGTTACGTAATGCTACATAACATTATACGGCATTACGTAATTGTATATATCGTTAAACGTTGTTACGTAATGCTACATAATGTTATACGTCGTTACGTTATAGTATATAACGTTATACGTCATAAAGTAAAGGAATATAACGTTATACGAAATAACGTAATAGTAAATGACGTTATACGTTGTTACGTAATGCTACATAACATTATACGGCATTACGTAATAGTATATAACGTTATACGTTGTTACGTAATGCTATATAACATTATACGGCATTACGTAATAGTATATAACGTTATACGTTGTTACGTAGTGCTACAGAACGTTATACGTCTATCACGTAATAGTATATAACGTTATACGTCTATTACGTAATAGTATATAACGTTATACGTCTATTACGTAATAGTATATAACGTTAGACGTTATTACGTAATAGTAAATGACGTTATACGTTGTTACGTAATGATACATAACGTTATACGTCATTATGTTATAATATATAACGATATACGTTGTTACGTAATGCTACATAACATTATACGGCATTACGTAATAGTATATATCGTTAAACGTTGTTACGTAATGCTACATAATGTTATACGTCGTTACGTTATAGTATATAACGTTATACGTCATAAAGTATAGGAATATAACGTTATACGAAATAACGTAATAGTAAATGACGTTATACGTTGTTACGTAATGCTACATAACATTATACGGCATTACGTAATAGTATATAACGTTATACGTTGTTACGTAATGCTACATAACGTTATACGTCTATCACGTAATAGTATATATCGTTATACGTTGTTACGTAATGCTACATAGCGTTATACGTCGTTACGTTATAGTATATAACGTTATACGTCATAAAGTAAAGGAATATAACGTTATACGAAATAACGTAATAGTAAATGACGTTATACGTTGTTACGTAATGCTACACAACGTTATACGTCATTACGTTATAGTATATAACGTTATACGTTGTTACGTAATGCTACATAACGTTATACGTCTATTACGTAATAGTATATAACGTTATACGTTGTTACGAAATGCTACATAACGTTATACGTCATTACGTAATAGTATATAACGTTATACGTTATTACGTAATAGTAAATGACGTTATACGTTGTTACGTAATGATACATAACGTTATACGTCGTTATGTTATAATATATAACGTTATACGTTGTTACGTAATGCTACATAACATTATACGGCATTACGTAATAGTATATATCGTTAAACGTTGTTACGTAATGCTACATAACGTTATACGTTATTACGTAATAGTATATAACGTTACACGTTGTTACGTAATGCTACATAACGTTATACGTCATTACGTTATAGTATATAACGTTATACGTTGTTACGAAATGCTACATAACGTTATACGTCATTACGTAATAGTATATAACGTTATACGTTATTACGTAATAGTAAATGACGTTATACGTTGTTACGTAATGATACATAACGTTATACGTCGTTATGTTATAATATATAACGTTATACGTTGTTACGTAATGCTATATAACATTATACGGCATTACGTAATAGTATATAACGTTATACGTTGTTACGTAACGCTACAGAACGTTATACGTCTATCACGTAATAGTATATAACGTTATACGTCTATTACGTAATAGTATATAACGTTATACGTCTATTACGTAATAGTATATAACGTTATACGTTATTACGTAATAGTAAATGACGTTATACGTTGTTACGTAGTGATACATAACGTTATACGTCATTATGTTATAATATATAACGATATACGTTGTTACGTAATGCTACATAACGTTATACGTCATTACGTTATAGTATATAACGTTATACGTTGTTACGTAATGCTACATAACATTATACGGCATTACGTAATAGTATATATCGTTAAACGTTGTTACGTAATGCTACATAATGTTATACGTCGTTACGTTATAGTATATAACGTTATACGCCATAAAGTAAAGGAATATAACGTTATACGAAATAACGTAATAGTAAATGACGTTATACGTTGTTACGTAATGCTACATAACATTATACGGCATTACGTAATAGTATATAACGTTATACGTTGTTACGTAATGCTACATAACGTTATACGTCTATCACGTAATAGTATATAACGTTATACGTCTATTACGTAATAGTATATAACGTTATACGTTATTATGTAATAGTAAATGACGTTATACGTTGTTACGAAATGATACACAACGTTATACGTCATTACGTTATAGTATATAACGTTATTCGTTGTTACGTAATGCTACATAACGTTATACGTCTATTACGTAATAGTATATAACGTTATAAGTTATTACGTACTAGTAAATGACGTTATACGTTGTTACGTAATGATGAATAACGTTATACGTCATTATGTTATAATATATAACGATATACGTTGTTACGTAATGCTACATAACGTTATACGTCATTACGTCATAATATATAACGTTATACGTTGTTACATAATGCTACATAACGTTATACGATATTACGTAATAGTAAATGACGTTATACGTTGTTACGTAATGATACATTACGTTAAACGTCATTACGTAATAGTATATAACGTTATACGTTGTTACGTAATGCTACATAACGTTATACGTCATTACGTTATAGTATATATCGTTATACGTCATAAAGTAAAAGAATATAACGATATACGTAATAACGTAATAGTAGATGACGTTATACTTTGTTCCGTAATGCTACAGAACGTTATACGTTATTACGTAATAGTATATAACGTTATACGTCATTACGTTATAGTATATAACGTTATACGTTGTTACGTAATGCTACATAACATTATACGGCATTACGTAATAGTATATATCGTTATACGTTGTTACGTAATGCTACATAGCGTTATACGTCGTTACGTTATAGTATATAACGTTATACGTCATTAAGTAAAAGAATATAACGTTATACGTAATAACGTAATAGTAAATGACGTTTTACGTTGTTACGTAATGCTACATTACGTTATACGTCATTACGTTATAGTATATAACGTTATACGCTATTACATTATAGTATATAACGTTATACGTTGTTACGTAATGCTACATAACGTTATACGTCATTACGTTATAGTATATAACGTTATACGTTGTTACGTAATGCTACATAACGTTATACATCATTACGTAATAGTATATAACGTTATACGTAATAACGTAATGCTACAGAACGTTATACGTCATTACGTTATAGTATATAACGTTGTACGTCATTAAGTAAAAGAATTTAACGTTATACGTAACAACGTAATAGTAAATGACGTTATACTTTGTTACGTAATGCTACATAACGTTATACGTCTATTACGTAATAGTATATAACGTTATACGTTGTTACGTAATGCTACATAACGTTATACGTCATTACGTAATAGTATATATCGTTATACGTCATAAAGTAAAAGAATATAACGTTATACGTAATAACGTAATAGTAAATGACGTTATACTCTGTTACGTAATGCTACATAACGTTATACGTCATTACGTAATAGTATATAACGTTATACGTTATTACGTAATAGTAAATGACGTTATACGTTGTTACGTAATGATACATAACGTTATACGTCGTTATGTTATAATATATAACGTTATACGTTGTTACGTAATGCTATATAACATTATACGGCATTACGTAATAGTATATAACGTTATACGTTGTTACGTAATGGTACATAGCGTTATACGTCGTTACGTTATAGTATATAACGTTATACGTCATAAAGTAAAGGAATATAACGTTATACGTAATAACGTAATAGCAAATGACGTTATACGTTGTTACGTAATGCTACATAGCGTTATACGTCGTTACGTTATAGTATATAACGTTATACGTCATAAAGTAAAGGAATATAACGTTATACGTAATAACGTAATAGCAAATGACGTTATACGTTGTTACGTAATGCTACATAGCATTATACGGCATTACGTAATAGTATATAACGTTATACGTTGTTACGTAATGCTACAGAACGTTATACGTCTATCACGTAATAGTATATAACGTTATACGTCTATTACGTAATAGTATATAACGTTATACGTTATTACGTAATAGTAAATGACGTTATACGTTGTTACGTAATGATACATAACGTTATACGTCATTATGTTATAATATATAACGATATACGTTGTTACGTAATGCTACATAACGTTATACGTCATTATGTTATAGTATATAACGTTATACGTTGTTAGGTAATGCTACATAACATTATACGGCATTACGTAATAGTATATAACGTTATACGTTGTTACGTAATGCTACATAGCGTTATACGTCATTACGTTATATTATATAACGTTATACGTCATTAAGTATAAGTATATAACGTTATACGTAATAACGTAATAGTAAATGACGTTATTCGTTGTTACGTAATGCTACAATACGTTATACGTCATTACGTTATAGTATATAAGGTTATACGTTATTACGTAGTAGTTTATAACGTTATACGTTGTTACGTATTGCTACATAACGTTATACGCCATTACGTTATAGTATATATCCTTATACGTCATAAAGTAAAAGAATATAACGTTATACGTAATAACGTAATAGTAGATGACGTTATACTTTGTTACGTAATGCTACATAACGTTATACGTATATTACGTAATAGTATATAACGTTATACGTTGTTACTTAATGCTACATAACGTTATACGTCATTACGTTATAGTATATAACGTTATACGTTGTTACGAAATGCTACATAACGTTATACGTCATTACGTAATAGTATATAACGTTATACGTTATTACGTAATAGTAAATGACGTTATACGTTGTAACGTAATGATACATAACGTTATACGTCGTTATGTTATAATATATAACGTTATACGTTGTTACGTAATGCTACATAACATTATACGGCATTACGTAATTGTATATATCGTTAAACGTTGTTACGTAATGCTACATAATGTTATACGTCGTTACGTTATAGTATATAACGTTATACGTCATAAAGTAAAGGAATATAACGTTATACGAAATAACGTAATAGTAAATGACGTTATACGTTGTTACGTAATGCTACATAACATTATACGGCATTACGTAATAGTATATAACGTTATACGTTGTTACGTAATGCTATATAACATTATACGGCATTACGTAATAGTATATAACGTTATACGTTGTTACGTAGTGCTACAGAACGTTATACGTCTATCACGTAATAGTATATAACGTTATACGTCTATTACGTAATAGTATATAACGTTATACGTCTATTACGTAATAGTATATAACGTTAGACGTTATTACGTAATAGTAAATGACGTTATACGTTGTTACGTAATGATACATAACGTTATACGTCATTATGTTATAATATATAACGATATACGTTGTTACGTAATGCTACATAACATTATACGGCATTACGTAATAGTATATATCGTTAAACGTTGTTACGTAATGCTACATAATGTTATACGTCGTTACGTTATAGTATATAACGTTATACGTCATAAAGTATAGGAATATAACGTTATACGAAATAACGTAATAGTAAATGACGTTATACGTTGTTACGTAATGCTACATAACATTATACGGCATTACGTAATAGTATATAACGTTATACGTTGTTACGTAATGCTACATAACGTTATACGTCTATCACGTAATAGTATATATCGTTATACGTTGTTACGTAATGCTACATAGCGTTATACGTCGTTACGTTATAGTATATAACGTTATACGTCATAAAGTAAAGGAATATAACGTTATACGAAATAACGTAATAGTAAATGACGTTATACGTTGTTACGTAATGCTACACAACGTTATACGTCATTACGTTATAGTATATAACGTTATACGTTGTTACGTAATGCTACATAACGTTATACGTCTATTACGTAATAGTATATAACGTTATACGTTATTACGTAATAGTAAATGACGTTATACGTTGTTACGTAATGCTACATAACATTATACGGCATTACGTAATAGTATATAACGTTATACGTTGTTACGTAATGCTACATAACGTTATACGTCTATCACGTAATAGTATATAACGTTATACGTCTATTACGTAATAGTATATAACGTTATACGTTATTATGTAATAGTAAATGACGTTATACGTTGTTACGAAATGATACACAACGTTATACGTCATTACGTTATAGTATATAACGTTATACGTTGTTACGTAATGCTACATAACGTTATACGTCTATTACGTAATAGTATATAACGTTATACGTTATTACGTACTAGTAAATGAAGTTATACGTTGTTACGTAATGATGAATAACGTTATACGTCATTATGTTATAATATATAACGATATACGTTGTTACGTAATGCTACATAACGTTATACGTCATTACGTCATAATATATAACGTTATACGTTGTTACATAATGCTACATAACGTTATACGATATTACGTAATAGTAAATGACGTTATACGTTGTTACGTAATGCTACATAACATTATACGGCATTACGTAATAGTATATAACGTTATACGTTGTTACGTAATGCTACATAACGTTATACGTCTATCACGTAATAGTATATAACGTTATACGTCTATTACGTAATAGTATATAACGTTATACGTTATTATGTAATAGTAAATGACGTTATACGTTGTTACGAAATGATACACAACGTTATACGTCATTACGTTATAGTATATAACGTTATACGTTGTTACGTAATGCTACATAACGTTATACGTCTATTACGTAATAGTATATAACGTTATACGTTATTACGTACTAGTAAATGAAGTTATACGTTGTTACGTAATGATGAATAACGTTATACGTCATTATGTTATAATATATAACGATATACGTTGTTACGTAATGCTACATAACGTTATACGTCATTACGTCATAATATATAACGTTATACGTTGTTACATAATGCTACATAACGTTATACGATATTACGTAATAGTAAAAGACGTTATACGTTGTTACGTAATGATACATTACGTTAAACGTCATTACGTAATAGTATATAACGTTATACGTCTATTACGTAATAGTATATAACGTTATACGTTATTACGTAATAGTAAATGACGTTACACGTTGTTACGTAATGATACATAACGTTATACGTCATTATGTTATAATATATAACGATATACGTTGTTACGTAATGCTACATAACGTTATACGTCATTACGTTATAGTATATAACGTTATACGTTGTTACGTAATGCTACATAACATTATACGGCATTACGTAATAGTATATATCGTTATACGTTGTTACGTAATGCTACATAGCGTTATACGTCGTTACGTTATAGTATATAACGTTATACGTCATTAAGTAAAAGAATATAACGTTATACGTAATAACGTAATAGTAAATGACGTTTTACGTTGTTACGTAATGCTACATAACGTTATACGTCTATCACGTAATAGTATATAACGTTATACGGCTATTACGTAATAGTATATAACGTTATACGTTATTACGTAATAGTAAATGACGTTACACGTTGTTACGTAATGATACATAACGTTATACGTCATTATGTTATAATATATAACGATATACGTTGTTACGTAATGCTACATAACGTTATACGTCATTACGTTATAGTATATAACGTTATACGTTGTTACGTAATGCTACATAACATTATACGGCATTACGTAATAGTATATATCGTTAAACGTTGTTACGTAATGCTACATAATGTTATACGTCGTTACGTTATAGTATATAACGTTATACGTCATAAAGTAAAGGAATATAACGTTATACGAAATAACGTAATAGTAAATGACGTTATACGTTGTTACGTAATGCTACATTACGTTATACGTCATTACTGAATAGTATATAACGTTATACGTTATTACGTAATAGTAAATGACGTTATACGTTGTTACGTAATGATACATAACGTTATACGTCGTTATGTTATAATATGTAACGTTATACGTTGTTACGTATTGCTACATAACGTTATACGCCATTACGTTATAGTATATATCGTTATACGTCATAAAGTAAAAGAATATAACGTTATACGTAATAACGTAATAGTAGATGACGTTATACTTTGTTACGTAATGCTACATAACGTTATACGTTATTACGTAATAGTATATAACGTTATACGTTGTTACGTAATGCTACATAACGTTATACGTCATTACGTTATAGTATATAACGTTATACGTTGTTACGAAATGCTACATAACGTTATACGTCATTACGTAATAGTATATAACGTTATACGTTATTACGTAATAGTAAATGACGTTATACGTTGTTACGTAATGATACATAACGTTATACGTCGTTATGTTATAATATATAACGTTATACGTTGTTACGTAATGCTATATAACATTATACGGCATTACGTAATAGTATATAACGTTATACGTTGTTACGTAATGCTACATAGCGTTATACGTCGTTACGTTATAGTATATAACGTTATATGTCATAAAGTAAAGGAATATAACGTTATACGTAATAACGTAATAGCAAATGACGTTATACGTTGTTACGTAATGCTACATAGCGTTATACGTCGTTACGTTATAGTATATAACGTTATACGTCATAAAGTAAAGGAATATAACGTTATACGTAATAACGTAATAGCAAATGACGTTATACGTTGTTACGTAATGCTACATAGCATTATACGGCATTACGTAATAGTATATAACGTTATACGTTGTTACGTAATGCTACAGAACGTTATACGTCTATCACGTAATAGTATATAACGTTATACGTCTATTACGTAATAGTATATAACGTTATACGTTATTACGTAATAGTAAATGACGTTATACGTTGTTACGTAATGATACATAACGTTATACGTCATTATGTTATAATATATAACGATATACGTTGTTACGTAATGCTACATAACGTTATATGTCATTATGTTATAGAATATAACGTTATACGTTGTTAGGTAATGCTACATAACATTATACGGCATTACGTAATAGTATATAACGTTATACGTTGTTACGTAATGCTACATAGCGTTATACGTCATTACGTTATATTATATAACGTTATACGTCATTAAGTATAAGTATATAACGTTATACGTAATAACGTAATAGTAAATGACGTTATTCGTTGTTACGTAATGCTACAATACGTTATACGTCATTACGTTATAGTATATAACGTTATACGTTATTACGTAGTAGTTTATAACGTTATACGTTGTTACGTATTGCTACATAACGTTATACGCCATTACGTTATAGTATATATCGTTATACGTCATAAAGTAAAAGAATATAACGTTATACGTAATAACGTAATAGTAGATGACGTTATACTTTGTTACGTAATGCTACATAACGTTATACGCTATTACGTAATAGTAAATGACGTTATACGTTGTTACGTAATGCTACATAACATTATTCGGCATTACGTAATAGTATATAACGTTATACGTTGTTACGTAATGCTACATAACGTTATACGTCTATCACGTAATAGTATATATCGTTATACGTCGTTACGTAATGCTACATAGCGTTATACGTCGTTACGTTATAGTATATAACGTTATACGTCATAAAGTAAAGGAATATAACGTTATACGAAATAACGTAATAGTAAATGACGTTATACGTTGTTACGTAATGCTACACAACGTTATACGTCATTACGTTATAGTATATAACGTTATACGCTATTACGTTATAGTATATAACGTTATACGTTGTTACGTAATGCTACATAACGTTATACGTCATTACGTTATAGTATATAACGTTATACGTTGTTACGTAATGCTACATAACATTATACGGCATTACGTAATAGTATATATCGTTATACGTTGTTACGTAATGCTACATAGCGTTGTACGTCGTTACGTTATAGTATATAACGTTATACGTCATTAAGTAAAAGAATATAACGTTATACGTAATAACGTAATAGTAAATGACGTTTTACGTTGTTACGTAATGCTACATTACGTTATACGTCATTACGTTATAGTATATAACGTTATACGCTATTACGTTATAGTATATAACGTTATACGTTGTTACGTAATGCTACATAACGTTATACGTCATTACGTTATAGTATATAACGTTATACGTTGTTACGTAATGCTACATAACGTTATACATCATTACGTAATAGTATATAACGTTATACGTAATAACGTAATGCTACAGAACGTTATACGTCATTACGTTATAGTATATAACGTTGTACGTCATTAAGTAAAAGAATTTAACGTTATACGTAACAACGTAATAGTAAATGACGTTATACTTTGTTACGTAATGCTACATAACGTTATACGTCTATTACGTAATAGTATATAACGTTATACGTTGTTACGTAATGCTACATAACGTTATACGTCATTACGTAATAGTATATATCGTTATACGTCATAAAGTAAAAGAATATAACGTTATACGTAATAACGTAATAGTAAATGACGTTATACTTTGTTACGTAATGCTACATAACGTTATACGTCATTACGTAATAGTATATAACGTTATACGTTATTACGTAATAGTAAATGACGTTATACGTTGTTACGTAATGATACATAGCGTTATACGTCGTTATGTTATAGTATATAACGTTATACGTTGTTACGAAATGCTACATAACGTTATACGTCATTACGTAATAGTATATAACGTTATACGTTATTACGTAATAGTAAATGACGTTATACGTTGTTACGTAATGATACATAACGTTATACGTCGTTATGTTATAATATATAACGTTATACGTTGTTACGTAATGCTACATAACGTTATACGTCATTACGTTATAGTATATAACGTTATACGTTGTTACGTAATGCTACATAACATTATACGGCATTACGTAATAGTATATATCGTTATACGTTGTTACGTAATGCTACATAGCGTTGTACGTCGTTACGTTATAGTATATAACGTTATACGTCATAAAGTAAAGGAATATAACGTTATACGTAATAACGTAATAGTAAATGACGTTTTACGTTGTTACGTAATGCTACATAGCGTTATACGTCGTTACGTTATAGTATATAACGTTATACGCTATTACGTTATAGTATATAACGTTATACGTTGTTACGTAATGCTACATAACGTTATACGTCATTACGTTATAGTATATAACGTTATACGTTGTTACGTAATGCTACATAACATTATACGGCATTACGTAATAGTATATATCGTTATACGTTGTTACGTAATGCTACATAGCGTTGTACGTCGTTACGTTATAGTATATAACGTTATACGTCATTAAGTAAAAGAATATAACGTTATACGTAATAACGTAATAGTAAATGACGTTTTACGTTGTTACGTAATGCTACATTACGTTATACGTCATTACGTTATAGTATATAACGTTATACGCTATTACGTTATAGTATATAACGTTATACGTTGTTACGTAATGCTACATAACGTTATACGTCATTACGTTATAGTATATAACGTTATACGTTGTTACGTAATGCTACATAACGTTATACATCATTACGTAATAGTATATAACGTTATACGTAATAACGTAATGCTACAGAACGTTATACGTCATTACGTTATAGTATATAACGTTGTACGTCATTAAGTAAAAGAATTTAACGTTATACGTAACAACGTAATAGTAAATGACGTTATACTTTGTTACGTAATGCTACATAACGTTATACGTCTATTACGTAATAGTATATAACGTTATACGTTGTTACGTAATGCTACATAACGTTATACGTCATTACGTAATAGTATATATCGTTATACGTCATAAAGTAAAAGAATATAACGTTATACGTAATAACGTAATAGTAAATGACGTTATACTTTGTTACGTAATGCTACATAACGTTATACGTCATTACGTAATAGTATATAACGTTATACGTTATTACGTAATAGTAAATGACGTTATACGTTGTTACGTAATGATACATAACGTTATACGTCGTTATGTTATAATATATAACGTTATACGTTGTTACGTAATGCTATATAACATTATACGGCATTACGTAATAGTATATAACGTTATACGTTGTTACGTAATGGTACATAGCGTTATACGTCGTTACGTTATAGTATATAACGTTATACGTCATAAAGTAAAGGAATATAACGTTATACGTAATAACGTAATAGCAAATGACGTTATACGTTGTTACGTAATGCTACATAGCGTTATACGTCGTTACGTTATAGTATATAACGTTATACGTCATAAAGTAAAGGAATATAACATTATACGAAATAACGTAATAGTAAATGACGTTATACGTTGTTACGTAATGCTACATAACATTATACGGCATTACGTAATAGTATATAACGTTATACGTTGTTACGTAGTAGTTTATAACGTTATACGTTGTTACGTATTGCTACATAACGTTATACGTCATTACGTAATAGTATATATCGTTATACGTCATAAAGTAAAAGAATATAACGTTATACGTAATAACGTAATAGTAAATGACGTTATACTTTGTTACGTAATGCTACATAACGTTATACGTCATTACGTAATAGTATATAACGTTATACGTTATTACGTAATAGTAAATGACGTTATACGTTGTTACGTAATGATGAATAACGTTATACGTCATTATGTTATAATATATAACGATATACGTTGTTACGTAATGCTACATAACGTTATACGTCATTACGTCATAATATATAACGTTATACGTTGTTACATAATGCTACATAACGTTATACGATATTACGTAATAGTAAATGACGTTATACGTTGTTACGTAATGATACATTACGTTAAACGTCATTACGTAATAGTATATAACGTTATACGTTGTTACGTAATGCTACATAACGTTATACGTCATTACGTTATAGTATATATCGTTATACGACATAAAGTAAAAGAATATAACGATATACGTAACAACGTAATAGTAGATGACGTTATACTTTGTTCCGTAATGCTACAGAACGTTATACGTTATTACGTAATAGTATATAACGTTATATGTCATTACGTTATAGTATATAACGTTATACGTTGTTACGTAATGCTTCATAACATTATACGGCATTACGTAATAGTATATATCGTTATACGTTGTTACGTAATGCTACATAGCGTTATACGTCGTTACGATATAGTATATAACGTTATACGTCATTAAGTAAAAGAATATAACGTTATACGTAATAACGTAATAGTAAATGACGTTTTACGTTGTTACGTAATGCTACATTACGTTATACGTCATTACTGAATAGTATATAACGTTGTACGTTATTACGTAATAGTAAATGACGTTATACGTTGTTACGTAATGATACATAACGTTATACGTCGTTATGTTATAATATATATAGCGTTATACGTTGTTACGTAATGCTATATAACATTATACGGCATTACGTAATAGTATATAACGTTATACGTTGTTACGTAATGCTACATAGCGTTATACGTCGTTACGTTATAGTATATAACGTTATACGTCATAAAGTAAAGGAATATAACGTTATACGTAATAACGTAATAGTAAATGACGTTATACGTTGTTACGTAATGCTACATAGCATTATACGGCATTACGTAATAGTATATAACGTTATACGTTGTTACGTAATGCTACAGAACGTTATATGTCTATCACGTAATAGTATATAACGTTATACGTCTATTACGTAATAGTATATAACGTTATACGTTATTACGTAATAGTAAATGACGTTATACGTTGCTACGTAATGATACATAACGTTATACGTCATTATGTTATAATATATAACGATATACGTTGTTACGTAATGCTACATAACGTTATACGTCATTACGTTATAGTATATAACGTTATACGTTGTTACGTAATGCTACATAACATTATACGGCATTACGTATTAGTATATATCGTTATACGTTGTTACGTAATGCTACATAGCGTTATACGTCGTTACGTTATAGTATATAACGTTATACGTCATTAAGTAAAAGAATATAACGTTATACGTAATAACGTAATAGTAAATGACGTTTTACGTTGTTACGTAATGCTACATAACGTTATACGTCTATCACGTAATAGTATATAACGTTATACGTCTATTACGTAATAGTATATAACGTTATACGTTATTACGTAATAGTAAATGACGTTACACGTTGTTACGTAATGATACATAACGTTATACGTCATTATGTTATAATATATAACGATATACGTTGTTACGTAATGCTACATAACGTTATACGTCATTACGTTATAGTATATAACGTTATACGTTGTTACGTAATGCTACATAACATTATACGGCATTACGTAATAGTATATATCGTTAAACGTTGTTACGTAATGCTACATAATGTTATACGTCGTTACGTTATAGTATATAACGTTATACGTCATAAAGTAAAGGAATATAACATTATACGAAATAACGTAATAGTAAATGACGTTATACGTTGTTACGTAATGCTACATAACATTATACGGCATTACGTAATAGTATATAACGTTATACGTTGTTACGTAGTAGTTTATAACGTTATACGTTGTTACGTATTGCTACATAACGTTATACGCCATTACGTTATAGTATATATCGTTATACGTCATAAAGTAAAAGAATATAACGTTATACGTAATAACGTAATAGTAGATGACGTTATACTTTGTTACGTAATGCTACATAACGTTATACGTTATTACGTAATAGTATATAACGTTATACGTTGTTACGTAATGCTACATAACGTTATACGTCATTACGTTATAGTATATAACGTTATACGTTGTTACGAAATGCTACATAACGTTATACGTCATTACGTAATAGTATATAACGTTATACGTTATTACGTAATAGTAAATGACGTTATACGTTGTTACGTAATGATACATAACGTTATACGTCGTTATGTTATAATATATAACGTTATACGTTGTTACGTAATGCTATATAACATTATACGGCATTACGTAATAGTATATAACGTTATACGTTGTTACGTAATGCTACATAGCGTTATACGTCGTTACGTTATAGTATATAACGTTATACGTCATAAAGTAAAGGAATATAACGTTATACGTAATAACGTAATAGCAAATGACGTTATACGTTGTTACGTAATGCTACATAGCGTTATACGTCGTTACGTTATAGTATATAACGTTATACGTCATAAAGTAAAGGAATATAACGTTATACGTAATAACGTAATAGCAAATGACGTTATACGTTGTTACGTAATGCTACATAGCATTATACGGCATTACGTAATAGTATATAACGTTATACGTTGTTACGTAATGCTACAGAACGTTATACGTCTATCACGTAATAGTATATAACGTTATACGTCTATTACGTAATAGTATATAACGTTATACGTTATTACGTAATAGTAAATGACGTTATACGTTGTTACGTAATGATACATAACGTTATACGTCATTATGTTATAATATATAACGATATACGTTGTTACGTAATGCTACATAACGTTATACGTCATTATGTTATAGAATATAACGTTATACGTTGTTAGGTAATGCTACATAACATTATACGGCATTACGTAATAGTATATAACGTTATACGTTGTTACGTAATGCTACATAGCGTTATACGTCATTACGTTATATTATATAACGTTATACGTCATTAAGTATAAGTATATAACGTTATACGTAATAACGTAATAGTAAATGACGTTATTCGTTGTTACGTAATGCTACAATACGTTATACGTCATTACGTTATAGTATATAACGTTATACGTCTATTACGTAATAGTATATAACGTTATACGTCTATTACGTAATAGTATATAACGTTATACGTTATTACGTAATAGTAAATGACGTTATACGTTCTTACGTAATGATACATAACGTTATACGTCATTATGTTATAATATATAACGATATACGTTGTTACGTAATGCTACATAACATTATACGGCATTACGTAATAGTATATATTGTTAAACGTTGTTACGTAATGCTACATAATGTTATACGTCGTTACGTTATAGTATATAACGTTATACGTCATAAAGTAAAGGAATATAACGTTATGCGAAATAACGTAATAGTAAATGACGTTATACGTTGTTACGTAATGCTACATAACATTATACGGCATTACGTAATAGTATATAACGTTATACGTTGTTACGTAATGCTACATAACGTTATACGTCTATCACGTAATAGTATATATCGTTATACGTTGTTACGTAATGCTACATAGCGTTATACGTCGTTACGTTATAGTATATAACGTTATACGTCATAAAGTAAAGGAATATAACGTTATACGAAATAACGTAATAGTAAATGACGTTATACGTTGTTACGTAATGCTACACAACGTTATACGTCATTACGTTATAGTATATAACGATATACGTTGTTACGTAATGCTACATAATGTTATACGTCGTTACGTTATAGTATATAACGTTATACGTCTATTACGTAATAGTATATAACGTTATACGTTATTACGTAATAGTAAATGACGTTATACGTTCTTACGTAATGATACATAACGTTATACGTCATTATGTTATAATATATAACGATATACGTTGTTACGTAATGCTACATAACATTATACGGCATTACGTAATAGTATATATTGTTAAACGTTGTTACGTAATGCTACATAATGTTATACGTCGTTACGTTATAGTATATAACGTTATACGTCATAAAGTAAAGGAATATAACGTTATGCGAAATAACGTAATAGTAAATGACGTTATACGTTGTTACGTAATGCTACATAACATTATACGGCATTACGTAATAGTATATAACGTTATACGTTGTTACGTAATGCTACATAACGTTATACGTCTATCACGTAATAGTATATATCGTTATACGTTGTTACGTAATGCTACATAGCGTTATACGTCGTTACGTTATAGTATATAACGTTATACGTCATAAAGTAAAGGAATATAACGTTATACGAAATAACGTAATAGTAAATGACGTTATACGTTGTTACGTAATGCTACACAACGTTATACGTCATTACGTTATAGTATATAACGATATACGTTGTTACGTAATGCTACATAACATTATACGGCATTACGTAATAGTATATATCGTTAAACGTTGTTACGTAATGCTACATAATGTTATACGTCGTTACGTTATAGTATATAACGTTATACGTCATAAAGTAAAGGAATATAACGTTAAGCGAAATAACGTAATAGTAAATGACGTTATACGTTGTTACGTAATGCTACATAACATTATACGGCATTACGTAATAGTATATAACGTTATACGTTGTTACGTAATGCTACATAGCGTTATACGTCATTACGTTATATTATATAACGTTATACGTCATTAAGTATAAGTATATAACGTTATACGTAATAACGTAATAGTAAATGACGTTATTCGTTGTTACGTAATGCTACAATTCGTTATACGTCATTACGTTATAGTATATAACGTTATACGTTATTACGTAGTAGTTTATAACGTTATACGTTGTTACGTATTGCTACATAACGTTATACGCCATTACGTTATAGTATATATCGTTATACGTCATAAAGTAAAAGAATATAACGTTATACGTAATAACGTAATAGTAGATGACGTTATACTTTGTTACGTAATGCTACATAACGTTATACGTTATTACGTAATAGTATATAACGTTATACGTTGTTACGTAATGCTACATAACGTTATACGTCATTACGTTATAGTATATAACGTTATACGTTGTTACGAAATGCTACATAACGTTATACGTCATTACGTAATAGTATATAACGTTATACGTTATTACGTAATAGTAAATGACGTTATACGTTGTTACGTAATGATACATAACGTTATACGTCGTTATGTTATAATATATAACGTTATACGTTGTTACGTAATGCTACATAACGTTATACGTCATTACGTTATAGTATATAACGTTATACGTTGTTACGTAATGCTACATAACATTATACGGCATTACGTAATAGTATATATCGTTATACGTTGTTACGTAATGCTACATAGCGTTGTACGTCGTTACGTTATAGTATATAACGTTATACGTCATAAAGTAAAGGAATATAACGTTATACGTAATAACGTAATAGTAAATGACGTTTTACGTTGTTACGTAATGCTACATAGCGTTATACGTCGTTACGTTATAGTATATAACGTTATACGCTATTACGTTATAGTATATAACGTTATACGTTGTTACGTAATGCTACATAACGTTATACGTCATTACGTTATAGTATATAACGTTATACGTTGTTACGTAATGCTACATAACATTATACGGCATTACGTAATAGTATATATCGTTATACGTTGTTACGTAATGCTACATAGCGTTGTACGTCGTTACGTTATAGTATATAACGTTATACGTCATTAAGTAAAAGAATATAACGTTATACGTAATAACGTAATAGTAAATGACGTTTTACGTTGTTACGTAATGCTACATTACGTTATACGTCATTACGTTATAGTATATAACGTTATACGCTATTACGTTATAGTATATAACGTTATACGTTGTTACGTAATGCTACATAACGTTATACGTCATTACGTTATAGTATATAACGTTATACGTTGTTACGTAATGCTACATAACGTTATACATCATTACGTAATAGTATATAACGTTATACGTAATAACGTAATGCTACAGAACGTTATACGTCATTACGTTATAGTATATAACGTTGTACGTCATTAAGTAAAAGAATTTAACGTTATACGTAACAACGTAATAGTAAATGACGTTATACTTTGTTACGTAATGCTACATAACGTTATACGTCTATTACGTAATAGTATATAACGTTATACGTTGTTACGTAATGCTACATAACGTTATACGTCATTACGTAATAGTATATATCGTTATACGTCATAAAGTAAAAGAATATAACGTTATACGTAATAACGTAATAGTAAATGACGTTATACTTTGTTACGTAATGCTACATAACGTTATACGTCATTACGTAATAGTATATAACGTTATACGTTATTACGTAATAGTAAATGACGTTATACGTTGTTACGTAATGATACATAACGTTATACGTCGTTATGTTATAATATATAACGTTATACGTTGTTACGTAATGCTATATAACATTATACGGCATTACGTAATAGTATATAACGTTATACGTTGTTACGTAATGGTACATAGCGTTATACGTCGTTACGTTATAGTATATAACGTTATACGTCATAAAGTAAAGGAATATAACGTTATACGTAATAACGTAATAGCAAATGACGTTATACGTTGTTACGTAATGCTACATAGCGTTATACGTCGTTACGTTATAGTATATAACGTTATACGTCATAAAGTAAAGGAATATAACGTTATACGTAATAACGTAATAGCAAATGACGTTATACGTTGTTACGTAATGCTACATAGCATTATACGGCATTACGTAATAGTATATAACGTTATACGTTGTTACGTAATGCTACAGAACGTTATACGTCTATCACGTAATAGTATATAACGTTATACGTCTATTACGTAATAGTATATAACGTTATACGTTATTACGTAATAGTAAATGACGTTATACGTTGTTACGTAATGATACATAACGTTATACGTCATTATGTTATAATATATAACGATATACGTTGTTACGTAATGCTACATAACGTTATACGTCATTATGTTATAGTATATAACGTTATACGTTGTTAGGTAATGCTACATAACATTATACGGCATTACGTAATAGTATATAACGTTATACGTTGTTACGTAATGCTACATAGCGTTATACGTCATTACGTTATATTATATAACATTATACGTCATTAAGTATAAGTATATAACGTTATACGTAATAACGTAATAGTAAATGACGTTATTCGTTGTTACGTAATGCTACAATACGTTATACGTCATTACGTTATAGTATATAACGTTATACGTTATTACGTAGTAGTTTATAACGTTATACGTTGTTACGTATTGCTACATAACGTTATACGCCATTACGTTATAGTATATATCGTTATACGTCATAAAGTAAAAGAATATAACGTTATACGTAATAACGTAATAGTAGATGACGTTATACTTTGTTACGTAATGCTACATAACGTTATACGTTATTACGTAATAGTATATAACGTTATACGTTGTTACGTAATGCTACATAACGTTATACGTCATTACGTTATAGTATATAACGTTATACGTTGTTACGAAATGCTACATAACGTTATACGTCATTACGTAATAGTATATAACGTTATACGTTATTACGTAATAGTAAATGACGTTATACGTTGTTACGTAATGATACATAACGTTATACGTCGTTATGTTATAATATATAACGTTATACGTTGTTACGTAATGCTATATAACATTATACGGCATTACGTAATAGTATATAACGTTATACGTTGTTACGTAGTGCTACAGAACGTTATACGTCTATCACGTAATAGTATATAACGTTATACGTCTATTACGTAATAGTATATAACGTTATACGTCTATTACGTAATAGTATATAACGTTAGACGTTATTACGTAATAGTAAATGACGTTATACGTTGTTACGTAATGATACATAACGTTATACGTCATTATGTTATAATATATAACGATATACGTTGTTACGTAATGCTACATAACATTATACGGCATTACGTAATAGTATATATCGTTAAACGTTGTTACGTAATGCTACATAATGTTATACGTCGTTACGTTATAGTATATAACGTTATACGTCATAAAGTAAAGGAATATAACGTTATACGAAATAACGTAATAGTAAATGACGTTATACGTTGTTACGTAATGCTACATAACATTATACGGCATTACGTAATAGTATATAACGTTATACGTTGTTACGTAATGCTACATAACGTTATACGTCTATCACGTAATAGTATATATCGTTATACGTTGTTACGTAATGCTACATAGCGTTATACGTCGTTACGTTATAGTATATAACGTTATACGTCATAAAGTAAAGGAATATAACGTTATACGAAATAACGTAATAGTAAATGACGTTATACGTTGTTACGTAATGCTACATAACATTATACGGCATTACGTAATAGTATATAACGTTATACGTTGTTACGTAATGCTACATAACGTTATACGTCTATCACGTAATAGTATATAACGTTATACGTCTATTACGTAATAGTATATAACGTTATACGTTATTATGTAATAGTAAATGACGTTATACGTTGTTACGAAATGATACACAACGTTATACGTCATTACGTTATAGTATATAACGTTATACGTTGTTACGTAATGCTACATAACGTTATACGTCTATTACGTAATAGTATATAACGTTATACGTTATTACGTACTAGTAAATGAAGTTATACGTTGTTACGTAATGATGAATAACGTTATACGTCATTATGTTATAATATATAACGATATACGTTGTTACGTAATGCTACATAACGTTATACGTCATTACGTCATAATATATAACGTTATACGTTGTTACATAATGCTACATAACGTTATACGATATTACGTAATAGTAAATGACGTTATACGTTGTTACGTAATGATACATTACGTTAAACGTCATTACGTAATAGTATATAACGTTATACGTTGTTACGTAATGCTACATAACGTTATACGTCATTACGTTATAGTATATATCGTTATACGACATAAAGTAAAAGAATATAACGATATACGTAATAACGTAATAGTAGATGACGTTATACTTTGTTCCGTAATGCTACAGAACGTTATACGTTATTACGTAATAGTATATAACGTTATATGTCATTACGTTATAGTATATAACGTTATACGTTGTTACGTAATGCTTCATAACATTATACGGCATTACGTAATAGTATATATCGTTATACGTTGTTACGTAATGCTACATAGCGTTATACGTCGTTACGATATAGTATATAACGTTATACGTCATTAAGTAAAAGAATATAACGTTATACGTAATAACGTAGTAGTAAATGACGTTTTACGTTGTTACGTAATGCTACATTACGTTATACGTCATTACTGAATAGTATATAACGTTGTACGTTATTACGTAATAGTAAATGACGTTATACGTTGTTACGTAATGATACATAACGTTATACGTCGTTATGTTATAATATATAACGTTATACGTTGTTACGTAATGCTATATAACATTATACGGCATTACGTAATAGTATATAACGTTATACGTTGTTACGTAATGCTACATAGCGTTATACGTCGTTACGTTATAGTATATAACGTTATACGTCATAAAGTAAAGGAATATAACGTTATACGTAATAACGTAATAGCAAATGACGTTATACGTTGTTACGTAATGCTACATAGCATTATACGGCATTACGTAATAGTATATAACGTTATACGTTGTTACGTAATGCTACAGAACGTTATACGTCTATCACGTAATAGTATATAACGTTATACGTCTATTACGTAATAGTATATAACGTTATACGTTATTACGTAATAGTAAATGACGTTATACGTTGTTACGTAATGATACATAACGTTATACGTCATTATGTTATAATATATAACGATATACGTTGTTACGTAATGCTACATAACGTTATAAGTCATTATGTTATAGAATATAACGTTATACGTTGTTAGGTAATGCTACATAACATTATACGGCATTACGTAATAGTATATAACGTTATACGTTGTTACGTAATGCTACATAGCGTTATACGTCATTACGTTATATTATATAACGTTATACGTCATTAAGTATAAGTATATAACGTTATACGTAATAACGTAATAGTAAATGACGTTATTCGTTGTTACGTAATGCTACAATACGTTATACGTCATTACGTTATAGTATATAACGTTATACGTTATTACGTAGTAGTTTATAACGTTATACGTTGTTACGTATTGCTACATAACGTTATACGCCATTACGTTATAGTATATATCGTTGTACGTCATAAAGTAAAAGAATATAACGTTATACGTAATAACGTAATAGTAGATGACGTTATACTTTGTTACGTAATGCTACATAACGTTATACGTCTATCACGTAATAGTATATAACGTTATACGTCTATTACGTAATAGTATATAACGTTATACGTCTATTACGTAATAGTATATAACGTTATACGTCTATTACGTAATAGTATATAACGTTATACGTTATTACGTAATAGTAAATGACGTTATACGTTCTTACGTAATGATACATAACGTTATACGTCATTATGTTATAATATATAACGATATACGTTGTTACGTAATGCTACATAACATTATACGGCATTACGTAATAGTATATATTGTTAAACGTTGTTACGTAATGCTACATAATGTTATACGTCGTTACGTTATAGTATATAACGTTATACGTCATAAAGTAAAGGAATATAACGTTATGCGAAATAACGTAATAGTAAATGACGTTATACGTTGTTACGTAATGCTACATAACATTATACGGCATTACGTAATAGTATATAACGTTATACGTTGTTACGTAATGCTACATAACGTTATACGTCTATCACGTAATAGTATATATCGTTATACGTTGTTACGTAATGCTACATAGCGTTATACGTCGTTACGTTATAGTATATAACGTTATACGTCATAAAGTAAAGGAATATAACGTTATACGAAATAACGTAATAGTAAATGACGTTATACGTTGTTACGTAATGCTACACAACGTTATACGTCATTACGTTATAGTATATAACGATATACGTTGTTACGTAATGCTACATAACATTATACGGCATTACGTAATAGTATATATCGTTAAACGTTGTTACGTAATGCTACATAATGTCATACGTCGTTACGTTATAGTATATAACGTTATACGTCATAAAGTAAAGGAATATAACGTTAAGCGAAATAACGTAATAGTAAATGACGTTATACGTTGTTACGTAATGCTACATAACATTATACGGCATTACGTAATAGTATATAACGTTATACGTTGTTACGTAATGCTACATAGCGTTATACGTCATTACGTTATATTATATAACGTTATACGTCATTAAGTATAAGTATATAACGTTATACGTAATAACGTAATAGTAAATGACGTTATTCGTTGTTACGTAATGCTACAATTCGTTATACGTCATTACGTTATAGTATATAACGTTATACGTTATTACGTAGTAGTTTATAACGTTATACGTTGTTACGTATTGCTACATAACGTTATGCGCCATTACGTTATAGTATATATCGTTATACGTCATAAAGTAAAAGAATATAACGTTATACGTAATAACGTAATAGTAGATGACGTTATACTTTGTTACGTAATGCTACATAACGTTATACGTTATTACGTAATAGTATATAACGTTATACGTTGTTACGTAATGCTACATAACGTTATACGTCATTACGTTATAGTATATAACGTTATACGTTGTTACGAAATGCTACATAACGTTATACGTCATTACGTAATAGTATATAACGTTATACGTTATTACGTAATAGTAAATGACGTTATACGTTGTTACGTAATGATACATAACGTTATACGTCGTTATGTTATAATATATAACGTTATACGTTGTTACGTAATGCTACATAACGTTATACGTCATTACGTTATATTATATAACGTTATACGTTGTTACGTAATGCTACATAACATTATACGGCATTACGTAATAGTATATATCGTTATACGTTGTTACGTAATGCTACATAGCGTTGTACGTCGTTACGTTATAGTATATAACGTTATACGTCATAAAGTAAAGGAATATAACGTTATACGTAATAACGTAATAGTAAATGACGTTTTACGTTGTTACGTAATGCTACATAGCGTTATACGTCGTTACGTTATAGTATATAACGTTATACGCTATTACGTTATAGTATATAACGTTATACGTTGTTACGTAATGCTACATAACGTTATACGTCATTACGTTATAGTATATAACGTTATACGTTGTTACGTAATGCTACATAACATTATACGGCATTACGTAATAGTATATATCGTTATACGTTGTTACGTAATGCTACATAGCGTTGTACGTCGTTACGTTATAGTATATAACGTTATACGTCATTAAGTAAAAGAATATAACGTTATACGTAATAACGTAATAGTAAATGACGTTTTACGTTGTTACGTAATGCTACATTACGTTATACGTCATTACGTTATAGTATATAACGTTATACGCTATTACGTTATAGTATATAACGTTATACGTTGTTACGTAATGCTACATAACGTTATACGTCATTACGTTATAGTATATAACGTTATACGTTGTTACGTAATGCTACATAACGTTATACATCATTACGTAATAGTATATAACGTTATACGTAATAACGTAATGCTACAGAACGTTATACGTCATTACGTTATAGTATATAACGTTGTACGTCATTAAGTAAAAGAATTTAACGTTATACGTAACAACGTAATAGTAAATGACGTTATACTTTGTTACGTAATGCTACATAACGTTATACGTCTATTACGTAATAGTATATAACGTTATACGTTGTTACGTAATGCTACATAACGTTATACGTCATTACGTAATAGTATATATCGTTATACGTCATAAAGTAAAAGAATATAACGTTATACGTAATAACGTAATAGTAAATGACGTTATACTTTGTTACGTAATGCTACATAACGTTATAAGTCATTACGTAATAGTATATAACGTTATACGTTATTACGTAATAGTAAATGACGTTATACGTTGTTACGTAATGATACATAACGTTATACGTCGTTATGTTATAATATATAACGTTATACGTTGTTACGTAATGCTATATAACATTATACGGCATTACGTAATAGTATATAACGTTATACGATGTTACGTAATGGTACATAGCGTTATACGTCGTTACGTTATAGTATATAACGTTATACGTCATAAAGTAAAGGAATATAACGTTATACGTAATAACGTAATAGCAAATGACGTTATACGTTGTTACGTAATGCTACATAGCGTTATACGTCGTTACGTTATAGTATATAACGTTATACGTCATAAAGTAAAGGAATATAACGTTATACGTAATAACGTAATAGCAAATGACGTTATACGTTGTTACGTAATGCTACATAGCATTATACGGCATTACGTAATAGTATATAACGTTATACGTTGTTACGTAATGCTACAGAACGTTATACGTCTATCACGTAATAGTATATAACGTTATACGTCTATTACGTAATAGTATATAACGTTATACGTTATTACGTAATAGTAAATGACGTTATACGTTGTTACGTAATGATACATAACGTTATACGTCATTATGTTATAATATATAACGATATACGTTGTTACGTAATGCTACATAACGTTATACGTCATTATGTTATAGTATATAACGTTATACGTTGTTAGGTAATGCTACATAACATTATACGGCATTACGTAATAGTATATAACGTTATACGTTGTTACGTAATGCTACATAGCGTTATACGTCATTACGTTATATTATATAACGTTATACGTCATTAAGTATAAGTATATAACGTTATACGTAATAACGTAATAGTAAATGACGTTATTCGTTGTTACGTAATGCTACAATACGTTATACGTCATTACGTTATAGTATATAACGTTATACGTTATTACGTAGTAGTTTATAACGTTATACGTTGTTACGTATTGCTACATAACGTTATACGCCATTACGTTATAGTATATATCGTTATACGTCATAAAGTAAAAGAATATAACGTTATACGTAATAACGTAATAGTAGATGACGTTATACTTTGTTACGTAATGCTACATAACGTTATACGTTATTACGTAATAGTATATAACGTTATACGTTGTTACGTAATGCTACATAACGTTATACGTCATTACGTTATAGTATATAACGTTATACGTTGTTACGAAATGCTACATAACGTTATACGTCATTACGTAATAGTATATAACGTTATACGTTATTACGTAATAGTAAATGACGTTATACGTTGTTACGTAATGATACATAACGTTATACGTCGTTATGTTATAATATATAACGTTATACGTTGTTACGTAATGCTATATAACATTATACGGCATTACGTAATAGTATATAACGTTATACGTTGTTACGTAGTGCTACAGAACGTTATACGTCTATCACGTAATAGTATATAACGTTATACGTCTATTACGTAATAGTATATAACGTTACACGTCTATTACGTAATAGTATATAACGTTAGACGTTATTACGTAATAGTAAATGACGTTATACGTTGTTACGTAATGATACATAACGTTATACGTCATTATGTTATAATATATAACGATATACGTTGTTACGTAATGCTACATAACATTATACGGCATTACGTAATAGTATATATCGTTAAACGTTGTTACGTAATGCTACATAATGTTATACGTCGTTACGTTATAGTATATAACGTTATACGTCATAAAGTAAAGGAATATAACGTTATACGAAATAACGTAATAGTAAATGACGTTATACGTTGTTACGTAATGCTACATAACATTATACGGCATTACGTAATAGTATATAACGTTATACGTTGTTACGTAATGCTACATAACGTTATACGTCTATCACGTAATAGTATATAACGTTATACGTCTATTACGTAATAGTATATAACGTTATACGTTATTATGTAATAGTAAATGACGTTATACGTTGTTACGAAATGATACACAACGTTATACGTCATTACGTTATAGTATATAACGTTATACGTTGTTACGTAATGCTACATAACGTTATACGTCTATTACGTAATAGTATATAACGTTATACGTTATTACGTACTAGTAAATGAAGTTATACGTTGTTACGTAATGATGAATAACGTTATACGTCATTATGTTATAATATATAACGATATACGTTGTTACGTAATGCTACATAACGTTATACGTCATTACGTCATAATATATAACGCTATACGTTGTTACATAATGCTACATAACGTTATACGATATTACGTAATAGTAAATGACGTTATACGTTGTTACGTAATGATACATTACGTTAAACGTCATTACGTAATAGTATATAACGTTATACGTTGTTACGTAATGCTACATAACGTTATACGTCATTACGTTATAGTATATATCGTTATACGACATAAAGTAAAAGAATATAACGATATACGTAATAACGTAATAGTAGATGACGTTATACTTTGTTCCGTAATGCTACAGAACGTTATACGTTATTACGTAATAGTATATAACGTTATATGTCATTACGTTATAGTATATAACGTTATACGTTGTTACGTAATGCTTCATAACATTATACGGCATTACGTAATAGTATATATCGTTATACGTTGTTACGTAATGCTACATAGCGTTATACGTCGTTACGATATAGTATATAACGTTATACGTCATTAAGTAAAAGAATATAACGTTATACGTAATAACGTAATAGTAAATGACGTTTTACGTTGTTACGTAATGCTACATTACGTTATACGTCATTACTGAATAGTATATAACGTTGTACGTTATTACGTAATAGTAAATGACGTTATACGTTGTTACGTAATGATACATAACGTTATACGTCGTTATGTTATAATATATAACGTTATACGTTGTTACGTAATGCTATATAACATTATACGGCATTACGTAATAGTATATAACGTTATACGTTGTTACGTAATGCTACATAGCGTTATACGTCGTTACGTTATAGTATATAACGTTATACGTCATAAAGTAAAGGAATATAACGTTATACGTAATAACGTAATAGTAAATGACGTTATACGTTGTTACGTAATGCTACATAGCATTATACGGCATTACGTAATAGTATATAACGTTATACGTTGTTACGTAATGCTACAGAACGTTATATGTCTATCACGTAATAGTATATAACGTTATACGTCTATTACGTAATAGTATATAACGTTATACGTTATTACGTAATAGTAAATGACGTTATACGTTGCTACGTAATGATACATAACGTTATACGTCATTATGTTATAATATATAACGATATACGTTGTTACGTAATGCTACATAACGTTATACGTCATTACGTTATAGTATATAACGTTATACGTTGTTACGTAATGCTACATAACATTATACGGCATTACGTAATAGTATATATCGTTATACGTTGTTACGTAATGCTACATAGCGTTATACGTCGTTACGTTATAGTATATAACGTTATACGTCATTAAGTAAAAGAATATAACGTTATACGTAATAACGTAATAGTAAATGACGTTTTACGTTGTTACGTAATGCTACATAACGTTATACGTCTATCACGTAATAGTATATAACGTTATACGTCTATTACGTAATAGTATATAACGTTATACGTTATTACGTAATAGTAAATGACGTTACACGTTGTTACGTAATGATACATAACGTTATACGTCATTATGTTATAATATATAACGATATACGTTGTTACGTAATGCTACATAACGTTATACGTCATTACGTTATAGTATATAACGTTATACGTTGTTACGTAATGCTACATAACATTATACGGCATTACGTAATAGTATATATCGTTAAACGTTGTTACGTAATGCTACATAATGTTATACGTCGTTACGTTATAGTATATAACGTTATACGTCATAAAGTAAAGGAATATAACATTATACGAAATAACGTAATAGTAAATGACGTTATACGTTGTTACGTAATGCTACATAACATTATACGGCATTACGTAATAGTATATAACGTTATACGTTGTTACGTAGTAGTTTATAACGTTATACGTTGTTACGTATTGCTACATAACGTTATACGCCATTACGTTATAGTATATATCGTTATACGTCATAAAGTAAAAGAATATAACGTTATACGTAATAACGTAATAGTAGATGACGTTATACTTTGTTACGTAATGCTACATAACGTTATACGTTATTACGTAATAGTATATAACGTTATACGTTGTTACGTAATGCTACATAACGTTATACGTCATTACGTTATAGTATATAACGTTATACGTTGTTACGAAATGCTACATAACGTTATACGTCATTACGTAATAGTATATAACGTTATACGTTATTACGTAATAGTAAATGACGTTATACGTTGTTACGTAATGATACATAACGTTATACGTCGTTATGTTATAATATATAACGTTATACGTTGTTACGTAATGCTATATAACATTATACGGCATTACGTAATAGTATATAACGTTATACGTTGTTACGTAATGCTACATAACGTTATACGTCATTACGTTATAGTATATATCGTTATACGACATAAAGTAAAAGAATATAACGATATACGTAATAACGTAATAGTAGATGACGTTATACTTTGTTCCGTAATGCTACAGAACGTTATACGTTATTACGTAATAGTATATAACGTTATATGTCATTACGTTATAGTATATAACGTTATACGTTGTTACGTAATGCTTCATAACATTATACGGCATTACGTAATAGTATATATCGTTATACGTTGTTACGTAATGCTACATAGCGTTATACGTCGTTACGATATAGTATATAACGTTATACGTCATTAAGTAAAAGAATATAACGTTATACGTAATAACGTAATAGTAAATGACGTTTTACGTTGTTACGTAATGCTACATTACGTTATACGTCATTACTGAATAGTATATAACGTTGTACGTTATTACGTAATAGTAAATGACGTTATACGTTGTTACGTAATGATACATAACGTTATACGTCGTTATGTTATAATATATAACGTTATACGTTGTTACGTAATGCTATATAACATTATACGGCATTACGTAATAGTATATAACGTTATACGTTGTTACGTAATGCTACATAGCGTTATACGTCGTTACGTTATAGTATATAACGTTATACGTCATAAAGTAAAGGAATATAACGTTATACGTAATAACGTAATAGTAAATGACGTTATACGTTGTTACGTAATGCTACATAGCATTATACGGCATTACGTAATAGTATATAACGTTATACGTTGTTACGTAATGCTACAGAACGTTATATGTCTATCACGTAATAGTATATAACGTTATACGTCTATTACGTAATAGTATATAACGTTATACGTTATTACGTAATAGTAAATGACGTTATACGTTGCTACGTAATGATACATAACGTTATACGTCATTATGTTATAATATATAACGATATACGTTGTTACGTAATGCTACATAACGTTATACGTCATTACGTTATAGTATATAACGTTATACGTTGTTACGTAATGCTACATAACATTATACGGCATTACGTAATAGTATATATCGTTATACGTTGTTACGTAATGCTACATAGCGTTATACGTCGTTACGTTATAGTATATAACGTTATACGTCATTAAGTAAAAGAATATAACGTTATACGTAATAACGTAATAGTAAATGACGTTTTACGTTGTTACGTAATGCTACATAACGTTATACGTCTATCACGTAATAGTATATAACGTTATACGTCTATTACGTAATAGTATATAACGTTATACGTTATTACGTAATAGTAAATGACGTTACACGTTGTTACGTAATGATACATAACGTTATACGTCATTATGTTATAATATATAACGATATACGTTGTTACGTAATGCTACATAACGTTATACGTCATTACGTTATAGTATATAACGTTATACGTTGTTACGTAATGCTACATAACATTATACGGCATTACGTAATAGTATATATCGTTAAACGTTGTTACGTAATGCTACATAATGTTATACGTCGTTACGTTATAGTATATAACGTTATACGTCATAAAGTAAAGGAATATAACATTATACGAAATAACGTAATAGTAAATGACGTTATACGTTGTTACGTAATGCTACATAACATTATACGGCATTACGTAATAGTATATAACGTTATACGTTGTTACGTAGTAGTTTATAACGTTATACGTTGTTACGTATTGCTACATAACGTTATACGCCATTACGTTATAGTATATATCGTTATACGTCATAAAGTAAAAGAATATAACGTTATACGTAATAACGTAATAGTAGATGACGTTATACTTTGTTACGTAATGCTACATAACGTTATACGTTATTACGTAATAGTATATAACGTTATACGTTGTTACGTAATGCTACATAACGTTATACGTCATTACGTTATAGTATATAACGTTATACGTTGTTACGAAATGCTACATAACGTTATACGTCATTACGTAATAGTATATAACGTTATACGTTATTACGTAATAGTAAATGACGTTATACGTTGTTACGTAATGATACATAACGTTATACGTCGTTATGTTATAATATATAACGTTATACGTTGTTACGTAATGCTATATAACATTATACGGCATTACGTAATAGTATATAACGTTATACGTTGTTACGTAATGCTACATAGCGTTATACGTCGTTACGTTATAGTATATAACGTTATACGTCATAAAGTAAAGGAATATAACGTTATACGTAATAACGTAATAGCAAATGACGTTATACGTTGTTACGTAATGCTACATAGCGTTATACGTCGTTACGTTATAGTATATAACGTTATACGTCATAAAGTAAAGGAATATAACGTTATACGTAATAACGTAATAGCAAATGACGTTATACGTTGTTACGTAATGCTACAGAACGTTATACGTCTATCACGTAATAGTATATAACGTTATACGTCTATTACGTAATAGTATATAACGTTATACGTTATTACGTAATAGTAAATGACGTTATACGTTGTTACGTAATGATACATAACGTTATACGTCATTATGTTATAATATATAACGATATACGTTGTTACGTAATGCTACATAACGTTATACGTCATTATGTTATAGAATATAACGTTATACGTTGTTAGGTAATGCTACATAACATTATACGGCATTACGTAATAGTATATAACGTTATACGTTGTTACGTAATGCTACATAGCGTTATACGTCATTACGTTATATTATATAACGTTATACGTCATTAAGTATAAGTATATAACGTTATACGTAATAACGTAATAGTAAATGACGTTATTCGTTGTTACGTAATGCTACAATACGTTATACGTCATTACGTTATAGTATATAACGTTATACGTTATTACGTAGTAGTTTATAACGTTATACGTTGTTACGTATTGCTACATAACGTTATACGCCATTACGTTATAGTATATATCGTTATACGTCATAAAGTAAAAGAATATAACGTTATACGTAATAACGTAATAGTAGATGACGTTATACTTTGTTACGTAATGCTACATAACGTTATACGTTATTACGTAATAGTATATAACGTTATACGTTGTTACGTAATGCTACATAACGTTATACGTCATTACGTTATAGTATATAACGTTATACGTTGTTACGAAATGCTACATAACGTTATACGTCATTACGTAATAGTATATAACGTTATACGTTATTACGTAATAGTAAATGACGTTATACGTTGTTACGTAATGATACATAACGTTATACGTCGTTATGTTATAATATACGAGGGTGACTCAAATATAAACGAGACTTCTGTTTCTGAGCGCGTAAATTTAAAGGGAGCGAGCGGCCGCTTCTAGTGTGCATTGGTTGGGATGTCAGGAGTGGGGAGAGCAGGCTGTTGTCCAGTTCAGACACGTTTGGCGGTAGTATTCAAGATGTCAGAGCAACAAGTACACCTCTCAGTTGCGCAACGCATTATTATTAAATTTCTCACACATGAAGGCGTCAAACCAATAGAAATTCTGCAAAGATTGACTGCACAGTTCGGGGATCAGACACTGTCAAGGGCTCGCGTGTTTGCCTGGCATAAGAAGTTCAAGGAAGGACGTGAACTGGTTGAAAATGTGGAACATGATCGTCGTCCTCGAACCAGCATTACGGAGGAGAACATTCGCACGTTTTTTTCGACCGGCGTGGCGTTTTGCACATTGATTTTTTGCATGAGCGTCGCACAATAAATGCTGCTTATTACTGTGAGCTTTTGAGGGAGGCAAAGGTTGCTTATCGTTCGAAAAGGCGTAACCAACCGATTCGAGACGTCATTCTCCTCCACGACAACGCCAGGCCTCATACAGCAGCTCTAACCTGCACAACATTAGAGGAAATAAGGTGGACTCCACTTGATCATCCTCCCTACAGTCCTGACCTATCGCCCTGCGATTTCCATCTCTTCGGACCGCTTAAAGAAGCACTAGGAGGACAACGATTCCAAGACGACGCGGCGGTGGAGGCCTTTGTGCGCAATTGGCTTCTGACACAGCACTCTTCTTTTTACGATGCTGGGATCAAAAATCTCCCAATCCGCTGGGAAAAATGCATTTCCAAAGCAGGAGACTATGTTGAAAAATAATATGTGCTTGGCTATGTTATTTCACTGAATAAAATTATTTTAAAAATAAAGTCTCGTTTATATTTGATTCACCCTCGTATAACGTTATACGTTGTTACGTAATGCTATATAACATTATACGGCATTACGTAATAGTATATAACGTTATACGTTGTTACGTAATGCTACAGAACGTTATACGTCTATCACGTAATAGTATATAACGTTATACGTCTATTACGTAATAGTATATAACGTTATACGTCTATTACGTAATAGTATATAACGTTATACGTTATTACGTAATAGTAAATGACGTTATACGTTCTTACGTAATGATACATAACGTTATACGTCATTATGTTATAATATATAACGATATACGTTGTTACGTAATGCTACATAACATTATACGGCATTACGTAATAGTATATATCGTTAAACGTTGTTACGTAATGCTACATAATGTTATACGTCGTTACGTTATAGTATATAACGTTATACGTCATAAAGTAAAGGAATATAACGTTATGCGAAATAACGTAATAGTAAATGACGTTATACGTTGTTACGTAATGCTACATAACATTATACGGCATTACGTAATAGTATATAACGTTATACGTTGTTACGTAATGCTACATAACGTTATACGTCTATCACGTAATAGTATATATCGTTATACGTTGTTACGTAATGCTACATAGCGTTATACGTCGTTACGTTATAGTATATAACGTTATACGTCATAAAGTAAAGGAATATAACGTTATACGAAATAACGTAATAGTAAATGACGTTATACGTTGTTACGTAATGCTACACAACGTTATACGTCATTACGTTATAGTATATAACGATATACGTTGTTACGTAATGCTACATAACATTATACGGCATTACGTAATAGTATATATCGTTAAACGTTGTTACGTAATGCTACATAATGTTATACGTCGTTACGTTATAGTATATAACGTTATACGTCATAAAGTAAAGGAATATAACGTTATGCGAAATAACGTAATAGTAAATGACGTTATACGTTGTTACGTAATGCTACATAACATTATACGGCATTACGTAATAGTATATAACGTTATACGTTGTTACGTAATGCTACATAGCGTTATACGTCATTACGTTATATTATATAACGTTATACGTCATTAAGTATAAGTATATAACGTTATACGTAATAACGTAATAGTAAATGACGTTATTCGTTGTTACGTAATGCTACAATTCGTTATACGTCATTACGTTATAGTATATAACGTTATACGTTATTACGTAGTAGTTTATAACGTTATACGTTGTTACGTATTGCTACATAACGTTATACGCCATTACGTTATAGTATATATCGTTATACGTCATAAAGTAAAAGAATATAACGTTATACGTAATAACGTAATAGTAGATGACGTTATACTTTGTTACGTAATGCTACATAACGTTATACGTTATTACGTAATAGTATATAACGTTATACGTTGTTACGTAATGCTACATAACGTTATACGTCATTACGTTATAGTATATAACGTTATACGTTGTTACGAAATGCTACATAACGTTATACGTCATTACGTAATAGTATATAACGTTATACGTTATTACGTAATAGTAAATGACGTTATACGTTGTTACGTAATGATACATAACGTTATACGTCGTTATGTTATAATATATAACGTTATACGTTGTTACGTAATGCTACATAACGTTATACGTCATTACGTTATAGTATATAACGTTATACGTTGTTACGTAATGCTACATAACATTATACGGCATTACGTAATAGTATATATCGTTATACGTTGTTACGTAATGCTACATAGCGTTGTACGTCGTTACGTTATAGTATATAACGTTATACGTCATAAAGTAAAGGAATATAACGTTATACGTAATAACGTAATAGTAAATGACGTTTTACGTTGTTACGTAATGCTACATAGCGTTATACGTCGTTACGTTATAGTATATAACGTTATACGCTATTACGTTATAGTATATAACGTTATACGTTGTTACGTAATGCTACATAACGTTATACGTCTATTACGTAATAGTATATAACGTTATACGTTATTACGTAATAGTAAATGACGTTATACGTTGTTACGTAATGCTACATAACATTATACGGCATTACGTAATAGTATATAACGTTATACGTTGTTACGTAATGCTACATAACGTTATACGTCTATCACGTAATAGTATATAACGTTATACGTCTATTACGTAATAGTATATAACGTTATACGTTATTATGTAATAGTAAATGACGTTATACGTTGTTACGAAATGATACACAACGTTATACGTCATTACGTTATAGTATATAACGTTATACGTTGTTACGTAATGCTACATAACGTTATACGTCTATTACGTAATAGTATATAACGTTATACGTTATTACGTACTAGTAAATGAAGTTATACGTTGTTACGTAATGATGAATAACGTTATACGTCATTATGTTATAATATATAACGATATACGTTGTTACGTAATGCTACATAACGTTATACGTCATTACGTCATAATATATAACGTTATACGTTGTTACATAATGCTACATAACGTTATACGATATTACGTAATAGTAAATGACGTTATACGTTGTTACGTAATGATACATTACGTTAAACGTCATTACGTAATAGTATATAACGTTATACGTTGTTACGTAATGCTACATAACGTTATACGTCATTACGTTATAGTATATATCGTTATACGTCATAAAGTAAAAGAATATAACGATATACGTAATAACGTAATAGTAGATGACGTTATACTTTGTTCCGTAATGCTACAGAACGTTATACGTTATTACGTAATAGTATATAACGTTATACGTCATTACGTTATAGTATATAACGTTATACGTTGTTACGTAATGCTACATAACATTATACGGCATTACGTAATAGTATATATCGTTATACGTTGTTACGTAATGCTACATAGCGTTATACGTCGTTACGTTATAGTATATAACGTTATACGTCATTAAGTAAAAGAATATAACGTTATACGTAATAACGTAATAGTAAATGACGTTTTACGTTGTTACGTAATGCTACATTACGTTATACGTCATTACGTTATAGTGTATAACGTTATACGCTATTACGTTATAGTATATAACGTTATACGTTGTTACGTAATGCTACATAACGTTATACGTCATTACGTTATAGTATATAACGTTATACGTTGTTACGTAATGCTACATAACGTTATACATCATTACGTAATAGTATATAACGTTATACGTAATAACGTAATGCTACAGAACGTTATACGTCATTACGTTATAGTATATAACGTTGTACGTCATTAAGTAAAAGAATTTAACGTTATACGTAACAACGTAATGGTAAATGACGTTATACTTTGTTACGTAATGCTACATAACGTTATACGTCTATTACGTAATAGTATATAACGTTATACGTTGTTACGAAATGCTACATAACGTTATACGTCATTACGTAGTAGTATATATCGTTATACGTCATAAAGTAAAAGAATATAACGTTATACGTAATAACGTAATAGTAGATGACGTTATACTTTGTTACGTAATGCTACATAACATTATACGTCATTACGTCATATTATATAACGTTATACGTTGTTACATAATGCTACATAACGTTATACGATATTACGTAATAGTAAATGACGTTATACGTTGTTACGTAATGATACATTACGTTAAACGTCATTACGTAATAGTATATAACGTTATACGTTGTTACGTAATGCTACATAGCGTTATACGTCGTTACGTTATAGTATATAACGTTATACGTCATTAAGTAAAAGAATATAACGTTATACGTAATAACGTAATAGTAAATGACGTTTTACGTTGTTACGTAATGCTACATTACGTTATACGTCATTACGTTATAGTATATAACGTTATACGCTATTACGTTATAGTATATAACGTTATACGTTGTCACATAATGCTACATAACGTTATACGTCATTACGTTGTAGTATATAACGTTATACGTTGTTACGTAATGCTACATAACGTTATACATCATTAAGTATTAGTATATAACGTTATACGCTGTTACGTAATGCTACATAACGTTATATGTCATTACGTTATAGTATATAACGTTGTACGTCGTTAAGTAAAAGAATTTAACGTTATACGTAATAACGTAATAGTAAATGACGTTATACGTTGTTACGTAATGCTACATTACGTTATACGTCATTACGTTATAGTATATAACGTTATACGTTGTTACGTAATGCTACATAACATTATACAGCATTACGTAATAGTATATAACGGTATACGTTGTTACGTAATGCTACATAACGTTATACGTCATTACGTTATAGTATATAACGTTATACGTCATTAAGTAAAAGAATATAACGTTATACGTAATAACGTAATGCTACAGAACGTTATACGTCATTACGTTATAGTACATAACGTTGTACGTCATTAAGTAAAAGAATTTAACGTTATACGTAATAACGTAATAGTAAATGACGTTATACTTTGTTACGTAATGCTACATAACGTTATAGTCTATTACGTAATAGTATATAACGTTATACGTTGTTACGTAATGCTACATAACGTTATAAGTCATTACGTAATAGTATATAACGTTATACGTTGTGACGTAATGTTACATAACGTTATACGTCATTACGTTATAGTATATATCGTTATACGTCATAAAGTAAAAGAATATAACGTTATACGTAATAATGTAATAGTAGATGACGTTATACTTTGTTACGTAATGCTATATAACGTTATACGTTATTACGTAATAGTATATAACGTTATACGTTGTTACGTAATGCTACATAACATTATACGGCATTACGTAATAGTATATATCGTTATACGTTGTTACGTAATGCTACATAGCGTTATACGTCGTTACGTTATAGTATATAACGTTATACGTCATTAAGTAAAAGAATATAACGTTATACGTAATAACGTAATAGTAAATGACGTTTTACGTTGTTACGTAATGCTACATTACGTTATACGTCATTACGTTATAGTGTATAACGTTATACGCTATTACGTTATAGTATATAACGTTATACGTTGTTACGTAATGCTACATAACGTTATACGTCATTACGTTATAGTATATAACGTTATACGTTGTTACGTAATGCTACATAACGTTATACATCATTACGTAATAGTATATAACGTTATACGTAATAACGTAATGCTACAGAACGTTATACGTCATTACGTTATAGTATATAACGTTGTACGTCATTAAGTAAAAGAATTTAACGTTATACGTAACAACGTAATGGTAAATGACGTTATACTTTGTTACGTAATGCTACATAACGTTATACGTCTATTACGTAATAGTATATAACGTTATACGTTGTTACGAAATGCTACATAACGTTATACGTCATTACGTAATAGTATATATCGTTATACGTCATAAAGTAAAAGAATATAACGTTATACGTAATAACGTAATAGTAGATGACGTTATACTTTGTTACGTAATGCTACATAACATTATACGTCATTACGTCATATTATATAACGTTATACGTTGTTACATAATGCTACATAACGTTATACGATATTACGTAATAGTAAATGACGTTATACGTTGTTACGTAATGATACATTACGTTAAACGTCATTACGTAATAGTATATAACGTTATACGTTGTTACGTAATGCTACATAGCGTTATACGTCGTTACGTTATAGTATATAACGTTATACGTCATTAAGTAAAAGAATATAACGTTATACGTAATAACGTAATAGTAAATGACGTTTTACGTTGTTACGTAATGCTACATTACGTTATACGTCATTACGTTATAGTATATAACGTTATACGCTATTACGTTATAGTATATAACGTTATACGTTGTTACATAATGCTACATAACGTTATACGTCATTACGTTGTAGTATATAACGTTATACGTTGTTACGTAATGCTACATAACGTTATACATCATTAAGTATTAGTATATAACGTTATACGCTGTTACGTAATGCTACATAACGTTATATGTCATTACGTTATAGTATATAACGTTGTACGTCGTTAAGTAAAAGAATTTAACGTTATACGTAATAACGTAATAGTAAATGACGTTATACGTTGTTACGTAATGCTACATTACGTTATACGTCATTACGTTATAGTATATAACGTTATACGTTGTTACGTAATGCTACATAACATTATACAGCATTACGTAATAGTATATAACGGTATACGTTGTTACGTAATGCTACATAACGTTATACGTCATTACGTTATAGTATATAACGTTATACGTCATTAAGTAAAAGAATATAACGTTATACGTAATAACGTAATGCTACAGAACGTTATCCGTCATTACGTTATAGTACATAACGTTGTACGTCATTAAGTAAAAGAATTTAACGTTATACGTAATAACGTAATAGTAAATGACGTTATACTTTGTTACGTAATGCTACATAACGTTATAGTCTATTACGTAATAGTATATAACGTTATACGTTGTTACGTAATGCTACATAACGTTATAAGTCATTACGTAATAGTATATAACGTTATACGTTGTGACGTAATGTTACATAACGTTATACGTCATTACGTTATAGTATATATCGTTATACGTCATAAAGTAAAAGAATATAACTTTATACGTAATAATGTAATAGTAGATGACGTTATACTTTGTTACGTAATGCTATATAACGTTATACGTTATTACGTAATAGTATATAACGTTATACGTTGTTACGTAATGCTACACAACGTTATACGTCATTACGTTATAGTATACAACGTTATACGTTGTTACGTAATGCTACATAACATTATACGGCATTACGTAATAGTATATAACGTTATACGTTGTTACGTAATGCTACATAGCGTTATACGTCATTACGTTATAGTATATAACGTTATACGTCATTAAGTATAAGAATATAACGTTATACGTAATAACGTAATAGTAGATGACGTTATACTTTGCTACGTAATGCTACATAACGTCATACGTTATTACGTAATAGTATATAACGTTATACGTCTATTACGTAATGCTACATAACGTTATACGTCATTACGTTATAGTATATATCGTTATACGTCATAAAGTAAAAGAATATAACGTTATACGTAATAACGTAATAGTAGATGACGTTATACTTTGTTACGTAATGCTGCACAACGTTATACGTCATTACGTTATAGTATAAATGGTTATACGTTGTTACGTAATGCTACATAACGTTATACGTCTATTACGTAATAGTATATAACGTTATACGTTATTACGTAATAGTAAATGACGTTATACGTTGTTACGTAATGATACATAACGTTATACGTCGTTATGTTATAATATATAACATTATACGTTGTTACGTAATGCTATATAACATTATACGGCATTACGTAATAGTATATAACGTTATACGTTGTTACGTATTGCTACATAAGATTATACTGCATTACGTAATAGTATATATCGTTATACGTTGTTACGTAATGCTACATAGCGTTATACGTCGTTATGTTATAGTATATAACGTTATACGTCATTAAGTAAAAGAATATAACGTTATACGTAATAACGTAATAGTAAATGACGTTTTACGTTGTTACGTAATGCTACATAACGTTATACGTCTGTCACGTAATAGTATATAACGTTATACGTTGTTACGTAATGATACACAACGTTATACGTCATTACGTTATAGTATATAACGTTATACGTTGTTACGTAATGCTACATAACGTTATACGTCATTACGTTATAGTATATAACGTTATACGTTGTTACGTAATGCTACATAGCGTTATACGTCGTTACGTTATACTATATAACGTTATACGTCATAAAGTAAAGGAATATAACGTTATACGTAATAACGTAATATTAAATGACGTTATACGTTGTTACGTAATGCTACATAACATTATACGGCATTACGTAATAGTATATAACGTTATACGTTGTTACGTAATGCTACATAACGTTATACGTCTATCACGTAATAGTATATAACGTTATACGTCTATTACGTAATAGTATATAACGGTATACGTTATTACGTAATAGTAAAAGACGTTATACGTTGTTACGTAATGATACATTACGTTAAACGTCATTACGTAATAGTATATAACGTTATACGTTGTTACGTAATGCTACATAACGTTATACGTCATTACGTTATAGTATATATCGTTATACGTCATAAAGTAAAAGAATATAACGTTATACGTAATAACGTAATAGTAGATGACGTTATACTTTGTTCCGTAATGCTACAGACGTTATACGTTATTACGTAATAGTATATAACGTTATACGTTGTTACGTAATGCTACATAACGTTATACGTCTATCACGTAATAGTATATAACGTTATACGTTGTTACGTAATGCTACATAACGTTATACGTCTATCACGTAATAGTATATAACGTTATACGTCTATTACGTAATAGTATATAACGTTATACGTTATTACGTAATAGTAAATGACGTTGTACGTTGTTACGTAATGATACATAACGTTATACGTCATTATGTTATAATATATAACGATATACGTTGTTACGTAATGTTACATAACGTTATACGTCATTACGTTATAGTATATAACGTTATACGCTGGTTACGTAATGCTACATAACATAATACGGCATTACGTAATAGTATATATCGTTATACGTTGTTACGTAATGCTACATAGCGTTATACGTCGTTACGTTATAGTATATAAAGTTATACGTCATTAAGTAAAAGAATATAACGTTATACGTAATAACATAATAGTAGATGACGTTATACTTTGTTCCGTAATGCTACATAACGTTATACGTCATTACTTAATAGTATATAACGTTATACGTTGTTACGTAATGCTACATAACGTTATACGTCATTACGTTATAGTATATATCGTTATACGTCATAAAGTAAAAGAATATAACGTTATACGTAATAACGTAATAGTAGATGACGTTATACTTTGTTCCGTAATGCTACAGAACGTTATACGTTATTACGTAATAGTATATAACGTTATACGTTGTTACGTAATGCTATATAACATAATACGGCATTACGTAATAGTATATAACGTTATACGTTGTTACGTAATGCTACATAACGTTATACGTCTATCACGTAATAGTATATAACGTTATACGTCTATTACGTAATAGTATATAACGTTATACGTTATTACGTAATAGTAAATGACGTTATACGTTGTTACGTAATGCTACATAACGTTATACGTCATTACGTTATAGTATATATCGTTATACGTCATAAAGTAAAAGAATATAACGTTATACGTTATTACGTAATAGTATATAACGTTATACGTTGTTACGTAATGCTATATAACATTATACGGCATTACGTAATAGTATATAACGTTATACGTCATAAAGTAAAAGAATATAACGTTATACGTAATAACGTAATAGTAGATGACGTTATACTTTGTTCCGTAATGCTACAGAACGTTATACGTCATTACTTAATAGTATATAACGTTATACGTTGTTACGTAATGCTACATAACGTTATACGTCATTACGTTATAGTATATATCGTTATACGTCATAAAGTAAAAGAATATAACGTTATACGTAATAACGTAATAGTAGATGACGTTATACTTTGTTCCGTAATGCTACAGAACGTTATACGTCATTACGTTATAGTATATAACGTTATACGCTGGTTACGTAATGCTACATAACATAATACGGCATTACGTAATAGTATATATCGTTATACGTTGTTACGTAATGCTACATAGCGTTATACGTCGTTACGTTATAGTATATAAAGTTATACGTCATTAAGTAAAAGAATATAACGTTATACGTAATAACATAATAGTAGATGACGTTATACTTTGTTCCGTAATGCTACATAACGTTATACGTCATTACTTAATAGTATATAACGTTATACGTTGTTACGTAATGCTACATAACGTTATACGTCATTACTTAATAGTATATAACGTTATACGTTGTTACGTAATGCTACATAACGTTATACGTCATTACGTTATAGTATATATCGTTATACGTCATAAAGTAAAAGAATATAACGTTATACGTAATAACGTAATAGTAGATGACGTTATACTTTGTTCCGTAATGCTACAGAACGTTATACGTTATTACGTAATAGTATATAACGTTATACGTTGTTACGTAATGCTATATAACATTATACGTCATTACGTTATAGTATATAACGTTATACGCTGGTTACGTAATGCTACATAACATAATACGGCATTACGTAATAGTATATATCGTTATACGTTGTTACGTAATGCTACATAGCGTTATACGTCGTTACGTTATAGTATATAAAGTTATACGTCATTAAGTAAAAGAATATAACGTTATACGTAATAACATAATAGTAGATGACGTTATACTTTGTTCCGTAATGCTACATAACGTTATACGTCATTACTTAATAGTATATAACGTTATACGTTGTTACGTAATGCTACATAACGTTATACGTCATTACGTTATAGTATATATCGTTATACGTCATAAAGTAAAAGAATATAACGTTATACGTAATAACGTAATAGTAGATGACGTTATACTTTGTTCCGTAATGCTACAGAACGTTATACGTTATTACGTAATAGTATATAACGTTATACGTTGTTACGTAATGCTATATAACATTATACGGCATTACGTAATAGTATATAACGTTATACGTTGTTACGTAATGCTACATAACGTTATACGTCTATCACGTAATAGTATATAACGTTATACGTCTATTACGTAATAGTATATAACGTTATACGTTATTACGTAATAGTAAATGACGTTATACGTTGTTACGTAATGCTACATAACGTTATACGTCATTACGTTATAGTATATATCGTTATACGTCATAAAGTAAAAGAATATAACGTTATACGTTATTACGTAATAGTATATAACGTTATACGTTGTTACGTAATGCTATATAACATTATACGGCATTACGTAATAGTATATAACGTTATACGTTGTTACGTAATGCTATATAACATTATACGGCATTACGTAATAGTATATAACGTTATACGTCTATTACGTAATAGTATATAACGTTATACGTTATTACGTAATAGTAAATGACGTTGTACGTTGTTACGTAATGATACATAACGTTATACGTCATTATGTTATAATATATAACGATATACGTTGTTACGTAATGTTACATAACGTTATACGTCATTACGTTATAGTATATAACGTTATACGCTGGTTACGTAATGCTACATAACATTATACGGCATTACGTAATAGTATATATCGTTATACGTTGTTACGTAATGCTACATAGCGTTATACGTCGTTACGTTATAGTATATAAAGTTATACGTCATTAAGTAAAAGAATATAACGTTATACGTTATTACGTAATAGTATATAACGTCATACGTTGTTACGTAATGCTATATAACATTATACGGCATTACGTAATAGTATATAACGTTATACGTTGTTACGTAATGCTACATAACGTTATACGTCTATCACGTAATAGTATATAACGTTATACGTCTATTACGTAATAGTATATAACCTTATACGTTATTACGTTATAGTATATAACGTTATACGTTGTTACGTAATGCTACATAACGTTATACGTCATTACGTTATAGTATATATCGTTATACGTCATAAAGTAAAAGAATATAACGTTATACCTAATAACGTAATAGTAGATGACGTTATACTTTGTTCCGTAATGCTACAGAACGTTATACGTTATTACGTAATAGTATATAACGTTATACGTTGTTACGTAATGCTATATAACATTATACGGCATTACGTAATAGTATATAACGTTATACGTTGTTACGTAATGCTACATAACGTTATACGTCTATCACGTAATAGTATATAACGTTATACGTCTATTACGTAATAGTATATAACGTTATACGTTATTACGTAATAGTAAATGACGTTGTACGTTGTTACGTAATGATACATAACGTTATACGTCATTATGTTATAATATATAACGATATACGTTGTTACGTAATGTTACATAACGTTATACGTCATTACGTTATAGTATATAACGTTATACGCTGGTTACGTAATGCTACATAACATTATACGGCATTACGTAATAGTATATAACGTTATACGTTGTTACGTAATGCTACATAACGTTATACGTCTATCACGTAATAGTATATAACGTTATACGTCTATCACGTAATAGTATATAACGTTATACGTCTATTACGTAATAGTATATAACCTTATACGTTATTACGTTATAGTATATAACGTTATACGTTGTTACGTAATGCTACGTAACGTTATACGTCATTACGTAATAGTATATAACGTTATACGTTGTTACGTAATGCTACATAACATTATACGGCATTACGTAATAGTGTATAACGTTATACGTTGTTACGTAATGCTACGTAGCGTTATACGTCATTACGTTATAGTGTATAACGTTATACGTCATTAAGTAAAAGAATATAACGTTATACGTAATAACGTAATAGTAAATGACGTTATACGTTGTTACGTAATGATACATAACTTTATACGACATTACGTTATAGTATATAATGTTATACGTCATTACGTTATAGTATATAACGTTATACGTTGTTAAGTAATGCTACATAACGTTATAAGTCATTACGTAATAGTATATAACGTTATACGTTGTTACGTAATGCTACATAGCGTTATACGTCATTACGTTATAGTGTATAACGTTATACGTCATTAAGTAAAAGAATATAACGTTATACGTAATAACGTAATAGTAAATGACGTTATACGTTGTTACGTAATGCTACATAACTTTATACGACATTACGTTATAGTATATAATGTTATACGTCATTACGTTATAGTATATAACGTTATACGTTGTTAAGTAATGCTACATAACGTTATACGCCATTACGTAATAGTATATAACGTTATACGTTGTTACGTAATGTTACATAACGTTATACGTCATTACGTTATAGTATATAACGTTATACGTCATTAAGTAAAAGAATATAACGTAATAACGTAATAGTAAATGACGTTATACTTTGTTACGTAATGCTACATAACGTTATACGTCTATTACGTAATAGTATATAACGTTATACGTTGTTACGTAATGCTACATAACGTTATTCGTCATTACGTTATAATATATAACGTTTTACGTAGTTACGTAATGCTACATAACGTTATTCGCCATTACCTTATAGTATATAACGTTATACGTTGTTACGTAATGCTACATAACGTTACACGTCATTACGTAATAGTATATAACGTTATACGTTGTTACGTAATGCTACATAACGTTATACGTCATTACGTTATAGTATATAACGTTATACGTTATTACGTAATAGTTTATAACGTTATACGTTGTTACGTAATGCTACATAACGTTATACGGCATTACGTAATAGTATATATCGTTATACGTTTCTACGTTATGCTACATAACATTATACGGCATTACGTAATAGTATATAACGTTATACGTTGTTACGTAATGCTACATAACGTTATACGTCATTACATTATAGTATATAACGTTATACGTCATTAAGTAAAAGAATATAACGTTATACGTAATAACGTAATAGTAGATGACGTTATACTTTGTTACGTAATGCTACATAACGTTATACGTTATTAGGTAATAGTATATAACGTTATACGCCATTACGTTATAGTATATCACGTTATACGTCATTACGTTATAGTATATAACGTTATACATTGTTACGTATTGCTCCATAACGTTATACGTCATTACGTAATAGTATATAACGTTATACGTTGTTACGTAATGCTACATAACGTTATACGTCATTACGTTATTGTATATATCGTTATACATCATAAAGTAAAAGAATATAACGCTATACGTAATAACGTAATAGTAGATGACGTTATACGGTGTTACGTAATGCTACATAACGTTATACGTTGTTACGTAATGCTACATAACGTTATACGTCATTACGTAATAGTATATAACGTTATACGTTGTTACGTAATGCTACATAACGTTATACGTCATTACGTTATAGTATATAACGTTATACGTTATTACGTAATAGTTTATAACGTTATACGTTGTTACGTAATGCTACATAACGTTATACGGCATTACGTAATAGTATATACCGTTATACGTTGTTACGTTATGCTACATAACATAATACGGCATTACGTAATAGTATATAACGTTATACGTTGTTACGTAATGCTACATAACGTTATACGTCATTACGTAATAGTATATAACGTTATACGTTGTTACGTAATGCTACATAACGTTATACGTCATTACGTTATAGTATATATCGTTATACGTCATAAAGTAAAAGAATATAACGTTATACGTAATAACGTAATAGTAGATGACGTTATACTTTGTTCCGTAATGCTACATAACGTTATACGTTATTACGTAATAGTATATAACGTTATACGTTGTTACGTAAGGCTACATAACGTTATACGTCATTACGTTATAGTATATAACGTTATACGTCATTACGTTATAGTATATAACGTTATACGTTGTTACGTAATGCTACATAACATTATACGGCATTACGTAATAGTATATATCGTTAAACGTTGTTACGTAATGCTACATAGCGTTATACGTCGTTACGTTTTATTATATAACGTTATACGTCATTAAGTAAAAGAATATAACGTTATACGTAATAACGTAATAGTAGATGACGTTATACTTTGTTCCGTAATGCTACATAACGTTATACGTCATTACGTAATAGTATATAACGTTATACGTTGTTACGTAAGGCTACATAACGTTATACGTCATTACGTTATAGTATATAACGTTATACGTTGTTACGTAATGCTACATAACGTTATACGTCATTACGTAATAGTATATAACGTTATACGTTGTTACGTAATGCTACATAACTTTATACGACATTACGTTATAGTATATAACGTTATACGTTATTACGTAGTAGTTTATAACGTTATACGTTGATACGTATTGCTACATAACGTTATACGCCATTACGTAATAGTATATAACGTTATACGTTGTTACGTAATGCTACATAACGTTATTCGTCATTACGTTATAATATATAACGTTATACGTAGTTACGTAATGCTACATAACGTTATTCGTCATTACCTTATAGTATATAACGTTATACGTTGTTACGTAATGCTACATAACGTTACACGTCATTACGTAATAGTATATAACGTTATACGTTGTTACGTAATGCTACATAACGTTATACGTCATTACGTTATAGTATATAATGTTATACGTTATTACGTAATAGTTTATAACGTTATACGTTGTTACGTAATGCTACATAACGTTATACGGCATTACGTAATAGTATATATCGTTATACGTTGTTACGTTATGCTACATAACATTATACGGCATTACGTAATAGTATATAACGTTATACGTTGTTACGTAATGCTACATAGCGTTATACGTCATTACGTTATAGTGTATATCGTTATACGTCATAAAGTAAAAGAATATAACGTTATACGTAATAATGTAATAGTAGATGACTTTATACTTTGTTACGTAATGCTACATAACATTATACGGGATTACGTAATAGTATATAACGTTATACGTTGTTACGTAATGCTACATAACGTTATACGTCATTACGTTATAGTATATAACGTTATACGTCATTAAGTAAAAGAATATAACGTTATACGTAATAACGTAATGCTACAGAACGTTATACGTCATTACGTTATAGTACATAACGTTGTACGTCATTAAGTAAAAGAATTTAACGTTATACGTAATAACGTAATAGTAAATGACGTTATACTTTGTTACGTAATGCTACATAACGTTATAGTCTATTACGTAATAGTATATAACGTTATACGTTGTTACGTAATGCTACATAACGTTATAAGTCATTACGTAATAGTATATAACGTTATACGTTGTGACGTAATGTTACATAACGTTATACGTCATTACGTTATAGTATATATCGTTATACGTCATAAAGTAAAAGAATATAACGTTATACGTAATAATGTAATAGTAGATGACGTTATACTTTGTTACGTAATGCTATATAACGTTATACGTTATTACGTAATAGTATATAACGTTATACGTTGTTACGTAATGCTACATAACATTATACGGCATTACGTAATAGTATATATCGTTATACGTTGTTACGTAATGCTACATAGCGTTATACGTCGTTACGTTATAGTATATAACGTTATACGTCATTAAGTAAAAGAATATAACGTTATACGTAATAACGTAATAGTAAATGACGTTTTACGTTGTTACGTAATGCTACATTACGTTATACGTCATTACGTTATAGTGTATAACGTTATACGCTATTACGTTATAGTATATAACGTTATACGGTGTTACGTAATGCTACATAACGTTATACGTCATTACGTTATAGTATATAACGTTATACGTTGTTACGTAATGCTACATAACGTTATACATCATTACGTAATAGTATATAACGTTATACGTAATAACGTAATGCTACAGAACGTTATACGTCATTACGTTATAGTATATAACGTTGTACGTCATTAAGTAAAAGAATTTAACGTTATACGTAACAACGTAATGGTAAATGACGTTATACTTTGTTACGTAATGCTACATAACGTTATACGTCTATTACGTAATAGTATATAACGTTATACGTTGTTACGAAATGCTACATAACGTTATACGTCATTACGTAATAGTATATATCGTTATACGTCATAAAGTAAAAGAATATAACGTTATACGTAATAACGTAATAGTAGATGACGTTATACTTTGTTACGTAATGCTACATAACATTATACGTCATTACGTCATATTATATAACGTTATACGTTGTTACATAATGCTACATAGCGTTATACGATGTTACGTAATAGTAAATGACGTTATACGTTGTTACGTAATGATACATTACGTTAAACGTCATTACGTAATAGTATATAACGTTATACGTTGTTACGTAATGCTACATAGCGTTATACGTCGTTACGTTATAGTATATAACGTTATACGTCATTAAGTAAAAGAATATAACGTTATACGTAATAACGTAATAGTAAATGACGTTTTACGTTGTTACGTAATGCTACATTACGTTATACGTCATTACGTTATAGTATATAACGTTATACGCTATTACGTTATAGTATATAACGTTATACGTTGTTACATAATGCTACATAACGTTATACGTCATTACGTTGTAGTATATAACGTTATACGTTGTTACGTAATGCTACATAACGTTATACATCATTATGTATTAGTATATAACGTTATACGCTGTTACGTAATGCTACATAACGTTATATGTCATTACGTTATAGTATATAACGTTGTACGTCGTTAAGTAAAAGAATTTAACGTTATACGTAATAACGTAATAGTAAATGACGTTATACGTTGTTACGTAATGCTACATTACGTTATACGTCATTACGTTATAGTATATAACGTTATACGTTGTTACGTAATGCTACATAACATTATACAGCATTACGTAATAGTATATAACGGTATACGTTGTTACGTTATGCTACATAACGTTATACGTCATTACGTTATAGTATATAACGTTATACGTCATTAAGTAAAAGAATATAACGTTATACGTAATAACGTAATGCTACAGAACGTTATACGTCATTACGTTATAGTACATAACGTTGTACGTCATTAAGTAAAAGAATTTAACGTTATACGTAATAACGTAATAGTAAATGACGTTATACTTTGTTACGTAATGCTACATAACGTTATAGTCTATTACGTAATAGTATATAACGTTATACGTTGTTACGTAATGCTACATAACGTTATAAGTCATTACGTAATAGTATATAACGTTATACGTTGTGACGTAATGTTACATAACGTTATACGTCATTACGTTATAGTATATATCGTTATACGTCATAAAGTAAAAGAATATAACGTTATACGTAATAATGTAATAGTAGATGACGTTATACTTTGTTACGTAATGCTATATAACGTTATACGTTATTACGTAATAGTATATAACGTTATACGTTGTTACGTAATGCTACACAACGTTATACGTCATTACGTTATAGTATACAACGTTATACGTTGTTACGTAATGCTACATAACATTATACGGCATTACGTAATAGTATATAACGTTATACGTTGTTACGTAATGCTACATAGCGTTATACGTCATTACGTTATAGTATATAACGTTATACGTCATTAAGTATAAGAATATAACGTTATACGTAATAACGTAATAGTAGATGACGTTATACTTTGCTACGTAATGCTACATAACGTCATACGTTATTACGTAATAGTATATAACGTTATACGTCTATTACGTAATGCTACATAACGTTATACGTCATTACGTTATAGTATATATCGTTATACGTCATAAAGTAAAAGAATATAACGTTATACGTAATAACGTAATAGTAGATGACGTTATACTTTGTTACGTAATGCTGCACAACGTTATACGTCATTACGTTATAGTATAAATGGTTATACGTTGTTACGTAATGCTACATAAAGTTATACGTCTATTACGTAATAGTATATAACGTTATACGTTATTACGTAATAGTAAATGACGTTTTACGTTGTTACGTAATGCTACATAACGTTATACGTCTGTCACGTAATAGTATATAACGTTATACGTTGTTACGTAATGATACACAACGTTATACGTCATTACGTTATAGTATATAACGTTATACGTTGTTACGTAATGCTACATAACGTTATACGGCATTACGTAATAGTATATAACGTTATACGTTGTTACGTAATGCTACATAGCGTTATACGTCTATCACGTAATAGTATATAACGTTATACGTCTATTACGTAATAGTATATAACGGTATACGTTATTACGTAATAGTAAAAGACGTTATACGTTGTTACGTAATGATACATTACGTTAAACGTCATTACGTAATAGTATATAACGTTATACGTTGTTACGTAATGCTACATAACGTTATACGTCATTACGTTATAGTATATATCGTTATACGTCATAAAGTAAAAGAATATCACGTTATACGTAATAACGTAATAGTAGATGACGTTATACTTTGTTCCGTAATGCTACAGACGTTATACGTTATTACGTAATAGTATATAACGTTATACGTTGTTACGTAATGCTACATAACGTTATACGTCTATCACGTAATAGTATATAACGTTATACGTTGTTACGTAATGCTACATAACGTTATACGTCTATCACGTAATAGTATATAACGTTATACGTCTATTACGTAATAGTATATAACGTTATACGTTATTACGTAATAGTAAATGACGTTGTACGTTGTTACGTAATGATACATAACGTTATACGTCATTATGTTATAATATATAACGTTATACGTTGTTACGTAATGCTACATAACGTTATACGTCATTACGTTATAGTATATATCGTTATACGTCATAAAGTAAAAGAATATAACGTTATACGTTATTACGTAATAGTATATAACGTTATACGTTGTTACGTAATGCTATATAACATTATACGGCATTACGTAATAGTATATAACGTTATACGTTGTTACGTAATGCTATATAACATTATACGGCATTACGTAATAGTATATAACGTTATACGTCTATTACGTAATAGTATATAACGTTATACGTTATTACGTAATAGTAAATGACGTTGTACGTTGTTACGTAATGATACATAACGTTATACGTCATTATGTTATAATATATAACGATATACGTTGTTACGTAATGTTACATAACGTTATACGTCATTACGTTATAGTATATAACGTTATACGCTGGTTACGTAATGCTACATAACATTATACGGCATTACGTAATAGTATATATCGTTATACGTTGTTACGTAATGCTACATAGCGTTATACGTCGTTACGTTATAGTATATAAAGTTATACGTCATTAAGTAAAAGAATATAACGTTATACGTTATTACGTAATAGTATATAACGTCATACGTTGTTACGTAATGCTATATAACATTATACGGCATTACGTAATAGTATATAACGTTATACGTTGTTACGTAATGCTACATAACGTTATACGTCTATCACGTAATAGTATATAACGTTATACGTCTATTACGTAATAGTATATAACCTTATACGTTATTACGTTATAGTATATAACGTTATACGTTGTTACGTAATGCTACATAACGTTATACGTCATTACGTTATAGTATATATCGTTATACGTCATAAAGTAAAAGAATATAACGTTATACCTAATAACGTAATAGTAGATGACGTTATACTTTGTTCCGTAATGCTACAGAACGTTATACGTTATTACGTAATAGTATATAACGTTATACGTTGTTACGTAATGCTATATAACATTATACGGCATTACGTAATAGTATATAACGTTATACGTTGTTACGTAATGCTACATAACGTTATACGTCTATCACGTAATAGTATATAACGTTATACGTCTATTACGTAATAGTATATAACGTTATACGTTATTACGTAATAGTAAATGACGTTGTACGTTGTTACGTAATGATACATAACGTTATACGTCATTATGTTATAATATATAACGATATACGTTGTTACGTAATGTTACATAACGTTATACGTCATTACGTTATAGTATATAACGTTATACGCTGGTTACGTAATGCTACATAACATTATACGGCATTACGTAATAGTATATAACGTTATACGTTGTTACGTAATGCTACATAACGTTATACGTCTATCACGTAATAGTATATAACGTTATACGTCTATCACGTAATAGTATATAACGTTATACGTCTATTACGTAATAGTATATAACCTTATACGTTATTACGTTATAGTATATAACGTTATACGTTGTTACGTAATGCTACGTAACGTTATACGTCATTACGTAATAGTATATAACGTTATACGTTGTTACGTAATGCTACATAACATTATACGGCATTACGTAATAGTGTATAACGTTATACGTTGTTACGTAATGCTACGTAGCGTTATACGTCATTACGTTATAGTGTATAACGTTATACGTCATTAAGTAAAAGAATATAACGTTATTCGTAATAACGTAATAGTAAATGACGTTATACGTTGTTACGTAATGATACATAACTTTATGCGACATTACGTTATAGTGTATAATGTTATACGTCATTACGTTATAGTATATAACGTTATACGTTGTTAAGTAATGCTACATAACGTTATACGTCATTACGTAATAGTATATAACGTTATACGTTGTTACGTAATGCTACATAGCGTTATACGTCATTACGTTATAGTGTATAACGTTATACGTCATTAAGTAAAAGAATATAACGTTATACGTAATAACGTAATAGTAAATGACGTTATACGTTGTTACGTAATGCTACATTACGTTATACGTCATTACGTTATAGTATATAACGTTATACGTTATTACGTAGTAGTTTATAACGTTATACGTTGTTACGTATTGCTACATAACGTTATACGCCATTACGTAATAGTATATAACGTTATACGTTGTTACGTAATGTTACATAACGTTATACGTCATTACGTTATAGTATATAACGTTATACGTCATTAAGTAAAAGAATATAACGTAATAACGTAATAGTAAATGACGTTATACTTTGTTACGTAATGCTACATAACGTTATACGTCTATTACGTAATAGTATATAACGTTATACGTTGTTACGTAATGCTACATAACGTTATTCGTCATTACGTTATAATATATAACGTTTTACGTAGTTACGTAATGCTACATAACGTTATTCGCCATTACCTTATAGTATATAATGTTATACGTTGTTACGTAATGCTACATAACGTTACACGTCATTACGTAATAGTATATAACGTTATACGTTGTTACGTAATGCTACATAACGTTATACGTCATTACGTTATAGTATATAACGTTATACGTTATTACGTAATAGTTTATAACGTTATACGTTGTTACGTAATGCTACATAACGTTATACGGCATTACGTAATAGTATATATCGTTATACGTTTCTACGTTATGCTACATAACATTATACGGCATTACGTAATAGTATGTAACGTTATACGTTGTTACGTAATGCTACATAACGTTATACGTCATTACATTATAGTATATAACGTTATACGTCATTAAGTAAAAGAATATAACGTTATACGTAATAACGTAATAGTAGATGACGTTATACTTTGTTACGTAATGCTACATAACGTTATACGTTATTAGGTAATAGTATATAACGTTATACGCCATTACGTTATAGTATATCACGTTATACGTCATTACGTTATAGTATATAACGTTATACATTGTTACGTATTGCTCCATAACGTTATACGTCATTACGTAATAGTATATAACGTTATACGTTGTTACGTAATGCTACATAACGTTATACGTCATTACGTTATTGTATATATCGTTATACATCATAAAGTAAAAGAATATAACGCTATACGTAATAACGTAATAGTAGATGACGTTATACGGTGTTACGTAATGCTACATAACGTTATACGTTGTTACGTAATGCTACATAACGTTATACGTCATTACGTAATAGTATATAACGTTATACGTTGTTACGTAATGCTACATAACGTTATACGTTGTTACGTAATGCTACATAACGTTATACGGCATTACGTAATAGTATATAACGTTATACGTTGTTACGTAATGCTACATAACGTTATACGTCATTACGTAATAGTATATAACGTTATACGTTGTTACGTAATGCTACATAACGTTATACGTCATTACGTTATAGTATATATCGTTATACGTCATAAAGTAAAAGAATATAACGTTATACGTAATAACGTAATAGTAGATGACGTTATACTTTGTTCCGTAATGCTACATAACGTTATACGTCATTACGTAATAGTATATAACGTTATACGTTGTTACGTAAGGCTACATAACGTTATACGTCATTACGTTATAGTATATAACGTTATACGTTGTTACGTAATGCTACATAACATTATACGGCATTACGTAATAGTATATATCGTTAAACGTTGTTACGTAATGCTACATAGCGTTATACGTCGTTACGTTTTATTATATAACGTTATACGTCATTAAGTAAAAGAATATAACGTTATACGTAATAACGTAATAGTAGATGACGTTATACTTTGTTCCGTAATGCTACATAACGTTATACGTCATTACGTAATAGTATATAACGTTATACGTTGTTACGTAAGGCTACATAACGTTATACGTCATTACGTTATAGTATATAACGTTATACGTTGTTACGTAATGCTACATAACTTTATACGACATTACGTTATAGTATATAACGTTATACGTTATTACGTAGTAGTTTATAACGTTATACGTTGTTACGTATTGCTACATAACGTTATACGCCATTACGTAATAGTATATAACGTTATACGTTGTTACGTAATGCTACATAACGTTATTCGTCATTACGTTATAATATATAACGTTATACGTAGTTACGTAATGCTACATAACGTTATTCGTCATTACCTTATAGTATATAACGTTATACGTTGTTACGTAATGCTACATAACGTTACACGTCATTACGTAATAGTATATATCGTTATACGTTGTTACGTAATGCTACATAACGTTATACGTCATTACGTTATAGTATATAACGTTATACGTTATTACGTAATAGTTTATAACGTTATACGTTGTTACGTAATGCTACATAACGTTATACGGCATTACGTAATAGTATATATCGTTATACGTTGTTACGTTATGCTACATAACATTATACGGCATTACGTAATAGTATATAACGTTATACGTTGTTACGTAATGCTACATAACGTTATACGTCATTACGTTATAGTATATAACGTTATACGTCATTAAGTAAAAGAATATAACGTTATACGTAATAACGTAATAGTAGATGACGTTATACTTTGTTACGTAATGCTACATAACGTTATACGTTATTAGGTAATAGTATATAACGTTATACGTTGTTACGTAATGCTACATAACGTTATACGTCATTACGTTATAGTATATAACGTTATACGTTGTTACGTAATGCTACATAACGTTATACGTCATTACGTAATAGTATATAACGTTATACGTTGTTGCGTAATGCTACATAACATTATACGGCATTACGTAATAGTATATAACGTTATACGTTGTTACGTAATGCTACATAGCGTTATACGTCATTACGTTATAGTGTATAACGTTATACGTCATTAAGTAAAAGAATATAACGTTATACGTAATAACGTAATAGTAAATGACGTTATACGTTGTTACGTAATGCTACATTACGTTATACGTCATTACGTTATAGTATATAACGTTATACGTTATTACGTAGTAGTTTATAACGTTATACGTTGTTACGTATTGCTACATAACGTTATACGCCATTACGTAATAGTATATAACGTTATACGTTGTTACGTAATGCTACATAACGTTATACGCCATTACGTTATAGTATATAACGTTATACGTTGTTACGTAATGCTACATAACGTTATACGTCATTACGTTATAGTATATAACGTTATACGTTATTACGTAATAGTTTATAACGTTATACGTTGTTACGTAATGCTACATAACGTTATACGGCATTACGTAATAGTATATACCGTTATAAGTTGTTACGTATTGCTCCATAACGTTTACGTCATTACGTAATAGTATATAACGTTATACGTTGTTACGTAATGCTACATAACGTTATACGTCATTACGTTATAGTATATAACGTTATACGTCACTAAGTAAAAGAATATAACGTTATACGTAATAACGTAATAGTAAATGACGTTATTCGTTGTTACGTAATGCTACATTACGTTATACGTCATTACGTTATAGTATATAACGTTATACGTTGTTACGTAATCCTACATAACGTTATACGTCATTACGTAATAGTATATAACGTTATACGTTGTTACGTAATGCTACATTACGTTATACGTCATTACGTAATGCTACATAACGTTATACGTCACTACGTTATAGTATATAACGTTATACGTTATTACGTAACAGTTTATAACGTTATACGTTGTTACGTAATGCTACATAACGTTATACGTCATTACGTAATAGTATATAACGTTATACGTTGTTACGTAATGCTACATAACATTATACGGCATTACGTAATAGTATATAACGTTATACGTTATTACGTAGTAGTTTATAACGTTATACGTTGTTACGCATTGCTACATAACGTTATACGCCATTATGTAATTGTATATAACGTTATACGTTGTTACGTAATGCTACATAACGTTATACGTCATTACGTTATAGTATATAACGTTATACGTCATTAAGTAAAAGAATATAACGTTATACGTAATAACGTAATAGTAAACGACGTTATACTTTGTTACGTAATGCTACATAACGTTATACGTCTATTACGTAATAGTATATAACGTTATACGTCTATTACGTAATAGTATATAACGTTATACGTTATTACGTAATACTTTATAACGTTATACGTTGTTACGTAATGCTACATAACGTTATACGTCATTACGTAATAGTATATAACGTTATACGTTGTTACGTAATGCTACATAACGTTATACGTCATTACGTTATAGTATATAACGTTATACGTTATCACGTAATAGTTTATAACGTTATACGTTGTTACGTAATGCTACATAACATTATACGGCATTACGTAATAGTATATATCGTTATACGTTGTTACGTAATGCTACATAACGTTATACGTCATTAAGTTATAGTATATAACGTTATACGTCATTAAGTAAAAGAATATAACGTTATACGTAATAACGTAATAGTAAATGACATTATACGTTGTTACGTAATGCTACATAGCGTTATGCGGCATTACGTTATAGTATATAACGTTATACGTTGCTACGTAATGCTACATAGCGTTATACGTTATTACGTAATAGTATATAACGGTATACGTTGTTACGTAATGCTACATAACGGTATACGTCATTACGTTATAGTATATAACGTTATACGTCATTAAGTAAAAGAATATAACGTTATACGTAATAACGTAATAGTAAATGACTTTATACGTAGTTACGTAATGCTACATTACGTTATACGTCATTACGTTATAGTATATAACGTTATACGTTATTACGTAATGCTACATAACGCTATGCGTTATTACGTAATGGTATATAACGTTATATGTTGTTACGTAATGCTACATAACGTTATACGTCATTACGTTATAGTATATAACGTTATACGTTGTTACGTAATGCTACATAACGTTATACGTTATTACGTAATAGTATATAACGTTATACGTTGTTACGTAATGCTACATAACGTTATACGTCATTACGTTATAGTATATAACGTTATACGTTATTACGTAGTAGTTTATAACGTTATACGTTGTTACGTATTGCTACATAACTTTATACGGAGTAGTTTATAACGTTATACGTCATTAAGTAAAAGAATATAACGTTATACGTAATAACGTAATAGTAAATGACGTTATACGTTGTTACGTAATGCCACATTACGTATACGTCATTACGTTATAGTATATAACGTTATACGTTATTACGTAATGCTACATAACGTTATACGTTATTACGTAATATAACGTTATACGTTGTTACGTAATGCTACATAACGTTATACGTCATTACGTTATAGTATATAACGTTATACGTTGTTACGTAATGCTACATAACGTTATACGTTATTACGTAATAGTATATAACGTTATACGTTGTTACGTAATGCTACATAACGTTATACGTCATTACGTTATAGTATATAACGTTATGCGTTATTACGTAGTAGTTTATAACGTTATACGTTGTTACGTATTGCTACATAACTTTATACGCCATTACATAATAGAATATAACGTTATACGTTGTTACGTAATGCTACATAACGTTATACGTCATTACGTTATAGTATATAACGTTATACGTCATTACGTTATAGTATATAACGTTATACGTTGTTACGTATTGCTCCATAACGTTATACGTCATTACGTTATAGTATATAACGTTATACGTTATTACGTAATGCTGCAAAACGTTATACGTTATTACGTAATATAACGTTAGACGTTGTTACGTAATGCTACATAACGTTATACGTCATTACGTTATAGTATATAACGTTATACGTTGTTACGTAATGCTACATAACATTATACGGCATTACGTAATAGTATATATCGTTATACGTTGTTACGTAATGCTACATAACGTTATACGTCATTACGTTATAGTATATAACGTTATACGTCATTAAGTAAAGGAATATAACGTTATACGTAATAACGTAATAGTAAATGACGTTATACGTTGTTACGTAATGCTACATTACGTTATACGTCATTATGTTATAGTATATAATGTTATACGTTATTACGTAATGCTACATAACGTTATACGTTATTACGTAATTGTATATAACGTTATACGTTGTTAGGTAATGCTACATAACATTATACGGCATTACGTAGTAGTATATATCGTTATACGTTGTTACGTAATGCTACATAGCGTTATACGTCATTACGTTATAGTACATAACGTTATACGCTATTACGTTATAGTATATATCGTTATACGTTGTTACGTAATGCTACATAACGTTATACGTCATTACGTTATAGTATATAACGTTATACGTGATTAAGTAAAGGAATATAACGTTATACGTAATAACGTAATAGTAAATGACGTTATACGTTGTTACGTAATGCTACATAACGTTGTACGCCATTACGTTATATTATATAACGTTATACGTTGTTACGTAATGCTACATAACGTTATACGCCATTACGTAATAGTATATAACGTTATACGTTATTACGTAATAGATTATAACGTTATACGTTGTTACGTATTGCTACATAACGTTATACGCCATTACGTTATAGTATATAACGTTATACGTTGTTACGTAATGCTACATAACGTTATACGTCATTACGTAATAGTATATAACGTTATACGTTGTTACGTAATGCTACATTACGTTATACGTCATTACGTAATAGTATATAACGTTATACGTTGTTACGTAATGCTACATAACGTTATACGTCATTACGTTATAGTATATAACGTTATACTTTATTACGTAATAGTTTATAACGTTATACGTTGTTACGTAATGCTACATAACGTTATACGTCATTACGTAATAGTATATAACGTCATACGTTGTTACGTAATGTTACATAACTTTGTACGTCTATCACGTAATAGTATATAACGTTATACGTCTATTACGTAATAGTATATAACGCTATACGTTGTTACGAAATAGTAAATGACGTTATACGTTGTTACGTAATGCTACATAACGTTATACGTCATTACGTTATAATATATAACATCATACGTTGTTACGTTATGCTACATAACGTTATACGTCATTACGTTATAGTATATATCGTTATACGTCATAAAGTAAAAGAATATAACGTTATACGTAATAACGTAATAGTAGATGACGTTATACTTTGTTTCGTAATGCTACATAACATTATACGGCATTACGTAATAGTATATAACGTTATACGTTGTTACGTAATGCTACATAACGTTATACGTCTATCACGTAATAGTATATAACGTTATACGTCTATTACGTAATAGTATATAACGTTATACGTTAATACGTAATAGTAAATGACGTTATACGTTGTTACGTAATGATACATAACGTTATACGTCATTACGTTATAATATATAACGTTATACGTTGTTACGTAATGCTATGTAACGTTATACGTCATTACGTTATAGTATATATCGTTATACGTCATAAAGTAAAAGAATATGCCGTTATACGTAATAACGTAATAGTAGATGACGTTATACTTTGTTACGTAATGCTACATAACATTATACGGCATTACGTAATAGTATATAACGTTATACGTTGTTACGTAATGCTACATAACGTTATGCATCTATACGTAATAGTATATAACGTTATACGTTGTTACGTAATGCTACATAACATTATACGGCATTAAGTAATAGTATATAACGTTATACGTTGTTTCGTAATGCTACATAACGTTATACGTTATTACGTAATAGTATATAACGTTATACGTTGTTACGTAATGCCACATAACGTTATACGTCATTACGTTATAGTATATAAAGTTATACGTTGTCACGTAATGCTACATTACGTTATACGTCATTACGTTATAGTATATATCGTTATACGTCATAAAGTAAAAGAATATAACGTTATACGCAATAACGTAATAGTAGATGACGTTATACTTTGTTACGTAATGCTACATAACATTATACGGCATTAGGTAATAGTATATAACGTTATACGTTATTACGTAGTAGTTTATAACGTTATACGTTGTTACGTATTGCTACATAACGTTATACGCCATTAGGTTATAGTATATAACGTTATACGTTGTTACGTATTGCTACATAACGTTATACGTTAATACGTAATAGTAGATGACGTTATACTTTGTTACGTAATGCTACATAACATTATACGGCATTACGTAATAGTATATAACGTTATACGTTGTTACGTAATGCTACATAACGTTATACGTCTATCACGTAATAGTATATAACGTTATACGTTAATACGTAATAGTAAATGACGTTATACGTTGTTACGTAATGATACATAACGTTATACGTCATTACGTTATAATATATTACGTTATACGTTGTTACGTAATGCTACATAACGTTATACGTCATTACGTTATAGTATATAACGTTATACGTTGTTACGTAATGCTACATAACTTTGTACGTCTATCACGTAATAGTATATAACGTTATACGTCTATTACGTAATAGTATATAACGTTATACGTTATTACGTAATAGTAAATGACGTTATACGTTGTTACGTAATGCTACATAACGTTATACGTCATTACGTTATAGTATATAACGTTATACGTCTATTACGTAATAGTAAATGACGTTATACGTTGTTACGTAATGATACATAACGTTATACGTCATTACGTTATAATATATAACGTTATACGTTGTTACGTAATGCTACATAACGTTATACGCCATTACGTAATAGTATATAACGTTATACGTTATTACGTAATAGATTATAACGTTATACGTTGTTACGTATTGCTACATAACGTTATACGCCATTACGTTATAGTATATAACGTTATACGTTGTTACGTAATGCTACATAACGTTATACGTCATTACGTAATAGTATATAACGTTATACGTTATTACGTAGTAGTTTATAACGTTATACGTTGTTACGTATTGCTACATAACGTTATACGCCATTAGGTTATAGTATATATCGTTATACGTTGTTACGTAATGCTACATAACGTTATACGTCATTACGTTATAGTATATAACGTTATACGTCATTAAGTAAAGGAATATAACGTTATACGTAATAACGTAATAGTAAATGACGTTATACGTTGTTACGTAATGCTACATTACGTTATACGTCATTATGTTATAGTATATAATGTTATACGTTATTACGTAATGCTACATAACGTTATACGTTATTACGTAATTGTATATAACGTTATACGTTGTTAGGTAATGCTACATAACATTATACGGCATTACGTAGTAGTATATATCGTTATACGTTGTTACGTAATGCTACATAGCGTTATACGTCATTACGTTATAGTACATAACGTTATACGCTATTACGTTATAGTATATATCGTTATACGTTGTTACGTAATGCTACATAACGTTATACGTCATTACGTTATAGTATATAACGTTATACGTGATTAAGTAAAGGAATATAACGTTATACGTAATAACGTAATAGTAAATGACGTTATACGTTGTTACGTAATGCTACATAACGTTGTACGCCATTACGTTATATTATATAACGTTATACGTTGTTACGTAATGCTACATAACGTTATACGCCATTACGTAATAGTATATAACGTTATACGTTATTACGTAATAGATTATAACGTTATACGTTGTTACGTATTGCTACATAACGTTATACGCCATTACGTTATAGTATATAACGTTATACGTTGTTACGTAATGCTACATAACGTTATACGTCATTACGTAATAGTATATAACGTTATACGTTGTTACGTAATGCTACATTACGTTATACGTCATTACGTAATAGTATATAACGTTATACGTTGTTACGTAATGCTACATAACGTTATACGTCATTACGTTATAGTATATAACGTTATACTTTATTACGTAATAGTTTATAACGTTATACGTTGTTACGTAATGCTACATAACGTTATACGTCATTACGTAATAGTATATAACGTCATACGTTGTTACGTAATGTTACATAACTTTGTACGTCTATCACGTAATAGTATATAACGTTATACGTCTATTACGTAATAGTATATAACGCTATACGTTGTTACGAAATAGTAAATGACGTTATACGTTGTTACGTAATGCTACATAACGTTATACGTCATTACGTTATAATATATAACATCATACGTTGTTACGTTATGCTACATAACGTTATACGTCATTACGTTATAGTATATATCGTTATACGTCATAAAGTAAAAGAATATAACGTTATACGTAATAACGTAATAGTAGATGACGTTATACTTTGTTTCGTAATGCTACATAACATTATACGGCATTACGTAATAGTATATAACGTTATACGTTGTTACGTAATGCTACATAACGTTATACGTCTATCACGTAATAGTATATAACGTTATACGTCTATTACGTAATAGTATATAACGTTATACGTTAATACGTAATAGTAAATGACGTTATACGTTGTTACGTAATGATACATAACGTTATACGTCATTACGTTATAATATATAACGTTATACGTTGTTACGTAATGCTATGTAACGTTATACGTCATTACGTTATAGTATATATCGTTATACGTCATAAAGTAAAAGAATATGCCGTTATACGTAATAACGTAATAGTAGATGACGTTATACTTTGTTACGTAATGCTACATAACATTATACGGCATTACGTAATAGTATATAACGTTATACGTTGTTACGTAATGCTACATAACGTTATGCATCTATACGTAATAGTATATAACGTTATACGTTGTTACGTAATGCTACATAACATTATACGGCATTAAGTAATAGTATATAACGTTATACGTTGTTTCGTAATGCTACATAACGTTATACGTTATTACGTAATAGTATATAACGTTATACGTTGTTACGTAATGCCACATAACGTTATACGTCATTACGTTATAGTATATAAAGTTATACGTTGTCACGTAATGCTACATTACGTTATACGTCATTACGTTATAGTATATATCGTTATACGTCATAAAGTAAAAGAATATAACGTTATACGCAATAACGTAATAGTAGATGACGTTATACTTTGTTACGTAATGCTACATAACATTATACGGCATTAGGTAATAGTATATAACGTTATACGTTATTACGTAGTAGTTTATAACGTTATACGTTGTTACGTATTGCTACATAACGTTATACGCCATTAGGTTATAGTATATAACGTTATACGTTGTTACGTATTGCTACATAACGTTATACGTTAATACGTAATAGTAGATGACGTTATACTTTGTTACGTAATGCTACATAACATTATACGGCATTACGTAATAGTATATAACGTTATACGTTGTTACGTAATGCTACATAACGTTATACGTCTATCACGTAATAGTATATAACGTTATACGTTAATACGTAATAGTAAATGACGTTATACGTTGTTACGTAATGATACATAACGTTATACGTCATTACGTTATAATATATTACGTTATACGTTGTTACGTAATGCTACATAACGTTATACGTCATTACGTTATAGTATATAACGTTATACGTTGTTACGTAATGCTACATAACTTTGTACGTCTATCACGTAATAGTATATAACGTTATACGTCTATTACGTAATAGTATATAACGTTATACGTTATTACGTAATAGTAAATGACGTTATACGTTGTTACGTAATGCTACATAACGTTATACGTCATTACGTTATAGTATATAACGTTATACGTCTATTACGTAATAGTAAATGACGTTATACGTTGTTACGTAATGATACATAACGTTATACGTCATTACGTTATAATATATAACGTTATACGTTGTTACTTAATGCTACACAACGTTATACGTCATTACGTTATAGTATATAACGTTATACGTTGTTACGTAATGCTACATAACTTTGTACGTCTATCACGTAATAGTATATAACGTTATACGTCTATTACGTATTAGTATATAACGTTATACGTTGTTACGTAATGCTACATAACGTTATACATCAATACGTAATAGTAAATGACGTTATACGTTGTTACGTAATGATACATAACGTTATACGTCATTACGTTATAATATATAACGTTATACGTTGTTACGTAATGCCACATAACGTTATACGTCATTACGTTATAGTATATAAAGTTATACGTCATAAAGTAAAAGAATATAACGTTATACGTTAATACGTAATAGTAAATGACGTTATACGTTGTTACGTAATGATACATAACATTATACGTCATTACGTTATAATATATAACGTTATACGTTGTTACGTATTGCTACATAACGTTGTACGCGATTACGTTATATTATATAACGTTATACGTTGTTACGTATTGCTACATAACGTTATACGCCATTACGTTATAGTATATAACGTTATACGTTGTTACGTATTGCTACATAACGTTATACGTCATTACGTTATAGTATATAACGTTATACGTTGTTACGTAATGCTACATAACTTTGTACGTCTATCACGTAATAGTATATAACGTTATACGTCTATTACGTAATAGTATATAACGTTATACGTTATTACGTAATAGTAAATGACGTTATACGTTGTTACGTAATGCTACATAACGTTATACGTCATTACGTTATAGTATATAACGTTATACGTCTATTACGTAATAGTAAATGACGTTATACGTTGTTACGTAATGATACATAACGTTATACGTCATTACGTTATAATATATAACGTTATACGTTGTTACGTAATGCTACATAACGTTATACGCCATTACGTAATAGTATATAACGTTATACGTTATTACGTAATAGATTATAACGTTATACGTTGTTACGTATTGCTACATAACGTTATACGCCATTACGTTATAGTATATAACGTTATACGTTGTTACGTAATGCTACATAACGTTATACGTCATTACGTAATAGTATATAACGTTATACGTTATTACGTAGTAGTTTATAACGTTATACGTTGTTACGTATTGCTACATAACGTTATACGCCATTAGGTTATAGTATATATCGTTATACGTTGTTACGTAATGCTACATAACGTTATACGTCATTACGTTATAGTATATAACGTTATACGTCATTAAGTAAAGGAATATAACGTTATACGTAATAACGTAATAGTAAATGACGTTATACGTTGTTACGTAATGCTACATTACGTTATACGTCATTATGTTATAGTATATAATGTTATACGTTATTACGTAATGCTACATAACGTTATACGTTATTACGTAATTGTATATAACGTTATACGTTGTTAGGTAATGCTACATAACATTATACGGCATTACGTAGTAGTATATATCGTTATACGTTGTTACGTAATGCTACATAGCGTTATACGTCATTACGTTATAGTACATAACGTTATACGCTATTACGTTATAGTATATATCGTTATACGTTGTTACGTAATGCTACATAACGTTATACGTCATTACGTTATAGTATATAACGTTATACGTGATTAAGTAAAGGAATATAACGTTATACGTAATAACGTAATAGTAAATGACGTTATACGTTGTTACGTAATGCTACATAACGTTGTACGCCATTACGTTATATTATATAACGTTATACGTTGTTACGTAATGCTACATAACGTTATACGCCATTACGTAATAGTATATAACGTTATACGTTATTACGTAATAGATTATAACGTTATACGTTGTTACGTATTGCTACATAACGTTATACGCCATTACGTTATAGTATATAACGTTATACGTTGTTACGTAATGCTACATAACGTTATACGTCATTACGTAATAGTATATAACGTTATACGTTGTTACGTAATGCTACATTACGTTATACGTCATTACGTAATAGTATATAACGTTATACGTTGTTACGTAATGCTACATAACGTTATACGTCATTACGTTATAGTATATAACGTTATACTTTATTACGTAATAGTTTATAACGTTATACGTTGTTACGTAATGCTACATAACGTTATACGTCATTACGTAATAGTATATAACGTCATACGTTGTTACGTAATGTTACATAACTTTGTACGTCTATCACGTAATAGTATATAACGTTATACGTCTATTACGTAATAGTATATAACGCTATACGTTGTTACGAAATAGTAAATGACGTTATACGTTGTTACGTAATGCTACATAACGTTATACGTCATTACGTTATAATATATAACATCATACGTTGTTACGTTATGCTACATAACGTTATACGTCATTACGTTATAGTATATATCGTTATACGTCATAAAGTAAAAGAATATAACGTTATACGTAATAACGTAATAGTAGATGACGTTATACTTTGTTTCGTAATGCTACATAACATTATACGGCATTACGTAATAGTATATAACGTTATACGTTGTTACGTAATGCTACATAACGTTATACGTCTATCACGTAATAGTATATAACGTTATACGTCTATTACGTAATAGTATATAACGTTATACGTTAATACGTAATAGTAAATGACGTTATACGTTGTTACGTAATGATACATAACGTTATACGTCATTACGTTATAATATATAACGTTATACGTTGTTACGTAATGCTATGTAACGTTATACGTCATTACGTTATAGTATATATCGTTATACGTCATAAAGTAAAAGAATATGCCGTTATACGTAATAACGTAATAGTAGATGACGTTATACTTTGTTACGTAATGCTACATAACATTATACGGCATTACGTAATAGTATATAACGTTATACGTTGTTACGTAATGCTACATAACGTTATGCATCTATACGTAATAGTATATAACGTTATACGTTGTTACGTAATGCTACATAACATTATACGGCATTAAGTAATAGTATATAACGTTATACGTTGTTTCGTAATGCTACATAACGTTATACGTTATTACGTAATAGTATATAACGTTATACGTTGTTACGTAATGCCACATAACGTTATACGTCATTACGTTATAGTATATAAAGTTATACGTTGTCACGTAATGCTACATTACGTTATACGTCATTACGTTATAGTATATATCGTTATACGTCATAAAGTAAAAGAATATAACGTTATACGCAATAACGTAATAGTAGATGACGTTATACTTTGTTACGTAATGCTACATAACATTATACGGCATTAGGTAATAGTATATAACGTTATACGTTATTACGTAGTAGTTTATAACGTTATACGTTGTTACGTATTGCTACATAACGTTATACGCCATTAGGTTATAGTATATAACGTTATACGTTGTTACGTATTGCTACATAACGTTATACGTTAATACGTAATAGTAGATGACGTTATACTTTGTTACGTAATGCTACATAACATTATACGGCATTACGTAATAGTATATAACGTTATACGTTGTTACGTAATGCTACATAACGTTATACGTCTATCACGTAATAGTATATAACGTTATACGTTAATACGTAATAGTAAATGACGTTATACGTTGTTACGTAATGATACATAACGTTATACGTCATTACGTTATAATATATTACGTTATACGTTGTTACGTAATGCTACATAACGTTATACGTCATTACGTTATAGTATATAACGTTATACGTTGTTACGTAATGCTACATAACTTTGTACGTCTATCACGTAATAGTATATAACGTTATACGTCTATTACGTAATAGTATATAACGTTATACGTTATTACGTAATAGTAAATGACGTTATACGTTGTTACGTAATGCTACATAACGTTATACGTCATTACGTTATAGTATATAACGTTATACGTCTATTACGTAATAGTAAATGACGTTATACGTTGTTACGTAATGATACATAACGTTATACGTCATTACGTTATAATATATAACGTTATACGTTGTTACTTAATGCTACACAACGTTATACGTCATTACGTTATAGTATATAACGTTATACGTTGTTACGTAATGCTACATAACTTTGTACGTCTATCACGTAATAGTATATAACGTTATACGTCTATTACGTATTAGTATATAACGTTATACGTTGTTACGTAATGCTACATAACGTTATACATCAATACGTAATAGTAAATGACGTTATACGTTGTTACGTAATGATACATAACGTTATACGTCATTACGTTATAATATATAACGTTATACGTTGTTACGTAATGCCACATAACGTTATACGTCATTACGTTATAGTATATAAAGTTATACGTCATAAAGTAAAAGAATATAACGTTATACGTTAATACGTAATAGTAAATGACGTTATACGTTGTTACGTAATGATACATAACATTATACGTCATTACGTTATAATATATAACGTTATACGTTGTTACGTATTGCTACATAACGTTGTACGCGATTACGTTATATTATATAACGTTATACGTTGTTACGTATTGCTACATAACGTTATACGCCATTACGTTATAGTATATAACGTTATACGTTGTTACGTATTGCTACATAACGTTATACGTCATTACGTTATAGTATATATCGTTATACGTCATAAAGTAAAAGAATATAACGCTATACGTAATAACGTATTAGTAGATGACGTTATACGTTGATACGTAATGCTACATAACGTTATACGTCATTACGTAATAGTATATAACGTTATACGTTATTACGTAATAGATTATAACGTTATACGTTGTTACGTATTGCTACATAACGTTATACGCCATTACGTTATAGTATATAACGTTATACGTTGTTACGTAATGCTACATAACGTTATACGTCATTACGTTATAGTATATAACGTTATACTTTATTACGTAATAGTTTATAACGTTATACGTCATTACGTAATAGTATATAACGTTATACGTTGTTATGTAATGCTACATAACGTTATACGTCATTACGTTATAGTATATTACGTTATACGTTGTTACGTAATGCTACATAACGTTATACGTCATTACGTTATAGTATATAACGTTATACGTTGTTACTTAATGCTACACAACGTTATACGTCATTACGTTATAGTATATAAGGTTATACGTTGTTACGTAGTGCTACATAACTTTGTACGTCTATCACGTTATAGTATATAACGTTATACGTCTATTACGTAATAGTATATAACGTTATACGTTATTACGAAATAGTAAATGACGTTATACGTTGTTACGTAATGCTACATAACGTTATCCGTCATTACGTTATAATATTTAACATCATACGTTGTTACGTTATGCTACATAACGTTATACGTCATTACGTTATATTATATAACGTTATACGTTGTTACGTAATACTACATAACGTTATACGTCATTACGTTATAGTATATAACGTTATACGTTGTTACTTAACGCTACACAACGTTATACGTCATTACGTTATAGTATATAACGTTATACGTTGTTACGTAATGCTACATAACTTTGTACGTCTATCACGTAATAGTATATAACGTTATACGTTATTACGAAATAGTAAATGACGTTATACGTTGTTACGTAATGCTACATAACGTTATCCGTCATTACGTTATAATATTTAACATCATACGTTGTTACGTTATGCTACATAACGTTATACGTCATTACGTTATATTATATAACGTTATACGTTGTTACGTAATACTACATAACGTTATACGTCATTACGTTATAGTATATAACGTTATACGTTGTTACTTAACGCTACACAACGTTATACGTCATTACGTTATAGTATATAACGTTATACGTTGTTACGTAATGCTACATAACTTTGTACGTCTATCACGTAATAGTATATAACGTTATACGTCTATTACGTAATAGTATATAACGTTATACGTTATTACGTAATAGTAAATGACGTTATACGTTGTTACGTAATTCTACATAACGTTATACGTCATTACGTTATAATATATGACATCATACGTTGTTGCGTTATGCTACATAACGTTATACGTCATTACGTTATAGTATATAACGTTATACGTTGTTTCGTAATGCTACATAACGTTATACGTTATTACGTAATAGTATATAACGTTACACGTTGTTACGTAATGCCACATAACGTTATACGTCATTACGTTATAGTATATAACGTTATACGTTGTCACGTAATGCTACATTACGTTATACGTCATTACGTTATAGTATATATCGTTATACGTCATAAAGTAAAAGAATATAACGTTATACGTAATAACGTAATAGTAGATGACGTTATACTTTGTTACGTAATGCTACATAACATTATACGGCATTACGTAATAGTATATAACGTTATACGTTGTTACGTAATGCTACATAACATTAAACGGCATTAAGTAATAGTATATAACGTTATACGTTGTTTCGTAATGCTACATAACGTTATACGTTATTACGTAATAGTATATAACGTTATACGTTGTTACGTAATGCTACATAACGTTATACGTTATTACGTAATAGTATATAACGTTATACGTTGTTACGTAATGCCACATAACGTTATACGTCATTACGTTATAGTATATTACGTTATACGTTGTCACGTAATGCTACATTACGTTATACGTCATTACGTTATACTATATATCGTTATACGTCATAAAGTAAAAGAATATAACGTTATACGTACTAACGTAATAGTAGATGACGTTATACTTTGTTACGTAATGCTACATAACATTATACGGCATTACGTAATAGTATATAACGTTATACGTTGTTACGTAATGCTACATAACGTTATACGTCTATCACGTAATAGTATATAACGTTATACGTTAATACGTAATAGTAAATGACGTTATACGTTGTTACGTAATGATACATAACGTTATACGTCATTACGTTATAATATATAACGTTATACGTTGTTACGTAATGCTACATAACGTTATACGTCATTACGTTATAGTATATAACGTTATACGTTGTTACGTAATGCTACATAACATTATACGGCATTAAGTAATAGTATATAACGTTATACGTTGTTTCGTAATGCTACATAACGTTATACGTTATTACGTAATAGTATATAACGTTATACGTTATTACGTAGTAGTTTATAACGTTATACGTTGTTACGTATTGCTACATAACGTTATACGTCATTACGTTATAGTATATAACGTTATACGTTGTTACGTAATGCTACATAACATTATACGGCATTAAGTAATAGTAAATGACGTTATACGTTGTTACGTTATAGTATATATCGTTATACGTCATAAAGTAAAAGAATATAACGTTATACGTAATAACGTAATAGTAGATGACGTTATACTTTGTTACGTAATGCTACATAACATTATACGGCATTACGTAATAGTATATAACGTTATACGTTGTTACGTAATGCTTCATAACGTTATACGTCTATCACGTAATAGTATATAACGTTATACGTTAATACGTAATAGTAAATGACGTTATACGTTGTTACGTAATGATACATAACGTTATACGTCATTACGTTATAATATATAACGTTATACGTTGTTACGTAATGCTACATAACGTTATACGTCATTACGTTGTAGTATATAACGTTATACGTTGTTACTTAATGCTACACAACGTTATACGTCATTACGTTATAGTATATAACGTTATACGTTGTTACGTAATGCTACATAACTTTGTACGTCTATCACGTAATAGTATATAACGTTATACGTCTATTACGTAATAGTATATAACGTTATACGTTATTACGTAATAGTAAATGACGTTATACGTTGTTACATAATGCTACATAACATTATACGGTATTACGTAATAGTATATAACGTTATACGTTGTTACGTAATGCTACATAACGTTATACGTTATTACGTAATAGTATATAACGTTATACGTTGTTTCCTAATGCTACATAACGTTATACGGTATTACGTAATAGTATATAACGTTATACGTTGTTAGGTAATGCTACATAACGTTATACGTCATTACGTCATAATATATAACGTTATACGTTGTTACGTAATGCTACATAACGTTATACGTCATTAAGTAAAAGAATATAACGTTATACGTTGTTACGTAATGCTACATAACGTTATACATCAATACATAATAGCATATAACGTTACACGTTGTTAGGTAATGCTACATAACGTTATACGTCATTACGTAATAGTATATAACGTTATAGGTTGTTACGTAATGCTACATAACGTTATACGTTATTACGTAATAGTATATAACGTTATACGTTATTACGTAATAGTTTATAACGTTATACGTTGTTACGTATTGCTACATAACGTTATACGCCATTAGGTTATAGTATATATCGTTATACGTCATAAAGTAAAAGAATATAACGTTATACGTAATAACGTAATAGTAGATGACGTTATACTTTGTTACGTAATGCTACATAACATTATACGGGATTACGTAATAGTATATAACGTTATACGTTGTTACGTAATGCTACATAACGTTATACGTCTATCACGTAATAGTATATAACGTTATACGTTAATACGTAATAGTAAATGACGTTATACGTTGTTACGTTATAGTATATATCGTTATACGTCATAAAGTAAAAGAATATAACGTTATACGTAATAACGTAATAGTAGATGACGTTATACTTTGTTAGGTAATGCTACATAACATTATACGGCATTACGTAATAGTATATAACGTTATACGTTGTTACGTAATGCTACATAACGTTATACGTCTATCACGTAATAGTATATAACGTTATACGTTAATACGTACTAGTAAATGACGTTATACGTTGTTACGTAATGATACATAACGTTATACTTCATTACGTTATAATATATAACGTTATACGTTGTTACGTAATGCTACATAACGTTATACGTCATTACGTTGTAGTATATAACGTTATACGTTGTTACTTAATGCTACACAACGTTATACGTCATTACGTTATAGTATATAACGTTATACGTTGTTACGTAATGCTACATAACTTTGTACGTCTATCACGTAATAGTATATAACGTTATACGTCTATTACGTAATAGTATATAACGTTATACGTTATTACGTAATAGTAAATGACGGTATACGTTGTTACGTAATGCTACATAACGTTATACGTCATTACGTTATAATATATAACATCATACGTTGTTACGTTATGCTACATAACGTTATACGTCATTACGTTATAGTATATAACGTTATACGTTGTTACATAATGCTACATAACATTATACGGTATTACGTAATAGTATATAACGTTATACGTTGTTACGTAATGCTACATAACATTATACGGCATTACGTAATAGTATATAACGTTATACGTTGTTACGTAATGCTACATAACATTATACGGCATTAAGGAATAGTATATAACGTTATTCGTTGTTTCGTAATGCTACATAACGTTATACGTTATTACGTAATAGTATATAACGTTATACGTTGTTACGTAATGCCACATAACGTTATACGTCATTACGTTATATTATATAAAGTTATACGTTGTTACGTAATGCTACATAACGTTATACGTCTATCACGTAATAGTATATAACGTTATACGTCTATTACGTAATAGTATATAACGCTATACGTTAATACGTAATAGTAAATGACGTTATACGTTGTTACGTAATGATACATAACGTTATACGTCATTACGTTATAATATATAACGTTATACGTTGTAACGTAATGCTACATAACGTTATACGTCATTACGTTATAGTATATAACGTTATACGTTGTTACATAATGCTACATAACATTATACGGTATTACGTAATAGTATATAACGTTATACGTTGTTACGTAATGCCACATAACGTTATACGTTATTACGTAATAGTATATAACGTTATACGTTGTTTCCTAATGCTACATAACGTTATACGGTATTACGTAATAGTATATAACGTTATACGTTGTTAGGTAATGCTACATAACGTTATACGTCATTACGTCATAATATATAACGTTATACGTTGTTACGTAATGCTACATAACGTTATACGTCATTACGTTATACTATATAACGTTACACGTTATTACGTAATAGTTTATAACGTTATACGTTGTTAGGTAATGCTACATAACGTTATACGTCATTACGTCATAATATATAACGTTATACGTTGTTACGTAATGCTACATAACGTTATACGTCATTAAGTAAAAGAATATAACGTTATACGTAATAACGTAATGCTACAGAACGTTATACGTCATTACGTTATAGTATATAACGTTATACGTCATTAAGTAAAAGAATATAACGTTATACGTTGTTACGTAATGCTACATAACGTTATACATCAATACATAATAGCATATAACGTTACACGTTGTTAGGTAATGCTACATAACGTTATACGTCATTACGTAATAGTATATAAAGTTATACGTTGTTACGTAATGCTACATAACGTTATACGTCTATTACGTAATAGTATATAACGTTATACGTCATTACGTTATAGTATATAACGTTATACGTTGTTACGAAATGCTATATAACGTTATACGTCATTACGTAATAGTGTATAACGTTATACGTTGTTACGTAATGCTACATAACGTTATACGTCATTACGTTATAGTATATATCGTTATACGTCATAAAGTAAAAGAATATAACGCTGTACGTAATAATGTAATAGTAGATGACGTTATACGTTGATACGTAATGCTACATAACGTTATACGTCATTACGTTATAATATATAACGTTATACGTTGTTACGTAATGCTACATAACGTTATACGTCATTACGTTATAGTATGTAACGTTATACGTTGTTACGTAATGCTACATAACGTTATACGTCATTACGTTATAATATATAACGTTATACGTTGTTACGTAATGCTACATAACGTTATACGTATATTACGTAATAGTATATAACGTTATACGTTATTACGTAATAGTTTATAACGTTATGCGTTGTTACGTATTGCTACATAACGTTATACGCCATTACGTTATAGTATATATCGTTATACGTCATAAAGTAAAAGAATATAACGTTATACGTAATAACGTAATAGTAGATGACGTTATACTTTGTTACGTAATGCTACATAACATTATACGGCATTACGTAATAGTATATAACGTTATACGTTGTTACGTAATAGTATATAACGTTATACGTTATTACGTAGTAGTTTATAACGTTATGCGTTGTTACGTATTGCTACATAACGTTATACGTCATTACGTCATAATATATAACGTTATACGTTGTTACGTAATGCTACATAACGTTATACGTCATTAAGTAAAAGAATATAACGTTATACGTAATAACGTAATGCTACAGAACGTTATACGTCATTACGTTATAGTATATAACGTTATACGTCATTAAGTAAAAGAATATAACGTTATACGTTGTTACGTAATGCTACATAACGTTATACATCAATACATAATAGCATATAACGTTACACGTTGTTAGGTAATGCTACATAACGTTATACGTCATTACGTAATAGTATATAACGTTATACGTTGTTACGTAATGCTACATAACGTTATACTTCTATTACGTAATAGTATATAACGTTATACGTCATTAAGTTATAGTATATAACGTTATACGTTGTTACGAAATGCTATATAACGTTATACGTCATTACGTAATAGTGTATAACGTTATACGTTGTTACGTAATGCTACATAACGTTATACGTCATTACGTTATAGTATATATCGTTATACGTCATAAAGTAAAAGAATATAACGCTGTACGTAATAACGTAATAGTAGATGACGTTATACGTTGTTACGTAATGCTACATAACGTTATACGTCATTACGTTATAATATATAACGTTACACGTTGTTACGTAATGCTACATAACGTTATACGTCATTACGTTATAGTATGTAACGTTATACGTTGTTACGTAATGCTACATAACGTTATACGTCATTACGTTATAATATATAACGTTATACGTTGTTACGTAATGCTACATAACGTTATACGTATATTACGTAATAGTATATAACGTTATACGTTATTACGTAGTAGTTTATAACGTTATGCGTTGTTACGTATTGCTACATAACGTTATACGCCATTACGTTGTAGTATATATCGTTATACGTCATAAAGTAAAAGAATATAACGTTATACGTAATAACGTAATAGTAGATGACGTTATACTTTGTTACGTAATGCTACATAACATTATACGGCATTACGTAATAGTATATAACGTTATACGTTGTTACGTAATGCTACATAACGTTATACGTCTATCACGTAATAGTATATAACGTTATACGTTAATACGTAATAGTAAATGACGTTATACGTTGTTACGTTATAGTATATATCGTTATACGTCATAAAGTAAAAGAATATAACGTTATACGTAATAACGTAATAGTAGATGACGTTATACTTTGTTACGTAATGCTACATAACATTATACGGCATTACGTAATAGTATATAACGTTATACGTTGTTACGTAATGCTACATAACGTTATACGTCTATCACGTAATAGTATATAACGTTATACGTTAATACGTAATAGTAAATGACGTTATACGTTGTTACGTAATGATACATAACGTTATACGTCATTACGTTATAATATATAACGTTATACGTTGTTACGTAATGCTACATAACGTTATACGTCATTACGTTATAGTATATAACGTTATACGTTGTTACTCAATGCTACACAACGTTATACGTCATTACGTTATAGTATATAACGTTATACGTTGTTACGTAATGCTACATAACTTTGTACGTCTATCACGTAATAGTATATAACGTTATACGTCTATTACGTAATAGTATATAACGTTATACGTTATTACGTAATAGTAAATGACGTTATACGTTGTTACGTAATGCTACATAACGTTATACGTCATTACGTTATAATATATAACATCATACGTTGTTACGTTATGCTACATAACGTTATACGTCATTACGTTATAGTATATAACGTTATACGTTGTTACATAATGCTACATAACATTATACGGTATTACGTAATAGTATATAACGTTATACGTTAATACATAATAGTAAATGACGTTATACGTTGTTACGTTATAGTATATATCGTTATACGTCATAAAGTAAAAGAATATAACGTTATACGTAATAACGTAATAGTAGATGACGTTATACTTTGTTACGTAATGCTACATAACATTATACGGCATTACGTAATAGTATATAACGTTATACGTTGTTACGTAATGCTACATAACGTTATACGTCTATCACGTAATAGTATATAACGTTATACGTTAATACGTAATAGTAAATGACGTTATACGTTGTTACGTAATGATACATAACGTTATACGTCATTACGTTATAATATATAACGTTATACGTTGTTACGTAATGCTACATAACGTTATACGTCATTACGTTATAGTATATAACGTTATACGTTGTTACTTAATGCTACACAACGTTATACGTCATTACGTTATAGTATATAACGTTATACGTTGTTACGTAATGCTACATAACTTTGTACGTCTATCACGTAGTAGTATATAACGTTATACGTCTATTACGTAATAGTATATAACGTTATACGTTATTACGTAATAGTAAATGACGTTATACGTTGTTACGTAATGCTACATAACGTTATACGTCATTACGTTATAATATATAACATCATACGTTGTTACGTAATACCACATAACGTTATACGTCATTACGTTATAGTATATAACGTTATACGTTGTTTCGTAATGCTACATAACGTTATACGTCTATTACGTAATAGTATATAACGTTATACGTTAATACGTAATAGTAAATGACGTTATACGTTGTTACGTAATGATACATAACGTTATACGTCATTACGTTATAATATATAACGTTATACGTTGTTACGTAATGCTACATAACGTTATACGTCATTACGTTATAGTATATATCGTTATACGTCATAAAGTAAAAGAATATAACGTTATACGTAATAACGTAATAGTAGATGACGTTATACTTTGTTACGTAATGCTACATAACATTATACGGCATTACGTAATAGTATATAACGTTATACGTTGTTACGTAATGCTACATAACGTTATACGTCTATCACGTAATAGTATATAACGTTATAAGTCTATTACGTAATAGTATATAACGTTATACGTTAATACGTAATAGTAAATGACGTTATACGTTGTTACGTAATGATACATAACGTTATACGTCATTACGTTATAATATATAACGTTATACGTTGTTACGTAATGCTACATAACGTTATACGTCATTACGTTATAGTATATATCGTTATACGTCATAAAGTAAAAGAATATAACGTTATACGTAATAACGTAATAGTAGATGACGTTATACTTTGTTACGTAATGCTACATAACATTATACGGCATTACGTAATAGTATATAACGTTATACGTTGTTACGTAATGCTACATAACATTATACGGCATTAAGTAATAGTATATAACGTTATACGTTGTTACGTAATGCTACATAACGTTATACGTCTATCACGTAATAGTATATAACGTTATACGTCTATTACGTAATAGTATATAACGTTATACGTCTATTACGTAATAGTATATAACGTTATACGTTATTACGTAATAGTAAATGACGTTATACGTTGTTACGTAATGCTACATAACGTTATACGTCATTACGTTATAATATATAACATCATACGTTGTTACGTTATGCTACATAACGTTATACGTCATTACGTTATAGTATATAACGTTATACGTTGTTACATAATGCTAGATAACATTATACGGTATTACGTAATAGTATATAACGTTATACGTTGTTACGTAATGCTACATAACATTATACGGCATTACGTAATAGTATATAACGTTATACGTTGTTTCCTAATGCTACATAACGTTATACGTTGTTACGTAATAGCATATAACGTTACACGTTGTTACGTAATACCACATAACGTTATACGTCATTACGTTATAGTATATAACGTTATACGTTGTTTCGTAATGCTACATAACGTTATACGTTATTACGTAATAGTATATAACGTTATACGTTGTTACGTAATGCCACATAACGTTATACGTCATTACGTTATAGTATATATCGTTATACGTCATAAAGTAAAAGAATATAACGTTATACGTAATAACGTAATAGTAGATGACGTTATACTTCGTTACGTAATGCTACATAACATTATACGGCATTACGTAATAGTATATAACGTTATACGTCTATTACGTAATAGTATATAACGTTATACGTTAATACGTAATAGTAAATGACGTTATACGTTGTTACGTAATGATACATAACGTTATACGTCATTACGTTATAATATATAACGTTATACGTTGTTACGTAATGCTACATAACGTTATACGTCATTACGTTATAGTACATATCGTTATACGTCATAAAGTAAAAGAATATAACGTTATACGTAATAACGTAATAGTAGATGACGTTATACTTTGTTACGTAATGCTACATAACATTATACGGCATTACGTAATAGTATATAACGTTATACGTTGTTACGTAATGCTACATAACGTTATACGTCTATCACGTAATAGTATATAACGTTATACGTCTATTACGTAATAGTATATAACGTTATACGTTAATACGTAATAGTAAATGACGTTATACGTTGTTACGTAATTATACATAACGTTATACGTCATTACGTTATAATATATAACGTTATACGTTGTTACGTAATGCTACATAACGTTATACATCAATATGTAATAGTATATAACGTTATACGTTGTTACGTAATGCTACATAACATTATACGGCATTAAGTAATAGTATATAACGTTATACTTTGTTACGTAATGCTACATAACGTTATACGTCTATCACGTAATAGTATATAACGTTATACGTCTATTACGTAATAGTATATAACGTTATACGTTAATACGTAATAGTAAATGACGTTATACGTTGTTACGTAATGCTACATAACATTATACCGCATTACGTAATAGTATATAACGTTATACGTTGTTTCCTAATGCTACATAACGTTATACGTTATTACGTAATAGCATATAACGTTACACGTTGTTACGTAATACCACATAACGTTATACGTCATTACGTTATAGTATATAACGTTATACGTTGTTTCGTAATGCTACATAACGTTATACGTTATTACGTAATAGTATATAACGTTATACGTTGTTACGTAATGCTACATAACGTTATACGTCATTACGTTATAGTATATATCGTTATACGTCATAAAGTAAAAGAATATAACGTTATACGTAATAACGTAATAGTAGATGACGTTATACTTCGTTACGTAATGCTACATAACATTATACGGCATTACGTAATAGTATATAACGTTATACGTCTATTACGTAATAGTATATAACGTTATACGTTAATACGTAATAGTAAATGACGTTATACGTTGTTACGTAATGATACATAACGTTATACGTCATTACGTTATAATATATAACGTTATACGTTGTTACGTAATGCTACATAACGTTATACGTCATTACGTTATAGTATATATCGTTATACGTCATAAAGTAAAAGAATAAAACGTTATACGTAATAACGTAATAGTAGATGACGTTATACTTTGTTACGTAATGCTACATAACATTATACGGCATTACGTAATAGTATATAACGTTATACGTTGTTACGTAATGCTACATAACGTTATACGTCTATCACGTAATAGTATATAACGTCATACGTCTATTACGTAATAGTATATAACGTTATACGTTAATACGTAATAGTAAATGACGTTATACGTTGTTACGTAATTATACATAACGTTATACGTCATTACGTTATAATATATAACGTTATACGTTGTTACGTAATGCTACATAACGTTATACATCAATATGTAATAGTATATAACGTTATACGTTGTTACGTAATGCTACATAACATTATACGGCATTAAGTAATAGTATATAACGTTATACGTTGTTACGTAATGCTACATAACGTTATACGTCTATCACGTAATAGTATATAACGTTATACGTCTATTACGTAATAGTATATAACGTTATACGTTAATACGTAATAGTAAAGGACGTTATACGTTGTTACGTAATGATACATAACGTTATACGTCATTACGTTATAATATATAACGTTATACGTTGTTACGTAATGCTACATAACGTTATACGTCATTACGTTATAGTATATATCGTTATACGTCATAAAGTAAAAGAATATAACGTTATACGTAATAACGTAATAGTAGATGACGTTATACTTTGTTACGTAATGCTACATAACATTATACGGCATTACGTAATAGTATATAACGTTATACGTTGTTACGTAATGCTACATAACGTTATACATCAATACGTAATAGTATATAACGTTATACGTTGTTACGTAATGCTACATAACATTATACGGCATTAAGTAATAGTATATAACGTTATACGTTGTTTCGTAATGCTACATAACGTTATACGTTATTATGTAATAGTATATAACGTTATACGTTGTTACGTAATGCCACATAACGTTATACGTCATTACGTTATAGTATATAAAGTTATACGTTGTCACGTAATGCTACAATACGTTATACGGCATTAAGTAATAGTATATAACGTTATACGTCTATTACGTAATAGTATATAACGTTATACGTTAATACGTAATAGTAAATGACGTTATACGTTGTTACGTAATGATACATAACGTTATACGTCATTACGTTATAATATATAACGTTATACGTTGTTACGTAATGCTACATAACGTTATACGTCATTACGTTATAGTATATATCGTTATACGTCATAAAGTAAAAGAATATAACGTTATACGTAATAACGTAATAGTAGATGACGTTATACTTTGTTACGTAATGCTACATAACATTATACGGCATTACGTAATAGTATATAACGTTATACGTTGTTACGTAATGCTACATAACGTTATACGTCTATCACGTAATAGTATATAACGTTATACGTCTATTACGTAATAGTATATAACGTTATACGTTAATACGTAATAGTAAATGACGTTATACGTTGTTACGTAATTATACATAACGTTATACGTCATTACGTTATAATATATAACGTTATACGTTGTTACGTAATGCTACATAACGTTATACATCAATATGTAATAGTATATAACGTTATACGTTGTTACGTAATGCTACATAACATTATACGGCATTAAGTAATAGTATATAACGTTATACTTTGTTACGTAATGCTACATAACGTTATACGTCTATCACGTAATAGTATATAACGTTATACGTCTATTACGTAATAGTATATAACGTTATACGTTAATACGTAATAGTAAATGACGTTATACGTTGTTACGTAATGCTACATAACATTATACCGCATTACGTAATAGTATATAACGTTATACGTTGTTTCCTAATGCTACATAACGTTATACGTTATTACGTAATAGCATATAACGTTACACGTTGTTACGTAATACCACATAACGTTATACGTCATTACGTTATAGTATATAACGTTATACGTTGTTTCGTAATGCTACATAACGTTATACGTTATTACGTAATAGTATATAACGTTATACGTTGTTACGTAATGCTACATAACGTTATACGTCATTACGTTATAGTATATATCGTTATACGTCATAAAGTAAAAGAATATAACGTTATACGTAATAACGTAATAGTAGATGACGTTATACTTCGTTACGTAAGGCTACATAACATTATACGGCATTACGTAATAGTATATAACGTTATACGTCTATTACGTAATAGTATATAACGTTATACGTTAATACGTAATAGTAAATGACGTTATACGTTGTTACGTAATGATACATAACGTTATACGTCATTACGTTATAATATATAACGTTATACGTTGTTACGTAATGCTACATAACGTTATACGTCATTACGTTATAGTATATATCGTTATACGTCATAAAGTAAAAGAATAAAACGTTATACGTAATAACGTAATAGTAGATGACGTTATACTTTGTTACGTAATGCTACATAACATTATACGGCATTACGTAATAGTATATAACGTTATACGTTGTTACGTAATGCTACATAACGTTATACGTCTATCACGTAATAGTATATAACGTTATACGTCTATTACGTAATAGTATATAACGTTATACGTTAATACGTAATAGTAAATGACGTTATACGTTGTTACGTAATTATACATAACGTTATACGTCATTACGTTATAATATATAACGTTATACGTTGTTACGTAATGCTACATAACGTTATACATCAATATGTAATAGTATATAACGTTATACGTTGTTACGTAATGCTACATAACATTATACGGCATTAAGTAATAGTATATAACGTTATACGTTGTTACGTAATGCTACATAACGTTATACGTCTATCACGTAATAGTATATAACGTTATACGTCTATTACGTAATAGTATATAACGTTATACGTTAATACGTAATAGTAAATGACGTTATACGTTGTTACGTAATGATACATAACGTTATACGTCATTACGTTATAATATATAACGTTATACGTTGTTACGTAATGCTACATAACGTTATACGTCATTACGTTATAGTATATATCGTTATACGTCATAAAGTAAAAGAATATAACGTTATACGTAATAACGTAATAGTAGATGACGTTATACTTTGTTACGTAATGCTACATAACATTATACGGCATTACGTAATAGTATATAACGTTATACGTTGTTACGTAATGCTACATAACGTTATACGTCTATCACGTAATAGTATATAACGTTATACGTCTATTACGTAATAGTATATAACGTTATACGTTAATACGTAATAGTAAATGACGTTATACGTTGTTACGTAATTATACATAACGTTATACGTCATTACGTTATAATATATAACGTTATACGTTGTTACGTAATGCTACATAACGTTATACATCAATATGTAATAGTATATAACGTTATACGTTGTTACGTAATGCTACATAACATTATACGGCATTAAGTAATAGTATATAACGTTATACGTTGTTACGTAATGCTACATAACGTTATACGTCTATCACGTAATAGTATATAACGTTATACGTCTATTACGTAATAGTATATAACGTTATACGTTAATACGTAATAGTAAATGACGTTATACGTTGTTACGTAATGATACATAACGTTATACGTCATTACGTTATAATATATAACGTTATACGTTGTTACGTAATGCTACATAACGTTATACGTCATTACGTTATAGTATATATCGTTATACGTCATAAAGTAAAAGAATATAACGTTATACGTAATAACGTAATAGTAGATGACGTTATACTTTGTTACGTAATGCTCCATAACATTTTACGGCATTACGTAATAGTATATAACGTTATACGTTGTTACGTAATGCTACATAACGTTATACATCAATACGTAATAGTATATAACGTTATACGTTGTTACGTAATGCTACATAACATTATACGGCATTAAGTAATAGTATATAACGTTATACGTTGTTTCGTAATGCTACATAACGTTATACGTTATTACGTAATAGTATATAACGTTATACGTTGTTACGTAATGCCACATAACGTTATACGTCATTATGTTATAGTATATAAAGTTATACGTTGTCACGTAATGCTACAATACGTTATACGTCATTACGTTATAGTATATATCGTTATACGTCATAAAGTAAAAGAATATAACGTTATACGTAATAACGTAATAGTAGATGACGTTATACTTTGCTACGTAATGCTACATAACATTATACGGCATTACGTAATAGTATATAACGTTATACGTTGTTACGTAATGCTACATAACGTTATACGTCTATCACGTAATAGTATATAACGTTATACGTCTATTACGTAATAGTATATAACGTTATACGTTAATACGTAATAGTAAATGACGTTATACGTTGTTACGTAATGATACATAACGTTATACGTCATTACGTTATAATATATAACGTTATACGTTGTTACGTAATGCTACATAACGTTATACGTCATTACGTTATAGTATATATCGTTATACGTCATAAAGTAAAAGAATATACCGTTATACGTAATAACGTAATAGTAGATGACGTTATACTTTGTTACGTAATGCTACATAACATTTTACGGCATTACGTAATAGTATATAACGTTATACGTTGTTACGTAATGCTACATAACGTTATACATCAATACGTAATAGTATATAACGTTATACGTTGTTACGTAATGCTACATAACATTATACGGCATTAAGGAATAGTATATAACGTTATACGTTGTTTCGTAATGCTACATAACGTTATACGTTATTACGTAATAGTATATAACGTTATACGTCATTACGTTATAGTATATAAAGTTATACGTTGTCACGTAATGCTACATTACGTTATACGTCATTACGTTATAGTATATATCGTTATACGTCATAAAGTAAAAGAATATATCGTTATACGTAATAACGTAATAGTAGATGACGTTATACTTTGTTACGTAATGCTACATAACGTTATACGTCATTACGTTATAGTATATATCGTTATACGTCATAAAGTAAAAGAATATACCGTTATAGGTAATAACGTAATAGTAGATGACGTTATACTTTGTTACGTAATGCTACATAACATTATACGGCATTACGTAATAGTATATAACGTTATACGTTGTTACGTAATGCTACATAACGTTATACGTCTATCACGTAATAGTATATAACGTTATACGTCTATTACGTAATAGTATATAACGTTATACGTTAATACGTAATAGTAAATGACGTTATACGTTGTTACGTAATGATACATAACGTTATACGTCATTACGTTATAATATGTAACGTTATACGTTGTTACGTAATGCTACATAACGTTATACGTCATTACGTTATAGTATATATCGTTATACGTCATAAAGTAAAAGAATATACCGTTATACGTAATAACGTAATAGTAGATGACGTTATACTTTGTTACGTAATGCTACATAACATTATACGGCATTACGTAATAGTATATAACGTTATACGTTGTTACGTAATGCTACATAACGTTATACATCAATACGTAATAGTATATAACGTTATACGTTGTTACGTAATGCTACATAACATTATACGGCATTAAGTAATAGTATATAACGTTATACGTTGTTTCGTAATGCTACATAACGTTATACGTAATAACGTAATAGTATATAACGTTATAAGTTGTTACGTAATGCCACATAACGTTATACGTCATTACGTTATAGTATATAAAGTTATACGTTGTCACGTAATGCTACATTACGTTGTACGTCATTACGTTATAGTATATATCGTTATACGTCATAAAGTGAAAGAATATAACGTTATACGTAATAACGTAATAGTAGATGACGTTATACTTTGTTACGTAATGCTACATAACATTATACGGCATTACGTAATAGTATATAACGTTATACGTTGTTACGTAATGCTACATAACGTTATACGTCTATCACGTAATAGTATATAACGTTATACGTCTATTACGTAATAGTATATAACGTTATACGTTAATACGTAATAGTAAATGACGTTATACGTTGTTAAGTAATTATACATAACGTTATACGTCATTACGTTATAATATATAACGTTATACGTTGTTACGTAATGCTACATAACGTTATACATCAATATGTAATAGTATATAACGTTATACGTTGTTACGTAATGCTACATAACATTATACGGCATTAAGTAATAGTATATAACGTTATACGTTGTTACGTAATGCTACATAACGTTATACGTCTATCACGTAATAGTATATAACGTTATACGTCTATTACGTATAAGTATATAACGTTATACGTTAATACGTAATAGTAAATGACGTTATACGTTGTTACGTAATGATACATAACGTTATACGTCATTACGTTATAATATATAACGTTATACGTTGTTACGTAATGCTACATAACGTTATACGTCATTACGTTATAGTATATATCGTTATACGTCATAAAGTAAAAGAATATAACGTTATACGTAATAACGTAATAGTAGATGACGTTATACTTTGTTACGTAATGCTCCATAACATTTTACGGCATTACGTAATAGTATATAACGTTATACGTTGTTACGTAATGCTACATAACGTTATACATCAATACGTAATAGTATATAACGTTATACGTTGTTACGTAATGCTACATAACATTATACGGCATTAAGTAATAGCATATAACGTTATACGTTGTTTCGTAATGCTACATAACGTTATACGTTATTACGTAATAGTATATAACGTTATACGTTGTTACGTAATGCCACATAACGTTATACGTCATTACGTTATAGTATATAAAGTTATACGTTGTCACGTAATGCTACAATACGTTATACGTCATTACGTTATAGTATATATCGTTATACGTCATAAAGTAAAAGAATATAACGTTATACGTAATAACGTAATAGTAGATGACGTTATACTTTGCTACGTAATGCTACATAACATTATACGGCATTACGTAATAGTATATAACGTTATACGTTGTTACGTAATGCTACATAACGTTATACGTCTATCACGTAATAGTATATAACGTTATACGTCTATTACGTAATAGTATATAACGTTATACGTTAATACGTAATAGTAAATGACGTTATACGTTGTTACGTAATGATACATAACGTTATACGTCATTACGTTATAATATATAACGTTATACGTTGTTACGTAATGCTACATAACGTTATACGTCATTACGTTATAGTATATATCGTTATACGTCATAAAGTAAAAGAATATACCGTTATACGTAATAACGTAATAGTAGATGACGTTATACTTTGTTACGTAATGCTACATAACATTTTACGGCATTACGTAATAGTATATAACGTTATACGTTGTTACGTAATGCTACATAACGTTATACATCAATACGTAATAGTATATAACGTTATACGTTGTTACGTAATGCTACATAACGTTATACGTCATTACGTTATAGTATATATCGTTATACGTCATAAAGTAAAAGAATAAAACGTTATACGTAATAACGTAATAGTAGATGACGTTATACTTTGTTACGTAATGCTACATAACATTATACGGCATTACGTAATAGTATATAACGTTATACGTTGTTACGTAATGCTACATAACGTTATACGTCTATCACGTAATAGTATATAACGTTATACGTCTATTACGTAATAGTATATAACGTTATACGTTAATACGTAATAGTAAATGACGTTATACGTTGTTACGTAATTATACATAACGTTATACGTCATTACGTTATAATATATAACGTTATACGTTGTTACGTAATGCTACATAACGTTATACATCAATATGTAATAGTATATAACGTTATACGTTGTTACGTAATGCTACATAACATTATACGGCATTAAGTAATAGTATATAACGTTATACGTTGTTACGTAATGCTACATAACGTTATACGTCTATCACGTAATAGTATATAACGTTATACGTCTATTACGTAATAGTATATAACGTTATACGTTAATACGTAATAGTAAATGACGTTATACGTTGTTACGTAATGATACATAACGTTATACGTCATTACGTTATAATATATAACGTTATACGTTGTTACGTAATGCTACATAACGTTATACGTCATTACGTTATAGTATATATCGTTATACGTCATAAAGTAAAAGAATATAACGTTATACGTAATAACGTAATAGTAGATGACGTTATACTTTGTTACGTAATGCTACATAACATTATACGGCATTACGTAATAGTATATAACGTTATACGTTGTTACGTAATGCTACATAACGTTATACGTCTATCACGTAATAGTATATAACGTTATACGTCTATTACGTAATAGTATATAACGTTATACGTTAATACGTAATAGTAAATGACGTTATACGTTGTTACGTAATTATACATAACGTTATACGTCATTACGTTATAATATATAACGTTATACGTTGTTACGTAATGCTACATAACGTTATACATCAATATGTAATAGTATATAACGTTATACGTTGTTACGTAATGCTACATAACATTATACGGCATTAAGTAATAGTATATAACGTTATACGTTGTTACGTAATGCTACATAACGTTATACGTCTATCACGTAATAGTATATAACGTTATACGTCTATTACGTAATAGTATATAACGTTATACGTTAATACGTAATAGTAAATGACGTTATACGTTGTTACGTAATGATACATAACGTTATACGTCATTACGTTATAATATATAACGTTATACGTTGTTACGTAATGCTACATAACGTTATACGTCATTACGTTATAGTATATATCGTTATACGTCATAAAGTAAAAGAATATAACGTTATACGTAATAACGTAATAGTAGATGACGTTATACCTTGTTACGTAATGCTCCATAACATTTTACGGCATTACGTAATAGTATATAACGTTATACGTTGTTACGTAATGCTACATAACGTTATACATCAATACGTAATAGTATATAACGTTATACGTTGTTACGTAATGCTACATAACATTATACGGCATTAAGTAATAGTATATAACGTTATACGTTGTTTCGTAATGCTACATAACGTTATACGTTATTACGTAATAGTATATAACGTTATACGTTGTTACGTAATGCCACATAACGTTATACGTCATTATGTTATAGTATATAAAGTTATACGTTGTCACGTAATGCTACAATACGTTATACGTCATTACGTTATAGTATATATCGTTATACGTCATAAAGTAAAAGAATATAACGTTATACGTAATAACGTAATAGTAGATGACGTTATACTTTGCTACGTAATGCTACATAACATTATACGGCATTACGTAATAGTATATAACGTTATACGTTGTTACGTAATGCTACATAACGTTATACGTCTATCACGTAATAGTATATAACGTTATACGTCTATTACGTAATAGTATATAACGTTATACGTTAATACGTAATAGTAAATGACGTTATACGTTGTTACGTAATGATACATAACGTTATACGTCATTACGTTATAATATATAACGTTATACGTTGTTACGTAATGCTACATAACGTTATACGTCATTACGTTATAGTATATATCGTTATACGTCATAAAGTAAAAGAATATACCGTTATACGTAATAACGTAATAGTAGATGACGTTATACTTTGTTACGTAATGCTACATAACATTTTACGGCATTACGTAATAGTATATAACGTTATACGTTGTTACGTAATGCTACATAACGTTATACATCAATACGTAATAGTATATAACGTTATACGTTGTTACGTAATGCTACATAACATTATACGGCATTAAGGAATAGTATATAACGTTATACGTTGTTTCGTAATGCTACATAACGTTATACGTTATTACGTAATAGTATATAACGTTATACGTCATTACGTTATAGTATATAAAGTTATACGTTGTCACGTAATGCTACATTACGTTATACGTCATTACGTTATAGTATATATCGTTATACGTCATAAAGTAAAAGAATATATCGTTATACGTAATAACGTAATAGTAGATGACGTTATACTTTGTTACGTAATGCTACATAACGTTATACGTCATTACGTTATAGTATATATCGTTATACGTCATAAAGTAAAAGAATATACCGTTATAGGTAATAACGTAATAGTAGATGACGTTATACTTTGTTACGTAATGCTACATAACATTATACGGCATTACGTAATAGTATATAACGTTATACGTTGTTACGTAATGCTACATAACGTTATACGTCTATCACGTAATAGTATATAACGTTATACGTCTATTACGTAATAGTATATAACGTTATACGTTAATACGTAATAGTAAATGACGTTATACGTTGTTACGTAATGATACATAACGTTATACGTCATTACGTTATAATATGTAACGTTATACGTTGTTACGTAATGCTACATAACGTTATACGTCATTACGTTATAGTATATATCGTTATACGTCATAAAGTAAAAGAATATACCGTTATACGTAATAACGTAATAGTAGATGACGTTATACTTTGTTACGTAATGCTACATAACATTATACGGCATTACGTAATAGTATATAACGTTATACGTTGTTACGTAATGCTACATAACGTTATACATCAATACGTAATAGTATATAACGTTATACGTTGTTACGTAATGCTACATAACATTATACGGCATTAAGTAATAGTATATAACGTTATACGTTGTTTCGTAATGCTACATAACGTTATACGTAATAACGTAATAGTATATAACGTTATAAGTTGTTACGTAATGCCACATAACGTTATACGTCATTACGTTATAGTATATAAAGTTATACGTTGTCACGTAATGCTACATTACGTTGTACGTCATTACGTTATAGTATATATCGTTATACGTCATAAAGTGAAAGAATATAACGTTATACGTAATAACGTAATAGTAGATGACGTTATACTTTGTTACGTAATGCTACATAACATTATACGGCATTACGTAATAGTATATAACGTTATACGTTGTTACGTAATGCTACATAACGTTATACGTCTATCACGTAATAGTATATAACGTTATACGTCTATTACGTAATAGTATATAACGTTATACGTTAATACGTAATAGTAAATGACGTTATACGTTGTTAAGTAATTATACATAACGTTATACGTCATTACGTTATAATATATAACGTTATACGTTGTTACGTAATGCTACATAACGTTATACATCAATATGTAATAGTATATAACGTTATACGTTGTTACGTAATGCTACATAACATTATACGGCATTAAGTAATAGTATATAACGTTATACGTTGTTACGTAATGCTACATAACGTTATACGTCTATCACGTAATAGTATATAACGTTATACGTCTATTACGTATAAGTATATAACGTTATACGTTAATACGTAATAGTAAATGACGTTATACGTTGTTACGTAATGATACATAACGTTATACGTCATTACGTTATAATATATAACGTTATACGTTGTTACGTAATGCTACATAACGTTATACGTCATTACGTTATAGTATATATCGTTATACGTCATAAAGTAAAAGAATATAACGTTATACGTAATAACGTAATAGTAGATGACGTTATACTTTGTTACGTAATGCTCCATAACATTTTACGGCATTACGTAATAGTATATAACGTTATACGTTGTTACGTAATGCTACATAACGTTATACATCAATACGTAATAGTATATAACGTTATACGTTGTTACGTAATGCTACATAACATTATACGGCATTAAGTAATAGCATATAACGTTATACGTTGTTTCGTAATGCTACATAACGTTATACGTTATTACGTAATAGTATATAACGTTATACGTTGTTACGTAATGCCACATAACGTTATACGTCATTACGTTATAGTATATAAAGTTATACGTTGTCACGTAATGCTACAATACGTTATACGTCATTACGTTATAGTATATATCGTTATACGTCATAAAGTAAAAGAATATAACGTTATACGTAATAACGTAATAGTAGATGACGTTATACTTTGCTACGTAATGCTACATAACATTATACGGCATTACGTAATAGTATATAACGTTATACGTTGTTACGTAATGCTACATAACGTTATACGTCTATCACGTAATAGTATATAACGTTATACGTCTATTACGTAATAGTATATAACGTTATACGTTAATACGTAATAGTAAATGACGTTATACGTTGTTACGTAATGATACATAACGTTATACGTCATTACGTTATAATATATAACGTTATACGTTGTTACGTAATGCTACATAACGTTATACGTCATTACGTTATAGTATATATCGTTATACGTCATAAAGTAAAAGAATATACCGTTATACGTAATAACGTAATAGTAGATGACGTTATACTTTGTTACGTAATGCTACATAACATTTTACGGCATTACGTAATAGTATATAACGTTATACGTTGTTACGTAATGCTACATAACGTTATACATCAATACGTAATAGTATATAACGTTATACGTTGTTACGTAATGCTACATAACATTATACGGCATTAAGGAATAGTATATAACGTTATACGTTGTTTCGTAATGCTACATAACGTTATACGTTATTACGTAATAGTATATAACGTTATACGTCATTACGTTATAGTATATAAAGTTATACGTTGTCACGTAATGCTACATTACGTTATACGTCATTACGTTATAGTATATATCGTTATACGTCATAAAGTAAAAGAATATATCGTTATACGTAATAACGTAATAGTAGATGACGTTATACTTTGTTACGTAATGCTACATAACGTTATACGTCATTACGTTATAGTATATATCGTTATACGTCATAAAGTAAAAGAATATACCGTTATAGGTAATAACGTAATAGTAGATGACGTTATACTTTGTTACGTAATGCTACATAACATTATACGGCATTACGTAATAGTATATAACGTTATACGTTGTTACGTAATGCTACATAACGTTATACGTCTATCACGTAATAGTATATAACGTTATACGTCTATTACGTAATAGTATATAACGTTATACGTTAATACGTAATAGTAAATGACGTTATACGTTGTTACGTAATGATACATAACGTTATACGTCATTACGTTATAATATGTAACGTTATACGTTGTTACGTAATGCTACATAACGTTATACGTCATTACGTTATAGTATATATCGTTATACGTCATAAAGTAAAAGAATATACCGTTATACGTAATAACGTAATAGTAGATGACGTTATACTTTGTTACGTAATGCTACATAACATTATACGGCATTACGTAATAGTATATAACGTTATACGTTGTTACGTAATGCTACATAACGTTATACATCAATACGTAATAGTATATAACGTTATACGTTGTTACGTAATGCTACATAACATTATACGGCATTAAGTAATAGTATATAACGTTATACGTTGTTTCGTAATGCTACATAACGTTATACGTAATAACGTAATAGTATATAACGTTATAAGTTGTTACGTAATGCCACATAACGTTATACGTCATTACGTTATAGTATATAAAGTTATACGTTGTCACGTAATGCTACATTACGTTGTACGTCATTACGTTATAGTATATATCGTTATACGTCATAAAGTGAAAGAATATAACGTTATACGTAATAACGTAATAGTAGATGACGTTATACTTTGTTACGTAATGCTACATAACATTATACGGCATTACGTAATAGTATATAACGTTATACGTTGTTACGTAATGCTACATAACGTTATACGTCTATCACGTAATAGTATATAACGTTATACGTCTATCACGTAATAGTATATAACGTTATACGTCTATTACGTAATAGTATATAACGTTATACGTTAATACGTAATAGTAAATGACGTTATACGTTGTTACGTAATTATACATAACGTTATACGTCATTACGTTATAATATATAACGTTATACGTTGTTACGTAATGCTACATAACGTTATACATCAATATGTAATAGTATATAACGTTATACGTTGTTACGTAATGCTACATAACATTATACGGCATTAAGTAATAGTATATAACGTTATACGTTGTTACGTAATGCTACATAACGTTATACGTCTATCACGTAATAGTATATAACGTTATACGTCTATTACGTAATAGTATATAACGTTATACGTTAATACGTAATAGTAAATGACGTTATACGTTGTTACGTAATGATACATAACGTTATACGTCATTACGTTATAATATATAACGTTATACGTTGTTACGTAATGCTACATAACGTTATACGTCATTACGTTATAGTATATATCGTTATACGTCATAAAGTAAAAGAATATAACGTTATACGTAATAACGTAATAGTAGATGACGTTATACTTTGTTACGTAATGCTCCATAACATTTTACGGCATTACGTAATAGTATATAACGTTATACGTTGTTACGTAATGCTACATAACGTTATACATCAATACGTAATAGCATATAACGTTATACGTTGTTACGTAATGCTACATAACATTATACGGCATTAAGTAATAGTATATAACGTTATACGTTGTTACGTAATGCTACATAACGTTATACGTCATTACGTTATAGTATATATCGTTATACGTCATAAAGTAAAAGAATATAACGTTATACGTAATAACGTAATAGTAGATGACGTTATACTTTGTTACGTAATGCTACATAACATTATACGGCATTACGTAATAGTATATAACGTTATACGTTGTTACGTAATGCTACATAACGTTATACGTCTATCACGTAATAGTATATAACGTTATACGTCTATTACGTAATAGTATATAACGTTATACGTTAATACGTAATAGTAAATGACGTTATACGTTGTTACGTAATTATACATAACGTTATACGTCATTACGTTATAATATATAACGTTATACGTTGTTACGTAATGCTACATAACGTTATACATCAATATGTAATAGTATATAACGTTATACGTTGTTACGTAATGCTACATAACATTATACGGCATTAAGTAATAGTATATAACGTTATACGTTGTTACGTAATGCTACATAACGTTATACGTCTATCACGTAATAGTATATAACGTTATACGTCTATTACGTAATAGTATATAACGTTATACGTTAATACGTAATAGTAAATGACGTTATACGTTGTTACGTAATGATACATAACGTTATACGTCATTACGTTATAATATATAACGTTATACATTGTTACGTAATGCTACATAACGTTATACGTCATTACGTTATAGTATATATCGTTATACGTCATAAAGTAAAAGAATATAACGTTATACGTAATAACGTAATAGTAGATGACGTTATACTTTGTTACGTAATGCTACATAACATTATACGGCATTACGTAATAGTATATAACGTTATACGTTGTTACGTAATGCTACATAACGTTATACGTCTATCACGTAATAGTATATAACGTTATACGTCTATTACGTAATAGTATATAACGTTATACGTTAATACGTAATAGTAAATGACGTTATACGTTGTTACGTAATTATACATAACGTTATACGTCATTACGTTATAATATATAACGTTATACGTTGTTACGTAATGCTACATAACGTTATACATCAATATGTAATAGTATATAACGTTATACGTTGTTACGTAATGCTACATAACATTATACGGCATTAAGTAATAGTATATAACGTTATACGTTGTTACGTAATGCTACATAACGTTATACGTCTATCACGTAATAGTATATAACGTTATACGTCTATTACGTAATAGTATATAACGTTATACGTTAATACGTAATAGTAAATGACGTTATACGTTGTTACGTAATGATACATAACGTTATACGTCATTACGTTATAATATATAACGTTATACGTTGTTACGTAATGCTACATAACGTTATACGTCATTACGTTATAGTATATATCGTTATACGTCATAAAGTAAAAGAATATAACGTTATACGTAATAACGTAATAGTAGATGACGTTATACTTTGTTACGTAATGCTCCATAACATTTTACGGCATTACGTAATAGTATATAACGTTATACGTTGTTACGTAATGCTACATAACGTTATACATCAATACGTAATAGTATATAACGTTATACGTTGTTACGTAATGCTACATAACATTATACGGCATTAAGTAATAGTATATAACGTTATACGTTGTTTCGTAATGCTACATAACGTTATACGTTATTACGTAATAGTATATAACGTTATACGTTGTTACGTAATGCCACATAACGTTATACGTCATTACGTTATAGTATATAAAGTTATACGTTGTCACGTAATGCTACATTACGTTATACGTCATCACGTTATAGTATATAAAGTTATACGTTGTCACGTAATGCTACATTACGTTATACGTCATTACGTTATAGTATATATCGTTATACGTCACAAAGTAAAAGAATATAACGTTATACGTAATAACGTAATAGTAGATGACGTTATACTTTGTTACGTAATGCTACATAACATTATACGGCATTACGTAATAGTATATAACGTTATACGTTGTTACGTAATGCTACATAACGTTATACATCAATACGTAATAGTATATAACGTTATAAGTTGTTACGTAATGCCACATAACGTTATACGTCATTACGTTATAATATGTAACGTTATACGTTGTTACGTAATGCTACATAACGTTATACGTCATTACGTTATAGTATATATCGTTATACGTCATAAAGTAAAAGAATATAACGTTATACGTAATAACGTAATAGTAGATGACGTTATACTTTGTTACGTAATGCTACATAACATTATACGGCATTACGTAATAGTATATAACGTTATACGTTGTTACGTAATGCTACATAACGTTATACGTCTATCACGTAATAGTATATAACGTTATACGTCTATTACGTAATAGTATATAACGTTATACGTTAATACGTAATAGTAAATGACGTTATACGTTGTTACGTAATGCTACATAACATTATACGGCATTAAGGAATAGTATATAACGTTATACGTTGTTTCGTAATGCTACATAACGTTATACGTTATTACGTAATAGTATATAACGTTATACGTCATCACGTTATAGTATATAAAGTTATACGTTGTCACGTAATGCTACATTACGTTATACGTCATTACGTTATAGTATATATCGTTATACGTCATAAAGTAAAAGAATATAACGTTATACGTAATAACGTAATAGTAGATGACGTTATACTTTGTTACGTAATGCTACATAACATTATACGGCATTACGTAATAGTATATAACGTTATACGTTGTTACGTAATGCTACATAACGTTATACATCAATACGTAATAGTATATAACGTTATAAGTTGTTACGTAATGCCACATAACGTTATACGTCATTACGTTATAATATGTAACGTTATACGTTCTTACGTAATGCTACATAACGTTATACGTCATTACGTTATAGTATATATCGTTATACGTCATAAAGTAAAAGAATATACCGTTATAGGTAATAACGTAATAGTAGATGACGTAATACTTTGTTACGTAATGCTACATAACATTATACGGCATTACGTAATAGTATATAACGTTATACGTTGTTTCGTAATGCTACATAACGTTATACGTAATAACGTAATAGTATATAACGTTATAAGTTGTTACGTAATGCCATATAACGTTATACGTCATTACGTTATAGTATATAAAGTTATACGTTGTCACGTAATGCTACATTACGTTGTACGTCATTACGTTATAGTATATATCGTTATACGCCATAAAGTGAAAGAATATAACGTTATACGTAATAACGTAATAGTAGATGACGTTATACTTTGTTACGTAATGCTACATAACATTATACGGCATTACGTAATAGTATATAACGTTATACGTTGTTACGTAATGCTACATAACATTATACGGCATTAAGTAATAGTATATAACGTTATACGTTGTTACGTAATGCTACATAACGTTATACGTCTATCACGTAATAGTATATAACGTTATACGTCTATTACGTAATAGTATATAACGTTATACGTCTATTACGTAATAGTATATAACGTTATACGTTATTACGTAATAGTAAATGACGTTATACGTTGTTACGTAATGCTACATAACGTTATATGTCATTACGTTATAATATATAACATCATACGTTGTTACGTTATGCTACATAACGTTATACGTCATTACGTTATAGTATATAACGTTATACGTTGTTACATAATGCTAGATAACATTATACGGTATTACGTAATAGTATATAACGTTATACGTTGTTACGTAATGCTACATAACATTATACGGCATTACGTAATAGTATATAACGTTATACGTTGTTTCCTAATGCTACATAACGTTATACGTTATTACGTAATAGCATATAACGTTACACGTTGTTACGTAATACCACATAACGTTATACGTCATTACGTTATAGTATATAACGTTATACGTTGTTTCGTAATGCTACATAACGTTATACGTTATTACGTAATAGTATATAACGTTATACGTTGTTTCCTAATGCTACATAACGTTATACGTTATTACGTAATAGTATATAACGTTATACGTTGTTACGTAATGCCACATAACGTTATACGTCATTACGTTATAGTATATATCGTTATACGTCATAAAGTAAAAGAATATAACGTTATACGTAATAACGTAATAGTAGATGACGTTATACTTCGTTACGTAATGCTACATAACATTATACGGCATTACGTAATAGTATATAACGTTATACGTCTATTACGTAATAGTATATAACGTTATACGTTAATACGTAATAGTAAATGACGTTATACGTTGTTACGTAATGATACATAACGTTATACGTCATTACGTTATAATATATAACGTTATACGTTGTTACGTAATGCTACATTACGTTATACGTCATTACGTTATAGTATATATCGTTATACGTCATAAAGTAAAAGAATATAACGTTATACGTAATAACGTAATAGTAGATGACGTTATACTTTGTTACGTAATGCTACATAACATTATACGGCATTACGTAATAGTATATAACGTTATACGTTGTTACGTAATGCTACATAACGTTATACGTCTATCACGTAATAGTATATAACGTTATACGTCTATTACGTAATAGTATATAACGTTATACGTTAATACGTAATAGTAAATGACGTTATACGTTGTTACGTAATTATACATAACGTTATACGTCATTACGTTATAATATATAACGTTATACGTTGTTACGTAATGCTACATAACGTTATACATCAATATGTAATAGTATATAACGTTATACGTTGTTACGTAATGCTACATTACGTTATACGTCATTACGTTATAGTATATATCGTTATACGTCATAAAGTAAAAGAATATAACGTTATACGTAATAACGTAATAGTAGATGACGTTATACTTTGTTACGTAATGCTACATAACATTATACGGCATTACGTAATAGTATATAACGTTATACGTTGTTACGTAATGCTACATAACGTTATACGTCTATCACGTAATAGTATATAACGTTATACGTCTATTACGTAATAGTATATAACGTTATACGTTAATACGTAATAGTAAATGACGTTATACGTTGTTACGTAATGATACATAACGTTATACGTCATTACGTTATAATATATAACGTTATACGTTGTTACGTAATGCTACATAACGTTATACGTCATTACCTTATAGTATATATCGTTATACGTCATAAAGTAAAAGAATATAACGTTATACGTAATAACGTAATAGTAGATGACGTTATACTTTGTTACGTAATGCTACATAACATTATACGGCATTACGTAATAGTATATAACGTTATACGTTGTTACGTAATGCTACATAACGTTATACATCAATACATAATAGTATATAACGTTATACGTTGTTACGTAATGCTACATAACGTTATACGTCATTACGTTATAGTATATAACGTTACACGTTATTACGTAATAGTTTATAACGTTATACGTTGTTACGTAATGCTACATAACGTTATACGTCATTACGTCATAATATATAACGTTATACGTTGTTACGTAATGCTACATAACGTTATACGTCATTAAGTAAAAGAATATAACGTTATACGTAATAACGTAATAGCAGATGACGTTATACGTTGTTACGTAATGCTACATTACGTTATACGTAATAACGTAATAGTAAATGACGTTATACTTTGATACGTAATGCTACATAACGTTATACGTCTATTACGTAATAGTATATAACGGTATACGTTGTTACGTAATGCTACATAACGTTATTTCGTCATTACGTTATAGTACATAATGTTATACGTCATTAAGTAAAAGAATATATCGTTATACGTAATAATGTAATGCTACAGAACGTTATACGTCATTACGTTATAGTATATATCGTTATACGTCATAAAGTAAAAGAATATAATGCTGTACGTAATAACGTAATAGTAGATGACGTTATACGTTGTTACGTAATGCTACATACCGTTATACGTCATAACGTTATAATATATAACGTTATACGTTGTTACGTAATGCTACATAACGTTATACGTCATTACGTTATAGTATGTAACGTTATACGTTGTTACGTAATGCTACATAACGTTATACGTCATTACGTTATAATATATAACGTTATACGTTGTTACGTAATGCTACATAACGTTATACGTCTATTACGTAATAGTATATAACGTTATACGTTATTACGTAGCAGTTTATAACGTTATACGTTGTTACGTATTGCTACATAACGTTATACGCCATTACGTTATAGTATATAACGTTATACGTTGTTAAGTAATTGTATATAACGTTATACGTTGTTACGTATTGCTACATAACGTTATACGCCATTACGTTATAGTATATAACGTTATACGTTATTATGTAGTAGTTTATAACGTTATACGTTGTTACGTATTGCTACATAACGTTATACGTCATTAAGTAAAAGAATATAACGTTATACGTAATAACGTAATAGCAGATGACGTTATACGTTGTTACGTAATGCTACATTACGTTATACGTAATAACGTTATTGTATATAACATTATACGTTGTTACGTAATGCTACATAACATTATACGGCATTACGTAATAGTTTATAACGGTATACGTTGTTACGTAATGCTACATAACGTTATTTCGTCATTACGTTATAGTACATAACGTTATACGTCATTAAGTAAAAGAATATATCGTTATACGTAATAACGTAATGCTACAGAACGTTATACGTCATTACGTTATAGTATATAACGTTGTACGTCATTAAGTAAAAGAATTTAACGTTATACGTAATAACGTAATAGTAAATGACGTTATACTTTGTTACGTAATGCTACATAACGTTATACGTCTATTACGTAATAGTATATAACGTTATACGTTGTTACGTAATGCTACATAACGTTATACGTCATTACGTAATAGTATATAACGTTATACGTTGTGACATAATGCTACATAACGTTATACGTCATTACGTTATAGTATATATCGTTATACGTCATAAAGTAAAAGAATATAACGTTATACGAAATAACGTAATAGTAGATGACGTTATACTTTGTTACGTAATAGTAAATGACGTTATACGCTGTTACGTAATGCTACATAACGTTATACGTTGTTACGTAATGCTACACAACGTTATACGTCATTCCGTTATAGCATATAACGTTATACGTTGTTACGTAATGCTACATAACGTTATACGTCATTACGTAATAGTATATAACGTTATACGTTGTTACGTAATGCTACATAACGTTATACGTCATTACGTTATAGTATATAACGTTATACGTTATTACGTAATGCTACACAACGTTATACGTCATTACGTTATAGTATATAACGTTATACGTTGTTACGTAATGCTACATAACGTTATACGTCATTACGTTATAGTATATAACGTTATACGTTATTACGTAATAGTTTATAACGTTATACGTCGTTACGTAATGATACATAACGTTATACGTCATTACGTTATAATATATAACGTTATACGTTGTTACGTAATGCTACACAACGTTATACGTCATTACGTTATAGTATATAACGTTATACGTTGTTACGTAATGCTACATAACATTATACGGCATTACGTAATAGTTTATAACGGTATACGTTGTTACGTAATGCTACATAACGTTATTTCGTCATTACGTTATAGTATATAACGTTATACGTCATTACGTAATAGTATATAACGTTATACGTTGTGACATAATGCTACATAACGTTATACGTCATTACGTTATATTATATATCGTTGTACGTCATAAAGTAAAAGAATATAACGTTATACGAAATAACGTAATAGTAGATGACGTTATACTTTGTTACGTAATAGTAAATGACGTTATACGCTGTTACGTAATGCTACATAACGTTATACGTTGTTACGTAATGCTACACAACGTTATACGTCATTACGTTATAGTATATAACGTTATACGTTGTTACGTAATGCTACATAACGTTATACGTCATTCCGTTATAGCATATAACGTTATACGTTGTTACGTAATGCTACATAACGTTATACGTCATTACGTAATAGTATATAACGTTATACGTTGTTACGTAATGCTACATAACGTTATACGTCATTACGTTATAGTATATAACGTTATACGTTATTACGTAATAGTTTATAACGTTATACGTTGTTACGTAATGCTACATAACGTTATACGTCATTACGTTATAGTATATAACGTTATACGTTATTACGTAATAGTTTATAACGTTATACGTTGTTACGTAATGATACATAACGTTATACGTCATTACGTAATAGTATATAACGTTATACGTTGTTACGTAATGCTACACAAGGTTATACGTCATTGCGTTATAGTATATAACGTTATACGTTGTTACGTAATGCTACATTACGTTATACGTCATTACGTTATAGTATATAACGTTATACGTTGTTACGTAATGCTACATAACGTTATACGTCATTACGTCATAATATATAACGTTATACGTTGTTACGTAATGCTACATAACGTTATACGTCATTAAGTAAAAGAATATAACGTTATACGTAATAACGTAATAGCAGATGACGTTATACGTTGCTACGTAATGCTACATTAAGTTATACGTCATTACGTTATAGTATATAACGTTATACGTTGTTACGTTATGCTACATAACATTATACGGCATTACGTAATAGTATATAACGGTATACGTTGTTACGTTATGCTACATAACGTTATACGTCATTACGTTATAGTATATAACGTTATACGTCATTAAGTAAAAGAATATAACGTTATACGTAATAATGTAATGCTACAGAACGTTATACATCATTACGTTATAGTATATATCGTTATACGTCATAAAGTAAAAGAATATAACGCTGTACGTAATAACGTAATAGTAGATGACGTTATACGTTGTTACGTAATGCTACATACCGTTATACGTCATAACGTTATAATATATAACGTTATACGTTGTTACGTAATGCTACATAACGTTATACGTCATTACGTTATAGTATGTAACGTTATACGTTGTTACGTAATGCTACATAACGTTATACGTCATTACGTTATAATATATAACGTTATACGTTGTTACGTAATGCTACATAACGTTATACGTCTATTACGTAATAGTATATAACGTTATACGTTATTACGTAGTAGTTTATAACGTTATACGTTGTTACGTATTGCTACATAACGTTATACGCCATTACGTTATAGTATATAACGTTATACGTTGTTCAGTAATTGTATATAACGTTATACGTTGTTACGTATTGCTACATAACGTTATACGCCATTACGTTATAGTATATAACGTTATACGTTATTATGTAGTAGTTTATAACGTTATACGTTGTTACGTATTGCTACATAACGTTATACGTCATTACGTTATAGTATATAACGTTATACGTCATTAAGTAAAAGAATATAACGTTATACGTAATAACGTAATAGTAAATGACGTTATACGTTCTTACGTAATGCTACATTACGTTATACGTCATTACGTTATAGTATATAACATTATACGTTGTTACGTAATGCTACATAACGTTATACGGCATTACGTAATAGTTTATAACGGTATACGTTGTTACGTAATGCTACATAACGTTATTTCGTCATTACGTTATAGTATATAACGTTATACGTCATTAAGTAAAAGAATATATCGTTACACGTAATAACGTAATGCTACAGAACGTTATACGTCATTACGTTATAGTATATAACGTTGTACGTCATTAAGTAAAAGAATTTAACGTTATACGTAATAACGTAATAGTAAATGACGTTATACTTTGTTACGTAATGCTACATAACGTTATACGTCTATTACGTAATAGTATATAACGTTATACGTTGTTACGTAATGCTACATAACGTTATACGTCATTACGTAATAGTATATAACGTTATACGTTGTGACATAATGCTACATAACGTTATACGTCATTACGTTATAGTATATATCGTTATACGTCATAAAGTAAAAGAATATAACGTTATACGAAATAACGTAATAGTAGATGACGTTATACTTTGTTACGTAATAGTAAATGACGTTATACGCTGTTACGTAATGCTACATAACGTTATACGTTGTTACGTAATGCTACACAACGTTATACGTCATTCCGTTATAGCATATAACGTTATACGTTGTTACGTAATGCTACATAACGTTATACGTCATTACGTAATAGTATATAACGTTATACGTTGTTACGTAATGCTACATAACGTTATACGTCATTACGTTATAGTATATAACGTTATACGTTATTACGTAATAGTTTATAACGTTATACGTTGTTACGTAATGCTACATAACGTTATACGTCATTACGTTATAGTATATAACGTTATACGTTATTACGTAATAGTTTATAACGTTATACGTTGTTACGTAATGATACATAACGTTATACGTCATTACGTTATAATATATAACGTTATACGTTGTTACGTAATGCTACACAACGTTATACGTCATTACGTTATAGTATATAACGTTATACGTTGTTACGTAATGCTACACAACGTTATACGTCATTACGTTATAGTATATAACGTTATACGTTGTTACGTAATGCTACATAACCTTGTACGTCTATCACGTAATGATACATAACGTTATACGTCATTACGTTATAATATATAACGTTATACGTTGTTACGTAATGCAACACAACGTTATACGTCATTACGTTATAGTATATAACGTTATACGTTGTTACGTAATCCTACATAACCTTGTACGTCTATCACGTAATAGTATATAACATTATACGTTGTTACGTAATGCTACATAACATTATACGGCATTACGTAATAGTTTATAACGGTATACGCTGTTACGTAATGCTACATAACGTTATACGTTGTTACGTAATGCTACACAACGTTATACGTCATTACGTTATAGTATATAACGTTATACGTTGTTACGTAATGCTACATAACGTTATACGTCATTCCGTTATAGCATATAACGTTATACGTTGTTACGTAATGCTACATAACGTTATACGTCATTACGTAATAGTATATAACGTTATACGTTGTTACGTAATGCTACATAACGTTATACGTCATTACGTTATAGTATATAACGTTATACGTTATTACGTAATAGTTTATAACGTTATACGTTGTTACGTAATGCTACATAACGTTATACGTCATTACGTTATAGTATATAACGTTATACGTTATTACGTAATAGTTTATAACGTTATACGTTGTTACGTAATGATACATAACGTTATACGTCATTACGTTATAATATATAACGTTATACGTTGTTACGTAATGCTACACAACGTTATACGTCATTGCGTTATAGTATATAACGTTATACGTTGTTACGTAATGCTACATTACGTTATACGTCATTACGTTATAGTATATAACGTTATACGTTGTTACGTAATGCTACATAACGTTATACGTCATTACGTCATAATATATAACGTTATACGTTGTTACGTAATGCTACATAACGTTATACGTCATTAAGTAAAAGAATATAACGTTATACGTAATAACGTAATAGCAGATGACGTTATACGTTGCTACGTAATGCTACATTAAGTTATACGTCATTACGTTATAGTATATAACGTTATACGTTGTTACGTTATGCTACATAACATTATACGGCATTACGTAATAGTATATAACGGTATACGTTGTTACGTTATGCTACATAACGTTATACGTCATTACGTTATAGTATATAACGTTATACGTCATTAAGTAAAAGAATATAACGTTATACGTAATAATGTAATGCTACAGAACGTTATACATCATTACGTTATAGTATATATCGTTATACGTCATAAAGTAAAAGAATATAACGCTGTACGTAATAACGTAATAGTAGATGACGTTATACGTTGTTACGTAATGCTACATACCGTTATACGTCATAACGTTATAATATATAACGTTATACGTTGTTACGTAATGCTACATAACGTTATACGTCATTACGTTATAGTATGTAACGTTATACGTTGTTACGTAATGCTACATAACGTTATACGTCATTACGTTATAATATATAACGTTATACGTTGTTACGTAATGCTACATAACGTTATACGTCTATTACGTAATAGTATATAACGTTATACGTTATTACGTAGTAGTTTATAACGTTATACGTTGTTACGTATTGCTACATAACGTTATACGCCATTACGTTATAGTATATAACGTTATACGTTGTTCAGTAATTGTATATAACGTTATACGTTGTTACGTATTGCTACATAACGTTATACGCCATTACGTTATAGTATATAACGTTATACGTTATTATGTAGTAGTTTATAACGTTATACGTTGTTACGTATTGCTACATAACGTTATACGTCATTACGTTATAGTATATAACGTTATACGTCATTAAGTAAAAGAATATAACGTTATACGTAATAACGTAATAGTAAATGACGTTATACGTTCTTACGTAATGCTACATTACGTTATACGTCATTACGTTATAGTATATAACATTATACGTTGTTACGTAATGCTACATAACATTATACGGCATTACGTAATAGTTTATAACGGTATACGTTGTTACGTAATGCTACATAACGTTATTTCGTCATTACGTTATAGTATATAACGTTATACGTCATTAAGTAAAAGAATATATCGTTACACGTAATAACGTAATGCTACAGAACGTTATACGTCATTACGTTATAGTATATAACGTTGTACGTCATTAAGTAAAAGAATTTAACGTTATACGTAATAACGTAATAGTAAATGACGTTATACTTTGTTACGTAATGCTACATAACGTTATACGTCTATTACGTAATAGTATATAACGTTATACGTTGTTACGTAATGCTACATAACGTTATACGTCATTACGTAATAGTATATAACGTTATACGTTGTGACATAATGCTACATAACGTTATACGTCATTACGTTATAGTATATATCGTTATACGTCATAAAGTAAAAGAATATAACGTTATACGAAATAACGTAATAGTAGATGACGTTATACTTTGTTACGTAATAGTAAATGACGTTATACTTTGTTACGTAATGCTACATAACGTTATACGTTGTTACGTAATGCTACACAACGTTATACGTCATTCCGTTATAGCATATAACGTTATACGTTGTTACGTAATGCTACATAACGTTATACGTCATTACGTAATAGTATATAACGTTATACGTTGTTACGTAATGCTACATAACGTTATACGTCATTACGTTATAGTATATAACGTTATACGTTATTACGTAATAGTTTATAACGTTATACGTTGTTACGTAATGCTACATAACGTTATACGTCATTACGTATTAGTATATAACGTTATACGTTATTACGTAATAGTTTATAACGTTATACGTTGTTACGTAATGATACATAACGTTATACGTCATTACGTTATAGTATATAACGTTATACGTTGTTACGTAATGCTACACAACGTTATACGTCATTACGTTATAGTATATAACGTTATACGTTGTTACGTAATGCTACATAACCTTGTACGTCTATCACGTAATAGTATATAACGTTATACGTCTATTACGTAATAGTATATAACGTTATACGTTGTTACGTAATGCTACATAACGTTATACGTCATTCCGTTATAGTATATAACGTTATACGTTGTTACGTAATGCTACATAACGTTATACGTCATTACGTAATAGTATATAACGTTATACGTTGTTACGTAATGCTACATAACGTTATACGTCATTACGTTATAGTATATAACGTTATACGTTATTACGTAATAGTTTATAACGTTATACGTTGTTACGTAATGCTAAATAACGTTATACGTCATTACGTTATAGTATATAACGTTATACGTTATTACGTAATAGTTTATAACGTTATACGTTGTTACGTAATGATACATAACGTTATACGTCATTACGTTATAATATATAACGTTATACGTTGTTACGTAATGCAACACAACGTTATACGTCATTACGTTATAGTATATAACGTTATACGTTGTTACGTAATCCTACATAACCTTGTACGTCTATCACGTAATAGTATATAACATTATACGTTGTTACGTAATGCTACATAACATTATACGGCATTACGTAATAGTTTATAACGGTATACGTTGTTACGTAATGCTACATAACGTTATTTCGTCATTACGTTATAGTATATAACGTTATACGTCATTACGTAATAGTATATAACGTTATACGTTGTGACATAATGCTACATAACGTTATACGTCATTACGTTATAGTATATATCGTTGTACGTCATAAAGTAAAAGAATATAACGTTATACGAAATAACTTAATAGTAGATGACGTTATACTTTGTTACGTAATAGTAAATGACGTTATACGCTGTTACGTAATGCTACATAACGTTATACGTTGTTACGTAATGCTACACAACGTTATACGTCATTACGTTATAGTATATAACGTTATACGTTGTTACGTAATGCTACATAACGTTATACGTCATTCCGTTATAGCATATAACGTTATACGTTGTTACGTAATGCTACATAACGTTATACGTCATTACGTAATAGTATATAACGTTATACGTTGTTACGTAATGCTACATAACGTTATACGTCATTACGTTATAGTATATAACGTTATACGTTATTACGTAATAGTTTATAACGTTATACGTTGTTACGTAATGCTACACAACGTTATACGTCATTACGTTATAGTATATAACGTTATACGTTGTTACGTAATGCTACACAACGTTATACGTCATTACGTTATAGTATATAACGTTATACGTTGTTACGTAATGCTACATAACCTTGTACGTCTATCACGTAATAGTATATAACGTTATACGTCTATTACGTAATAGTATATAACGTTATACGTTATTACGTAATAGTATATAACGTTATACGTTGTGACATAATGCTACATAACGTTATACGTCATTACGTTATAGTATATATCGTTGTACGTCATAAAGTAAAAGAATATAACGTTATACGAAATAACTTAATAGTAGATGACGTTATACTTTGTTACGTAACAGTAAATGACGTTATACGCTGTTACGTAATGCTACATAACGTTATACGTCGTTACGTAATGCTACACAACGTTATACGTCATTACGTTATAGTATATAACGTTATACGTTGTTACGTAATGCTACATAACGTTATACGTCATTCCGTTATAGTATATAACGTTATACGTTGTTACGTAATGCTACATAACGTTATACGTCATTACGTAATAGTATATAACGTTATACGTTGTTACGTAATGCTACATAACGTTATACGTCATTACGTTATAGTATATAACGTTATACGTTATTACGTAATAGTTTATAACGTTATACGTTGTTACGTAATGCTACATAACGTTATACGTCATTACGTTATAGTATATAACGTTATACGTTATTACGTAATAGTTTATAACGTTATACGTTGTTACGTAATGATACATAACGTTATACGTCATTACGTTATAATATATAACGTTATACGTTGTTACGTAATGCTACACAACGTTATACGTCATTACGTTATAGTATATAACGTTATACGTTGTTACGTAATCCTACACAACGTTATACGTCATTGCGTTATAGTATATAACGTTGTACGTCATTAAGTAAAAGAATTTAACGTTATACGTAATAACGTAATAGTAAATGACGTTATACGTTGTTACGTAATGATACATAACGTTATACGTCTATTACGTAATAGTATATAACGTTATACGTCTATTACGTAATAGTATATAACGATATACGTCATTAGGTTATAGTATATAACGTTATACGTCATTACGTTATAGTATATAACGTTATTCGTCATTACGTTATAGTATATAACGTTATACGTTGTTACGTATTGCTCCTTAACGTTATACGTCATTACGTAATAGTATATAACGTTATACTTTGTTACGTAATGCTACATAACGTTATACGTCTATTACGTAATAGTATATAACGTTATACGTCAATACGTTATAGTATATAACGTTATACGTTGTTACGTATTGCTACATAACGTTATACGTCATTACGTTATAGTATATAACATTATACGTTGTTACGTAATGCCACATAACGTTATACGTCATTACGTTATAATATATAACGCTATACGTTGTTACGTAATGCTACATAACATTATACGGCATTACGTTATAGTATATAACGTTATACGTTATTACGTAATAGTTTATAGCGTTATACGTTGTTACGTAATGCTACATAACGTTATACGTCATTACGTTATAATATATAACGTTATACGTTGTTACGTAATGATACATAACGTTGTACGTCCTTACGTTATACTATATAACGTTATACGTCATTACGTTATAGTATATAACGTTATACGTTGTTACGTATTGCTCCATAACGTTATACGTCCTTACGTTATAGTATATATCGTTATACGTCATAAAGTAAAAGAATATAACGCTATACGTAATAACGTAATAGTAGATGACGTTATACGTTGTTACGTAATGCTACATAACGTTATACGTCATTACGTTATAATATATAACGTTATACGTTGTTACGTATTGCTACATAACGTTATACGTCATTACGTTATATTATATATCGTTATACGTCATAAAGTAAAAGAATATAACGCTATACGTAATAACGTAATAGTAGATGACGTTATACGTTGTTACGTAATGCTACATAACGTTATACGTCATTACGTTATAATATATAACGTTATACGTTGTTACGTATTGCTACATAACGTTATACGTCATTACGTTATATTATATATCGTTATACGTCATAAAATTAAAGAATATAACGCTATACGTAATAACGTAATAGTAGATGACGTTATACGTTGTTACGAAATGCTACATAACGTTATACGTCATTACGTTATAGTATATAACGTTATACGTTGTTACGTAATGCTACATAACGTTATACGTCATTACGTTATAATATATAACGTTATACGTTGTTACGTATTGCTCCATAACGTTATACGTCCTTACGTTATAGTATATAACGTTATACGTCATTAAGTATAAGAATATAACGTTATACGTAATAACGTAATAGTAAATGACGTTATACGTTGTTACGTAATGCTACATTACGTTATACGTCATTACATTATAGTATATAACGTTATACGTTATTACGTAGTAGTTTATAACGTTATACGTTGTTACGTATTGCTACAAAATGTTATACGCCATTACGTAATAGTATATAACGTTATACGTTATTACGTAATAGTAAATGACATTACACGTTGTTACGTAATGATACATATCGTTATACGTCATTACGTTATAGTATATAACGTTATACGTCAATACGTTATAGTATATAACGTTATACGTTGTTACATAATGCCACATAACGTTATACGTCATTACGTTATAATATATAACGCTATACGTTGTTACGTAATGCTACATAACATTATACGGCATTACGTTATAGTATATAACGTTATACGTTATTACGTAATAGTTTATAACGTTATAAGTTGTTACGTAATGCTACATAACGTTATACGTCATTACGTTATAGTATATAACGTTATACGTTGTTACGGAATGCTACGTAACATTATACGGCATTGCGTAATAGTATATAACGTTATACGTTGTTACGTAATGCTACATAGCGTTATACGTCATTTCGTTATAGTGTATAACGTTATACGTCATTAACTAAAAGAATATAACGTTATACGTAATAACGTAATAGTAAATGACGTTATACTTTGTTACGTAATGCTACATAACGTTATACGCCATTACGTAATAGTATATAACGTTATACGTTGTTACGGAATGCTACACAACATTATACGCCATTACGTAATGGTATATAACGTTATACGTTGTTACGTAATGCTACATAACGTTATACGTCATTACGTTATACTATATAACGTTATACGTCATTAAGTAAAAGAATATAACGTTATACGTAATAACGTAATAGTAAATGACGTTATACTTTGTTACGTAATGCTACATAACGTTATACGCCTATTACGTAATAGTATATAACGTTATACGTCTATTACGTAATAGTATATAACGTTATACGTTATTACGTAATAGTAATTGACGTTATACGTTGTTACGTAATGATACATAACGATATACGTCATTACGTTATAGTATATAACGTTATAGGTCATTACGTTATAGTATATATCGTTATACGTCATAAAATTAAAGAATATAACGCTATACGTAATAACGTAATAGTAGATGACGTTATACGTTGTTACGAAATGCTACATAACGTTATACGTCATTACGTTATAGTATATAACGTTATACTTTGTTACGTAATGCTACATAACGTTATACGTCTATTACGTAATAGTATATAACGTTATACGTTGTTACGTAATGCTACATAACGTTATACGTCATTACGTAATAGTATATAACGTTATACGTTGTTACGTAATGCTACATAACGTTATACGTCTATTACGTAATAGTATATAACGTTATACGTTATTACGTAGTAGTTTATAACGTTATACGTTGTTACGTATTGCTACATAACGTTATACGCCATTACGTTATAGTATATAACGTTATACGTTGTTAAGTAATTGTATATAACGTTATACGTTGTTACGTATTGCTACATAACGTTATACGCCATTACGTTATAGTATATAACGTTATACGTTATTATGTAGTAGTTTATAACGTTATACGTTGTTACGTATTGCTACATAACGTTATACGTCATTAAGTAAAAGAATATAACGTTATACGTAATAACGTAATAGCAGATGACGTTATACGTTGTTACGTAATGCTACATTACGTTATACGTAATAACGTTATAGTATATAACATTATACGTTGTTACGTAATGCTACATAACATTATACGGCATTACGTAATAGTTTATAACGGTATACGTTGTTACGTAATGCTACATAACGTTATTTCGTCATTACGTTATAGTACATAACGTTGTACGTCATTAAGTAAAAGAATTTAACGTTATACGTAATAACGTAATAGTAAATGACGTTATACTTTGTTACGTAATGCTACATAACGTTATACGTCTATTACGTAATAGTATATAACGTTATACGTTGTTACGTAATGCTACATAACGTTATACGTCATTACGTAATAGTATATAACGTTATACGTTGTGACATAATGCTACATAACGTTATACGTCATTACGTTATAGTATATAGCGTTATACGTTATTACGTAATAGTTTATAACGTTATACGTCGTTACGTAATGATACATAACGTTATACGTCATTACGTTATAATATATAACGTTATACGTTGTTACGTAATGCTACACAACGTTATACGTCATTACGTTATAGTATATAACGTTATACGTTGTTACGTAATGCTACACAACGTTATACGTCATTACGTTATAGTATATAACGTTATACGTTGTTACGTAATGCTACATAACCTTGTACGTCTATCACGTAATAGTATATAACGTTATACGTCTATTACGTAATAGTATATAACGTTATACGTTATTACGTAATAGTATATAACGTTATACGCTGTGACATAATGCTACATAACGTTATACGTCATTACGTTATAGTATATAACGTTATACGTCATTACGTAATAGTATATAACGTTATACGTTGTGACATAATGCTACATAACGTTATACGTCATTACGTTATAATATATATCGTTGTACGTCATAAAGTAAAAGAATATAACGTTATACGAAATAACGTAATAGTAGATGACGTTATACTTTGTTACGTAATAGTAAATGACGTTATACGCTGTTACGTAATGCTACATAACGTTATACGTTGTTACGTAATGCTACACAACGTTATACGTCATTACGTTATAGTATATAACGTTATACGTTGTTACGTAATGCTACATAACGTTATACGTCATTCCGTTATAGTATATAACGTTATACGATGTTACGTAATGCTACATAACGTTATACGTCATTACGTAATAGTATATAACGTTATACGTTGTTACGTAATGCTACATAACGTTATACGTCATTACGTTATAGTATATAACGTTATACGTTATTACGTAATAGTTTATAACGTTATACGTTGTTACGTAATGCTAAATAACGTTATACGTCATTACGTTATAGTATATAACGTTATACGTTATTACGTAATAGTTTATAACGTTATACGTTGTTACGTAATGATACATAACGTTATACGTCATTACGTTATAATATATAACGTTATACGTTGTTACGTAATGCTACACAACGTTATACGTCATTACGTTATAGTATATAACGTTATACGTTGTTACGTAATCCTACATAACCTTGTACGTCTATCACGTAATAGTATATAACATTATACGTTGTTACGTAATGCTACATAACATTTTACGGCATTACGTAATAGTTTATAACGGTATACGTTGTTACGTAATGCTACATAACGTTATTTCGTCATTACGTTATAGTATATAACGTTATACGTCATTACGTAATAGTATATAACGTTATACGTTGTGACATAATGCTACATAACGTTATACGTCATTACGTTATAGTATATATCGTTGTACGTCATAAAGTAAAAGAATATAACGTTATACGAAATAACGTAATAGTAGATGACGTTATACTTTGTTACGTAATAGTAAATGACGTTATACGCTGTTACGTAATGCTACATAACGTTATACGTTGTTACGTAATGCTACACAACGTTATACGTCATTACGTTATAATATATAACGTTATACGATGTTACGTAATGCTACATAACGTTATACGTCATTCCGTTATAGCATATAACGTTATACGTTGTTACGTAATGCTACATAACGTTATACGTCATTACGTAATAGTATATAACGTTATACGTTGTTACGTAATGCTACATAACGTTATACGTCATTACGTTATAGTATATAACGTTATACGTTATTACGTAATAGTTTATAACGTTATACGTTGTTACGTAATGCTACATAACGTTATACGTCATTACGTTATAGTATATAACGTTATACGTTATTACGTAATAGTTTATAACGTTATACGTTGTTACGTAATGATACATAACGTTATACGTCATTACGTTATAATATATAACGTTATACGTTGTTACGTAATGCTACACAACGTTATACGTCATTGCGTTATAGTATATAACGTTATACGTTGTTACGTAATGCTACATTACGTTATACGTCATTACGTTATAGTATATAACGTTATACGTTGTTACGTAATGCTACATAACGTTATACGTCATTACGTCATAATATATAACGTTATACGTTGTTACGTAATGCTACATAACGTTATACGTCATTAAGTAAAAGAATATAACGTTATACGTAATAACGTAATAGCAGATGACGTTATACGTTGTTACGTAATGCTAGATTAAGTTATACGTCATTACGTTATAGTATATAACGTTATACGTTGTTACGTTATGCTACATAACATTATACGGCATTACGTAATAGTATATAACGGTATACGTTGTTACGTTATGCTACATAACGTTATACGTCATTACGTTATACTATATAACGTTATACGTCATTAAGTAAAAGAATACAACGTTATACGTAATAATGTAATGCTACAGAACGTTATACATCATTACGTTATAGTATATATCGTTATACGTCATAAAGTAAAAGAATATAACGCTGTACGTAATAACGTAATAGTAGATGACGTTATACGTTGTTACGTAATGCTACATACCGTTATACGACATAACGTTATAATATATAACGTTATACGTTGTTACGTAATGCTACATAACGTTATACGTCATTACGTTATAGTATGTAACGTTATACGTTGTTACGTAATGCTACATAACGTTATACGTCATTACGTTATAATATATAACGTTATACGTTGTTACGTAATGCTACATAACGTTATACGTCTATTACGTAATAGTATATAACGTTATACGTTATTACGTAGTAGTTTATAACGTTATACGTTGTTACGTATTGCTACATAACGTTATACGCCATTACGTTATAGTATATAACGTTATACGTTGTTAAGTAATTGTATATAACGTTATACGTTGTTACGTATTGCTACATAACGTTATACGCCATTACGTTATAGTATATAACGTTATACGTTATTATGTAGTAGTTTATAACGTTATACGTTGTTACGTATTGCTACATAACGTTATACGTCATTACGTTATAGTATATAACGTTATACGTCATTAAGTAAAAGAATATAACGTTATACGTAATAACGTAATAGTAAATGACGTTATACGTTCTTACGTAATGCTACATTACGTTATACGTCATTACGTTATAGTATATAACATTATACGTTGTTACGTAATGCTACATAACATTATACGGCATTACGTAATAGTTTATAACGGTATACGTTGTTACGTAATGCTACATAACGTTATTTCGTCATTACGTTATAGTATATAACGTTATACGTCATTAAGTAAAAGAATATATCGTTACACGTAATAACGTAATGCTACAGAACGTTATACGTCATTACGTTATAGTATATAACGTTGTACGTCATTAAGTAAAAGAATTTAACGTTATACGTAATAACGTAATAGTAAATGACGTTATACTTTGTTACGTAATGCTACATAACGTTATACGTCTATTACGTAATAGTATATAACGTTATACGTTGTTACGTAATGCTACATAACGTTATACGTCATTACGTAATAGTATATAACGTTATACGTTGTGACATAATGCTACATAACGTTATACGTCATTACGTTATAGTATATATCGTTATACGTCATAAAGTAAAAGAATATAACGTTATACGAAATAACGTAATAGTAGATGACGTTATACTTTGTTACGTAATAGTAAATGACGTTATACGCTGTTACGTAATGCTACATAACGTTATACGTTGTTACGTAATGCTACACAACGTTATACGTCATTCCGTTATAGCATATAACGTTATACGTTGTTACGTAATGCTACATAACGTTATACGTCATTACGTAATAGTATATAACGTTATACGTTGTTACGTAATGCTACATAACGTTATACGTCATTACGTTATAGTATATAACGTTATACGTTATTACGTAATAGTTTATAATGTTATACGTTGTTACGTAATGCTACATAACGTTATACGTCATTACGTTATAGTATATAACGTTATACGTTATTACGTAATAGTTTATAACGTTATACGTTGTTACGTAATGATACATAACGTTATACGTCATTACGTTATAATATATAACGTTATACGTTGTTACGTAATGCTACACAACGTTATACGTCATTACCGTTATAGTATATAACGTTATACGTTGTTACGTAATGCTACACAACGTTATACGTCATTACGTTATAGTATATAACGTTATACGTTGTTACGTAGTGCTACATAACCTTGTACGTCTATCACGTAATAGTATATAACGTTATACGTCTATTACGTAATAGTATATAACGTTATACGTTGTTACGTAATGCTACATAACGTTATACGTCATTCCGTTATAGTATATAACGTTATACGTTGTTACGTAATGCTACATAACGTTATACGTCATTACGTAATAGTATATAACGTTATACGTTGTTACGTAATGCTACATAACGTTATACGTCATTACGTTATAGTATATAACGTTATACGTTATTACGTAATAGTTTATAACGTTATACGTTGTTACGTAATGATACATAACGTTATACGTCATTACGTTATAATATATAACGTTATACGTTGTTACGTAATGCTACACAACGTTATACGTCATTACGTTATAGTATATAACGTTATACGTTGTTACGTAATCCTACATAACCTTGTACGTCTATCACGTAATAGTATATAACATTATACGTTGTTACGTAATGCTACATAACATTTTACGGCATTACGTAATAGTTTATAACGGTATACGTTGTTACGTAATGCTACATAACGTTATTTCGTCATTACGTTATAGTATATAACGTTATACGTCATTACGTAATAGTATATAACGTTATACGTTGTGACATAATGCTACATAACGTTATACGTCATTACGTTATAGTATATATCGTTGTACGTCATAAAGTAAAAGAATATAACGTTATACGAAATAACGTAATAGTAGATGACGTTATACTTTGTTACGTAATAGTAAATGACGTTATACGCTGTTACGTAATGCTACATAACGTTATACGTTGTTACGTAATGCTACACAACGTTATACGTCATTACGTTATAGTATATAACGTTATACGTTGTTACGTAATGCTACATAACGTTATACGTCATTCCGTTATAGCATATAACGTTATACGTTGTTACCTAATGCTACATAACGTTATACGTCATTACGTAATAGTATATAACGTTATACGTTGTGACATAATGCTACATAACGTTATACGTCATTCCGTTATAGTATATAACGTTATACGTTATTACGTAATAGTTTATAACGTTATACGTTGTTACGTAATGCTAAATAACGTTATACGTCATTACGTTATAGTATATAACGTTATACGTTATTACGTAATAGTTTATAACGTTATACGTTGTTACGTAATGATACATAACGTTATACGTCATTACGTTATAATATATAACGTTATACGTTGTTACGTAATGCTACACAACGTTATACGTCATTACGTTATAGTATATAACGTTATACGTTGTTACGTAATCCTACATAACCTTGTACGTCTATCACGTAATAGTATATAACATTATACGTTGTTACGTAATGCTACATAACATTTTACGGCATTACGTAATAGTTTATAACGGTATACGTTGTTACGTAATGCTACATAACGTTATTTCGTCATTACGTTATAGTATATAACGTTATACGTCATTACGTAATAGTATATAACGTTATACGTTGTGACATAATGCTACATAACGTTATACGTCATTACGTTATAGTATATATCGTTGTACGTCATAAAGTAAAAGAATATAACGTTATACGAAATAACGTAATAGTAGATGACGTTATACTTTGTTACGTAATAGTAAATGACGTTATACGCTGTTACGTAATGCTACATAACGTTATACGTTGTTACGTAATGCTACACAACGTTATACGTCATTACGTTATAGTATATAACGTTATACGTTGTTACGTAATGCTACATAACGTTATACGTCATTCCGTTATAGCATATAACGTTATACGTTGTTACGTAATGCTACATAACGTTATACGTCATTACGTAATAGTATATAACGTTATACGTTGTTACGTAATGCTACATAACGTTATACGTCATTACGTTATAGTATATAACGTTATACGTTATTACGTAATAGTTTATAACGTTATACGTTGTTACGTAATGCTACATAACGTTATACGTCATTACGTTATAGTATATAACGTTATACGTTATTACGTAATAGTTTATAACGTTATACGTTGTTACGTAATGATACATAACGTTATACGTCATTACGTTATAATATATAACGTTATACGTTGTTACGTAATGCTACACAACGTTATACGTCATTGCGTTATAGTATATAACGTTATACGTTGTTACGTAATGCTACATTACGTTATACGTCATTACGTTATAGTATATAACGTTATACGTTGTTACGTAATGCTACATAACGTTATACGTCATTACGTCATAATATATAACGTTATACGTTGTTACGTAATGCTACATAACGTTATACGTCATTAAGTAAAAGAATATAACGTTATACGTAATAACGTAATAGCAGATGACGTTATACGTTGTTACGTAATGCTAGATTAAGTTATACGTCATTACGTTATAGTATATAACGTTATACGTTGTTACGTTATGCTACATAACATTATACGGCATTACGTAATAGTATATAACGGTATACGTTGTTACGTTATGCTACATAACGTTATACGTCATTACGTTATAGTATATAACGTTATACGTCATTAAGTAAAAGAATACAACGTTATACGTAATAATGTAATGCTACAGAACGTTATACATCATTACGTTATAGTATATATCGTTATACGTCATAAAGTAAAAGAATATAACGCTGTACGTAATAACGTAATAGTAGATGACGTTATACGTTGTTACGTAATGCTACATACCGTTATACGACATAACGTTATAATATATAACGTTATACGTTGTTACGTAATGCAACATAACGTTATACGTCATTACGTTATAGTATGTAACGTTATACGTTGTTACGTAATGCTACATAACGTTATACGTCATTACGTTATAATATATAACGTTATACGTTGTTACGTAATGCTACATAACGTTATACGTCTATTACGTAATAGTATATAACGTTATACGTTATTACGTAGTAGTTTATAACGTTATACGTTGTTACGTATTGCTACATAACGTTATACGCCATTACGTTATAGTATATAACGTTATACGTTGTTAAGTAATTGTATATAACGTTATACGTTGTTACGTATTGCTACATAACGTTATACGCCATTACGTTATAGTATATAACGTTATACGTTATTATGTAGTAGTTTATAACGTTATACGTTGTTACGTATTGCTACATAACGTTATACGTCATTACGTTATAGTATATAACGTTATACGTCATTAAGTAAAAGAATATAACGTTATACGTAATAACGTAATAGTAAATGACGTTATACGTTCTTACGTAATGCTACATTACGTTATACGTCATTACGTTATAGTATATAACATTATACGTTGTTACGTAATGCTACATAACATTATACGGCATTACGTAATAGTTTATAACGGTATACGTTGTTACGTAATGCTACATAACGTTATTTCGTCATTACGTTATAGTATATAACGTTATACGTCATTAAGTAAAAGAATATATCGTTACACGTAATAACGTAATGCTACAGAACGTTATACGTCATTACGTTATAGTATATAACGTTGTACGTCATTAAGTAAAAGAATTTAACGTTATACGTAATAACGTAATAGTAAATGACGTTATACTTTGTTACGTAATGCTACATAACGTTATACGTCTATTACGTAATAGTATATAACGTTATACGTTGTTACGTAATGCTACATAACGTTATACGTCATTACGTAATAGTATATAACGTTATACGTTGTGACATAATGCTACATAACGTTATACGTCATTACGTTATAGTATATATCGTTATACGTCATAAAGTAAAAGAATATAACGTTATACGAAATAACGTAATAGTAGATGACGTTATACTTTGTTACGTAATAGTAAATGACGTTATACGCTGTTACGTAATGCTACATAACGTTATACGTTGTTACGTAATGCTACACAACGTTATACGTCATTCCGTTATAGCATATAACGTTATACGTTGTTACGTAATGCTACATAACGTTATACGTCATTACGTAATAGTATATAACGTTATACGTTGTTACGTAATGCTACATAACGTTATACGTCATTACGTTATAGTATATAACGTTATACGTTATTACGTAATAGTTTATAATGTTATACGTTGTTACGTAATGCTACATAACGTTATACGTCATTACGTTATAGTATATAACGTTATACGTTATTACGTAATAGTTTATAACGTTATACGTTGTTACGTAATGATACATAACGTTATACGTCATTACGTTATAATATATAACGTTATACGTTGTTACGTAATGCTACACAACGTTATACGTCATTACCGTTATAGTATATAACGTTATACGTTGTTACGTAATGCTACACAACGTTATACGTCATTACGTTATAGTATATAACGTTATACGTTGTTACGTAATGCTACATAACCTTGTACGTCTATCACGTAATAGTATATAACGTTATACGTCTATTACGTAATAGTATATAACGTTATACGTTGTTACGTAATGCTACATAACGTTATACGTCATTCCGTTATAGTATATAACGTTATACGTTGTTACGTAATGCTACATAACGTTATACGTCATTACGTAATAGTATATAACGTTATACGTTGTTACGTAATGCTACATAACGTTATACGTCATTACGTTATAGTATATAACGTTATACTTTATTACGTAATAGTTTATAACGTTATACGTTGTTACGTAATGCTAAATAACGTTATACGTCATTACGTTATAGTATATAACGTTATACGTTATTACGTAATAGTTTATAACGTTATACGTTGTTACGTAATGATACATAACGTTATACGTCATTACGTTATAATATATAACGTTATACGTTGTTACGTAATGCAACACAACGTTATACGTCATTACGTTATAGTATATAACGTTATACGTTGTTACGTAATCCTACATAACCTTGTACGTCTATCACGTAATAGTATATAACATTATACGTTGTTACGTAATGCTACATAACATTATACGGCATTACGTAATAGTTTATAACGGTATACGTTGTTACGTAATGCTACATAACGTTATTTCGTCATTACGTTATAGTATATAACGTTATACGTCATTACGTAATAGTATATAACGTTATACGTTGTGACATAATGCTACATAACGTTATACGTCATTACGTTATAGTATATATCGTTGTACGTCATAAAGTAAAAGAATATAACGTTATACGAAATAACTTAATAGTAGATGACGTTATACTTTGTTACGTAATAGTAAATGACGTTATACGCTGTTACGTAATGCTACATAACGTTATACGTTGTTACGTAATGCTACACAACGTTATACGTCATTACGTTATAGTATATAACGTTATACGTTGTTACGTAATGCTACATAACGTTATACGTCATTCCGTTATAGCATATAACGTTATACGTTGTTACGTAATGCTACATAACGTTATACGTCATTACGTAATAGTATATAACGTTATACGTTGTTACGTAATGCTACATAACGTTATACGTCATTACGTTATAGTATATAACGTTATACGTTATTACGTAATAGTTTATAACGTTATACGTTGTTACGTAATGCTACATAACGTTATACGTCATTACGTTATAGTATATAACGTTATACGTTATTACGTATAGTTTATAACGTTATACGTTGTTACGTAATGATACATAACGTTATACGTCATTACGTTATAATATATAACGTTATACGTTGTTACGTAATGCTACACAACGTTATACGTCATTACGTTATAGTATATAACGTTATACGTTGTTACGTAATGCTACACAACGTTATACGTCATTACGTTATAGTATATAGCGTTATACGTTGTTACGTAATGCTACATAACCTTGTACGTCTATCACGTAATAGTATATAACGTTATACGTCTATTACGTAATAGTATATAACGTTATACGTTATTACGTAATAGTAAATGACGTTACACGTTGTTACGTAATGATACATAACGTTATACGTCATTACGTTATAGTATATAACGTTATACGTTGTTACGTAATGCTACATAACGTTATACGTCATTCCGTTATAGCATATAACGTTATACGTTGTTACGTAATGCTACATAACGTTATACGTCATTACGTAATAGTATATAACGTTATACGTTGTTACGTAATGCTACATAACGTTATACGTCATTCCGTTATAGCATATAACGTTATACGTTGTTACGTAATGCTACATAACGTTATACGTCATTACGTAATAGTATATAACGTTATACGTTGTTACGTAATGCTACATAACGTTATACGTCATTACGTTATAGTATATAACGTTATACGTTATTACGTATAGTTTATAACGTTATACGTTGTTACGTAATGATACATAACGTTATACGTCATTACGTTATAATATATAACGTTATACGTTGTTACGTAATGCTACACAACGTTATACGTCATTACGTTATAGTATATAACGTTATACGTTGTTACGTAATGCTACACAACGTTATACGTCATTACGTTATAGTATATAGCGTTATACGTTGTTACGTAATGCTACATAACCTTGTACGTCTATCACGTAATAGTATATAACGTTATACGTCTATTACGTAATAGTATATAACGTTATACGTTATTACGTAATAGCATATAACGTTATACGTTGTGACATAATGCTACATAACGTTATACGTCATTACGTTATAGTATATATCGTTATACATCATAAAGTAAAAGAATATAACGATATACGTAATAACGTAATAGTAGATGACGTTATACTTTGTTACGTAACAGTAAATGACGTTATACGCTGTTACGTAATGCTACATAACGTTATACGTCGTTACGTAATGCTACACAACGTTATACGTCATTACGTTATAGTATATAACGTTATACGTTGTTACGTAATGCTACATAACGTTATACGTAATTCCGTTATAGTATATAACGTTATACGTTGTTACGTAATGCTACATAACGTTATACGTCATTACGTAATAGTATATAACGTTATACGTTGTTACGTAATGCTACATAACGTTATACGTCATTACGTTATAGTATATAACGTTATACGTTATTACGTAATAGTTTATAACGTTATACGTTGTTACGTAATGCTACATAACGTTATACGTCATTACGTTATAGTATATAACGTTATACGTTATTACGTAATAGTTTATAACGTTATACGTTGTTACGTAATGATACATAACGTTATACGTCATTACGTTATAATATATAACGTTATACGTTGTTACGTAATGCTACACAACGTTATACGTCATTACGTTATAGTATATAACGTTATACGTTGTTACGTAATCCTACACAACGTTATACGTCATTACGTTATAGTATATAACGTTATACGTTGTTACGTAATGCTACATAACCTTGTACGTCTATCACGTAATAGTATATAACGTTATACGTCTATTACGTAATAGTATATAACGTTATACGTTATTACGTAATAGTAAATGACGTTATACGTTGTTACGTAATGCTACATAACGTTATACGTCATTACGTTATAATATATAACGTCATACGTTGTTACGTTATGCTACATAACGTTATACGTCATTACGTAATAGTATATAACGTTATACGTTGTGACGTTATGCTACATAACGTTATACGTCATTACGTTATAGTATATAACGTTATACGTTATTACGTAATAGTTTATAACGTTATACGTTGTTACGTAATGCTACATAACGTTATACGTCATTACGTTATAGTATATAACGTTATACGTTATTACGTAATAGTATATAACGTTATACGTTGTGACGTTATGCTACATAACGTTATACGTCATTACGTTATAGTATATAACGTTGTACGTTGTTACGTAATGCTACATAACATTATACGGTATTACGTAATAGTATATCACGTTATACGTTGTTACGTAATGCTACATAACATTATACGGCATTACGTAATAGTATATAACGTTATACGTTGTTACGTAATGCTACATAACGTTATACGTCTATCACGTAATAGTATATAACGTTATACGTCTATAACGTAATAGTATATAACGTTATACGTTAATACGTAATAGTAAATGACGTTATACGTTGTTACGTAATGATACATAACGTTATACGTCATTGCGTTATAATATGTAACGTTATACGTTGTTACGTAATGCTACATAACGTTATACGTCATTACGTTATAGTATATATCGTTATACGTCATAAAGTAAAAGAATATACCGTTATACGTAATAACGTAATAGTAGATGACGTTATACTTTGTTACGTAATGCTACATAACATTATACGGCATTACGTAATAGTATATAACGTTATACGTTGTTACGTAATGCTACATAACGTTATACATCAATACGTAATAGTATATAACGTTATACGTTGTTACGTAATGCTCATAACATTAAACGGCATTAAGTAATAGTATATAACGTTATACGTTGTCTCGTAATGCTACATAACATTATACGTAATAACGTAATAGTAGATGACGTTATACTTTGTTACGTAATGCTACATAACATTATACGGCATTACGTAATAGTATATAACGTTATACATTGTTTCGTAATGCTACATAACGTTATACGTCATTACGTTATAGTATATATCGTTATACGTCATAAAGTAAAAGAATATAACGTTATACGTAATAACGTAATAGTAGATGACGTTATACTTTGTTACGTAATGCTACATAACATTATACGGCATTACGTAATAGTATATAACGTTATACGTTGTTACGTAATGCTACATAACATTATACGGCATTACGTAATAGTATATAACGTTATACGTTGTTTCGTAATGCTACATAACGTTATACGTTATTACGTAATAGTATATAATGTTATACGTTGTTACGTAATGCTACATAACGTTATACGTCATTACGTTATAGTATATATCGTTATACGTCATAAAGTAAAAGAATATAACGTTATACGTAATAACGTAATAGTAGATGACGTTATACTTTGTTACGTAATGCTACATAACATTATACGTCATTACGTTATAGTATATAACGTTATACGTTGTTACGTAATGCTACATAACGTTATACGTCATTACGTTATAGTATATAACGTTATACGTTGTTACTTAATGCTACACAACGTTATACGTCATTACGTTATAGTATATAACGTTATACGTTGTTATGTAATGCTACATAACATTATACGGTATTACGTAATAGTATATAACGTTATACGTTGTTACGTAATGCTACATAACATTATACGGCATTACGTAATGGTATATAACGTTATACGTTGTTTCGTAATGCTACATAACGTTATACGTCATTACGTAATAGTATATAACGTTACACGTTGTTACGTAATGCCACATAACGTTATACGTCATTACGTTATAGTATATATCGTTATACGTCATAAAGTAAAAGAACATAACGTTATACGTAATAACGTAATAGTAGATGACGTTATACTTTGTTACGTAATGCTACATAACATTATACGGCATTACGTAATAGTATATAACGTTATACGTTGTTTCGTAATGCTACATAACGTTATACGTCATTACGTTATAGTATATATCGTTATACGTCATAAAGTAAAAGAATATAACGTTATACGTAATAACGTAATAGTAGATGACGTTATACTTTGTTACGTAATGCTACATAACATTATACGGCATTACGTAATAGTATATAACGTTATACGTTGTTACGTAATGCTACATAACGTTATACATAAATACGTAATAGTATATAACGTTATACGTTGTTACGTAATGCTACATAACATTATACGGCATTAAGTAATAGTATATAACGTTATACGTTGTTTCGTAATGCTACATAACGTTATACGTAATAACGTAATAGTAGATGACGTTATACTTTGTTACGTAATGCTACATAACATTATACGGCATTACGTAATAGTATATAACGTTATACGTTGTTTCGTAATGCTACATAACGTTATACGTCATTACGTTATAGTATATATCGTTATACGTCATAAAGTAAAAGAATATAACGTTATACGTAATAACGTAATAGTAGACGACGTTATACTTTGTTACGTAATGCTACATAACATTATACGGCATTACGTTATAGTATATATCGTTATACGTCATAAAGTAAAAGAATATAACGTTATACGTAATAACGTAATAGTAGACGACGTTATACGTTGTTTCGTAATGATACATAACGTTATACGTCATTACGTTATAATATATAACGTTATACGTTGTTACGTAATGCTACATAACGTTATACGTCATTACGTTATAGTATATATCGTTATACGTCATAAAGTAAAAGAATATACCGTTATACGTAATAACGTAATAGTAGATGACGTTATACTTTGTTACGTAATGCTACATAACATTATACGGCATTACGTAATAGTATATAACGTTATACGTTGTTACGTAATGCTACATAACATTATACGGCATTAAGTAATAGTATATAACGTTATACGTTGTTTCGTAATGCTACATAACGTTATACGTCTATCACGTAATAGTATATAACGTTATACGTCTATTACGTAATAGTATATAACGTTATACGTTAATACGTAATAGTAAATGACGTTATACGTTGTTACGTAATGATACATAACGTTATACGTCATTACGTTATAGTATATAACATTATACGGCATTACGTAATAGTATATAACGTTATACGTTGTTACGTAATGCTACATAACGTTATACGTCTATCACGTAATAGTATATAACGTTATACGTCATAAAGTAAAAGAATATAACGTTATACGTAATATCGTAATAGAAGATGACGTTATACTTTGTTACGTAATGCTACATAACATTATACGGCATTACGTAATAGTATATAATGTTATACGTTGTTACGTAATGCTACATAACGTTATACGTCTATCACGTAATAGTATATAACGTTATACGTCTATTACGTAATAGTATATAACGTTATACGTTAATACGTAATAGTAAATGACGTTATACGTTGTTACGTAATGATACATAACGTTATACGTCATTACGTTATAATATATAACGTTATACGTTGTTACGTAATGCTACATAACGTTATACGTCATTACGTTATAGTATATATCGTTATACGTCATAAAGTAAAAGAATATAACGTTATACGTAATAACGTAATAGTAGATGACGTTATACTTTGTTACGTAATGCTACATAACATTATACGTCATTACGTTATAGTATATAACGTTATACGTTGTTACGTAATGCTACATAACGTTATACGTCATTACGTTATAGTATATAACGTTATACGTTGTTACTTAATGCTACACAACGTTATACGTCATTACGTTATAGTATATAACGTTATACGTCATTACGTAATAGTATATAACGTTATACGTTGTTACGTAATGATACATAACGTTATACGTCATTACGTTATAGTATATAACGTTATACGTTGTTACGTAATGCTACATAACGTTATACGTCATTACGTTATAGTATATAACGTTATACGTTGTTACTTAATGCTACACAACGTTATACGTCATTACGTTATAGTATATAACGTTATACGTTGTTACGTAATGCTACATAACTTTGTACGTCTATCACGTAATAGTATATAACGTTATACGTCTATTACGTAATAGTATATAACGTTATACGTTATTACGTAATAGTAAATGACGTTATACGTTGTTACGTAATGCTACATAACGTTATACGTCATTACGTTATAATATATAACATCATACGTTGTTACGTTATGCTACATAACGTTATACGTCATTACGTTATAGTATATGACGTTATACGTTGTTACGCAATGCTACATAACATTATACGGTATTACGTAATAGTATATAACGTTATACGTTGTTACGTAATGCTACATAACATTATACGGCATTACGTAATAGTATATAACGTTATACGTTGTTTCGTAATGCTACATAACGTTATACGTTATTACGTAATAGTATATAACGTTACACGTTGTTACGTAATGCCACATAACGTTATACGTCATTACGTTATAGTATATAACGTTATACGTTGTCACGTAATGCTACATTACGTTATACGTCATTACGTTATAGTATATATCGTTATACGTCATAAAGTAAAAGAATATACCGTTATACGTAATAACGTAATAGTAGATGACGTTATACTTTGTTACGTAATGCTACATACCATTATACGCCATTACGTAATAGTATATAACGTTATACGTTGTTACGTAATGCTACATAACGTTATACATCAATACGCAATAGTATATCACGTTATACGTTGTTACGCAATGCTACATAACATTATACGGCATTAAGTAATAGTATATAACGTTATACGTTGTTTCGTAATGCTACATAACGTTTTACGTTATTACGTAATAGTATATAACGTTATACGTTGTTCGGTAAGGCCACATAACGTTATACGTCATTACGTTATAATATATAAAGTTATACTCTTCACGTAATGCTACATTACGTTATACGTCATTACGTTATAGTATATATCGTTATACGTCATAAAGTAAAAGAATATAACGTTATACGTAATAACGTAATAGTAGATGACGTTGTACGTTGTTACGTAATGCTGCATAACGTTATACGTCATTACGTTATAATATATAACGTTATACGTTGTTACGTAGTAGTTTATAACGTTATACGTCATTACGTTATAGTATATAACGTTATACGTTGTTACGTTATGCTACATAACATTATACGGCATTACGTAATAGTATATAACGGTATACGTTGTTACGTTATGCTACATAACGTTATACGTCATTACGTTATAGTATATAACGTTATACGTCATTAGGTAAAAGAATATAACGTTATACGTAATAACGTAATGCTACAGAACGTTATACGTCATTACGTTATAGTATATAACGTTATACGTCATTAAGTAAAAGAATTTAACGTTATACGTAATAACGTAATAGTAAATGACGTTATACTTTGTTACGTAATGCTACATAACGTTATACGTCATTACGTTATAGTATATAACGTTATACGTTATTACGTTATAGTATATAAAGTTATACGTTGTCACGTAATGCTACATTACGTTATACGTCATTACGTTATAGTATATATCGTTATACGTCATAAAGTAAAAGAATATAACGTTATACGTAATATCGTAATAGAAGATGACGTTATACTTTGTTACGTAATGCTACATAACATTATACGGCATTACGTAATAGTATATAATGTTATACGTTGTTACGTAATGCTACATAACGTTATACGTCATTACGTTATAGTATATAACGTTATACGTTGTTACTTAATGCTACACAACGTTATACGTCATTACGTTATAGTATATAACGTTATACGTTGTTATGTAATGCTACATAACTTTGTACGTCTATCACGTAATAGTATATAACGTTATACGTCTATTACGTAATAGTATATAACGTTATACGTTATTACGTAATAGTAAATGACGTTATACGTTGTTACGTAATGCTACATAACGTTATACGTCATTACGTTATAATATATAACGTCATACTTTGTTACGTTATGCTACATAACGTTATACGTCATTACGTTATAGTATATAACGTTATACGTTGTTACGTAATGCTACATAACATTATACGGTATTACGTAATAGTATATAACGGTATACGTTATTACGTAACAGATTATAACGTTAAACGTTGTTACGTATTGCTACATAACGTTATACGCCATTACGTAATAGTATATAACGTTATACGTTGTTACGTAATGCTACATTACGTTATACGTCATTACGTTATAGTATATAACGTTATACGTCATTACGTAATAGTATATAACGTTATACGTTGTTACGTAATGCTACATAACGTTATACATCATTACGTTATAGTATATAACGTTATACTTTATTGCGTAATAGTTTATAACGTTATACGTTGTTACGTAATGCTACATAACGTTATACGTCATTACGTAATAGTATATAACGTTATACGTTGTTACGTAATGCTACATAACGTTATACCTGATTACGTTATAGTATATAACGTTGTACGTCATTAAGTAAAAAAATTTAACGTTATACGTATTAGCGTAATAGTAAATGACGTTATACTTTGTTACGTAATGCTACATAACGTTATACGTTATTACGTGATAGTATATAACGTTATACGTTGTTACGTAATGCTACACAACGTTATACGTCATTAAGTAATAGTATATAACGTTATACGTTGTTAGGTAATGCTACACAACGTTATACGTCATTACGTAATACTATATATAACGTTATACGTTGTTACGTAATGCTACATAACGTTATACGTCATTACGTTATAGTATATAACGTTATACGTTGTTACGTAATGCTACATAACGTTATACGTCATTACGTTATAGTATATAACGTTATACGTTGTTACGTAATGCTACACAACGTTATACGTCCTAAGTAATAGTATATAACGTTATACGTTGTTAGGTAATGCTACACAACGTTATACGTCATTACGTAATACTATATATAACGTTATACGTTGTTACGTAATGCTACATAACGTTATACGTCATTACGTTATAGTATATAACGTTATACGTTGTTACGTAATGCTACATAACGTTATACGTCATTACGTTATAGTATATAACGTTATACGTTGTTACTTAATGCCACACAACGTTATACGTCATTACGTTATAGTATATAACGTTATACGTTGATACGTAATGCTACATAACTTTGTACGTCTATCACGTAATAGTATATAACGTTATACGTCTATTACGTAATAGTATATAACGTTATACGTTATTACGTAATAGTAAATGACGTTATACGTTGTCACGTAATGCTACATTACGTTATACGTCATTACGTTATAGTATATATCGTTATACGTCATAAAGTAAAAGAATATAACGTTATACGTAATAACGTAATAGTAGATGACGTTATACTTTGTTACGTAATGCTACATAACATTATACGGCATTACGTAACAGTATATAACGTTATACGTTCTTACGTAATGCTACATAACGTTATACGTCTATCACGTAATAGTAGATAACGTTATACGTCTATTACGTAATAGTATATAACGTTATACGTTAATACGTAATAGTAAATGACGTTATACGTTGTTACGTAATGCTACATAACGTTATACATCAATACGTAATAGTATATAACGTTATACGTTGTTACGTAATGCTACATAACTTTGTACGTCTATCACGTAATAGTATATAACGTTATACGTCATTACGTAATAGTATATAACGTTATACGTTGTTACGTAATGATACATAACGTTATACGTCATTACGTTATAGTATATAACGTTATATGTTGTTACGTAATGCTACATAACGTTATACGTCATTACGTTATAGTATATAACGTTATACGTTGTTACTTAATGCTACACAACGTTATACGTCATTACGTTATAGTATATAACGTTATACGTTGATACGTAATGCTACATAACTTTGTACGTCTATCACGTAATAGTATATAACGTTATACGTCTATTACGTAATAGTATATAACGTTATACGTTATTACGTAATAGTAAATGACGTTATACGTTGTCACGTAATGCTACATTACGTTATACGTCATTACGTTATAGTATATATCGTTATACGTCATAAAGTAAAAGAATATAACGTTATACGTAATAACGTAATAGTAGATGACGTTATACTTTGTTACGTAATGCTACATAACATTATACGGCATTACGTAACAGTATATAACGTTATACGTTCTTACGTAATGCTACATAACGTTATACGTCTATCACGTAATAGTATATAACGTTATACGTCTATTACGTAATAGTATATAACGTTATACGTTAATACGTAATAGTAAATGACGTTATACGTTGTTACGTAATGATACATAACGTTATACGTCATTACGTTATAATATATAACGTTATACGTTGTTACGTAATGCTACATAACGTTATACGTCATTACGTTATAGTATATATCGTTATACGTCATAATGTAAAAGAATATACCGTTATACGTAATAACGTAATAGTAGATGACGTTATACTTTGTTACGTAATGCTACATAACATTATACGGCATTACGTAATAGTATATAACGTTATACGTTGTTACGTAATGCTACATAACGTTATACATCAATACGTAATAGTATATAACGTTATACGTTGTTACGTAATGCTACATAACTTTGTACGTCTATCACGTAATAGTATATAACGTTATACGTCATTACGTAATAGTATATAACGTTATACGTTGTTACGTAATGATACATAACGTTATACGTCATTACGTTATAGTATATAACGTTATACGTTGTTACGTAATGCTACATAACGTTATACGTCATTACGTTATAGTATATAACGTTATACGTTGTTACTTAATGCTACACAACGTTATACGTCATTACGTTATAGTATATATCGTTATACGTCATAATGTAAAAGAATATACCGTTATACGTAATAACGTAATAGTAGATGACGTTATACTTTGTTACGTAATGCTACATAACATTATACGGCATTACGTAATAGTATATAACGTTATACGTTGTTACGTAATGCTACATAACGTTATACATCAATACGTAATAGTATATAACGTTATACGTTGTTACGTAATGCTACATAACTTTGTACGTCTATCACGTAATAGTATATAACGTTATACGTCATTACGTAATAGTATATAACGTTATACGTTGTTACGTAATGATACATAACGTTATACGTCATTACGTTATAGTATATAACGTTATACGTTGTTACGTAATGCTACATAACGTTATACGTCATTACGTTATAGTATATAACGTTATACGTTGTTACTTAATGCTACACAACGTTATACGTCATTACGTTATAGTATATAACGTTATACGTTGTTACGTAATGCTACATAACTTTGTACGTCTATCACGTAATAGTATATAACGTTATACGTCTATTACGTAATAGTATATAACGTTATACGTTATTACGTAATAGTAAATGACGTTATACGTTGTTACGTAATGCTACATAACGTTATACGTCATTACGTTATAATATATAACATCATACGTTGTTACGTTATGCTACATAACGTTATACGTCATTACGTTATAGTATATGACGTTATACGTTGTTACGCAATGCTACATAACATTATACGGTATTACGTAATAGTATATAACGTTATACGTTGTTACGTAATGCTACATAACATTATACGGCATTACGTAATAGTATATAACGTTATACGTTGTTTCGTAATGCTACATAACGTTATACGTTATTACGTAATAGTATATAACGTTACACGTTGTTACGTAATGCCACATAACGTTATACGTCATTACGTTATAGTATATAACGTTATACGTTGTCACGTAATGCTACATTACGTTATACGTCATTACGTTATAGTATATATCGTTATACGTCATAAAGTAAAAGAATATACCGTTATACGTAATAACGTAATAGTAGATGACGTTATACTTTGTTACGTAATGCTACATACCATTATACGCCATTACGTAATAGTATATAACGTTATACGTTGTTACGTAATGCTACATAACGTTATACATCAATACGCAATAGTATATCACGTTATACGTTGTTACGCAATGCTACATAACATTATACGGCATTAAGTAATAGTATATAACGTTATACGTTGTTTCGTAATGCTACATAACGTTTTACGTTATTACGTAATAGTATATAACGTTATACGTTGTTCGGTAAGGCCACATAACGTTATACGTCATTACGTTATAATATATAAAGTTATACTCTTCACGTAATGCTACATTACGTTATACGTCATTACGTTATAGTATATATCGTTATACGTCATAAAGTAAAAGAATATAACGTTATACGTAATAACGTAATAGTAGATGACGTTGTACGTTGTTACGTAATGCTGCATAACGTTATACGTCATTACGTTATAATATATAACGTTATACGTTGTTACGTAGTAGTTTATAACGTTATACGTCATTACGTTATAGTATATAACGTTATACGTTGTTACGTTATGCTACATAACATTATACGGCATTACGTAATAGTATATAACGGTATACGTTGTTACGTTATGCTACATAACGTTATACGTCATTACGTTATAGTATATAACGTTATACGTCATTAGGTAAAAGAATATAACGTTATACGTAATAACGTAATGCTACAGAACGTTATACGTCATTACGTTATAGTATATAACGTTATACGTCATTAAGTAAAAGAATTTAACGTTATACGTAATAACGTAATAGTAAATGACGTTATACTTTGTTACGTAATGCTACATAACGTTATACGTCATTACGTTATAGTATATAACGTTATACGTTGTTACGAAATGCTACATAACGTTATACGTCATTACGTAATAGTGTATAACGTTATACGTTGTTACGTAATGCTACATAACGTTATACGTCATTACGTTATAGTATATATCGTTATACGTCATAAAGTAAAAGAATATAACGCTGTACGTAATAACGTAATAGTAGATGACGTTATACGTTGTTACGTAATGCTGCATAACGTTATACGTCATTACGTTATAATATATAACGTTATACGTTGTTACATAATGCTACATAACGTTATACGTCATTACGTTATAGTATGTAACGTTATACGTTATTACGTAGTAGTTTATAACGTTATACGTCATTACGTTATAGTATATAACGTTATACGATGTTACGTTATGCTACATAACATTATACGGCATTACGTAATAGTATATAACGGTATACGTTGTTACGTTATGCTACATAACGTTATACGTCATTACGTTATAGTATATAACGTTATACGTCATTAAGTAAAAGAATATAACGTTATACGTAATAACGTAATGCTACAGAACGTTATACGTCATTACGTTATAGTATATAACGTTATACGTCATTAAGTAAAAGAATTTAACGTTATACGTAATAACGTAATAGTAAATGACGTTATACTTTGTTACGTAATGCTACATAACGTTATACGTCATTACGTTATAGTATATAACGTTATACGTCATTAAGTATAAGAATATAACGTTATACGTAATAACGTAATAGTAAATGACGTTATTCGTTGTTACGTAATGCTACAATACGCTATACGTCATTACGTTATAGTATATAACGTTATACGTTATTACGTAGTAGTTTATAACGTTATACGTTGTTACGTATTGCTACATAACGTTATACGCCATTACGTTATAGTATATAACATTATACGTTGTTAAGTAATAGTATATAACGTTATACGTTGTTACGTATTGCTACATAACGTTATACGCCATTACGTTATAGTATATAACGTTATACGTTATTACGTAGTAGTTTATAACGTTATACGTTGTTACGTATTGCTACATAACGTTATACGTCATTACGTTATAGTATATATCGTTATACGTCATAAAGTAAAAGAATATAACGCTATACGTCATAACGTAATAGTAGATGACGTTATACGTTGTTACGTAATGCTTCATAACGTTATACGTTATTACGTAATAGTATATAACGTTATACGTTGTTACGTATTGCTACATAACGTTATACGTCATTACGTTATAATATATAACGTCATACGTTGTTACGTTATGCTACATAACGTTATACGTCGTTACGTTATAGTATATAACGTTATACGTCATTAAGCAAAAGAATATAACCTTATACGTAATAACGTAATAGTAGATGACGTTATACTTTGCTACGTAATACTACATAACATTATACGGCATTACGTAATAGTATATAACGTTATACGTTGTTACGTAATGCTACATTACGTTATACGTCATTACGTTATAGTATATAACGTTATACGTCATTACGTTATAGTATAGAACGTTATTCGATGTTACGTAATGCTACATAACGTTATACATCAATACGTAATAGTATATAACGTTATACGTTGTTACGTATTGCTACATAAAGTTATACGTCATTACGTTATAATATATAACGTCATACGTTGTTACGTTATGCTACATAACGTTATACGTCATTACGTTATAGTATATAACGTTATACGTTGTTACGTAATGCTACATAACATTATACGGTATTACGTAATAGTATATAACGTTATACGTTGTTACGTAATGCTACATAACATTATACGGCATTACGTAATAGTATACAACGTTATACGTTGTTTCGTAATGCTACATAACGTTATATGTCATTACGTAATAGTATGTAACGTTATACGTTGTGACGTAATGCTACATAACGTTGTACGTCTATCACGTAATAGTATATAACGTTATACGTCTATTACGTAATAGTATATAACGTTATACGTTATTACGTAATAGTAAATGACGTTATACGTTGTTACGTAATGCTACATAACGTTATACGTCATTACGTTATAATATATAACGTCATACGTTGTTACGTTATGCTACATAACGTTATACGTCGTTACGTTATAGTATATAACGTTATACGTCATTAAGCAAAAGAATATAACGTTATACGTAATAACGTAATAGTAGATGACGTTATACTTTGCTACGTAATACTACATAACATTATACGTCATTACGTAATAGTATATAACGTTATACGTTGTTACGTAATGCTACATAACGTTATACGTCTATCACGTAATGCTACATAACGTTATATGTCTATCACGTAATAGTATATAACGTTATACGTTGTTACGTAATGCTACATAACATTATACGGCATTACGTAATAGTATATAACGTTATACGTTGTTTCGTAATGCTACATAACGTTATATGTCATTACGTAATAGTATATAACGTTATACGTTGTGACGTAATGCTACATAACGTTGTACGTCTATCACGTAATAGTATATAACGTTATACGTCTATTACGTAATAGTATATAACGTTATACGTTATTACGTAATAGTAAATGACGTTATACGTTGTTACGTAATGCTACATAACGTTATACGTCATTACGTTATAATATATAACGTCATACGTTGTTACGTTATGCTACATAACGTTATACGTCGTTACGTTATAGTATATAACGTTATACGTCATTAAGCAAAAGAATATAACGTTATACGTAATAACGTAATAGTAGATGACGTTATACTTTGCTACGTAATACTACATAACATTATACGGCATTACGTAATAGTATATAACGTTATACGTTGTTACGTAATGCTACATAACGTTATACGTCTATCACGTAATGCTACATAACGTTATACGTCTATCACGTAATAGTATATAACGTTATACGTCTATTACGTAATAGTATATAACGTTATACGTTAATACGTAATAGTAAATGACGTTATACGTTGTTACGTATTGATACATAACGTTATACGTCATTACGTTATAATATATAACGTTATACGTTGTTACGTAATGCTACATAACGTTATACGTCTATCACGTAATAGTATATAACGTTATACGTCTATTACGTAATAGTATATAACGTTATACGTCTATTACGTAATAGTATATAACGTTATACGTTATTACGTAATAGTAAATGACGTTATACGTTGTTACGTAATGCTACATAACGTTATACGTCATTACGTTATAATATATAACGTCATACGTTGTTACGTAATGCTACATAACGTTATACGTCATTACGTTATAGTATATATCGTTATACGTTGCTACGTAATGCTACATAACATTATACGGTATTACGTAATAGTATATAACGTTATACGTTGTTACGTAATGCAACATAACATTATACGGCATTACGTAATAGTATATAACGTTATACGTTGTTTCGTAATGCTACATAACGTTATACGTCATAACGTAATAGTATATAACGTTATACGTTGTGACGTAATGCTACATAACGTTATACGTTGTCACGTAATGCTACATTACGTTATACGTCATTACGTTATAGTATATATCGTTATACGTCATAAAGTAAAAGAATATAACGTTATACGTAATAACGTAATAGTAGATGACGTTATACTTTGTTACGTAATGCTACATAACATTATACGGCATTACGTAATAGTATATAACGTTATACGTTGTTACGTAATGCTACATAACGTTATACGTCTATCACGTAATAGTATATAACGTTATACGTCTATTACGTAATAGTATATAACGTTATACGTTAATACGTAATAGTAAATGACGTTATACGTTGTTACGTAATGATACATAACGTTATACGTCATTACGTTATAATATATAACGTTATACGTTGTTACGTAATGCTACATAACGTTATACGTCATTACGTTATAGTATATAACGTTATACGTTGTTACGTAATGCTACATAGCATTATACGGCATTACGTAATAGTATATAACGTTATACGTTGTTACGTAATGCTACATAGAGTTATACGTCGTTACGTTATAGTATGTAACGTTATACGTCATTAAGTAAAAGAATATAACGTTATACGTAATAACGTAATAGTAAATGACGTTATACGTTGTTACGTAATGCTACATTACGTTATACGTCATTACGTTATAGTATATAACGTTATACGTCATTACGTTATAGTATATAACGTTATACGTCTATTACGTAATAGTATATAACGTTATACGTTAATACGTAATAGTAAATGACGTTATACGTTGTTACGTAATGATACATAACGTTATACGTCGTTACGTTATAGTATATAACGTTATACGTCATTAAGCAAAAGAATATAACGTTATACGTAATAACGTAATAGTAGATGACGTTATACTTTGCTACGTAATACTACATAACATTATACGGCATTACGTAATAGTATATAACGTTATACGTTGTTACGTAATGCTACATAACGTTATACGTCTATCACGTAATGCTACATAACGTTATACGTATATCACGTAATAGTATATAACGTTATACGTCTATTACGTAATAGTATATAACGTTATACGTTAATACGTAATAGTAAATGACGTTATCCGTTGTTACGTAATGATACATAACGTTATACGTCATTACGTTATAATATATAACGTTATACGTTGTTACGTAATGCTACATAACGTTATACGTCTATCACGTAATAGTATATAACGTTATACGTCTATTACGTAATAGTATATAACGTTATACGTCTATTACGTAATAGTATAAAACGTTATACGTTATTACGTAATAGTAAATGACGTTATACGTTGTTACGTAATGCTACATAACGTTATACGTCATTACGTTATAATATATAACGTCATACGTTGTTACGTAATGCTACATAACGTTATACGTCATTACGTTATAGTATATATCGTTATACGTTGCTACGTAATGCTACATAACATTATACGGTATTACGTAATAGTATATAACGTTATACGTTGTTACGTAATGCAACATAACATTATACGGCATTACGTAATAGTATATAACGTTATACGTTGTTTCGTAATGCTACATAACGTTATACGTCATTACGTAATAGTATATAACGTTATACGTTGTGACGTAATGCTACATAACGTTATCCGTCATTACGTTATAGTATATAACGTTATACGTTGTCACGTAATGCTACATTACGTTATACGTCATTACGTTATAGTATATATCGTTATACGTCATAAAGTAAAAGAATATAACGTTATACGTAATAACGTAATAGTAGATGACGTTATACTTTGTTACGTAATGCTACATAACATTGTACGGCATTACGTAATAGTATATAACGTTATACGTTGTTACGTAATGCTACATAACGTTATACGTCTATCACGTAATAGTATATAACGTTATACGTCTATTACGTAATAGTATATAACGTTATACGTTAATACGTAATAGTAAATGACGTTATACGTTGTTACGTAATGATACATAACGTTATACGTCATTACGTTATAATATATAACGTTATACGTTGTTACGTAATGCTACATAACGTTATACGTCATTACGTTATAGTATATAACGTTATACGTTGTTACGTAATGCTACATAGCATTATACGGCATTACGTAATAGTATATAACGTTATACGTTGTTACGTAATGCTACATAGATTTATACGTCGTTACGTTATAGTATGTAACGTTATACGTCATTAAGTAAAAGAATATAACGTTATACGTAATAACGTAATAGTAAATGACGTTATACGTTGTTACGTAATGCTACATTACGTTATACGTCATTACGTTATAGTATATAACGTTATACGTCATTACGTTATAGTATATAACGTTATTCGATGTTACGTAATGCTACATAACGTTATACATCAATACGTAATAGTATATAACGTTATACGTTGTTACGTAATGCTACATAACGTTATACGTCATTACGTTATAGTATATATCATTATACGTCATAAAGTAAAAGAGTATAACGTTATACGTAATAACGTAATAGTAGATGACGTTATACTTTGTTACGTAATGCTACATAACGTTATACGTTATTACGTAATAGTATATAACGTTATACGTTGATACGTAATGCTACATAACGTTATACGTCATTACGTTATAGTATATAACGTTATACGTTGTTACGTAATGCTACATAACATTATACGGCATTACGTAATAGTATATAACGGTATACGTTGTTACGTAATGCTACATAACGTTATTTCGTCATTACGTTATAGTATATAACGTTATACGTCATTAAGTAAAAGAATATAACGTTATACGTAATAACGTAATGCTACAGAACGTTATACGTCATAAAGTAAAAGAATATAACGTTATACGTAATAACGTAATAGTAGATGACCTTATACTTTGTTACGTAATAGTAAATGACGTTATACGCTGTTATGTAATGCTACATAACGTTATACGTTGTTACGTAATGCTACACAACGTTCTACGTCATTACGTTATAGTATATAACGTTATACGTTGTTACGTAATGCTACATAACGTTATACGTCATTCCGTTACAGTATATAACGTTATACGTTGTTACGTAATGCTACATAACGTTATACGTCATTACGTAATAGTATATAACGTTATACGTTGTTACGTAATGCTACATAACGTTATACGTCATTACGTTATAGTATATAACGTTATACGTTGTTACGTAATGCTACACAACGTTATACGTCATTACGTTATAATATATAACGTTATACGTTGTTACGTAATGCTACATAACATTGTACGTCTATCACGTAATAGTATATAACGTTATACGTCCATTACGTAATAGTATATAACGTTATACGTTATTACGTAATAGTAAATGACGTTATACGTTGTTACGTAATGCTACATAACGTTATACGTCATTACGTTATAATATATAACGTCATACGTTGTTACGTTATGCTACATAACGTTATACGTCATTACGTTATAGTATATAACGTTATACGTTGTTACGTAATGCTACATAACATTATACGGCATTACGTAATAGTATATAACGTTATACGTTGTTTCGTAATGCTACATAACGTTATACGTCATTACGTAATAGTATATAACGTTATACGTTGTGACGTAGTGCTACATAACGTTATACGTCATTACGTTATAGTATATAACGTTATACGTTGTCACGTAATGCTACATTACGTTATACGTCATTACGTTATAGTATATATCGTTATACGTCATAAAGTAAAAGAATATAACGTTATACGTAATAACGTAATAGTAGATGACGTTATACTTTGTTACGTAATGCTACATAACAATATACGGCATTACGTAATAGTATATAACGTTATACGTTGTTACGTAATGCTACATAACGTTATACGTCTATCACGTAATAGTATATAACGTTATACGTCTATTACGTAATAGTATATAACGTTATACGTTAATACGTAATAGTAAATGACGTTCTACGTTGTTACGTAATGATACATAACGTTATACGTCATTACGTTATAATATATAACGTTATACGTTGTTACGTAATGCTACATAACGTTATACGTCATTACGATATAGTATATAACGTTATACGTTGTTACGTAATGCTACATAACATTATACGGCATTACGTAATAGTATATAACGTTATACGTTGTTACGTAATGCTACATAGAGTTATACGTCGTTACGTTATAGTATATAACGTTATACGTCATTAAGTAAAAGAATATAACGTTATACGTAATAACGTAATAGTAAATGACGTTATACGTTGTTGCGTAATGCTACATTACGTTATACGTCATTACGTTATAGTATATAACGTTATACGTCATTACGTTATAGTATATAACGTTATTCGTTGTTACGTAATGCTACATAACGTTATACATCAATACGTAATAGTATATAACGTTATACGTTATTACGTAATAGTAAATGACGTTATACGTTGTTATGTAATGCTACATAACGTTATACGTCATTACGTTATAATATATAACGTCATACGTTGTTACGTTATGCTACATAACGTTATACGTCATTACGTTATAGTATATAACGTTATACGTTGTTACGTCATGCTACATAACATTATACGGTATTACGTAATAGTATATAACGTTATACGTTGTTACGTAATGCTACATAACATTATACGGCATTACGTAATAGTATATAACGTTATACGTTGTTTCGTAATGCTACATAACGTTATACGTCATTACGTAATAGTATATAACGTTATACGTCTATTACGTAATAGTATATAACGTTATACGTTATTACGTAATAGTAAATGACGTTATACGTTGTTACGTAATGCTACATAACGTTATACGTCATTACGTTATAATATATAACGTCATACGTTGTTACGTTATGCTACATAACGTTATACGTCATTACGTTATAGTATATAACGTTATACGTTGTTTCGTAATGCTACATAACGTTATATGTCATTACGTAATAGTATGTAACGTTATACGTTGTGACGTAATGCTACATAACGTTGTACGTCTATCACGTAATAGTATATAACGTTATACGTCTATTCCGTAATAGTATATAACGTTATACGTTATTACGTAATAGTAAATGACGTTATACGTTGTTACGTAATGCTACATAACGTTATACGTCATTACGTTATATGATATAACGTCATACGTTGTTACGTTATGCTACATAACGTTATACGTCGTTACGTTATAGTATATAACGTTATACTTCATTAAGCAAAAGAATATAACGTTATACGTAATAACGTAATAGTAGATGACGTTATACTTTGCTACGTAATACTACATAACATTATACGTCATTACGTAATAGTATATAACGTTATACGTTGTTACGTAATGCTACATAACGTTATACGTCTATCACGTAATGCTACATAACGTTATACGTCTATCACGTAATAGTATATAACGTTATACGTTGTTACGTAATGCTACATAACATTATACGGCATTACGTAATAGTATATAACGTTATACGTTGTTTCGTAATGCTACATAACGTTATATGTCATTACGTAATAGTATATAACGTTATACGTTGTGACGTAATGCTACATAACGTTGTACGTCTATCACGTAATAGTATATAACGTTATACGTCTATTACGTAATAGTATATAACGTTATACGTTATTACGTAATAGTAAATGACGTTATACGTTGTTACGTAATGCTACATAACGTTATACGTCATTACGTTATAATATATAACGTCATACGTTGTTACGTTATGCTACATAACGTTATACGTCGTTACGTTATAGTATATAACGTTATACGTCATTAAGCAAAAGAATATAACGTTATACGTAATAACGTAATAGTAGATGACGTTATACTTTGCTACGTAATACTACATAACATTATACGGCATTACGTAATAGTATATAACGTTATACGTTGTTACGTAATGCTACATAACGTTATACGTCTATCACGTAATGCTACATAACGTTATACGTCTATCACGTAATAGTATATAACGTTATACGTCTATTACGTAATAGTATATAACGTTATACGTTAATACGTAATAGTAAATGACGTTATACGTTGTTACGTAATGATACATAACGTTATACGTCATTACGTTATAGTATATAACGTTATACGTTGTTACGTAATGCTACATAAAGTTATACGTCTATCACGTAAAAGTATATAACGTTATACGTCTATTACGTAATAGTATATAACGTTATACGTCTATTACGTAATAGTATATAACGTTATACGTTATTACGTAATAGTAAATGACGTTATACGTTGTTACGTAATGCTACATAACGTTATACGTCATTACGTTATAATATATAACGTCATACGTTGTTACGTAATGCTACATAACGTTATACGTCATTACGTTATAGTATATATCGTTATACGTTGCTACGTAATGCTACATAACATTATACGGTATTACGTAATAGTATATAACGTTATACGTTGTTACGTAATGCAACATAACATTATACGGCATTACGTAATAGTATATAACGTTATACGTTGTTTCGTAATGCTACATAACGTTATACGTCATTACGTAATAGTATATAACGTTATACGTTGTGACGTAATGCTACATAACGTTATCCGTCATTACGTTATAGTATATAACGTTATACGTTGTCACGTAATGCTACATTACGTTATACGTCATTACGTTATAGTATATATCGTTATACGTCATAAAGTAAAAGAATATAACGTTATACGTAATAACGTAATAGTAGATGACGTTATACTTTGTTACGTAATGCTACATAACATTATACGGCATTACGTAATAGTATATAACGTTATACGTTGTTACGTAATGCTACATAACGTTATACGTCTATCACGTAATAGTATATAACGTTATACGTCTATTACGTAATAGTATATAACGTTATACGTTAATACGTAATAGTAAATGACGTTATACGTTGTTACGTAATGATACATAACGTTATACGTCATTACGTTATAGTATATAACGTTATACGTTGTTACGTAATGCTACATAGCATTATACGGCATTACGTAATAGTATATAACGTTATACGTTGTTACGTAATGCTACATAGAGTTATACGTCGTTACGTTATAGTATGTAACGTTATACGTCATTAAGTAAAAGAATATAACGTTATACGTAATAACGTAATAGTAAATGACGTTATACGTTGTTACGTAATGCTACATTACGTTATACGTCATTACGTTATAGTATATAACGTTATACGTCATTACGTTATAGTATATAACGTTATACGTCTATTACGTAATAGTATATAACGTTATACGTTAATACGTAATAGTAAATGACGTTATACGTTGTTACGTAATGATACATAACGTTATACGTCGTTACGTTATAGTATATAACGTTATACGTCATTAAGCAAAAGAATATAACGTTATACGTAATAACGTAATAGTAGATGACGTTATACTTTGCTACGTAATACTACATAACATTATACGGCATTACGTAATAGTATATAACGTTATACGTTGTTACGTAATGCTACATAACGTTATACGTCTATCACGTAATGCTACATAACGTTATACGTCTATCACGTAATAGTATATAACGTTATACGTCTATTACGTAATAGTATATAACGTTATACGTTAATACGTAATAGTAAATGACGTTATACGTTGTTACGTAATGATACATAACGTTATACGTCATTACGTTATAATATATAACGTTATACGTTGTTACGTAATGCTACATAACGTTATACGTCTATCACGTAATAGTATATAACGTTATACGTCTATTACGTAATAGTATATAACGTTATACGTCTATTACGTAATAGTATATAACGTTATACGTTATTACGTAATAGTAAATGACGTTATACGTTGTTACGTAATGCTACATAACGTTATACGTCATTACGTTATAATATATAACGTCATACGTTGTTACGTAATGCTACATAACGTTATACGTCATTACGTTATAGTATATATCGTTATACGTTGCTACGTAATGCTACATAACATTATACGGTATTACGTAATAGTATATAACGTTATACGTTGTTACGTAATGCAACATAACATTATACGGCATTACGTAATAGTATATAACGTTATACGTTGTTTCGTAATGCTACATAACGTTATACGTCATTACGTAATAGTATATAACGTTATACGTTGTGACGTAATGCTACATAACGTTATCCGTCATTACGTTATAGTATATAACGTTATACGTTGTCACGTAATGCTACATTACGTTATACGTCATTACGTTATAGTATATATCGTTATACGTCATAAAGTAAAAGAATATAACGTTATACGTAATAACGTAATAGTAGATGACGTTATACTTTGTTACGTAATGCTACATAACATTATACGGCATTACGTAATAGTATATAACGTTATACGTTGTTACGTAATGCTACATAACGTTATACGTCTATCACGTAATAGTATATAACGTTATACGTCTATTACGTAATAGTATATAACGTTATACGTTAATACGTAATAGTAAATGACGTTATACGTTGTTACGTAATGATACATAACGTTATACGTCATTACGTTATAATATATAACGTTATACGTTGTTACGTAATGCTACATAGATTTATACGTCGTTACGTTATAGTATGTAACGTTATACGTCATTAAGTAAAAGAATATAACGTTATACGTAATAACGTAATAGTAAATGACGTTATACGTTGTTTCGTAATGCTACATAACGTTATACGTCATTACGTAACAGTATATAACGTTATACGTTGTGACGTAATGCTACATAACGTTATACGTCATTACGTTATAGTATATATCGTTATACGTCATAAAGTAAAAGAATTTAACGTTATACGTAATAACGTAATAGTAAATGACGTTATACTTTGTTACGTAATGCTACATAACGTTATACGTCTATTACGTAATAGTTTATAACGTTATACGTTGTTACGTAATGCTACATAACGTTATACGTCATTACGTAATAGTATATAACGTTATACGTTGTTACGTAATGCTACATAACGTTATACCTGATTACGTTATAGTATATAACGTTGTACGTCATTAAGTAAAAAAATTTAACGTTATACGTATTAGCGTAATAGTAAATGACGTTATACTTTGTTACGTAATGCTACATAACGTTATACGTTATTACGTGATAGTATATAACGTTATACGTTGTTACGTAATGCTACACAACGTTATACGTCATTAAGTAATAGTATATAACGTTATACGTTGTTAGGTAATGCTACACAACGTTATACGTCATTACGTAATACTATATATAACGTTATACGTTGTTACGTAATGCTACATAACGTTATACGTCATTACGTTATAGTATATAACGTTATACGTTGTTACGTAATGCTACATAACGTTATACGTCATTACGTTATAGTATATAACGTTATACGTTGTTACGTAATGCTACACAACGTTATACGTCATTAAGTAATAGTATATAACGTTATACGTTGTTAGGTAATGCTACACAACGTTATACGTCATTACGTAATACTATATATAACGTTATACGTTGTTGCGTAATGCTACATAACGTTATACGTCATTACGTTATAGTATATAACGTTATACGTTGTTACGTAATGCTACATAACGTTATACGTCATTACGTTATAGTATATAACGTTATACGTTGTTACTTAATGCTACACAACGTTATACGTCATTACGTTATAGTATATAACGTTATACGTTGATACGTAATGCTACATAACTTTGTACGTCTATCACGTAATAGTATATAACGTTATACGTCTATTACGTAATAGTATATAACGTTATACGTTATTACGTAATAGTATATAACGTTATACGTTGTTACGTAATGCTACATAACGTTATACGTCATTACGTTATAGTATATAACGTTATACGTTGTTACGTAATGCTACACAACGTTATACGTCATTACGTTATAATATATAACGTTATACGTTGTTACGTAATGCTACATAACATTGTACGTCTATCACGTAATAGTATATAACGTTATACGTCCATTACGTAATAGTATATAACGTTATACGTTATTACGTAATAGTAAATGACGTTATACGTTGTTACGTAATGCTACATAACGTTATACGTCATTACGTTATAATATATAACGTCATACGTTGTTAGGTAATGCTACATAACGTTATACGTTATTACGTAATAGTATATAACGTTATACGTTGATACGTAATGCTACATAACGTTATACGTCATTACGTTATAGTATATAACGTTATACGTTGTTACGTAATGCTACATAACATTATACGGCATTACGTAATAGTATATAACGGTATACGTTGTTACGTAATGCTACATAACGTTATTTCGTCATTACGTTATAGTATATAACGTTATACGTCATTAAGTAAAAGAATATAACGTTATACGTAATAACGTAATGCTACAGAACGTTATACGTCATAAAGTAAAAGAATATAACGTTATACGTAATAACGTAATAGTAGATGACCTTATACTTTGTTACGTAATAGTAAATGACGTTATACGCTGTTATGTAATGCTACATAACGTTATACGTTGTTACGTAATGCTACACAACGTTCTACGTCATTACGTTATAGTATATAACGTTATACGTTGTTACGTAATGCTACATAACGTTATACGTCATTCCGTTACAGTATATAACGTTATACGTTGTTACGTAATGCTACATAACGTTATACGTCATTACGTAATAGTATATAACGTTATACGTTGTTACGTAATGCTACATAACGTTATACGTCATTACGTTATAGTATATAACGTTATACGTTGTTACGTAATGCTACACAACGTTATACGTCATTACGTTATAATATATAACGTTATACGTTGTTACGTAATGCTACATAACATTGTACGTCTATCACGTAATAGTATATAACGTTATACGTCCATTACGTAATAGTATATAACGTTATACGTTATTACGTAATAGTAAATGACGTTATACGTTGTTACGTAATGCTACATAACGTTATACGTCATTACGTTATAATATATAACGTCATACGTTGTTACGTTATGCTACATAACGTTATACGTCATTACGTTATAGTATATAACGTTATACGTTGTTACGTAATGCTACATAACATTATACGGCATTACGTAATAGTATATAACGTTATACGTTGTTTCGTAATGCTACATAACGTTATACGTCATTACGTAATAGTATATAACGTTATACGTTGTGACGTAGTGCTACATAACGTTATACGTCATTACGTTATAGTATATAACGTTATACGTTGTCACGTAATGCTACATTACGTTATACGTCATTACGTTATAGTATATATCGTTATACGTCATAAAGTAAAAGAATATAACGTTATACGTAATAACGTAATAGTAGATGACGTTATACTTTGTTACGTAATGCTACATAACAATATACGGCATTACGTAATAGTATATAACGTTATACGTTGTTACGTAATGCTACATAACGTTATACGTCTATCACGTAATAGTATATAACGTTATACGTCTATTACGTAATAGTATATAACGTTATACGTTAATACGTAATAGTAAATGACGTTCTACGTTGTTACGTAATGATACATAACGTTATACGTCATTACGTTATAATATATAACGTTATACGTTGTTACGTAATGCTACATAACGTTATACGTCATTACGATATAGTATATAACGTTATACGTTGTTACGTAATGCTACATAACATTATACGGCATTACGTAATAGTATATAACGTTATACGTTGTTACGTAATGCTACATAGAGTTATACGTCGTTACGTTATAGTATATAACGTTATACGTCATTAAGTAAAAGAATATAACGTTATACGTAATAACGTAATAGTAAATGACGTTATACGTTGTTGCGTAATGCTACATTACGTTATACGTCATTACGTTATAGTATATAACGTTATACGTCATTACGTTATAGTATATAACGTTATTCGTTGTTACGTAATGCTACATAACGTTATACATCAATACGTAATAGTATATAACGTTATACGTTATTACGTAATAGTAAATGACGTTATACGTTGTTATGTAATGCTACATAACGTTATACGTCATTACGTTATAATATATAACGTCATACGTTGTTACGTTATGCTACATAACGTTATACGTCATTACGTTATAGTATATAACGTTATACGTTGTTACGTCATGCTACATAACATTATACGGTATTACGTAATAGTATATAACGTTATACGTTGTTACGTAATGCTACATAACATTATACGGCATTACGTAATAGTATATAACGTTATACGTTGTTTCGTAATGCTACATAACGTTATACGTCATTACGTAATAGTATATAACGTTATACGTCTATTACGTAATAGTATATAACGTTATACGTTATTACGTAATAGTAAATGACGTTATACGTTGTTACGTAATGCTACATAACGTTATACGTCATTACGTTATAATATATAACGTCATACGTTGTTACGTTATGCTACATAACGTTATACGTCATTACGTTATAGTATATAACGTTATACGTTGTTTCGTAATGCTACATAACGTTATATGTCATTACGTAATAGTATGTAACGTTATACGTTGTGACGTAATGCTACATAACGTTGTACGTCTATCACGTAATAGTATATAACGTTATACGTCTATTCCGTAATAGTATATAACGTTATACGTTATTACGTAATAGTAAATGACGTTATACGTTGTTACGTAATGCTACATAACGTTATACGTCATTACGTTATATGATATAACGTCATACGTTGTTACGTTATGCTACATAACGTTATACGTCGTTACGTTATAGTATATAACGTTATACTTCATTAAGCAAAAGAATATAACGTTATACGTAATAACGTAATAGTAGATGACGTTATACTTTGCTACGTAATACTACATAACATTATACGTCATTACGTAATAGTATATAACGTTATACGTTGTTACGTAATGCTACATAACGTTATACGTCTATCACGTAATGCTACATAACGTTATACGTCTATCACGTAATAGTATATAACGTTATACGTTGTTACGTAATGCTACATAACATTATACGGCATTACGTAATAGTATATAACGTTATACGTTGTTTCGTAATGCTACATAACGTTATATGTCATTACGTAATAGTATATAACGTTATACGTTGTGACGTAATGCTACATAACGTTGTACGTCTATCACGTAATAGTATATAACGTTATACGTCTATTACGTAATAGTATATAACGTTATACGTTATTACGTAATAGTAAATGACGTTATACGTTGTTACGTAATGCTACATAACGTTATACGTCATTACGTTATAATATATAACGTCATACGTTGTTACGTTATGCTACATAACGTTATACGTCGTTACGTTATAGTATATAACGTTATACGTCATTAAGCAAAAGAATATAACGTTATACGTAATAACGTAATAGTAGATGACGTTATACTTTGCTACGTAATACTACATAACATTATACGGCATTACGTAATAGTATATAACGTTATACGTTGTTACGTAATGCTACATAACGTTATACGTCTATCACGTAATGCTACATAACGTTATACGTCTATCACGTAATAGTATATAACGTTATACGTCTATTACGTAATAGTATATAACGTTATACGTTAATACGTAATAGTAAATGACGTTATACGTTGTTACGTAATGATACATAACGTTATACGTCATTACGTTATAGTATATAACGTTATACGTTGTTACGTAATGCTACATAAAGTTATACGTCTATCACGTAAAAGTATATAACGTTATACGTCTATTACGTAATAGTATATAACGTTATACGTCTATTACGTAATAGTATATAACGTTATACGTTATTACGTAATAGTAAATGACGTTATACGTTGTTACGTAATGCTACATAACGTTATACGTCATTACGTTATAATATATAACGTCATACGTTGTTACGTAATGCTACATAACGTTATACGTCATTACGTTATAGTATATATCGTTATACGTTGCTACGTAATGCTACATAACATTATACGGTATTACGTAATAGTATATAACGTTATACGTTGTTACGTAATGCAACATAACATTATACGGCATTACGTAATAGTATATAACGTTATACGTTGTTTCGTAATGCTACATAACGTTATACGTCATTACGTAATAGTATATAACGTTATACGTTGTGACGTAATGCTACATAACGTTATCCGTCATTACGTTATAGTATATAACGTTATACGTTGTCACGTAATGCTACATTACGTTATACGTCATTACGTTATAGTATATATCGTTATACGTCATAAAGTAAAAGAATATAACGTTATACGTAATAACGTAATAGTAGATGACGTTATACTTTGTTACGTAATGCTACATAACATTATACGGCATTACGTAATAGTATATAACGTTATACGTTGTTACGTAATGCTACATAACGTTATACGTCTATCACGTAATAGTATATAACGTTATACGTCTATTACGTAATAGTATATAACGTTATACGTTAATACGTAATAGTAAATGACGTTATACGTTGTTACGTAATGATACATAACGTTATACGTCATTACGTTATAGTATATAACGTTATACGTTGTTACGTAATGCTACATAGCATTATACGGCATTACGTAATAGTATATAACGTTATACGTTGTTACGTAATGCTACATAGAGTTATACGTCGTTACGTTATAGTATGTAACGTTATACGTCATTAAGTAAAAGAATATAACGTTATACGTAATAACGTAATAGTAAATGACGTTATACGTTGTTACGTAATGCTACATTACGTTATACGTCATTACGTTATAGTATATAACGTTATACGTCATTACGTTATAGTATATAACGTTATACGTCTATTACGTAATAGTATATAACGTTATACGTTAATACGTAATAGTAAATGACGTTATACGTTGTTACGTAATGATACATAACGTTATACGTCGTTACGTTATAGTATATAACGTTATACGTCATTAAGCAAAAGAATATAACGTTATACGTAATAACGTAATAGTAGATGACGTTATACTTTGCTACGTAATACTACATAACATTATACGGCATTACGTAATAGTATATAACGTTATACGTTGTTACGTAATGCTACATAACGTTATACGTCTATCACGTAATGCTACATAACGTTATACGTCTATCACGTAATAGTATATAACGTTATACGTCTATTACGTAATAGTATATAACGTTATACGTTAATACGTAATAGTAAATGACGTTATACGTTGTTACGTAATGATACATAACGTTATACGTCATTACGTTATAATATATAACGTTATACGTTGTTACGTAATGCTACATAACGTTATACGTCTATCACGTAATAGTATATAACGTTATACGTCTATTACGTAATAGTATATAACGTTATACGTCTATTACGTAATAGTATATAACGTTATACGTTATTACGTAATAGTAAATGACGTTATACGTTGTTACGTAATGCTACATAACGTTATACGTCATTACGTTATAATATATAACGTCATACGTTGTTACGTAATGCTACATAACGTTATACGTCATTACGTTATAGTATATATCGTTATACGTTGCTACGTAATGCTACATAACATTATACGGTATTACGTAATAGTATATAACGTTATACGTTGTTACGTAATGCAACATAACATTATACGGCATTACGTAATAGTATATAACGTTATACGTTGTTTCGTAATGCTACATAACGTTATACGTCATTACGTAATAGTATATAACGTTATACGTTGTGACGTAATGCTACATAACGTTATCCGTCATTACGTTATAGTATATAACGTTATACGTTGTCACGTAATGCTACATTACGTTATACGTCATTACGTTATAGTATATATCGTTATACGTCATAAAGTAAAAGAATATAACGTTATACGTAATAACGTAATAGTAGATGACGTTATACTTTGTTACGTAATGCTACATAACATTATACGGCATTACGTAATAGTATATAACGTTATACGTTGTTACGTAATGCTACATAACGTTATACGTCTATCACGTAATAGTATATAACGTTATACGTCTATTACGTAATAGTATATAACGTTATACGTTAATACGTAATAGTAAATGACGTTATACGTTGTTACGTAATGATACATAACGTTATACGTCATTACGTTATAATATATAACGTTATACGTTGTTACGTAATGCTACATAGATTTATACGTCGTTACGTTATAGTATGTAACGTTATACGTCATTAAGTAAAAGAATATAACGTTATACGTAATAACGTAATAGTAAATGACGTTATACGTTGTTTCGTAATGCTACATAACGTTATACGTCATTACGTAACAGTATATAACGTTATACGTTGTGACGTAATGCTACATAACGTTATACGTCATTACGTTATAGTATATATCGTTATACGTCATAAAGTAAAAGAATTTAACGTTATACGTAATAACGTAATAGTAAATGACGTTATACTTTGTTACGTAATGCTACATAACGTTATACGTCTATTACGTAATAGTTTATAACGTTATACGTTGTTACGTAATGCTACATAACGTTATACGTCATTACGTAATAGTATATAACGTTATACGTTGTTACGTAATGCTACATAACGTTATACCTGATTACGTTATAGTATATAACGTTGTACGTCATTAAGTAAAAAAATTTAACGTTATACGTATTAGCGTAATAGTAAATGACGTTATACTTTGTTACGTAATGCTACATAACGTTATACGTTATTACGTGATAGTATATAACGTTATACGTTGTTACGTAATGCTACACAACGTTATACGTCATTAAGTAATAGTATATAACGTTATACGTTGTTAGGTAATGCTACACAACGTTATACGTCATTACGTAATACTATATATAACGTTATACGTTGTTACGTAATGCTACATAACGTTATACGTCATTACGTTATAGTATATAACGTTATACGTTGTTACGTAATGCTACATAACGTTATACGTCATTACGTTATAGTATATAACGTTATACGTTGTTACGTAATGCTACACAACGTTATACGTCATTAAGTAATAGTATATAACGTTATACGTTGTTAGGTAATGCTACACAACGTTATACGTCATTACGTAATACTATATATAACGTTATACGTTGTTGCGTAATGCTACATAACGTTATACGTCATTACGTTATAGTATATAACGTTATACGTTGTTACGTAATGCTACATAACGTTATACGTCATTACGTTATAGTATATAACGTTATACGTTGTTACTTAATGCTACACAACGTTATACGCCATTACGTTATAGTATATAACGTTATACGTTGATACGTAATGCTACATAACTTTGTACGTCTATCACGTAATAGTATATAACGTTATACGTCTATTACGTAATAGTATATAACGTTATACGTTATTACGTAATAGTAAATGACGTTATACGTTGTCACGTAATGCTACATTACGTTATACGTCATTACGTTATAGTATATATCGTTATACGTCATAAAGTAAAAGAATATAACGTTATACGTAATAACGTAATAGTAGATGACGTTATACTTTGTTACGTAATGCTACATAACATTATACGGCATTACGTAACAGTATATAACGTTATACGTTCTTACGTAATGCTACATAACGTTATACGTCTATCACGTAATAGTAGATAACGTTATACGTCTATTACGTAATAGTATATAACGTTATACGTTAATACGTAATAGTAAATGACGTTATACGTTGTTACGTAATGCTACATAACGTTATACATCAATACGTAATAGTATATAACGTTATACGTTGTTACGTAATGCTACATAACTTTGTACGTCTATCACGTAATAGTATATAACGTTATACGTCATTACGTAATAGTATATAACGTTATACGTTGTTACGTAATGATACATAACGTTATACGTCATTACGTTATAGTATATAACGTTATATGTTGATACGTAATGCTACATAACGTTATACGTCATTACGTTATAGTATATAACGTTATACGTTGTTACTTAATGCTACACAACGTTATACGTCATTACGTTATAGTATATAACGTTATACGTTGATACGTAATGCTACATAACTTTGTACGTCTATCACGTAATAGTATATAACGTTATACGTCTATTACGTAATAGTATATAACGTTATACGTTATTACGTAATAGTAAATGACGTTATACGTTGTCACGTAATGCTACATTACGTTATACGTCATTACGTTATAGTATATATCGTTATACGTCATAAAGTAAAAGAATATAACGTTATACGTAATAACGTAATAGTAGATGACGTTATACTTTGTTACGTAATGCTACATAACATTATACGGCATTACGTAACAGTATATAACGTTATACGTTCTTACGTAATGCTACATAACGTTATACGTCTATCACGTAATAGTATATAACGTTATACGTCTATTACGTAATAGTATATAACGTTATACGTTAATACGTAATAGTAAATGACGTTATACGTTGTTACGTAATGATACATAACGTTATACGTCATTACGTTATAATATATAACGTCATACGTTGTCACGTAATGCTACATAACGTTATACGTCGTTACGTTATAGTATATAACGTTATACGTCATTAAGCAAAAGAATATAACGTTATACGTAATAACGTAATAGTAGATGACGTTATACTTTGCTACGTAATACTACATAACATTATACGGCATTACGTAATAGTATATAACGTTATACGTTGTTACGTAATGCTACATTACGTTATACGTCATTACGTTATAGTATATAACGTTATACGTCATTACGTTATAGTATATAACGTTATTCGATGTTACGTAATGCTACATAACGTTATACATCAATACGTAATAGTATATAACGTTATACGTTGTTACGTATTGCTACATAACGTTATACGTCATTACGTTATAATATATAACGTCATACGTTGTTACGTTATGCTACATAACGTTATACGTCATTACGTTATAGTATATAACGTTATACGTTGTTACGTAATGCTACATAACATTATACGGTATTACGTAATAGTATATAACGTTATACGTTGTTACGTAATGCTACATAACATTATACGGCATTACGTAATAGTATTCAACGTTATACGTTGTTTCGTAATGCTACATAACGTTATATGTCATTACGTAATAGTATGTAACGTTATACGTTGTGACGTAATGCTACATAACGTTGTACGTCTATCACGTAATAGTATATAACGTTATACGTCTATTACGTAATAGTATATAACGTTATACGTTATTACGTAATAGTAAATGACGTTATACGTTGTTACGTAATGCTACATAACGTTATACGTCATTACGTTATAATATATAACGTCATACGTTGTTACGTTATGCTACATAACGTTATACGTCGTTACGTTATAGTATATAACGTTATACGTCATTAAGCAAAAGAATATAACGTTATACGTAATAACGTAATAGTAGATGACGTTATACTTTGCTACGTAATACTACATAACATTATACGTCATTACGTAATAGTATATAACGTTATACGTTGTTACGTAATGCTACATAACGTTATACGTCTATCACGTAATGCTACATAACGTTATATGTCTATCACGTAATAGTATATAACGTTATACGTTGTTACGTAATGCTACATAACATTATACGGCATTACGTAATAGTATATAACGTTATACGTTGTTTCGTAATGCTACATAACGTTATATGTCATTACGTAATAGTATATAACGTTATACGTTGTGACGTAATGCTACATAACGTTGTACGTCTATCACGTAATAGTATATAACGTTATACGTCTATTACGTAATAGTATATAACGTTATACGTTATTACGTAATAGTAAATGACGTTATACGTTGTTACGTAATGCTACATAACGTTATACGTCATTACGTTATAATATATAACGTCATACGTTGTTACGTTATGCTACATAACGTTATACGTCGTTACGTTATAGTATATAACGTTATACGTCATTAAGCAAAAGAATATAACGTTATACGTAATAACGTAATAGTAGATGACGTTATACTTTGCTACGTAATACTACATAACATTATACGGCATTACGTAATAGTATATAACGTTATACGTTGTTACGTAATAGTATATAACGTTATACGTCTATCACGTAATGCTACATAACGTTATACGTCTATCACGTAATAGTATATAACGTTATACGTCTATTACGTAATAGTATATAACGTTATACGTTAATACGTAATAGTAAATGACGTTATACGTTGTTACGTAATGATACATAACGTTATACGTCATTACGTTATAATATATAACGTTATACGTTGTTACGTAATGCTACATAACGTTATACGTCTATCACGTAATAGTATATAACGTTATACGTCTATTACGTAATAGTATATAACGTTATACCTCTATTACGTAATAGTATATAACGTTATACGTTATTACGTAATAGTAAATGACGTTATACGTTGTTACGTAATGCTACATAACGTTATACGTCATTACGTTATAATATATAACGTCATACGTTGTTACGTAATGCTACATAACGTTATACGTCATTACGTTATAGTATATATCGTTATACGTTGCTACGTAATGCTACATAACATTATACGGTATTACGTAATAGTATATAACGTTATACGTTGTTACGTAATGCAACATAACATTATACGGCATTACGTAATAGTATATAACGTTATACGTTGTTTCGTAATGCTACATAACGTTATACGTCATTACGTAATAGTATATAACGTTATACGTTGTGACGTAATGCTACATAACGTTATCCGTCATTACGTTATAGTATATAACGTTATACGTTGTCACGTAATGCTACATTACGTTATACGTCATTACGTTATAGTATATATCGTTATACGTCATAAAGTAAAAGAATATAACGTTATACGTAATAACGTAATAGTAGATGACGTTATACTTTGTTACGTAATGCTACATAACATTATACGGCATTACGTAATAGTATATAACGTTATACGTTGTTACGTAATGCTACATAACGTTATACGTCTATCACGTAATAGTATATAACGTTATACGTCTATTACGTAATAGTATATAACGTTATACGTTAATACGTAATAGTAAATGACGTTATACGTTGTTACGTAATGATACATAACGTTATACGTCATTACGTTATAATATATAACGTTATACGTTGTTACGTAATGCTACATAACGTTATACGTCATTACGTTATAGTATATAACGTTATACGTTGTTACGTAATGCTACATAGCATTATACGGCATTACGTAATAGTATATAACGTTATACGTTGTTACGTAATGCTACATAGAGTTATACGTCGTTACGTTATAGTATGTAACGTTATACGTCATTAAGTAAAAGAATATAACGTTATACGTAATAACGTAATAGTAAATGACGTTATACGTTGTTACGTAATGCTACATTACGTTATACGTCATTACGTTATAGTATATAACGTTATACGTCATTACGTTATAGTATATAACGTTATACGTCTATTACGTAATAGTATATAACGTTATACGTTAATACGTAATAGTAAATGACGTTATACGTTGTTACGTAATGATACATAACGTTATACGTCGTTACGTTATAGTATATAACGTTATACGTCATTAAGCAAAAGAATATAACGTTATACGTAATAACGTAATAGTAGATGACGTTATACTTTGCTACGTAATACTACATAACATTATACGGCATTACGTAATAGTATATAACGTTATACGTTGTTACGTAATGCTACATAACGTTATACGTCTATCACGTAATGCTACATAACGTTATACGTCTATCACGTAATAGTATATAACGTTATACGTCTATTACGTAATAGTATATAACGTTATACGTTAATACGTAATAGTAAATGACGTTATACGTTGTTACGTAATGATACATAACGTTATACGTCATTACGTTATAATATATAACGTCATACGTTGTTACGTAATGCTACATAACGTTATACGTCATTACGTTATAGTATATATCGTTATACGTTGCTACGTAATGCTACATAACATTATACGGTATTACGTAATAGTATATAACGTTATACGTTGTTACGTAATGCAACATAACATTATACGGCATTACGTAATAGTATATAACGTTATACGTTGTTTCGTAATGCTACATAACGTTATACGTCATTACGTAATAGTATATAACGTTATACGTTGTGACGTAATGCTACATAACGTTATCCGTCATTACGTTATAGTATATAACGTTATACGTTGTCACGTAATGCTACATTACGTTATACGTCATTACGTTATAGTATATATCGTTATACGTCATAAAGTAAAAGAATATAACGTTATACGTAATAACGTAATAGTAGATGACGTTATACTTTGTTACGTAATGCTACATAACATTATACGGCATTACGTAATAGTATATAACGTTATACGTTGTTACGTAATGCTACATAACGTTATACGTCTATCACGTAATAGTATATAACGTTATACGTCTATTACGTAATAGTATATAACGTTATACGTTAATACGTAATAGTAAATGACGTTATACGTTGTTACGTAATGATACATAACGTTATACGTCATTACGTTATAATATATAACGTTATACGTTGTTACGTAATGCTACATAACGTTATACGTCATTACGTTATAGTATATAACGTTATACGTTGTTACGTAATGCTACATAGCATTATACGGCATTACGTAATAGTATATAACGTTATACGTTGTTACGTAATGCTACATAGATTTATACGTCGTTACGTTATAGTATGTAACGTTATACGTCATTAAGTAAAAGAATATAACGTTATACGTAATAACGTAGTAGTAAATGACGTTATACGTTGTTACGTAATGCTACATTACGTTATACGTCATTACGTTATAGTATATAACGTTATACGTCATTACGTTATAGTATATAACGTTATTCGATGTTACGTAATGCTACATAACGTTATACATCAATACGTAATAGTATATAACGTTATACGTTGTTACGTAATGCTACATAACGTTATACGTCATTACGTTATAGTATATATCATTATACGTCATAAAGTAAAAGAGTATAACGTTATACGTAATAACGTAATAGTAGATGACGTTATACTTTGTTACGTAATGCTACATAACGTTATACGTTATTACGTAATAGTATATAACGTTATACGTTGATACGTAATGCTACATAACGTTATACGTCATTACGTTATAGTATATAACGTTATACGTTGTTACGTAATGCTACATAACATTATACGGCATTACGTAATAGTATATAACGGTATACGTTGTTACGTAATGCTACATAACGTTATTTCGTCATTACGTTATAGTATATAACGTTATACGTCATTAAGTAAAAGAATATAACGTTATACGTAATAACGTAATGCTACAGAACGTTATACGTCATAAAGTAAAAGAATATAACGTTATACGTAATAACGTAATAGTAGATGACCTTATACTTTGTTACGTAATAGTAAATGACGTTATACGCTGTTATGTAATGCTACATAACGTTATACGTTGTTACGTAATGCTACACAACGTTTTACGTCATTACGTTATAGTATATAACGTTATACGTTGTTACGTAATGCTACATAACGTTATACGTCATTCCGTTACAGTATATAACGTTATACGTTGTTACGTAATGCTACATAACGTTATACGTCATTACGTAATAGTATATAACGTTATACGTTGTTACGTAATGCTACATAACGTTATACGTCATTACGTTATAGTATATAACGTTATACGTTGTTACGTAATGCTACACAACGTTATACGTCATTACGTTATAGTATATAACGTTATACGTTGTTACGTAATGCTACATAACATTGTACGTCTATCACGTAATAGTATATAACGTTATACGTCCATTACGTAATAGTATATAACGTTATACGTTATTACGTAATAGTAAATGACGTTATACGTTGTTACGTAATGCTACATAACGTTATACGTCATTACGTTATAATATATAACGTCATACGTTGTTACGTTATGCTACATAACGTTATACGTCATTACGTTATAGTATATAACGTTATACGTTGTTACGTAATGCTACATAACATTATACGGCATTACGTAATAGTATATAACGTTATACGTTGTTTCGTAATGCTACATAACGTTATACGTCATTACGTAATAGTATATAACGTTATACGTTGTGACGTAGTGCTACATAACGTTATACGTCATTACGTTATAGTATATAACGTTATACGTTGTTACGTAATGCTACACAACGTTATACGTCATTACGTTATAGTATATAACGTTATACGTTGTTACGTAATGCTACATAACGTTGTACGTCTATCACGTAATAGTATATAACGTTATACGTCCATTACGTAATAGTATATAACGTTATACGTTATTACGTAATAGTAAATGACGTTATACGTTGTTACGTAATGCTACATATCGTTATACGTCATTACGTTATAATATATAACGTCATACGTTGTTACGTTATGCTACATAACGTTATACGTCATTACGTTATAGTATATAACGTTATACGTTGTTACGTAATGCTACATAACATTATACGGCATTACGTAATAGTATATAACGTTATACGTTGTTTCGTAATGCTACATAACGTTATACGTCATTACGTAATAGTATATAACGTTATACGTTGTGACGTAGTGCTACATAACGTTATACGTCATTACGTTATAGTATATAACGTTATACGTTGTCACGTAATGCTACATTACGTTATACGTCATTACGTTATAGTATATATCGTTATACGTCATAAAGTAAAAGAATATAACGTTATACGTAATAACGTAATAGTAGATGACGTTATACTTTGTTACGTAATGCTACATAACAATATACGGCATTACGTAATAGTATATAACGTTATACGTTGTTACGTAATGCTACATAACGTTATACGTCTATCACGTAATAGTATATAACGTTATACGTCTATTACGTAATAGTATATAACGTTATACGTTAATACGTAATAGTAAATGACGTTCTACGTTGTTACGTAATGATACATAACGTTATACGTCATTACGTTATAATATATAACGTTATACGTTGTTACGTAATGCTACATAACGTTATACGTCATTACGATATAGTATATAACGTTATACGTTGTTACGTAATGCTACATAACATTATACGGCATTACGTAATAGTATATAACGTTATACGTTGTTACGTAATGCTACATAGAGTTATACGTCGTTACGTTAGAGTATATAACGTTATACGTCATTAAGTAAAAGAATATAACGTTATACGTAATAACGTAATAGTAAATGACGTTATACGTTGTTGCGTAATGCTACATTACGTTATACGTCATTACGTTATAGTATATAACGTTATACGTCATTACGTTATAGTATATAACGTTATTCGTTGTTACGTAATGCTACATAACGTTATACATCAATACGTAATAGTATATAACGTTATACGTTATTACGTAATAGTAAATGACGTTATACGTTGTTATGTAATGCTACATAACGTTATACGTCATTACGTTATAATATATAACGTCATACGTTGTTACGTTATGCTACATAACGTTATACGTCATTACGTTATAGTATATAACGTTATACGTTGTTACGTCATGCTACATAACATTATACGGTATTACGTAATAGTATATAACGTTATACGTTGTTACGTAATGCTACATAACATTATACGGCATTACGTAATAGTATATAACGTTATACGTTGTTTCGTAATGCTACATAACGTTATACGTCATTACGTAATAGTATATAACGTTATACGTCTATTACGTAATAGTATATAACGTTATACGTTATTACGTAATAGTAAATGACGTTATACGTTGTTACGTAATGCTACATAACGTTATACGTCATTACGTTATAATATATAACGTCATACGTTGTTACGTTATGCTACATAACGTTATACGTCATTACGTTATAGTATATAACGTTATACGTTGTTTCGTAATGCTACATAACGTTATATGTCATTACGTAATAGTATGTAACGTTATACGTTGTGACGTAATGCTACATAACGTTGTACGTCTATCACGTAATAGTATATAACGTTATACGTCTATTACGTAATAGTATATAACGTTATACGTTATTACGTAATAGTAAATGACGTTATACGTTGTTACGTAATGCTACATAACGTTATACGTCATTACGTTATAATATATAACGTCATACGTTGTTACGTTATGCTACATAACGTTATACGTCGTTACGTTATAGTATATAACGTTATACGTCATTAAGCAAAAGAATATAACGTTATACGTAATAACGTAATAGTAGATGACGTTATACTTTGCTACGTAATACTACATAACATTATACGTCATTACGTAATAGTATATAACGTTATACGTTGTTACGTAATGCTACATAACGTTATACGTCTATCACGTAATGCTACATAACGTTATACGTCTATCACGTAATAGTATATAACGTTATACGTTGTTACGTAATGCTACATAACATTATACGGCATTACGTAATAGTATATAACGTTATACGTTGTTTCGTAATGCTACATAACGTTATATGTCATTACGTAATAGTATATAACGTTATACGTTGTGACGTAATGCTACATAACGTTGTACGTCTATCACGTAATAGTATATAACGTTATACGTCTATTACGTAATAGTATATAACGTTATACGTTATTACGTAATAGTAAATGACGTTATACGTTGTTACGTAATGCTACATAACGTTATACGTCATTACGTTATAATATATAACGTCATACGTTGTTACGTTATGCTACATAACGTTATACGTCATTACGTTATAGTATATAACGTTATACGTTGTTACGTAATGCTACATAACATTATACGGCATTACGTAATAGTATATAACGTTATACGTTGTTTCGTAATGCTACATAACGTTATACGTCATTACGTAATAGTATATAACGTTATACGTTGTGACGTAGTGCTACATAACGTTATACGTCATTACGTTATAGTATATAACGTTATACGTTGTTACGTAATGCTACACAACGTTATACGTCATTACGTTATAATATATAACGTCATACGTTGTTACGTTATGCTACATAACGTTATACGTCATTACGTTATAGTATATAACGTTATACGTTGTTACGTAATGCTACATAACATTATACGGCATTACGTAATAGTATATAACGTTATACGTTGTTTCGTAATGCTACATAACGTTATACGTCATTACGTAATAGTATATAACGTTATACGTTGTGACGTAGTGCTACATAACGTTATACGTCATTACGTTATAGTATATAACGTTATACGTTGTCACGTAATGCTACATTACGTTATACGTCATTACGTTATAGTATATATCGTTATACGTCATAAAGTAAAAGAATATAACGTTATACGTAATAACGTAATAGTAGATGACGTTATACTTTGTTACGTAATGCTACATAACAATATACGGCATTACGTAATAGTATATAACGTTATACGTTGTTACGTAATGCTACATAACGTTATACGTCTATCACGTAATAGTATATAACGTTATACGTCTATTACGTAATAGTATATAACGTTATACGTTAATACGTAATAGTAAATGACGTTCTACGTTGTTACGTAATGATACATAACGTTATACGTCATTACGTTATAATATATAACGTTATACGTTGTTACGTAATGCTACATAACGTTATACGTCATTACGATATAGTATATAACGTTATACGTTGTTACGTAATGCTACATAACATTATACGGCATTACGTAATAGTATATAACGTTATACGTTGTTACGTAATGCTACATAGAGTTATTCGTCGTTACGTTATAGTATATAACGTTATACGTCATTAAGTAAAAGAATATAACGTTATACGTAATAACGTAATAGTAAATGACGTTATACGTTGTTGCGTAATGCTACATTACGTTATACGTCATTACGTTATAGTATATAACGTTATACGTCATTACGTTATAGTATATAACGTTATTCGTTGTTACGTAATGCTACATAACGTTATACATCAATACGTAATAGTATATAACGTTATACGTTATTACGTAATAGTAAATGACGTTATACGTTGTTATGTAATGCTACATAACGTTATACGTCATTACGTTATAATATATAACGTCATACGTTGTTACGTTATGCTACATAACGTTATACGTCATTACGTTATAGTATATAACGTTATACGTTGTTACGTCATGCTACATAACATTATACGGTATTACGTAATAGTATATAACGTTATACGTTGTTACGTAATGCTACATAACATTATACGGCATTACGTAATAGTATATAACGTTATACGTTGTTTCGTAATGCTACATAACGTTATACGTCATTACGTAATAGTATATAACGTTATACGTTGTGACGTAATGCTACATAACGTTATACGTCATTACGTTATAGTATATAACGTTATACGTTGTCACGTAATGCTACATTACGTTATACGTCATTACGTTATAGTATATATCGTTATACGTCATAAAGTAAAAGAATATAACGTTATACGTAATAACGTAATAGTAGATGACGTTATACTTTGTTACGTAATGCTATATAACGTTATACGTCTATTACGTAATAGTATATAACGTTATACGTCATTACGTTATAGTATATAACGTTATACGTTGTTACGAAATGCTACATAACGTTATACGTCATTACGTAATAGTGTATAACGTTATACGTTGTTACATAATGCTACATAACGTTATACGTCATTACGTAATAGTACATAACGTTATACGTTGTGACGTAATGCTACATAACGTTATACGTCATTACGTTATAGTATATAACGTTATACGTTGTCACGTAATGCAACATTACGTTATACGTCATTACGTTATAGTATATATCGTTATACGTCATAAAGTAAAAGAATATAACGTTATACGTAATAACGTAATAGTAGATGACGTTATACTTTGTTACGTAATGCTACATAACAATATACGGCATTACGTAATAGTATATAACGTTATACGTTGTTACGTAATGCTACATAACGTTATACGTCTATCACGTAATAGTATATAACGTTATACGTCTATTACGTAATAGTATATAACGTTATACGTTAATACGTAATAGTAAATGACGTTCTACGTTGTTACGTAATGATACATAACGTATTACGTCATTACGTTATAATATATAACGTTATACGTTGTTGCGTAATGCTACATAACGTTATACGTCATTACGATATAGTATATAACGTTATACGTTGTTACGTAATGCTACATAACATTATACGGCATTACGTAATAGTATATAACGTTATACGTTGTTACGTAATGCTACATAGAGTTATACGTCGTTACGTTATAGTATATAACGTTATACGTCATTAAGTATAAGAATATAACGTTATACGTAATAACGTAATAGTAAATGACATTATACGTTGTTGCGTAATGCTACATTACGTTATACGTCATTACGTTATAGTATATAACGTTATACGTCATTACGTTATAGTATATAACGTTATTCGTTGTTACGTAATGCTACATAACGTTATACATCAATACGTAATAGTATATAACGTTATACGTTGTTACGTAATGCTACATAACGTTATACGTCATTACGTTATAGTATATATCGTTATACGTCATAAAGTAAAAGAGTATAACGTTATATGTAATAACGTAATAGTAGATGACGTTATACTTTGTTACGTAATGCTACATAACGTTATACGTTATTACGTAATAGTATATAACGTTATACGTTGATACGTAATGCTATATAACGTTATACGTCATTACGTTATAGCATATAACGTTATACGTTGTTACGTAATGCTACATAACGTTATACGTCATTACGTAATAGCATATAACGGTATACGTTGCTACGTAATGCTACAAAACCTTATACGTCATTACGTTATAGTATATAACGTTATACGTCATTAAGTAAAAGAATATAACGTTATACGTAATAACGTAATGCTACAGAAGGTTATACGTCATTACGTTATAGTATATAACGTTATACGTCATTAAGTAAAAGAATTTAACGTTATACGTCCTTAAGTAAAACAATTTAACGTTATACGTAATAACGTAGTAGTAAATGACGTTATACTTTGTTACGTAATGCTACATAACGTTATACGTCTATTACGTAATAGTATATAACGTTATACGTTGTTACGTAATGCTACATAACGTTATACGTCATTACGTAATAGTATATAACGTTATACGTTGTGACGTAATGCTACATAACGTTATACGTCATTACGTTATAGTATATATCGTTATACGTCATAAAGTAAAAGAATGTAACGTTATACGTAATAACGTAATAGTAGATGACGTTATACTTTGTTACGTAATGCTACATACCGTTATACGTTATTACGTAATAGTATATAACGTTATAAGTTGTTACGTAATGCTACATAACGTTATACGTCATTACGTTATAGTATATAACGTTATACGTCCATTACGTAATAGTATATAACGTTATACGTTATTACGTAATAGTAAATGACGTTATACGTTGTTACGTAATGCTACATAACGTTATACGTCATTACGTTATAATATATAACGTCATACGTTGTTACGTTATGCTACATAACGTTATACGTCATTACGTTATAGTATATAACGTTATACGTTGTTACGTAATGCTACATAACATTATACGGCATTACGTAATAGTATATAACGTTATACGTTGTTTCGTAATGCTACATAACGTTATACGTCATTACGTAATAGTATATAACGTTATACGTTGTGACGTAGTGCTACATAACGTTATACGTCATTACGTTATAGTATATAACGTTATACGTTGTTACGTAATGCTACACAACGTTATACGTCATTACGTTATAGTATATAACGTTATACGTTGTTACGTAATGCTACATAACGTTGTACGTCTATCACGTAATAGTATATAACGTTATACGTCCATTACGTAATAGTATATAACGTTATACGTTATTACGTAATAGTAAATGACGTTATACGTTGTTACGTAATGCTACATATCGTTATACGTCATTACGTTATAATATATAACGTCATACGTTGTTACGTTATGCTACATAACGTTATACGTCATTACGTTATAGTATATATCGTTATACGTCATAAAGTAAAAGAATATAACGTTATACGTAATAACGTAATAGTAGATGACGTTATACTTTGTTACGTAATGCTACATAACAATATACGGCATTACGTAATAGTATATAACGTTATACGTTGTTACGTAATGCTACATAACGTTATACGTCTATCACGTAATAGTATATAACGTTATACGTCTATTACGTAATAGTATATAACGTTATACGTTAATACGTAATAGTAAATGACGTTCTACGTTGTTACGTAATGATACATAACGTTATACGTCATTACGTTATAATATATAACGTTATACGTTGTTACGTAATGCTACATAACGTTATACGTCATTACGATATAGTATATAACGTTATACGTTGTTACGTAATGCTACATAACATTATACGGCATTACGTAATAGTATATAACGTTATACGTTGTTACGTAATGCTACATAGAGTTATACGTCGTTACGTTAGAGTATATAACGTTATACGTCATTAAGTAAAAGAATATAACGTTATACGTAATAACGTAATAGTAAATGACGTTATACGTTGTTGCGTAATGCTACATTACGTTATACGTCATTACGTTATAGTATATAACGTTATACGTCATTACGTTATAGTATATAACGTTATTCGTTGTTACGTAATGCTACATAACGTTATACATCAATACGTAATAGTATATAACGTTATACGTTATTACGTAATAGTAAATGACGTTATACGTTGTTATGTAATGCTACATAACGTTATACGTCATTACGTTATAATATATAACGTCATACGTTGTTACGTTATGCTACATAACGTTATACGTCATTACGTTATAGTATATAACGTTATACGTTGTTACGTCATGCTACATAACATTATACGGTATTACGTAATAGTATATAACGTTATACGTTGTTACGTAATGCTACATAACATTATACGGCATTACGTAATAGTATATAACGTTATACGTTGTTTCGTAATGCTACATAACGTTATACGTCATTACGTAATAGTATATAACGTTATACGTCTATTACGTAATAGTATATAACGTTATACGTTATTACGTAATAGTAAATGACGTTATACGTTGTTACGTAATGCTACATAACGTTATACGTCATTACGTTATAATATATAACGTCATACGTTGTTACGTTATGCTACATAACGTTATACGTCATTACGTTATAGTATATAACGTTATACGTTGTTTCGTAATGCTACATAACGTTATATGTCATTACGTAATAGTATGTAACGTTATACGTTGTGACGTAATGCTACATAACGTTGTACGTCTATCACGTAATAGTATATAACGTTATACGTCTATTACGTAATAGTATATAACGTTATACGTTATTACGTAATAGTAAATGACGTTATACGTTGTTACGTAATGCTACATAACGTTATACGTCATTACGTTATAATATATAACGTCATACGTTGTTACGTTATGCTACATAACGTTATACGTCGTTACGTTATAGTATATAACGTTATACGTCATTAAGCAAAAGAATATAACGTTATACGTAATAACGTAATAGTAGATGACGTTATACTTTGCTACGTAATACTACATAACATTATACGTCATTACGTAATAGTATATAACGTTATACGTTGTTACGTAATGCTACATAACGTTATACGTCTATCACGTAATGCTACATAACGTTATACGTCTATCACGTAATAGTATATAACGTTATACGTTGTTACGTAATGCTACATAACATTATACGGCATTACGTAATAGTATATAACGTTATACGTTGTTTCGTAATGCTACATAACGTTATATGTCATTACGTAATAGTATATAACGTTATACGTTGTGACGTAATGCTACATAACGTTGTACGTCTATCACGTAATAGTATATAACGTTATACGTCTATTACGTAATAGTATAAAACGTTATACGTTATTACGTAATAGTAAATGACGTTATTCGTTGTTACGTAATGCTACATAACGTTATACGTCATTACGTTATAATATATAACGTCATACGTTGTTACGTTATGCTACATAACGTTATACGTCATTACGTTATAGTATATAACGTTATACGTTGTTACGTAATGCTACATAACATTATACGGCATTACGTAATAGTATATAACGTTATACGTTGTTTCGTAATGCTACATAACGTTATACGTCATTACGTAATAGTATATAACGTTATACGTTGTGACGTAGTGCTACATAACGTTATACGTCATTACGTTATAGTATATAACGTTATACGTTGTTACGTAATGCTACACAACGTTATACGTCATTACGTTATAGTATATAACGTTATACGTTGTTACGTAATGCTACATAACGTTGTACGTCTATCACGTAATAGTATATAACGTTATACGTCCATTACGTAATAGTATATAACGTTATACGTTATTACGTAATAGTAAATGACGTTATACGTTGTTACGTAATGCTACATATCGTTATACGTCATTACGTTATAATATATAACGTCATACGTTGTTACGTTATGCTACGTAACGTTATACGTCATTACGTTATAGTATATAACGTTATACGTTGTTACGTAATGCTACATAACATTATACGGCATTACGTAATAGTATATAACGTTATACGTTGTTTCGTAATGCTACATAACGTTATACGTCATTACGTAATAGTATATAACGTTATACGTTGTGACGTAGTGCTACATAACGTTATACGTCATTACGTTATAGTATATAACGTTATACGTTGTCACGTAATGCTACATTACGTTATACGTCATTACGTTATAGTATATAACGTTATACGTCATTACGTTATAGTATATAACGTTATTCGTTGTTACGTAATGCTACATAACGTTATACATCAATACGTAATAGTATATAACGTTATACGTTATTACGTAATAGTAAATGACGTTATACGTTGTTATGTAATGCTACATAACGTTATACGTCATTACGTTATAATATATAACGTCATACGTTGTTACGTTATGCTACATAACGTTATACGTCATTACGTTATAGTATATAACGTTATACGTTGTTACGTCATGCTACATAACATTATACGGTATTACGTAATAGTATATAACGTTATACGTTGTTACGTAATGCTACATAACATTATACGGCATTACGTAATAGTATATAACGTTATACGTTGTTTCGTAATGCTACATAACGTTATACGTCATTACGTAATAGTATATAACGTTATACGTTGTGACGTAATGCTACATAACGTTATACGTCATTACGTTATAGTATATAACGTTATACGTTGTCACGTAATGCTACATTACGTTATACGTCATTACGTTATAGTATATATCGTTATACGTCATAAAGTAAAAGAATATAACGTTATACGTAATAACGTAATAGTAGATGACGTTATACTTTGTTACGTAATGCTATATAACGTTATACGTCTATTACGTAATAGTATATAACGTTATACGTCATTACGTTATAGTATATAACGTTATACGTTGTTACGAAATGCTACATAACGTTATACGTCATTACGTAATAGTGTATAACGTTATACGTTGTTACATAATGCTACATAACGTTATACGTCATTACGTAATAGTACATAACGTTATACGTTGTGACGTAATGCTACATAACGTTATACGTCATTACGTTATAGTATATAACGTTATACGTTGTCACGTAATGCAACATTACGTTATACGTCATTACGTTATAGTATATATCGTTATACGTCATAAAGTAAAAGAATATAACGTTATACGTAATAACGTAATAGTAGATGACGTTATACTTTGTTACGTAATGCTACATAACAATATACGGCATTACGTAATAGTATATAACGTTATACGTTGTTACGTAATGCTACATAACGTTATACGTCTATCACGTAATAGTATATAACGTTATACGTCTATTACGTAATAGTATATAACGTTATACGTTAATACGTAATAGTAAATGACGTTCTACGTTGTTACGTAATGATACATAACGTATTACGTCATTACGTTATAATATATAACGTTATACGTTGTTGCGTAATGCTACATAACGTTATACGTCATTACGATATAGTATATAACGTTATACGTTGTTACGTAATGCTACATAACATTATACGGCATTACGTAATAGTATATAACGTTATACGTTGTTACGTAATGCTACATAGAGTTATACGTCGTTACGTTATAGTATATAACGTTATACGTCATTAAGTATAAGAATATAACGTTATACGTAATAACGTAATAGTAAATGACATTATACGTTGTTGCGTAATGCTACATTACGTTATACGTCATTACGTTATAGTATATAACGTTATACGTCATTACGTTATAGTATATAACGTTATTCGTTGTTACGTAATGCTACATAACGTTATACATCAATACGTAATAGTATATAACGTTATACGTTGTTACGTAATGCTACATAACGTTATACGTCATTACGTTATAGTATATATCGTTATACGTCATAAAGTAAAAGAGTATAACGTTATATGTAATAACGTAATAGTAGATGACGTTATACTTTGTTACGTAATGCTACATAACGTTATACGTTATTACGTAATAGTATATAACGTTATACGTTGATACGTAATGCTATATAACGTTATACGTCATTACGTTATAGCATATAACGTTATACGTTGTTACGTAATGCTACATAACGTTATACGTCATTACGTAATAGCATATAACGGTATACGTTGCTACGTAATGCTACAAAACCTTATACGTCATTACGTTATAGTATATAACGTTATACGTCATTAAGTAAAAGAATATAACGTTATACGTAATAACGTAATGCTACAGAAGGTTATACGTCATTACGTTATAGTATATAACGTTATACGTCATTAAGTAAAAGAATTTAACGTTATACGTCCTTAAGTAAAACAATTTAACGTTATACGTAATAACGTAGTAGTAAATGACGTTATACTTTGTTACGTAATGCTACATAACGTTATACGTCTATTACGTAATAGTATATAACGTTATACGTTGTTACGTAATGCTACATAACGTTATACGTCATTACGTAATAGTATATAACGTTATACGTTGTGACGTAATGCTACATAACGTTATACGTCATTACGTTATAGTATATATCGTTATACGTCATAAAGTAAAAGAATGTAACGTTATACGTAATAACGTAATAGTAGATGACGTTATACTTTGTTACGTAATGCTACATACCGTTATACGTTATTACGTAATAGTATATAACGTTATAAGTTGTTACGTAATGCTACATAACGTTATACGTCATTACGTTATAGTATATAACGTTATACGTCCATTACGTAATAGTATATAACGTTATACGTTATTACGTAATAGTAAATGACGTTATACGTTGTTACGTAATGCTACATAACGTTATACGTCATTACGTTATAATATATAACGTCATACGTTGTTACGTTATGCTACATAACGTTATACGTCATTACGTTATAGTATATAACGTTATACGTTGTTACGTAATGCTACATAACATTATACGGCATTACGTAATAGTATATAACGTTATACGTTGTTTCGTAATGCTACATAACGTTATACGTCATTACGTAATAGTATATAACGTTATACGTTGTGACGTAGTGCTACATAACGTTATACGTCATTACGTTATAGTATATAACGTTATACGTTGTTACGTAATGCTACACAACGTTATACGTCATTACGTTATAGTATATAACGTTATACGTTGTTACGTAATGCTACATAACGTTGTACGTCTATCACGTAATAGTATATAACGTTATACGTCCATTACGTAATAGTATATAACGTTATACGTTATTACGTAATAGTAAATGACGTTATACGTTGTTACGTAATGCTACATATCGTTATACGTCATTACGTTATAATATATAACGTCATACGTTGTTACGTTATGCTACATAACGTTATACGTCATTACGTTATAGTATATAACGTTATACGTTGTTACGTAATGCTACATAACATTATACGGCATTACGTAATAGTATATAACGTTATACGTTGTTTCGTAATGCTACATAACGTTATACGTCATTACGTAATAGTATATAACGTTATACGTTGTGACGTAGTGCTACATAACGTTATACGTCATTACGTTATAGTATATAACGTTATACGTTGTCACGTAATGCTACATTACGTTATACGTCATTACGTTATAGTATATATCGTTATACGTCATAAAGTAAAAGAATATAACGTTATACGTAATAACGTAATAGTAGATGACGTTATACTTTGTTACGTAATGCTACATAACAATATACGGCATTACGTAATAGTATATAACGTTATACGTTGTTACGTAATGCTACATAACGTTATACGTCTATCACGTAATAGTATATAACGTTATACGTCTATTACGTAATAGTATATAACGTTATACGTTAATACGTAATAGTAAATGACGTTCTACGTTGTTACGTAATGATACATAACGTTATACGTCATTACGTTATAATATATAACGTTATACGTTGTTACGTAATGCTACATAACGTTATACGTCATTACGATATAGTATATAACGTTATACGTTGTTACGTAATGCTACATAACATTATACGGCATTACGTAATAGTATATAACGTTATACGTTGTTACGTAATGCTACATAGAGTTATACGTCGTTACGTTAGAGTATATAACGTTATACGTCATTAAGTAAAAGAATATAACGTTATACGTAATAACGTAATAGTAAATGACGTTATACGTTGTTGCGTAATGCTACATTACGTTATACGTCATTACGTTATAGTATATAACGTTATACGTCATTACGTTATAGTATATAACGTTATTCGTTGTTACGTAATGCTACATAACGTTATACATCAATACGTAATAGTATATAACGTTATACGTTATTACGTAATAGTAAATGACGTTATACGTTGTTATGTAATGCTACATAACGTTATACGTCATTACGTTATAATATATAACGTCATACGTTGTTACGTTATGCTACATAACGTTATACGTCATTACGTTATAGTATATAACGTTATACGTTGTTACGTCATGCTACATAACATTATACGGTATTACGTAATAGTATATAACGTTATACGTTGTTACGTAATGCTACATAACATTATACGGCATTACGTAATAGTATATAACGTTATACGTTGTTTCGTAATGCTACATAACGTTATACGTCATTACGTAATAGTATATAACGTTATACGTCTATTACGTAATAGTATATAACGTTATACGTTATTACGTAATAGTAAATGACGTTATACGTTGTTACGTAATGCTACATAACGTTATACGTCATTACGTTATAATATATAACGTCATACGTTGTTACGTTATGCTACATAACGTTATACGTCATTACGTTATAGTATATAACGTTATACGTTGTTTCGTAATGCTACATAACGTTATATGTCATTACGTAATAGTATGTAACGTTATACGTTGTGACGTAATGCTACATAACGTTGTACGTCTATCACGTAATAGTATATAACGTTATACGTCTATTACGTAATAGTATATAACGTTATACGTTATTACGTAATAGTAAATGACGTTATACGTTGTTACGTAATGCTACATAACGTTATACGTCATTACGTTATAATATATAACGTCATACGTTGTTACGTTATGCTACATAACGTTATACGTCGTTACGTTATAGTATATAACGTTATACGTCATTAAGCAAAAGAATATAACGTTATACGTAATAACGTAATAGTAGATGACGTTATACTTTGCTACGTAATACTACATAACATTATACGTCATTACGTAATAGTATATAACGTTATACGTTGTTACGTAATGCTACATAACGTTATACGTCTATCACGTAATGCTACATAACGTTATACGTCTATCACGTAATAGTATATAACGTTATACGTTGTTACGTAATGCTACATAACATTATACGGCATTACGTAATAGTATATAACGTTATACGTTGTTTCGTAATGCTACATAACGTTATATGTCATTACGTAATAGTATATAACGTTATACGTTGTGACGTAATGCTACATAACGTTGTACGTCTATCACGTAATAGTATATAACGTTATACGTCTATTACGTAATAGTATAAAACGTTATACGTTATTACGTAATAGTAAATGACGTTATTCGTTGTTACGTAATGCTACATAACGTTATACGTCATTACGTTATAATATATAACGTCATACGTTGTTACGTTATGCTACATAACGTTATACGTCATTACGTTATAGTATATAACGTTATACGTTGTTACGTAATGCTACATAACATTATACGGCATTACGTAATAGTATATAACGTTATACGTTGTTTCGTAATGCTACATAACGTTATACGTCATTACGTAATAGTATATAACGTTATACGTTGTGACGTAGTGCTACATAACGTTATACGTCATTACGTTATAGTATATAACGTTATACGTTGTTACGTAATGCTACACAACGTTATACGTCATTACGTTATAGTATATAACGTTATACGTTGTTACGTAATGCTACATAACGTTGTACGTCTATCACGTAATAGTATATAACGTTATACGTCCATTACGTAATAGTATATAACGTTATACGTTATTACGTAATAGTAAATGACGTTATACGTTGTTACGTAATGCTACATATCGTTATACGTCATTACGTTATAATATATAACGTCATACGTTGTTACGTTATGCTACGTAACGTTATACGTCATTACGTTATAGTATATAACGTTATACGTTGTTACGTAATGCTACATAACATTATACGGCATTACGTAATAGTATATAACGTTATACGTTGTTTCGTAATGCTACATAACGTTATACGTCATTACGTAATAGTATATAACGTTATACGTTGTGACGTAGTGCTACATAACGTTATACGTCATTACGTTATAGTATATAACGTTATACGTTGTCACGTAATGCTACATTACGTTATACGTCATTACGTTATAGTATATATCGTTATACGTCATAAAGTAAAAGAATATAACGTTATACGTAATAACGTAATAGTAGATGACGTTATACTTTGTTACGTAATGCTACATAACAATATACGGCATTACGTAATAGTATATAACGTTATACGTTGTTACGTAATGCTACATAACGTTATACGTCTATCACGTAATAGTATATAACGTTATACGTCTATTACGTAATAGTATATAACGTTATACGTTAATACGTAATAGTAAATGACGTTCTACGTTGTTACGTAATGATACATAACGTTATACGTCATTACGTTATAATATATAACGTTATACGTTGTTACGTAATGCTACATAACGTTATACGTCATTACGATATAGTATATAACGTTATACGTTGTTACGTAATGCTACATAACATTATACGGCATTACGTAATAGTATATAACGTTATACGTTGTTACGTAATGCTACATAGAGTTATACGTCGTTACGTTATAGTATATAACGTTATACGTCATTAAGTAAAAGAATATAACGTTATACGTAATAACGTAATAGTAAATGACGTTATACGTTGTTGCGTAATGCTACATTACGTTATACGTCATTACGTTATAGTATATAACGTTATACGTCATTACGTTATAGTATATAACGTTATTCGTTGTTACGTAATGCTACATAACGTTATACATCAATACGTAATAGTATATAACGTTATACGTTATTACGTAATAGTAAATGACGTTATACGTTGTTATGTAATGCTACATAACGTTATACGTCATTACGTTATAATATATAACGTCATACGTTGTTACGTTATGCTACATAACGTTATACGTCATTACGTTATAGTATATAACGTTATACGTTGTTACGTCATGCTACATAACATTATACGGTATTACGTAATAGTATATAACGTTATACGTTGTTACGTAATGCTACATAACATTATACGGCATTACGTAATAGTATATAACGTTATACGTTGTTTCGTAATGCTACATAACGTTATACGTCATTACGTAATAGTATATAACGTTATACGTTGTGACGTAATGCTACATAACGTTATACGTCATTACGTTATAGTATATAACGTTATACGTTGTCACGTAATGCTACATTACGTTATACGTCATTACGTTATAGTATATATCGTTATACGTCATAAAGTAAAAGAATATAACGTTATACGTAATAACGTAATAGTAGATGACGTCATACTTTGTTACGTAATGCTATATAACGTTATACGTCTATTACGTAATAGTATATAACGTTATACGTCATTACGTTATAGTATATAACGTTATACGTTGTTACGAAATGCTACATAACGTTATACGTCATTACGTAATAGTGTATAACGTTATACGTTGTTACATAATGCTACATAACGTTATACGTCATTACGTAATAGTACATAACGTTATACGTTGTGACGTAATGCTACATAACGTTATACGTCATTACGTTATAGTATATAACGTTATACGTTGTCACGTAATGCAACATTACGTTATACGTCATTACGTTATAGTATATATCGTTATACGTCATAAAGTAAAAGAATATAACGTTATACGTAATAACGTAATAGTAGATGACGTTATACTTTGTTACGTAATGCTACATAACAATATACGGCATTACGTAATAGTATATAACGTTATACGTTGTTACGTAATGCTACATAACGTTATACGTCTATCACGTAATAGTATATAACGTTATACGTCTATTACGTAATAGTATATAACGTTATACGTTAATACGTAATAGTAAATGACGTTCTACGTTGTTACGTAATGATACATAACGTATTACGTCATTACGTTATAATATATAACGTTATACGTTGTTGCGTAATGCTACATAACGTTATACGTCATTACGATATAGTATATAACGTTATACGTTGTTACGTAATGCTACATAACATTATACGGCATTACGTAATAGTATATAACGTTATACGTTGTTACGTAATGCTACATAGAGTTATACGTCGTTACGTTATAGTATATAACGTTATACGTCATTAAGTATAAGAATATAACGTTATACGTAATAACGTAATAGTAAATGACATTATACGTTGTTGCGTAATGCTACATTACGTTATACGTCATTACGTTATAGTATATAACGTTATACGTCATTACGTTATAGTATATAACGTTATTCGTTGTTACGTAATGCTACATAACGTTATACATCAATACGTAATAGTATATAACGTTATACGTTGTTACGTAATGCTACATAACGTTATACGTCATTACGTTATAGTATATATCGTTATACGTCATAAAGTAAAAGAGTATAACGTTATACGTAATAACGTAATAGTAGATGACGTTATACTTTGTTACGTAATGCTACATAACGTTATACGTTATTACGTAATAGTATATAACGTTATACGTTGATACGTAATGCTATATAACGTTATACGTCATTACGTTATAGCATATAACGTTATACGTTGTTACGTAATGCTACATAACGTTATACGTCATTACGTAATAGCATATAACGGTATACGTTGCTACGTAATGCTACAAAACCTTATACGTCATTACGTTATAGTATATAACGTTATACGTCATTAAGTAAAAGAATATAACGTTATACGTAATAACGTAATGCTACAGAAGGTTATACGTCATTACGTTATAGTATATAACGTTATACGTCATTAAGTAAAAGAATTTAACGTTATACGTCCTTAAGTAAAACAATTTAACGTTATACGTAATAACGTAGTAGTAAATGACGTTATACTTTGTTACGTAATGCTACATAACGTTATACGTCTATTACGTAATAGTATATAACGTTATACGTCATTACGTTATAGTATATAACGTTATACGTTGTTTCGTAATGCTACATAACGTTATATGTCATTACGTAATAGTATGTAACGTTATACGTTGTGACGTAATGCTACATAACGTTGTACGTCTATCACGTAATAGTATATAACGTTATACGTCTATTACGTAATAGTATATAACGTTATACGTTATTACGTAATAGTAAATGACGTTATACGTTGTTACGTAATGCTACATAACGTTATACGTCATTACGTTATAATATATAACGTCATACGTTGTTACGTTATGCTACATAACGTTATACGTCGTTACGTTATAGTATATAACGTTATACGTCATTAAGCAAAAGAATATAACGTTATACGTAATAACGTAATAGTAGATGACGTTATACTTTGCTACGTAATACTACATAACATTATACGTCATTACGTAATAGTATATAACGTTATACGTTGTTACGTAATGCTACATAACGTTATACGTCCATTACGTAATAGTATATAACGTTATACGTTATTACGTAATAGTAAATGACGTTATACGTTGTTACGTAATGCTACATATCGTTATACGTCATTACGTTATAATATATAACGTCATACGTTGTTACGTTATGCTACGTAACGTTATACGTCATTACGTTATAGTATATAACGTTATACGTTGTTACGTAATGCTACATAACATTATACGGCATTACGTAATAGTATATAACGTTATACGTTGTTTCGTAATGCTACATAACGTTATACGTCATTACGTAATAGTATATAACGTTATACGTTGTGACGTAGTGCTACATAACGTTATACGTCATTACGTTATAGTATATAACGTTATACGTTGTCACGTAATGCTACATTACGTTATACGTCATTACGTTATAGTATATATCGTTATACGTCATAAAGTAAAAGAATATAACGTTATACGTAATAACGTAATAGTAGATGACGTTATACTTTGTTACGTAATGCTACATAACAATATACGGCATTACGTAATAGTATATAACGTTATACGTTGTTACGTAATGCTACATAACGTTATACGTCTATCACGTAATAGTATATAACGTTATACGTCTATTACGTAATAGTATATAACGTTATACGTTAATACGTAATAGTAAATGACGTTCTACGTTGTTACGTAATGATACATAACGTTATACGTCATTACGTTATAATATATAACGTTATACGTTGTTACGTAATGCTACATAACGTTATACGTCATTACGATATAGTATATAACGTTATACGTTGTTACGTAATGCTACATAACATTATACGGCATTACGTAATAGTATATAACGTTATACGTTGTTACGTAATGCTACATAGAGTTATACGTCGTTACGTTATAGTATATAACGTTATACGTCATTAAGTAAAAGAATATAACGTTATACGTAATAACGTAATAGTAAATGACGTTATACGTTGTTGCGTAATGCTACATTACGTTATACGTCATTACGTTATAGTATATAACGTTATTCGTTGTTACGTAATGCTACATAACGTTATACATCAATACGTAATAGTATATAACGTTATACGTTATTACGTAATAGTAAATGACGTTATACGTTGTTATGTAATGCTACATAACGTTATACGTCATTACGTTATAATATATAACGTCATACGTTGTTACGTTATGCTACATAACGTTATACGTCATTACGTTATAGTATATAACGTTATACGTTGTTACGTCATGCTACATAACATTATACGGTATTACGTAATAGTATATAACGTTATACGTTGTTACGTAATGCTACATAACATTATACGGCATTACGTAATAGTATATAACGTTATACGTTGTTTCGTAATGCTACATAACGTTATACGTCATTACGTAATAGTATATAACGTTATACGTTGTGACGTAATGCTACATAACGTTATACGTCATTACGTTATAGTATATAACGTTATACGTTGTCACGTAATGCTACATTACGTTATACGTCATTACGTTATAGTATATATCGTTATACGTCATAAAGTAAAAGAATATAACGTTATACGTAATAACGTAATAGTAGATGACGTTATACTTTGTTACGTAATGCTATATAACGTTATACGTCTATTACGTAATAGTATATAACGTTATACGTCATTACGTTATAGTATATAACGTTATACGTTGTTACGAAATGCTACATAACGTTATACGTCATTACGTAATAGTGTATAACGTTATACGTTGTTACATAATGCTACATAACGTTATACGTCATTACGTAATAGTACATAACGTTATACGTTGTGACGTAATGCTACATAACGTTATACGTCATTACGTTATAGTATATAACGTTATACGTTGTCACGTAATGCAACATTACGTTATACGTCATTACGTTATAGTATATATCGTTATACGTCATAAAGTAAAAGAATATAACGTTATACGTAATAACGTAATAGTAGATGACGTTATACTTTGTTACGTAATGCTACATAACAATATACGGCATTACGTAATAGTATATAACGTTATACGTTGTTACGTAATGCTACATAACGTTATACGTCTATCACGTAATAGTATATAACGTTATACGTCTATTACGTAATAGTATATAACGTTATACGTTAATACGTAATAGTAAATGACGTTCTACGTTGTTACGTAATGATACATAACGTATTACGTCATTACGTTATAATATATAACGTTATACGTTGTTGCGTAATGCTACATAACGTTATACGTCATTACGATATAGTATATAACGTTATACGTTGTTACGTAATGCTACATAACATTATACGGCATTACGTAATAGTATATAACGTTATACGTTGTTACGTAATGCTACATAGAGTTATACGTCGTTACGTTATAGTATATAACGTTATACGTCATTAAGTATAAGAATATAACGTTATACGTAATAACGTAATAGTAAATGACATTATACGTTGTTGCGTAATGCTACATTACGTTATACGTCATTACGTTATAGTATATAACGTTATACGTCATTACGTTATAGTATATAACGTTATTCGTTGTTACGTAATGCTACATAACGTTATACATCAATACGTAATAGTATATAACGTTATACGTTGTTACGTAATGCTACATAACGTTATACGTCATTACGTTATAGTATATATCGTTATACGTCATAAAGTAAAAGAGTATAACGTTATACGTAATAACGTAATAGTAGATGACGTTATACTTTGTTACGTAATGCTACATAACGTTATACGTTATTACGTAATAGTATATAACGTTATACGTTGATACGTAATGCTATATAACGTTATACGTCATTACGTTATAGCATATAACGTTATACGTTGTTACGTAATGCTACATAACGTTATACGTCATTACGTAATAGCATATAACGGTATACGTTGCTACGTAATGCTACAAAACCTTATACGTCATTACGTTATAGTATATAACGTTATACGTCATTAAGTAAAAGAATATAACGTTATACGTAATAACGTAATGCTACAGAAGGTTATACGTCATTACGTTATAGTATATAACGTTATACGTCATTAAGTAAAAGAATTTAACGTTATACGTCCTTAAGTAAAACAATTTAACGTTATACGTAATAACGTAGTAGTAAATGACGTTATACTTTGTTACGTAATGCTACATAACGTTATACGTCTATTACGTAATAGTATATAACGTTATACGTTGTTACGTAATGCTACATAACGTTATACGTCATTACGTAATAGTATATAACGTTATACGTTGTGACGTAATGCTACATAACGTTATACGTCATTACGTTATAGTATATATCGTTATACGTCATAAAGTAAAAGAATGTAACGTTATACGTAATAACGTAATAGTAGATGACGTTATACTTTGTTACGTAATGCTACATACCGTTATACGTTATTACGTAATAGTATATAACGTTATAAGTTGTTACGTAATGCTACATAACGTTATACGTCATTACGTAATAGTATATAACGTTATACGTTGTGACGTAATGCTACATAACGTTATACGTCATTACGTTATAGTATATAACGTTATACGTCATTAAGTAAAAGAATATAACGTTATACGTAATAACGTAATAGTAAATGACGTTATAGTTTGTTACGTAATGCTACATAACGTTATACGTCTATTACGTAATAGTATATAACGTTATACGTTGTTACGTAATGCTACATAACGTTATACGTCATTACGTTATAGTATGTAACGTTATACGTTGTTACGTAATGCTACATAACGTTATACGTCATTACGTTATAATATATAACGTTATGCCTTGTTACGTAATGCTACATAACGTTATACGTCATTACGTTATAGTATATAACGTTATACGTTGTTACGTAATGCTACAATACGTTATACGTCATTACGTTGTAGTATATAACGTTATACGTTATTACGTAGTAGTTTATAACGTTATACATTGTTACGTAATGCTACATAACGTTATACGTCATTACGTTATAATATATAACGTTATACGTTGTTAGGTAATGCTACATAACGTTATACGTCATTACGTAATAGTATATAACGTTATACGTTGTTACGTAATGCTACATAACGTTATAGGTCATTACGTTATAGTATATAACATTACACGTTATTATGTAATAGTTTATAACGTTATACGTTGTTACGTAATGCTACATAACGTTATACGTCATTACGTCATAATATATAACGTTATACGTTGTTACGTAATGCTACAATACGTTATACGTCATTACGTTGTAGTATATAACGTTATACATTATTACGTAGTAGTTTATAACGTTATACGTTGTTACGTATTGCTACATAACGTTATACGCCATTACGTTATAGTGTATAACGTTATACGTTGTTACGTAATAGTATATAACGTTATACGTCATTACGTTATAGTATATAACGTTATACGTTGTTACGTTATGCTACATAACATTATACGGCATTACGTAATAGTATATAACGGTATGCGTTGTTACGTAATGCTACATAACGTTATAGGTCATTACGTTATAGTATATAACGTTACACGTTATTACGTAATAGTTTATAACGTTATACGTTGTTACGTAATGCTACATAACGTTATACGTCATTACGTCATAATATATAACGTTATACGTTGTTACATAATGCTACATAACGTTATACGATATTACGTAATAGTAAATGACGTTATACGTTGTTACGTAATGATACGTTACGTTATACGTCATTACGTAATAGTATATAACATTATACGTTGTTACGTAATGCTACATAACGTTATACGTCATTAAGTAAAAGAATATAACGTTATACGTAATAACGTAATAGTAGATGACGTTATACGTTGTTACGTAATGCTACATTACGTTATACGCCATTACGTTATAGTATATAACATTATACGTTGTTACGTTATGCTACATAACATTATACGGCATTACGTAATAGTATATAACGGTATACGTTGTTACGTAATGCTACATAACGTTATACGTCATTACGTTATAGTATATAACGTTATACGTCATTCAGTAAAAGAATATAACGTTATACGTAATAACGTAATGCTACAGAACGTTATACGTCATTACGTTATAGTATATAACGTTATACGTCATTAAGTAAAAGAATTTAACGTTATACGTAATAACGTAACAGTAAATGACGTTATACTTTGTTACGTAATGCTACATAACGTTATACGTCTATTACGTAATAGTATTTAACGTTATACGTTGTTACGTAATGCTACATAACGTTATACGTCATTGCGTAATAGTATATAACGTTATACGATGTGACGTAATGCTACATAACGTTATACGTCATTACGTTATAGTATATATCGTTATACGTCATAAAGTAAAAGAATGTAACGTTATACGTAATAACGTAATAGTAGATGACGTTATACTTTGTTACGTAATGCTACATACCGTTATACGTTATTACGTAATAGTATATAACGTTATACGTTGTTACGTAATGCTACATAACGTTATACGTCATTACGTTATAGTATATAACGTTATACGATGTTACGTAATGCTACATAACGATATACGTCATTACGTAATAGTATATAACGTTATACGTTGTGACGTAATGCTACATAACGTTATACGTCATTACGTTATAGTATATATCGTTATACGTCATAAAGTAAAAGAATGTAACGTTATACGTAATAACGTAATAGTAGATGACGTTATACTTTGTTACGTAATGCTACATACCGTTATACGTTATTACGTAATAGTATATAACGTTATACGTTGTTACGTAATGCTACATAACGTTATACGTCATTACGTTATAGTATATAACGTTATACGATGTTACGTAATGCTACATAACGATATACGTCATTACGTAATAGTATATAACGTTATACGTTGTTACGTAATGCTACATAACGTTATACGTCATTACGTTATAGTATATAACGTTATACGTTATTACGTAATAGTTTATAACGTTATACGTTGTTACGTAATGCTACATAACGTTATTCGTCATTACGTTATAATATATAACGTTATACGTTACTACGTAATAGTTTATAACGTTATACGTCATTACGTTATAGTATATAACGTTATACGTCATTAAGTAAAAGAATATAACGTTATACAAAATAACGTAATAGTAAATGACGTTATACTTTGTTACGTAATGCTACATAACGTTATACGTCTATTACGTAATAGTATATAACGTTATACGTCATTACGTTATAGTATATAACGTTATACGTTGTTACGTAATGCTACATAACATTATACGGCATTACGTAATAGTATATAACGTTATACGTTGTTACGTAATGCTACATAACGTTATACGTCATTACGTCATAATATATAACGTTATACGTTGTTACGTAATGCTACAATACGTTATACGTCATTACGTTGTGGTATATAACGTTATACGTTATTACGTAGTAGTTTATAACGTTATACGTTGTTACGTATTGCTACATAACGTTATACGCCATTACGTTATAGTGTATAACGTTATACGTTGTTACGTAATAGTTTATAACGTTATACGATGTTACGTATTGCTACATAACGTTATACGTCATTACGTTATAGTATATAACGTTATACGTCATTAAGTAAAAGAATATAACGTTATACGTAATAACGTAATAGTAAATGACGTTATACTTTGTTACGTAATGCTACATAACGTTATACGTCTATTACGTAAAAGTATATAACGTTATACGTCATTACGTTATAGTATATAACGTTATACGTTGTTACGAAATGCTACATAACGTTATACGTCATTACGTAATAGTGTATAACGTTATACGTTGTTACATAATGCTACATAACGTTATACGTCATTACGTTATAGTATATATCGTTATACGTCATAAAGTAAAAGAATAAAACGCTATACGTAATAACGTAATAGTAGATGACGTTATACGTTGTTACGTAATGCTACATAACGATATACGCCATTACGTAATAATATATAACGTTATACGTTGTTACGTAATGCTACATAACGTTATACGTCATTACGTTATAGTATGTAACGTTATACGTTGTTACGTAATGCTACATAACGTTATACGTCATTACGTTATAATATATAACGTTATACGTTGTTACGTAATGCTACATAACGTTATACGTCATTACGTTATAGTATATAACGTTATACCTTGTTACGTAATGCTACAATACGTTATACGTCATTACGTTGTAGTATATAACGTTATACGTTATTACGTAGTAGTTTATAACGTTATACGTTGTTACGTATTGCTACATAACGTTATACGTCATTACGTAATAGTATATAACGTTATACGTTGTTACGTAATGCTACATAACGTTATACGTCATTACGTTATAGTATGTAACGTTATACGTTGTTACGTAATGCTACATAACGTTATACGTCATTACGTTATAATATATAACGTTATACCTTGTTACGTAATGCTACATAACGTTATACGTCATTACGTTATAGTATATAACGTTATACGTTGTTACGTAATGCTACAATACGTTATACGTCATTACGTTGTAGTATATAACGTTATACGCTATTACGTAGTAGTTTATAACGTTATACGTTGTTACGTAATGCTACATAACGTTATACGTCATTACGTTATAATATATAACGTTATACGTTGTTACGTAATGCTACATGACGTTATACGTCATTACGTAATAGTATATAACGTTATACGTTGTTACGTAATGCTACATAACGTTATAGGTCATTACGTTATAGCATATACCGTTACACGTTATTACATAATAGTTTATAACGTTATACGTTGTTACGTAATGCTACATAACGTTATACGTCATTACGTCATAATATATAACGTTATACGTTGTTACGTAATGCTACAATACGTTATACGTCATTACGTTGTAGTATATAACGTTATACGTTATTACGTAGTAGTTTATAACGTTATACGTTGTTACGTATTGCTACATAACGTTATACGCCATTACGTTATAGTGTATAACGTTATACGTTGTTACGTAATAGTATATAACGTTATACGTCATTACGTTATAGTATATAACGTTATACGTTGTTACGTTATGCTACATAACATTATACGGCATTACGTAATAGTATATAACGGTATACGTTGTTACGTAATGCTACATAACGTTATAGGTCATTACGTTATAGTATATAACGTTACACGTTATTACGTAATAGTTTATAACGTTATACGTTGTTACGTAATGCTACATAACGTTATACGTCATTACGTCATAATATATAACGTTATACGTTGTTACATAATGCTACATAACGTTATACGATATTACGTAATAGTAAATGACGTTATACGTTGTTACGTAATGATACGTTACGTTATACGTCATTACGTAATAGTATATAACGTAATACGTTGTTACGTAATGCTACATAACGTTATACGTCATTACGTTATAGTATATAACGTTATACGATGTTACGTAATGCTACATAACGATATACGTCATTACGTAATAGTATATAACGTTATACGTTGTGACGTAATGCTACATAACGTTATACGTCATTACGTTATAGTATATAACGTTATACGTCATTAAGTAAAAGAATATAACGTTATACGTAATAACGTAATAGTAAATGACGTTATAGTTTGTTACGTAATGCTACATAACGTTATACGTCATTACGTTATAGTATATAACGTTATACGTTGTTACGTAATGCTACAATACGTTATACGTCATTACGTTGTAGTATATAACGTTATACGTTATTACGTAGTAGTTTATAACGTTATACGTTGTTACGTATTGCTACATAACGTTATACGTCATTACGTAATAGTATATAACGTTATACGTTGTTACGTAATGCTACATAACGTTATACGTCATTACGTTATAGTATGTAACGTTATACGTTGTTACGTAATGCTACATAACGTTATACGTCATTACGTTATAATATATAACGTTATACCTTGTTACGTAATGCTACATAACGTTATACGTCATTACGTTATAGTATATAACGTTATACGTTGTTACGTAATGCTACAATACGTTATACGTCATTACGTTGTAGTATATAACGTTATACGTTATTACGTAGTAGTTTATAACGTTATACATTGTTACGTAATGCTACATAACGTTATACGTCATTACGTTATAATATATAACGTTATACGTTGTTAGGTAATGCTACATAACGTTATACGTCATTACGTAATAGTATATAACGTTATACGTTGTTACGTAATGCTACATAACGTTATAGGTCATTACGTTATACTATATAACGTTACACGTTATTACGTAATAGTTTATAACGTTATACGTTGTTACGTAATGCTACATAACGTTATACGTCATTACGTCATAATATATAACGTTATACGTTGTTACGTAATGCTACAATACGTTATACGTCATTACGTTGTAGTATATAACGTTATACGTTATTACGTAGTAGTTTATAACGTTATACGTTGTTACGTATTGCTACATAACGTTATACGCCATTACGTTATAGTGTATAACGTTATACGTTGTTACGTAATAGTATATAACGTTATACGTCATTACGTTATAGTATATAACGTTATACGTTGTTACGTTATGCTACATAACATTATACGGCATTACGTAATAGTATATAACGGTATGCGTTGTTACGTAATGCTACATAACGTTATAGGTCATTACGTTATAGTATATAACGTTACACGTTATTACGTAATAGTTTATAACGTTATACGTTGTTACGTAATGCTACATTACGTTATACGCCATTACGTTATAGTATATAACATCATACGTTGTTACGTTATGCTACATAACATTATACGGCATTACGTAATAGTATATAACGGTATACGTTGTTACGTAATGCTACATAACGTTATACGTCATTACGTTATAGTATATAACGTTATACGTCATTCAGTAAAAGAATATAACGTTATACGTAATAACGTAATGCTACAAAACGTTATACGTCATTACGTTATAGTATATAACGTTATACGTCATTAAGTAAAAGAATTTAACGTTATACGTAATAACGTAACAGTAAATGACGTTATACTTTGTTACGTAATGCTACATAACGTTATACGTCTATTACGTAATAGTATATAACGTTATACGTTGTTACGTAATGCTACATAACGTTATACTTCATTACGTAATAGTATATAACGTTATACGTTGTGACGTAATGCTACATAACGTTATACGTCATTACGTTATAGTATATATCGTTATACGTCATAAAGTAAAAGAATGTAACGTTATACGTAATAACGTAATAGTAGATGACGTTATACTTTGTTACGTAATGCTACATACCGTTATACGTTATTACGTAATAGTATATAACGTTATACGTTGTTACGTAATGCTACAAAACGTTATACGTCATTACGTTATAGTATATAACGTTATACGTCATTAAGTAAAAGAATTTAACGTTATACGTAATAACGTAATAGTATATAACGTTATACGTTGTTACGTAATGCTACATAACGTTATACGTCATTACGTAATAGTATATAACGTTATACGTTGTTACGTAATGCTACATAACGTTATACGTCATTACGTTATAATATATAACGTTATACGTTGTTACGTAATGCTACATAACGTTATACGTCATTACGTCATAATATATAACGTTATACGTTGTTACGTAATGCTACAATACGTTATACGTCATTACGTTGTAGTATATAACGTTATACGTTGTTACGTAGTAGTTTATAACGTTATACGTTGTTACGTATTGCTACATAACGTTATACGCCATTACGTTATAGTGTATAACGTTATACGTTGTTACGTAATAGTATATAACGTTATACGTCATTACGTTATAGTATATAACGTTATACGTTGTTACGTTATGCTACATAACATTATACGGCATTACGTAATAGTATATAACGTTATACGTTGTTACGTAATGCTACATAACGTTATACGTCATTACGTTATAATATATAACGTTATACGTTGTTACGTAATGCTACATAACGTTATACGTCATTACGTCATAATATATAACGTTATACGTTGTTACGTAATGCTACAATACGTTATACGTCATTACGTTGTAGTATATAACGTTATACGTTGTTACGTAGTAGTTTATAACGTTATACGTTGTTACGTAATGCTACATAACGTTATAGGTCATTACGTTATAGTATATAACGTTACACGTTATTACGTAATAGTTTATAACGTTATACGTTGTTACGTAATGCTACATAACGTTATACGTCATTACGTCATAATATATAACGTTATACGTTGTTACATAATGCTACATAACGTTATACGATATTACGTAATAGTAAATGACGTTATACGTTGTTACGTAACGATACGTTACGTTATACGTCATTACGTAATAGTATATAACGTAATACGTTGTTACGTAATGCTACATAACGTTATACGTCATTAAGTAAAAGAATAAAACGCTATACGTAATAACGTAATAGTAGATGACGTTATACGTTGTTACGTAATGCTACATAACGTTATACGCCATTACGTAATAATATATAACGTTATACGTTGTTACGTAATGCTACATAACGTTATACGTCATTACGTTATAGTATGTAACGTTATACGTTGTTACGTAATGCTACATAACGTTATACGTCATTACGTTATAATATATAACGTTATACGTTGTTACGTAATGCTACATAACGTTATACGTCATTACGTCATAATATATAACGTTATACGTTGTTACGTAATGCTACAATACGTTATACGTCATTACGTTGTAGTATATAACGTTATACGTTGTTACGTAGTAGTTTATAACGTTATACGTTGTTACGTAATGCTACATAACGTTATAGGTCATTACGTTATAGTATATAACGTTACACGTTATTACGTAATAGTTTATAACGTTATACGTTGTTACGTAATGCTACATAACGTTATACGTCATTACGTCATAATATATAACGTTATACGTTGTTACATAATGCTACATAACGTTATACGATATTACGTAATAGTAAATGACGTTATACGTTGTTACGTAACGATACGTTACGTTATACGTCATTACGTAATAGTATATAACGTAATACGTTGTTACGTAATGCTACATAACGTTATACGTCATTAAGTAAAAGAATAAAACGCTATACGTAATAACGTAATAGTAGATGACGTTATACGTTGTTACGTAATGCTACATAACGTTATACGCCATTACGTAATAATATATAACGTTATACGTTGTTACGTAATGCTACATAACGTTATACGTCATTACGTTATAGTATGTAACGTTATACGTTGTTACGTAATGCTACATAACGTTATACGTCATTACGTTATAATATATAACGTTATACGTTGTTACGTAATGCTACATAACGTTATACGTCACTACGTTATAGTATATAACGTTATACCTTGTTACGTAATGCTACAATACGTTATACGTCATTACGTTGTAGTATATAACGTTATACGTTATTACGTAGTAGTTTATAACGTTATACGTTGTTACGTATTGCTACATAACGTTATACGTCATTACGTAATAGTATATAACGTTATACGTTGTTACGTAATGCTACATAACGTTATACGTCATTACGTTATAGTATGTAACGTTATACGTTGTTACGTAATGCTACATAACGTTATACGTCATTACGTTATAATATATAACGTTATACCTTGTTACGTAATGCTACATAACGTTATACGTCATTACGTTATAGTATATAACGTTATACGTTGTTACGTAATGCTACAATACGTTATACGTCATTACGTTGTAGTATATAACGTTATACGCTATTACGTAGTAGTTTATAACGTTATACGTTGTTACGTAATGCTACATAACGTTATACGTCATTACGTTATAATATATAACGTTATACGTTGTTACGTAATGCTACATGACGTTATACGTCATTACGTAATAGTATATAACGTTATACGTTGTTACGTAATGCTACATAACGTTATAGGTCATTACGTTATAGTATATAACGTTACACGTTATTACATAATAGTTTATAACGTTATACGTTGTTACGTAATGCTACATAACGTTATACGTCATTACGTCATAATATATAACGTTATACGTTGTTACGTAATGCTACAATACGTTATACGTCATTACGTTGTAGTATATAACGTTATACGTTATTACGTAGTAGTTTATAACGTTATACGTTGTTACGTATTGCTACATAACGTTATACGCCATTACGTTATAGTGTATAACGTTATACGTTGTTACGTAATAGTATATAACGTTATACGTCATTACGTTATAGTATATAACGTTATACGTTGTTACGTTATGCTACATAACATTATACGGCATTACGTAATAGTATATAACGGTATACGTTGTTACGTAATGCTACATAACGTTATAGGTCATTACGTTATAGTATATAACGTTACACGTTATTACGTAATAGTTTATAACGTTATACGTTGTTACGTAATGCTACATAACGTTATACGTCATTACGTCATAATATATAACGTTATACGTTGTTACATAATGCTACATAACGTTATACGATATTACGTAATAGTAAATGACGTTATACGTTGTTACGTAATGATACGTTACGTTATACGTCATTACGTAATAGTATATAACGTAATACGTTGTTACGTAATGCTACATAACGTTATACGTCATTACGTTATAGTATATAACGTTATACGATGTTACGTAATGCTACATAACGATATACGTCATTACGTAATAGTATATAACGTTATACGTTGTGACGTAATGCTACATAACGTTATACGTCATTACGTTATAGTATATAACGTTATACGTCATTAAGTAAAAGAATATAACGTTATACGTAATAACGTAATAGTAAATGACGTTATAGTTTGTTACGTAATGCTACATAACGTTATACGTCATTACGTTATAGTATATAACGTTATACGTTGTTACGTAATGCTACAATACGTTATACGTCATTACGTTGTAGTATATAACGTTATACGTTATTACGTAGTAGTTTATAACGTTATACGTTGTTACGTATTGCTACATAACGTTATACGTCATTACGTAATAGTATATAACGTTATACGTTGTTACGTAATGCTACATAACGTTATACGTCATTACGTTATAGTATGTAACGTTATACGTTGTTACGTAATGCTACATAACGTTATACGTCATTACGTTATAATATATAACGTTATACCTTGTTACGTAATGCTACATAACGTTATACGTCATTACGTTATAGTATATAACGTTATACGTTGTTACGTAATGCTACAATACGTTATACGTCATTACGTTGTAGTATATAACGTTATACGTTATTACGTAGTAGTTTATAACGTTATACATTGTTACGTAATGCTACATAACGTTATACGTCATTACGTTATAATATATAACGTTATACGTTGTTAGGTAATGCTACATAACGTTATACGTCATTACGTAATAGTATATAACGTTATACGTTGTTACGTAATGCTACATAACGTTATAGGTCATTACGTTATACTATATAACGTTACACGTTATTACGTAATAGTTTATAACGTTATACGTTGTTACGTAATGCTACATAACGTTATACGTCATTACGTCATAATATATAACGTTATACGTTGTTACGTAATGCTACAATACGTTATACGTCATTACGTTGTAGTATATAACGTTATACGTTATTACGTAGTAGTTTATAACGTTATACGTTGTTACGTATTGCTACATAACGTTATACGCCATTACGTTATAGTGTATAACGTTATACGTTGTTACGTAATAGTATATAACGTTATACGTCATTACGTTATAGTATATAACGTTATACGTTGTTACGTTATGCTACATAACATTATACGGCATTACGTAATAGTATATAACGGTATGCGTTGTTACGTAATGCTACATAACGTTATAGGTCATTACGTTATAGTATATAACGTTACACGTTATTACGTAATAGTTTATAACGTTATACGTTGTTACGTAATGCTACATTACGTTATACGCCATTACGTTATAGTATATAACATCATACGTTGTTACGTTATGCTACATAACATTATACGGCATTACGTAATAGTATATAACGGTATACGTTGTTACGTAATGCTACATAACGTTATACGTCATTACGTTATAGTATATAACGTTATACGTCATTCAGTAAAAGAATATAACGTTATACGTAATAACGTAATGCTACAAAACGTTATACGTCATTACGTTATAGTATATAACGTTATACGTCATTAAGTAAAAGAATTTAACGTTATACGTAATAACGTAACAGTAAATGACGTTATACTTTGTTACGTAATGCTACATAACGTTATACGTCTATTACGTAATAGTATATAACGTTATACGTTGTTACGTAATGCTACATAACGTTATACTTCATTACGTAATAGTATATAACGTTATACGTTGTGACGTAATGCTACATAACGTTATACGTCATTACGTTATAGTATATATCGTTATACGTCATAAAGTAAAAGAATGTAACGTTATACGTAATAACGTAATAGTAGATGACGTTATACTTTGTTACGTAATGCTACATACCGTTATACGTTATTACGTAATAGTATATAACGTTATACGTTGTTACGTAATGCTACATAACGTTATACGTCATTACGTTATAGTATATAACGTTATACGATGTTACGTAATGCTACATAACGATATACGTCATTACGTAATAGTATATAACGTTATACGTTGTTACGTAATGCTACATAACGTTATACGTCATTACGTAATAGTATATAACGTTATACGTTGTTACGTAATGCTACATAACGTTATACGTCATTACGTTATAATATATAACGTTATACGTTGTTACGTAATGCTACATAACGTTATACGTCATTACGTCATAATATATAACGTTATACGTTGTTACGTAATGCTACAATACGTTATACGTCATTACGTTGTAGTATATAACGTTATACGTTGTTACGTAGTAGTTTATAACGTTATACGTTGTTACGTATTGCTACATAACGTTATACGCCATTACGTTATAGTGTATAACGTTATACGTTGTTACGTAATAGTATATAACGTTATACGTCATTACGTTATAGTATATAACGTTATACGTTGTTACGTTATGCTACATAACATTATACGGCATTACGTAATAGTATATAACGGTATACGTTGTTACGTAATGCTACATAACGTTATAGGTCATTACGTTATAGTATATAACGTTACACGTTATTACGTAATAGTTTATAACGTTATACGTTGTTACGTAATGCTACATAACGTTATACGTCATTACGTCATAATATATAACGTTATACGTTGTTACATAATGCTACATAACGTTATACGATATTACGTAATAGTAAATGACGTTATACGTTGTTACGTAATGATACGTTACGTTATACGTCATTACGTAATAGTATATAACGTAATACGTTGTTACGTAATGCTACATAACGTTATACGTCATTAAGTAAAAGAATATAACGTTATACGTAATAACGTAATAGTAGATGACGTTATACGTTGTTACGTAATGCTACATTACGTTATACGTCATTACGTTATAGTATATAACATTATACGTTGTTACGTTATGCTACATAACATTATACGGCATTACGTAATAGTATATAACGGTATACGTTGTTACGTAATGCTACATAACGTTATACGTCATTACGTTATAGTATATAACGTTATACGTCATTCAGTAAAAGAATATAACGTTATACGTAATAACGTAATGCTACAGAACGTTATACGTCATTACGTTATAGTATATAACGTTATACGTCATTAAGTAAAAGAATTTAACGTTATACGTAATAACGTAACAGTAAATGACGTTATACTTTGTTACGTAATGCTACATAACGTTATACGTCTATTACGTAATAGTATATAACGTTATACGTTGTTACGTAATGCTACATAACGTTATACGTCATTACGTAATAGTATATAACGTTATACGTTGTGACGTAATGCTACATAACGTTATACGTCATTACGTTATAGTATATATCGTTATACGTCATAAAGTAAAAGAATGTAACGTTATACGTAATAACGTAATAGTACATGACGTTATAATTTGTTACGTAATGCTACATACCGTTATACGTTATTACGTAATAGTATATAACGTTATACGTTGTTACGTAATGCTACATAACGTTATACGTCATTACGTTATAGTATATAACGTTATACGATGTTACGTAATGCTACATAACGATATACGTCATTACGTAATAGTATATAACGTTATACGTTATTACGTAGTAGTTTATAACGTTATACGTTGTTACGTAACGCTACGTAACGTTATACGTCATTACGTTATAATATATAACGTTATACGTTGTTACGTAGTGCTACATAACGTTATACGTCATTACGTAATAGTATATAACGTTATACGTTGTTACGTAATGCTACATAACGTTATAGGTCATTACGTTATAGTATATAACGTTACACGTTATTACGTAATAGTTTATAACGTTATACGTTGTTACGTAATGCTACATAACGTTATACGTCATTACGTCATAATATATAACGTTATACGTTATTACGTAGTAGTTTATAACGTTATACGTTGTTACGTATTGCTACATAACGTTATACGCCATTACGTTATAGTGTATAACGTTATACGTTGTTACGTAATGCTACATAACGTTATACGTCATTACGTAATAGTATATAACGTTATACGTTGTGACGTAATGCTACATAACGTTATACGTCATTACGTTATAGTATATATCGTTATACGTCATAAAGTAAAAGAATGTAACGTTATACGTAATAACGTAATAGTACATGACGTTATAATTTGTTACGTAATGCTACATACCGTTATACGTTATTACGTAATAGTATATAACGTTATACGTTGTTACGTAATGCTACATAACGTTATACGTCATTACGTTATAGTATATAACGTTATACGATGTTACGTAATGCTACATAACGATATACGTCATTACGTAATAGTATATAACGTTATACGTTATTACGTAGTAGTTTATAACGTTATACGTTGTTACGTAATGCTACGTAACGTTATACGTCATTACGTTATAATATATAACGTTATACGTTGTTACGTAATGCTACATAACGTTATACGTCATTACGTCATAATATATAACGTTATACGTTACTACGTAATAGTTTATAACGTTATACGTTATTACGTTATAGTATATAACGTTATACGTCATTAAGTAAAAGAATATAACGTTATACAAAATAACGTAATAGTAAATGACGTTATACTTTGTTACGTAATGCTACATAACGTTATACGTCTATTACGTAATAGTATATAACGTTATACGTCATTACGTTATAGTATATAACGTTATACGTTGTTACGTAATGCTACATAACATTATACGGCATTACGTAATAGTATATAACGTTATACGTTGTGACGTAATGCTACATAACGTTATACGTCATTACGTTATAGTATATATCGTTATACGTCATAAAGTAAAAGAATGTAACGTTATACGTAATAACGTAATAGTAGATGACGTTATACTTTGTTACGTAATGCTACATACCGTTATACGTTATTACGTAATAGTATATAACGTTATACTTTGTTACGTAATGCTACATACCGTTATACGTTATTACGTAATAGTATATAACGTTATACGTTGTTACGTAATGCTACATAACGTTATACGTCATTACGTTATAGTATATAACGTTATACGATGTTACGTAATGCTACATAACGATATACGTCATTACGTAATAGTATATAACGTTATACGTTGTTACGTAATGCTACATAACGTTATACGTCATTACGTTATAGTATATAACGTTATACTTTATTACGTAATAGTTTATAACGTTATACGTTGTTACGTAATGCTACATAACGTTATTCGTCATTACGTTATAATATATAACGTTATACGTTACTACGTAATAGTTTATAACGTTATACGTCATTACGTTATAGTATATAACGTTATACGTCATTAAGTAAAAGAATATAACGTTATACAAAATAACGTAATAGTAAATGACGTTATACTTTGTTACGTAATGCTACATAACGTTATACGTCTATTACGTAATAGTATATAACGTTATACGTCATTACGTTATAGTATATAACGTTATACGTTGTTACGTAATGCTACATAACATTATACGGCATTACGTAATAGTATATAACGTTATACGTTGTTACGTAATGCTACATAACGTTATACGTCATTACGTCATAATATATAACGTTATACGTTGTTACGTAATGCTACAATACGTTATACGTCATTACGTTGTGGTATATAACGTTATACGTTATTACGTAGTAGTTTATAACGTTATACGTTGTTACGTATTGCTACATAACGTTATACGCCATTACGTTATAGTGTATAACGTTATACGTTGTTACGTAATAGTTTATAACGTTATACGATGTTACGTATTGCTACATAACGTTATACGTCATTACGTTATAGTATATAACGTTATACGTCATTAAGTAAAAGAATATAACGTTATACGTAATAACGTAATAGTAAATGACGTTATACTTTGTTACGTAATGCTACATAACGTTATACGTCTATTACGTAATAGTATATAACGTTATACGTCATTACGTTATAGTATATAACGTTATACGTTGTTACGAAATGCTACATAACGTTATACGTCATTACGTAATAGTGTATAACGTTATACGTTGTTACATAATGCTACATAACGTTATACGTCATTACGTTATAGTATATATCGTTATACGTCATAAAGTAAAAGAATAAAACGCTATACGTAATAACGTAATAGTAGATGACGTTATACGTTGTTACGTAATGCTACATAACGTTATACGTCATTACGTTATAGTATATAACGTTATACGTTATTACGTAATAGTTTATAACGTTATACGTTGTTACGTAATGCTACATAACGTTATTCGTCATTACGTTATAATATATAACGTTATACGTTACTACGTAATAGTTTATAACGTTATACGTCATTACGTTATAGTATATAACGTTATACGTCATTAAGTAAAAGAATATAACGTTATACAAAATAACGTAATAGTAAATGACGTTATACTTTGTTACGTAATGCTACATAACGTTATACGTCTATTACGTAATAGTATATAACGTTATACGTCATTACGTTATAGTATATAACGTTATACGTTGTTACGTAATGCTACATAACATTATACGGCATTACGTAATAGTATATAACGTTATACGTTGTTACGTAATGCTACATAACGTTATACGTCATTACGTCATAATATATAACGTTATACGTTGTTACGTAATGCTACAATACGTTATACGTCATTACGTTGTGGTATATAACGTTATACGTTATTACGTAGTAGTTTATAACGTTATACGTTGTTACGTATTGCTACATAACGTTATACGCCATTACGTTATAGTGTATAACGTTATACGTTGTTACGTAATAGTTTATAACGTTATACGATGTTACGTATTGCTACATAACGTTATACGTCATTACGTTATAGTATATAACGTTATACGTCATTAAGTAAAAGAATATAACGTTATACGTAATAACGTAATAGTAAATGACGTTATACTTTGTTACGTAATGCTACATAACGTTATACGTCTATTACGTAATAGTATATAACGTTATACGTCATTACGTTATAGTATATAACGTTATACGTTGTTACGAAATGCTACATAACGTTATACGTCATTACGTAATAGTGTATAACGTTATACGTTGTTACATAATGCTACATAACGTTATACGTCATTACGTTATAGTATATATCGTTATACGTCATAAAGTAAAAGAATAAAACGCTATACGTAATAACGTAATAGTAGATGACGTTATACGTTGTTACGTAATGCTACATAACGTTATACGCCATTACGTAATAATATATAACGTTATACGTTGTTACGTAATGCTACATAACGTTATACGTCATTACGTTATAGTATGTAACGTTATACGTTGTTACGTAATGCTACATAACGTTATACGTCATTACGTTATAATATATAACGTTATACGTTGTTACGTAATGCTACATAACGTTATACGCCATTACGTAATAATATATAACGTTATACGTTGTTACGTAATGCTACATAACGTTATACGTCATTACGTTATAGTATGTAACGTTATACGTTGTTACGAAATGCTACATAACGTTATACGTCATTACGTAATAGTGTATAACGTTATACCTTGTTACGTAATGCTACATAACGTTATACGTCATTGCGTTATAGTATATAACGTTATACGTTGTTACGTAATGCTACAATACGTTATACGTCATTACGTTGTAGTATATAACGTTATACGTTATTACGTAGTAGTTTATAACGTTATACGTTGTTACGTAATGCTACATAACGTTATACGTCATTACGTTATAATATATAACGTTATACGTTGTTACGTCATGCTACATAACGTTATACGTCATTACGTAATAGTATATAACGTTATACGTTGTTACGTAATGCTACATAACGTTATACGTCATTACGTTATAATATATAACGTTATAGGTCATTACGTTATAGTATATAACGTTACACGTTATTACGTAATAGTTTATAACGTTATACGTTGTTACGTAATGCTACATAACGTTATACGTCATTACGTCATAATATATAACGTTATACGTTGTTACGTAATGCTACAATACGTTATACGTCATTACGTTGTAGTATATAACGTTATACGTTGTTACGTAGTAGTTTATAACGTTATACGTTGTTACGTATTGCTACATAACGTTATACGCCATTACGTTATAGTGTATAACGTTATACGTTGTTACGTAATAGTATATAACGTTATACGTCATTACGTTATAGTATATAACGTTATACGTTGTTACGTTATGCTACATAACATTATACGGCATTACGTAATAGTATATAACGGTATACGTTGTTACGTAATGCTACATAACGTTATAGGTCATTACGTTATAGTATATAACGTTACACGTTATTACGTAATAGTTTATAACGTTATACGTTGTTACGTAATGCTACATAACGTTATACGTCATTACGTCATAATATATAACGTTATACGTTGTTACATAATGCTACATAACGTTATACGATATTACGTAATAGTAAATGAGGTTATACGTTGTTACGTAATGATACGTTACGTTATACGTCATTACGTAATAGTATATAACGTAATACGTTGTTACGTAATGCTACATAACGTTATACGTCATTAAGTAAAAGAATATAACGTTATACGTAATAACGTAATAGTAGATGACGTTTACGTTGTTACGTAATGCTACATTACGTTATACGTCATTACGTTATAGTATATAACATTATACGTTGTTACGTTATGCTACATAACATTATACGGCATTACGTAATAGTATATAACGGTATACGTTGTTACGTAATGCTACATAACGTTATACGTCATTACGTTATAGTATATAACGTTATACGTCATTCAGTAAAAGAATATAACGTTATACGTAATAACGTAATGCTACAGAACGTTATACGTCATTACGTTATAGTATATAACGTTATACGTCATTAAGTAAAAGAATTTAACGTTATACGTAATAACGTAACAGTAAATGACGTTATACTTTGTTACGTAATGCTACATAACGTTATACGTCTATTACGTAATAGTATATAACGTTATACGTTGTTACGTAATGCTACATAACGTTATACGTCATTACGTAATAGTATATAACGTTATACGTTGTGACGTAATGCTACATAACGTTATACGTCATTACGTTATAGTATATATCGTTATACGTCATAAAGTAAAAGAATGTAACGTTATACGTAATAACGTAATAGTACATGACGTTATAATTTGTTACGTAATGCTACATACCGTTATACGTTATTACGTAATAGTATATAACGTTATACGTTGTTACGTAATGCTACATAACGTTATACGTCATTACGTTATAGTATATAACGTTATACGATGTTACGTAATGCTACATAACGATATACGTCATTACGTAATAGTATATAACGTTATACGTTATTACGTAGTAGTTTATAACGTTATACGTTGTTACGTAATGCTACGTAACGTTATACGTCATTACGTTATAATATATAACGTTATACGTTGTTACGTAATGCTACATAACGTTATACGTCATTACGTAATAGTATATAACGTTATACGTTGTTACGTAATGCTACATAACGTTATAGGTCATTACGTTATAGTATATAACGTTACACGTTATTACGTAATAGTTTATAACGTTATACGTTGTTACGTAATGCTACATAACGTTATACGTCATTACGTCATAATATATAACGTTATACGTTATTACGTAGTAGTTTATAACGTTATACGTTGTTACGTATTGCTACATAACGTTATACGCCATTACGTTATAGTGTATAACGTTATACGTTGTTACGTAATGCTACATAACGTTATACGTCATTACGTAATAGTATATAACGTTATACGTTGTGACGTAATGCTACATAACGTTATACGTCATTACGTTATAGTATATATCGTTATACGTCATAAAGTAAAAGAATGTAACGTTATACGTAATAACGTAATAGTACATGACGTTATAATTTGTTACGTAATGCTACATACCGTTATACGTTATTACGTAATAGTATATAACGTTATACGTTGTTACGTAATGCTACATAACGTTATACGTCATTACGTTATAGTATATAACGTTATACGATGTTACGTAATGCTACATAACGATATACGTCATTACGTAATAGTATATAACGTTATACGTTATTACGTAGTAGTTTATAACGTTATACGTTGTTACGTAATGCTACGTAACGTTATACGTCATTACGTTATAATATATAACGTTATACGTTGTTACGTAATGCTACATAACGTTATACGTCATTACGTAATAGTATATAACGTTATACGTTGTTACGTAATGCTACATAACGTTATAGGTCATTACGTTATAGTATATAACGTTACACGTTATTACGTAATAGTTTATAACGTTATACGTTGTTACGTAATGCTACATAACGTTATACGTCATTACGTCATAATATATAACGTTATACGTTGTTACATAATGCTACATAACGTTATACGATATTACGTAATAGTAAATGACGTTATACGTTGTTACGTAATGATACGTTACGTTATACGTCATTACGTAATAGTATATAACGTTATACGTTGTTACGTAATGCTACATAACGTTATACGTCATTAAGTAAAAGAATATAACGTTATACGTAATAACGTAATAGTAGATGACGTTATACGTTGTTACGTAATGCTACATTACGTTTTACGTCATTACGTTATAGTATATAACATTATACGTTGTTACGTTATGCTACATAACATTATACGGCATTACGTAATAGTATATAACGGTATACGTTGTTACGTAATGCTACATAACGTTATACGTCATTACGTTATAGTATATAACGTTATACGTCATTCAGTAAAAGAATATAACGTTATACGTAATAACGTAATGCTACAGAACGTTATACGTCATTACGTTATAGTATATAACGTTATACGTCATTAAGTAAAAGAATTTAACGTTATACGTAATAACGTAACAGTAAATGACGTTATACTTTGTTACGTAATGCTACATAACGTTATACGTCTATTACGTAATAGTATATAACGTTATACGTTGTTACGTAATGCTACATAACGTTATACGTCATTACGTAATAGTATATAACGTTATACGTTGTGACGTAATGCTACATAACGTTATACGTCATTACGTTATAGTATATATCGTTATACGTCATAAAGTAAAAGAATGTAACGTTATACGTAATAACGTAATAGTAGATGACGTTATACTTTGTTACGTAATGCTACATACCGTTATACGTTATTACGTAATAGTATATAACGTTATACGTTGTTACGTAATGCTACATAACGTTATACGTCATTACGTTATAGTATATAACGTTATACGATGTTACGTAATGCTACATAGAGTTATACGTCGTTACGTTATAGTATATAACGTTATACGTCATTATGTAAAAGAATATAACGTTATACGTAATAACGTAATAGTAGATGACGTTATACGTTGTTACGTAATGCTACATAACGTTATACGTCATTACGTAATAGTATATAACGTTATACGTTGTTACGTAATGCTACATTACGTTATACGTCATTACGTTATAGTATATAACGTTATACGTCATTACGTAATAGTATATAACGTTATTCGATGTTACGTAATGCTACATAACGTTATACGTTGTTACGTAATGCTACATAACATTATACGGCATTACGTAATAGTATATAACGTTATACGTCATTACGTTATAGTATATAACGTTATACGTAATGACGTAATGCTACAGAACGTTATACGTCATTACGTTATAGTATATAACGTTATACGTTGTTACGTAATGCTACATAGAGTTATACGTCGTTACGTTATAGTATATAACGTTATACGTCATTATGTAAAAGAATATAACGTTATACGTAATAACGTAATAGTAGATGACGTTATACGTTGTTACGTAATGCTACATTACGTTATACGTCATTACGTTATAGTATATAACGTTATACGTTGTTACGTTATGCTACATAACATTATACGTCATTACGTTATAATATATAACGTTATACGTTGTTACGTAATGCTACATAACGTTATACGTCATTACGTTATAGTATATAACGTTATACGTTGTTACGTAATGCTACATAACATTATACGGCATTACGTAATAGTATATAACGTTATACCTTGTTACGTAATGCTACATAGAGATATACGTCGTTACGTTATAGTATATAACGTTATACGTCATTATGTAAAAGAATATAACGTTATACGTAATAACGTAATAGTAAATGACGTTATACGTTGTTACGTAATGCTACAGTACGTTATACGTCATTACGTTATAGTATATAACGTTATACGTCATTACGTTATAGTATATAACGTTATTCGATGTTACGTAATGCTACATAACGTTATACATCAATACGTAATAGTATATAACGTTATACGTTGTTACGTAATGCTACATAACGTTTCACGTCATTACGTTATAGTATATATCGTTATACGTCATAAAGTAAAAGAGTATAACGTTATACGTAATAACGTAATAGTATATGACGTTATACTTTGTTACGTAATGCTACATAACGTTATACGTTATTACGTAATAGTATATAACGTTATACGTTGATACGTAATGCTACATAACGTTATACGTCATTACGATATAGTATATAACGTTATACGTTGTTACGTAATGCTACATAACGTTATACGTCATTACGTAATAGTATATAACGGTATACGTTGTTACGTAATGCTACATAACGTTATTTCGACATTACGTTATAGTATATAACGTTATACGTCATTAAGTAAAAGAATATAACGTTATACGTAATAACGTAATGCTACAGAACGTTATACGTCATTACGTTATAGTATATATCGTTATACGTCATAAAGTAAAAGAATATAACGATATACGTAATAACGTAATAGTAGATGACGTTATACTTTGTTACGTAATAGTAAATGACGTTACACGCTGTTACGTAATGCTACATAACGTTATACGTTGTTACGTAATGCTACACAACGTTATACGTCATTCCGTTATAGTATATAACGTTATACGTTGTTACGTAATGCTACATAACGTTATACGTCATTACGTAATAGTATATAACGTTATACGTTGTTACGTAATGCTACATAACGTTATACGTCATTACGTTATAGTATATAACGTTATACGTTATTACGTAATAGTTTATAACGTTATACGTTGTTACGTAATGATACATAACGTTATACGTCATTACGTTATAATATATAACGTTATACGTTGCTACGTAATGCTACACAATGTTATACGTCATTACGTTATAGTATATAACGTTATACGTTGTTACGTAATGCTAGACAACGTTATACGTCATTACGTTATAGTATATAACGTTATACGTTGTCACGTAATGCTACATTACGTTATACGTCATTACGTTATAGTATATATCGTTATACGTCATAAAGTAAAAGAATATAACGTTATACGTAATAACGTAATAGTAGATGACGTTATACTTTGTTACGTAATGCTACATAACATTATACGGCATTACGTAATAGTATATAACGTTATACGTTGTTACGTAATGCTACATAACGTTATACGTCTATCACGTAATAGTATATAACGTTATACGTATATTACGTAATAGTATATAACGTTATACGTTAATACGTAATAGTAAATGACGTTATACGTTGTTACGTAATGATACATAACGTTATACGTCATTACGTTATAATATATAACGTTATACGTTGTTACGTAATACTACATAACGTTATACGTCATTACGTTATAGTATATAACGTTATACGTTGTTACGTAATGCTACATAACATTATACGGCATTACGTCATAATATATAACGTTATACGTTATTAGGTAGTAGTTTATAACGTTATACGTTGTTACGTATTGCTACATAACGTTATACGCCATTACGTTATAGTGTATAACGTTATACGTTGTTACGTAATAGTATATAACGTTATACGTCATTACGTTATAGTATATAACGTTATACGTTGTTACGTTATGCTACATAACATTATACGGCATTACGTAATAGTATATAACGGTATACGTTGTTACGTAATGCTACATAACGTTATACGTCATTACGTAATAATATATAACGTTATACGTTGTTACGTAATGCTACATAACGTTATACGTCATTACGTAATAGTATGTAACGTTATACGTTGTTACGTAATGCTACATAACGTTATACGTCATTACGTTATAATATATAACGTTATACGTTGTTATGTAATGCTACATAACGTTATACGTCATTACGTTATAGTATATAACGTTATACGTTGTTACGTAATGCTACAATACGTTATACGTCATTACGTTGTAGTATATAACGTTATACGTTATTACGTAATAGTATATAACGTTATACGTCATTACGTTATAGTATATAACGTTATACGTTGTTACGTTATGCTACATAACATTATACGGCATTACGTAATAGTATATAACGGTATACGTTGTTACGTAATGCTACATAACGTTATACGTCATTACGTAATAATATATAACGTTATACGTTGTTACGTAATGCTACATAACGTTATACGTCATTACGTTATAGTATGTAACGTTATACGTTGTTACGTAATGCTACATAACGTTATACGTCATTACGTTATAATATATAACGTTATACGTTATTACGTAGTAGTTTATAACGTTATACGTTGTTACGTATTGCTACATAACGTTATACGCCATTACGTTATAGTGTATAACGTTATACGTTGTTACGTAATAGTATATAACGTTATACGTCATTACGTTATAGTATATAACGTTATACGTTGTTACGTTATGCTACATAACGTTATACGTCATTACGTTATAGTATATAACGTTATACGTTATTACGTAATAGTTTATAACGTTATACGTTGTTACGTAATGATACATAACGTTATACGTCATTACGTTATAATATATAACGTTATACGTTGTTACGTAATGCTACATAACGTTATACGTCATTACGTTATAGTATATAACGTTATACGTTATTACGTAATAGTTTATAACGTTATACGTTGTTACGTAATGATACATAACGTTATACGTCATTACGTTATAATATATAACGTTATACGTTGCTACGTAATGCTACACAATGTTATACGTCATTACGTTATAGTATATAACGTTATACGTTGTTACGTAATGCTACACAACGTTATACGTCATTACGTTATAGTATATAACGTTATACGTTGTTACGTAATGCTACATAACAATATACGGCATTACGTAATAGTATATAACGTTATACGTTGTTTCGTAATGCTACATAACGTTATACGTCATTACGTAATAGTATATAACGTTATACGTTGTGACGTAATGCTACATAACGTTATACGTTGTTACGTAATGCTACATAACGTTATACGTCATTACGTTATAGTATATAACGTTATACGTTATTACGTAATAGTTTATAACGTTATACGTTGTTACGTAATGATACATAACGTTATACGTCATTACGTTATAATATATAACGTTATACGTTGCTACGTAATGCTACACAATGTTATACGTCATTACGTTATAGTATATAACGTTATACGTTGTTACGTAATGCTACACAACGTTATACGTCATTACGTTATAGTATATAACGTTATACGTTGTTACGTAATGCTACATAACAATATACGGCATTACGTAATAGTATATAACGTTATACGTTGTTTCGTAATGCTACATTACGTTATACGTCATTACGTTATAGTATATATCGTTATACGTCATAAAGTAAAAGAATATAACGTTATACGTAATAACGTAATAGTAGATGACGTTATACTTTGTTACGTAATGCTACATGACATTATACGGCATTACGTAATAGTATATAACGTTATACGTTGTTACGTAATGCTACATAACGTTATACGTCTATCACGTAATAGTATATAACGTTATACGTCTATTACGTAATAGTATATAACGTTATACGTCATTACGTAATAGTATATAACGTTATACGTTGTTACGTAATGCTACATAACGTTATACGTCATTAAGTAAAAGAATATAACGTTATACGTAATAACGTAATAGTAGATGACGTTATACGTTGTTACGTAATGCTACATTACGTTATACGTCATTACGTTATAGTATATAACATTATACGTTGTTACGTTATGCTACATAACATTATACGGCATTACGTTATAGTATATAACGTTATACGTAATGACGTAATGCTACAGAACGTTATACGTCATTACGTTATAGTATATAACGTTATACGTTGTTACGTAATGCTACATAGAGTTATACGTCGTTACGTTATAGTATATAACGTTATACGTCATTATGTAAAAGAATATAACGTTATACGTAATAACGTAATAGTAGATGACGTTATACGTTGTTACGTAATGCTACATTACGTTATACGTCATTACGTTATAGTATATAACGTTATACGTTGTTACGTTATGCTACATAACATTATACGTCATTACGTTATAATATATAACGTTATACGTTGTTACGTAATGGTACATAACGTTATAGGTCATTACGTTATAGTATATAACGTTATACGTTGTTACGTAATGCTACATAACATTATACGGCATTACGTAATAGTATATAACGGTATACGTTGTTACGTAATGCTACATAACGTTATTTCGACATTACGTTATAGTATATAACGTTATACGTCATTAAGTAAAAGAATATAACGTTATACGTAATAACGTAATGCTACAGAACGTTATACGTCATTACGTTATAGTATATATCGTTATACGTCATAAAGTAAAAGAATATAACGATATACGTAATAACGTAATAGTAGATGACGTTATACTTTGTTACGTAATAGTAAATGACGTTATACGCTGTTACGTAATGCTACATAACGTTATACGTTGTTACGTAATGCTACACAACGTTATACGTCATTCCGTTATAGTATATAACGTTATACGTTGTTACGTAATGCTACATAACGTTATACGTCATTACGTAATAGTATATAACGTTATACGTTGTTACGTAATGCTACATAACGTTATACGTCATTACGTTATAGTATATAACGTTATACGTTATTACGTAATAGTTTATAACGTTATACGTTGTTACGTAATGATACATAACGTTATACGTCATTACGTTATAATATATAACGTTATACGTTGCTACGTAATGCTACACAATGTTATACGTCATTACGTTATAGTATATAACGTTATACGTTGTTACGTAATGCTACACAACGTTATACGTCATTACGTTATAGTATATAACGTTATACGTTGTTACGTAATGCTACATAACAATATACGGCATTACGTAATAGTATATAACGTTATACGTTGTTTCGTAATGCTACATAACGTTATACGTCATTACGTAATAGTATATAACGTTATACGTTGTGACGTAATGCTACATAACGTTATACGTCATTACGTTATAGTATATAACGTTATACGTTGTCACGTAATGCTACATTACGTTATACGTCATTACGTTATAGTATATATCGTTATACGTCATAAAGTAAAAGAATATAACGTTATACGTAATAACGTAATAGTAGATGACGTTATACTTTGTTACGTAATGCTACATAACATTATACGGCATTACGGAATAGTATATAACGTTATACGTTGTTACGTAATGCTACATAACGTTATACGTCTATCACGTAATAGTATATAACGTTATACGTCTATTACGTAATAGTATATAACGTTATACGTTAATACGTAATAGTAAATGACGTTATACGTTGTTACGTAATGATACATAACGTTATACGTCATTACGTTATAATATATAACGTTATACGTTGTTACGTAATACTACATAACGTTATACGGCATTACGTTATAGTATATAACGTTATACGTTGTTACGTAATGCTACATAACATTATACGGCATTACGTCATAATATATAACGTTATACGTTATTAGGTAGTAGTTTATAACGTTATACGTTGTTACGTATTGCTACATAACGTTATACGCCATTACGTTATAGTGTATAACGTTATACGTTGTTACGTAATAGTATATAACGTTATACGTCATTACGTTATAGTATATAACGTTATACGTTGTTACGTTATGCTACATAACATTATACGGCATTACGTAATAGTATATAACGGTATACGTTGTTACGTAATGCTACATAACGTTATACGTCATTACGTAATAATATATAACGTTATACGTTGTTACGTAATGCTACATAACGTTATACGTCATTACGTTATAGTATGTAACGTTATACGTTGTTACGTAATGCTACATAACGTTATACGTCATTACGTTATAATATATAACGTTATACGTTATTACGTAGTAGTTTATAACGTTATACGTTGTTACGTATTGCTACATAACGTTATACGCCATTACGTTATAGTGTATAACGTTATACGTTGTTACGTAATAGTATATAACGTTATACGTCATTACGTTATAGTATATAACGTTATACGTTGTTACGTTATGCTACATAACATTATACGGCATTACGTAATAGTATATAACGGTATACGTTGTTACGTAATGCTACATAACGTTATAGGTCATTACGTTATAGTATATAACGTTACACGTTATTACGTAATAGTTTATAACGTTATACGTTGTTACGTAATGCTACATAACGTTATACGTCATTACGTCATAATATATAACGTTATACGTTGTTACATAATGCTACATAACGTTATACGATATTACGTAATAGTAAATGACGTTATACGTTGTTACGTAATGATACGTTACGTTATACGTCATTACGTAATAGTATATAACGTTATACGTTGTTACGTAATGCTACATAACGTTATACGTCATTAAGTAAAAGAATATAACGTTATACGTAATAACGTAATAGTAGATGACGTTATACGTTGTTACGTAATGCTACATTACGTTATACGTCATTACGTTATAGTATATAACATTATACGTTGTTACGTTATGCTACATAACATTATACGGCATTACGTTATAGTATATAACGTTATACGTAATGACGTAATGCTACAGAACGTTATACGTCATTACGTTATAGTATATAACGTTATACGTTGTTACGTAATGCTACATAGAGTTATACGTCGTTACGTTATAGTATATAACGTTATACGTCATTATGTAAAAGAATATAACGTTATACGTAATAACGTAATAGTAGATGACGTTATACGTTGTTACGTAATGCTACATTACGTTATACGTCATTACGTTATAGTATATAACGTTATACGTTGTTACGTTATGCTACATAACATTATACGTCATTACGTTATAATATATAACGTTATACGTTGTTACGTAATGGTACATAACGTTATACGTCATTACGTTATAGTATATAACGTTATACGTTGTTACGTAATGCTACATAACATTATACGGCATTACGTAATAGTATATAACGTTATACCTTGTTACGTAATGCTACATAGAGTTATACGTCGTTACGTTATAGTATATAACGTTATACGTCATTATGTAAAAGAATATAACGTTATACGTAATAACGTAATAGTAAATGACGTTATACGTTGTTACGTAATGCTACATTACGTTATACGTCATTACGTTATAGTATATAACGTTATACGTCATTACGTTATAGTATATAACGTTATTCGATGTTACGTAATGCTACATAACGTTATACATCAATACGTAATAGTATATAACGTTATACGTTGTTACGTAATGCTACATAACGTTTCACGTCATTACGTTATAGTATATATCGTTATACGTCATAAAGTAAAAGAGTATAACGTTATGCGTAATAACGTAATAGTATATGACGTTATACTTTGTTACGTAATGCTACATAACGTTATACGTTATTACGTAATAGTATATAACGTTATACGTTGATACGTAATGCTACATAACGTTATACGTCATTACGTTATAGTATATAACGTTATACGTTGTTACGTAATGCTACATAACGTTATACGTCATTACGTAATAGTATATAACGGTATACGTTGTTACGTAATGCTACATAACGTTATTTCGACATTACGTTATAGTATATAACGTTATACGTCATTAAGTAAAAGAATATAACGTTATACGTAATAACGTAATGCTACAGAACGTTATACGTCATTACGTAATAGTATATAACGTTATACGTTGTGACGTAATGCTACATAACGTTATACGTTGTTACGTAATGCTACATAACGTTATACGTCATTACGTTATAGTATATAACGTTATACGTTATTACGTAATAGTTTATAACGTTATACGTTGTTACGTAATGATACATAACGTTATACGTCATTACGTTATAATATATAACGTTATACGTTGCTACGTAATGCTACACAATGTTATACGTCATTACGTTATAGTATATAACGTTATACGTTGTTACGTAATGCTACATAACGTTATACGTCATTACGTTATAGTATATAACGTTATACGTTATTACGTAATAGTTTATAACGTTATACGTTGTTACGTAATGATACATAACGTTATACGTCATTACGTTATAATATATAACGTTATACGTTGCTACGTAATGCTACACAATGTTATACGTCATTACGTTATAGTATATAACGTTATACGTTGTTTCGTAATGCTACATTACGTTATACGTCATTACGTTATAGTATATATCGTTATACGTCATAAAGTAAAAGAATATAACGTTATACGTAATAACGTAATAGTAGATGACGTTATACTTTGTTACGTAATGCTACATAACATTATACGGCATTACGTAATAGTATATAACGTTATACGTTGTTACGTAATGCTACATAACGTTATACGTCTATCACGTAATAGTATATAACGTTATACGTCTATTACGTAATAGTATATAACGTTATACGTCATTACGTAATAGTATATAACGTTATACGTTGTTACGTAATGCTACATAACGTTATACGTCATTAAGTAAAAGAATATAACGTTATACGTAATAACGTAATAGTAGATGACGTTATACGTTGTTACGTAATGCTACATTACGTTATACGTCATTACGTTATAGTATATAACATTATACGTTGTTACGTTATGCTACATAACATTATACGGCATTACGTTATAGTATATAACGTTATACGTAATGACGTAATGCTACAGAACGTTATACGTCATTACGTTATAGTATATAACGTTATACGTTGTTACGTAATGCTACATAGAGTTATACGTCGTTACGTTATAGTATATAACGTTATACGTCATTATGTAAAAGAATATAACGTTATACGTAATAACGTAATAGTAGATGACGTTATACGTTGTTACGTAATGCTACATTACGTTATACGTCATTACGTTATAGTATATAACGTTATACGTTGTTACGTTATGCTACATAACATTATACGTCATTACGTTATAATATATAACGTTATACGTTGTTACGTAATGGTACATAACGTTATACGTCATTACGTTATAGTATATAACGTTATACGTTGTTACGTAATGCTACATAACATTATACGGCATTACGTAATAGTATATAACGTTATACCTTGTTACGTAATGCTACATAGAGTTATACGTCGTTACGTTATAGTATATAACGTTATACGTCATTATGTAAAAGAATATAACGTTATACGTAATAACGTAATAGTAAATGACGTTATACGTTGTTACGTAATGCTACATTACGTTATACGTCATTACGTTATAGTATATAACGTTATACGTCATTACGTTATAGTATATAACGTTATTCGATGTTACGTAATGCTACATAACGTTATACATCAATACGTAATAGTATATAACGTTATACGTTGTTACGTAATGCTACATAACGTTTCACGTCATTACGTTATAGTATATATCGTTATACGTCATAAAGTAAAAGAGTATAACGTTATGCGTAATAACGTAATAGTATATGACGTTATACTTTGTTACGTAATGCTACATAACGTTATACGTTATTACGTAATAGTATATAACGTTATACGTTGATACGTAATGCTACATAACGTTATACGTCATTACGTTATAGTATATAACGTTATACGTCATTACGTAATAGTATATAACGGTATACGTTGTTACGTAATGCTACATAACGTTATTTCGACATTACGTTATAGTATATAACGTTATACGTCATTAAGTAAAAGAATATAACGTTATACGTAATAACGTAATGCTACAGAACGTTATACGTCATTACGTTATAGTATATATCGTTATACGTCATAAAGTAAAAGAATATAACGATATACGTAATAACGTAATAGTAGATGACGTTATACTTTGTTACGTAATAGTAAATGACGTTATACGCTGTTACGTAATGCTACATAACGTTATACGTTGTTACGTAATGCTACACAACGTTATACGTCATTCCGTTATAGTATATAACGTTATACGTTGTTACGTAATGCTACATAACGTTATACGTCATTACGTAATAGTATATAACGTTATACGTTGTTACGTAATGCTACATAACGTTATACGTCATTACGTTATAGTATATAACGTTATACGTTATTACGTAATAGTTTATAACGTTATACGTTGTTACGTAATGATACATAACGTTATACGTCATTACGTTATAATATATAACGTTATACGTTGCTACGTAATGCTACACAATGTTATACGTCATTACGTTATAGTATATAACGTTATACGTTGTTACGTAATGCTACACAACGTTATACGTCATTACGTTATAGTATATAACGTTATACGTTGTTACGTAATGCTACATAACAATATACGGCATTACGTAATAGTATATAACGTTATACGTTGTTTCGTAATGCTACATAACGTTATACGTCATTACGTAATAGTATATAACGTTATACGTTGTGACGTAATGCTACATAACGTTATACGTCATTACGTTATAGTATATAACGTTATACGTTGTCACGTAATGCTACATTACGTTATACGTCATTACGTTATAGAATATATCGTTATACGTCATAAAGTAAAAGAATATAACGTTATACGTAATAACGTAATAGTAGATGACGTTATACTTTGTTACGTAATGCTACATAACATTATACGGCATTACGTAATAGTATATAACGTTATACGTTGTTACGTAATGCTACATAACGTTATACGTCTATCACGTAATAGTATATAACGTTATACGTCTATTACGTAATAGTATATAACGTTATACGTTAATACGTAATAGTAAATGACGTTATACGTTGTTACGTAATGATACATAACGTTATACGTCATTACGTTATAATATATAACGTTATACGTTGTTACGTAATACTACATAACGTTATACGGCATTACGTTATAGTATATAACGTTATACGTTGTTACGTAATGCTACATAACATTATACGGCATTACGTCATAATATATAACGTTATACGTTATTAGGTAGTAGTTTATAACGTTATACGTTGTTACGTATTGCTACATAACGTTATACGCCATTACGTTATAGTGTATAACGTTATACGTTGTTACGTAATAGTATATAACGTTATACGTCATTACGTTATAGTATATAACGTTATACGTTGTTACGTTATGCTACATAACATTATACGGCATTACGTAATAGTATATAACGGTATACGTTGTTACGTAATGCTACATAACGTTATACGTCATTACGTAATAATATATAACGTTATACGTTGTTACGTAATGCTACATAACGTTATACGTCATTACGTTATAGTATGTAACGTTATACGTTGTTACGTAATGCTACATAACGTTATACGTCATTACGTTATAATATATAACGTTATACGTTGTTACGTAATGCTACATAACGTTATACGTCATTACGTTATAGTATATAACGTTATACGTTGTTACGTAATGCTACAATACGTTATACGTCATTACGTTGTAGTATATAACGTTATACGTTATTACGTAGTAGTTTATAACGTTATACGTTGTTACGTAATGCTACGTAACGTTATACGTCATTACGTTATAATATATAACGTTATACGTTGTTACGTAATGCTACATAACGTTATACGTCATTACGTAATAGTATATAACGTTATACGTTGTTACGTAATGCTACATAACGTTATAGGTCATTACGTTATAGTATATAACGTTACACGTTATTACGTAATAGTTTATAACGTTATACGTTGTTACGTAATGCTACATAACGTTATACGTCATTACGTCATAATATATAACGTTATACGTTATTACGTAGTAGTTTATAACGTTATACGTTGTTACGTATTGCTACATAACGTTATACGCCATTACGTTATAGTGTATAACGTTATACGTTGTTACGTAATAGTATATAACGTTATACGTCATTACGTTATAGTATATAACGTTATACGTTGTTACGTTATGCTACATAACATTATACGGCATTACGTAATAGTATATAACGGTATACGTTGTTACGTAATGCTACATAACGTTATAGGTCATTACGTTATAGTATATAACGTTACACGTTATTACGTAATAGTTTATAACGTTATACGTTGTTACGTAATGCTACATAACGTTATACGTCATTACGTCATAATATATAACGTTATAGGTTGTTACATAATGCTACATAACGTTATACGATATTACGTAATAGTAAATGACGTTATACGTTGTTACGTAATGATACGTTACGTTATACGTCATTACGTAATAGTATATAACGTTATACGTTGTTACGTAATGCTACATAACGTTATACGTCATTAAGTAAAAGAATATAACGTTATACGTAATAACGTAATAGTAGATGACGTTATACGTTGTTACGTAATGCTACATTACGTTATACGTCATTACGTTATAGTATATAACATTATACGTTGTTACGTTATGCTACATAACATTATACGGCATTACGTAATAGTATATAACGGTATACGTTGTTACGTAATGCTACATAACGTTATGCGTCATTACGTTATAGTATATAACGTTATACGTCATTCAGTAAAAGAATATAACGTTATACGTAATAACGTAATGCTTCAGAACGTTATACGTCATTACGTTATAGTATATATCGTTATACGTCATAAAGTAAAAGAGTGTAACGTTATACGTAATAACGTAATAGTAGATGACGTTATACTTTGTTACGTAATGCTACATACCGTTATACGTCTATTACGTAATAGTATATAACGTTCTACGTTGTTACGTAATGCTACATGACGTTATACGTCATTACGTAATAGTATATAACGTTATACGTTATGACGTAATGCTACATAACGTTATTTCGACATTACGTTATAGTATATAACGTTATACGTCATTAAGTAAAAGAATATAACGTTATACGTAATAACGTAATGCTTCAGAACGTTATACGTCATTACGTTATAGTATATATCGTTATACGTCATAAAGTAAAAGAATGTAACGTTATACGTAATAACGTAATAGTAGATGACGTTATACGTTATTACGTAATAGTATATAACGTTATACGTTGTTACGTAATGCTACATAACGTTATACGTCATTACGTTATAGTATATAACGTTATACGATGTTACGTAATGCTACATAACGATATACGTCATTACGTAATAGTATATAACGTTATACGTTGTTACGTAATGCTACATAACGTTATACGTCATTACGTTATAGTATATAACGTTATACGTTATTACGTAATAGTTTATAACGTTATACGTTGTTACGTAATGCTACATAACGTTATTCGTCATTACGTTATAATATATAACGTTATACGTTACTACGCAATAGTTTATAACGTTATACGATGTTACGTATTGCTACATAACGTTATACGTCATTACGTTATAGTATATAACGTTATACGTCATTAAGTAAAAGAATATAACGTTATACAAAATAACGTAATAGTAAATGACGTTATACTTTGTTACGTAATGCTACATAACGTTATACGTCTATTACGTAATAGTATATAACGTTATACGTCATTACGTAATAGTATATAACGTTATACGTTGTTACGTAATGCTACATAACGTTATACGTCATTAAGTAAAAGAATATAACGTTATACGTAATAACGTAATAGTAGATGACGTTATACGTTGTTACGTAATGCTACATTACGTTATACGTCATTACGTTATAGTATATAACATTATACGTTGTTACGTTATGCTACATAACATTATACGGCATTACGTAATAGTATATAACGGTATACGTTGTTACGTAATGCTACATAACGTTATGCGTCATTACGTTATAGTATATAACGTTATACGTCATTCAGTAAAAGAATATAACGTTATACGTAATAACGTAATGCTTCAGAACGTTATACGTCATTACGTTATAGTATATATCGTTATACGTCATAAAGTAAAAGAGTGTAACGTTATACGTAATAACGTAATAGTAGATGACGTTATACTTTGTTACGTAATGCTACATACCGTTATACGTCTATTACGTAATAGTATATAACGTTCTACGTTGTTACGTAATGCTACATGACGTTATACGTCATTACGTAATAGTATATAACGTTATACGTTATGACGTAATGCTACATAACGTTATTTCGACATTACGTTATAGTATATAACGTTATACGTCATTAAGTAAAAGAATATAACGTTATACGTAATAACGTAATGCTTCAGAACGTTATACGTCATTACGTTATAGTATATATCGTTATACGTCATAAAGTAAAAGAATGTAACGTTATACGTAATAACGTAATAGTAGATGACGTTATACGTTATTACGTAATAGTATATAACGTTATACGTTGTTACGTAATGCTACATAACGTTATACGTCATTACGTTATAGTATATAACGTTATACGATGTTACGTAATGCTACATAACGATATACGTCATTACGTAATAGTATATAACGTTATACGTTGTTACGTAATGCTACATAACGTTATACGTCATTACGTTATAGTATATAACGTTATACGTTATTACGTAATAGTTTATAACGTTATACGTTGTTACGTAATGCTACATAACGTTATTCGTCATTACGTTATAATATATAACGTTATACGTTACTACGCAATAGTTTATAACGTTATACGATGTTACGTATTGCTACATAACGTTATACGTCATTACGTTATAGTATATAACGTTATACGTCATTAAGTAAAAGAATATAACGTTATACAAAATAACGTAATAGTAAATGACGTTATACTTTGTTACGTAATGCTACATAACGTTATACGTCTATTACGTAATAGTATATAACGTTATACGTCATTACGTAATAGTATATAACGTTATACGTTGTTACGTAATGCTACATAACGTTATACGTCATTAAGTAAAAGAATATAACGTTATACGTAATAACGTAATAGTAGATGACGTTATACGTTGTTACGTAATGCTACATTACGTTATACGTCATTACGTTATAGTATATAACATTATACGTTGTTACGTTATGCTACATAACATTATACGGCATTACGTTATAGTATATAACGTTATACGTAATGACGTAATGCTACAGAACGTTATACGTCATTACGTTATAGTATATAACGTTATACGTTGTTACGTAATGCTACATAGAGTTATACGTCGTTACGTTATAGTATATAACGTTATACGTCATTATGTAAAAGAATATAACGTTATACGTAATAACGTAATAGTAGATGACGTTATACGTTGTTACGTAATGCTACATTACGTTATACGTCATTACGTAATAGTATATAACGTTATACGTTGTTACGTAATGCTACATAACGTTATACGTCTATCACGTAATAGTATATAACGTTATACGTCTATTACGTAATAGTATATAACGTTATACGTTAATACGTAATAGTAAATGACGTTATACGTTGTTACGTAATGATACATAACGTTATACGTCATTACGTTATAATATATAACGTTATACGTTGTTACGTAATACTACATAACGTTATACGGCATTACGTTATAGTATATAACGTTATACGTTGTTACGTAATGCTACATAACATTATACGGCATTACGTCATAATATATAACGTTATACGTTATTAGGTAGTAGTTTATAACGTTATACGTTGTTACGTATTGCTACATAACGTTATACGCCATTACGTTATAGTGTATAACGTTATACGTTGTTACGTAATAGTATATAACGTTATACGTCATTACGTTATAGTATATAACGTTATACGTTGTTACGTTATGCTACATAACATTATACGGCATTACGTAATAGTATATAACGGTATACGTTGTTACGTAATGCTACATAACGTTATACGTCATTACGTAATAATATATAACGTTATACGTTGTTACGTAATGCTACATAACGTTATACGTCATTACGTTATAGTATGTAACGTTATACGTTGTTACGTAATGCTACATAACGTTATACGTCATTACGTTATAATATATAACGTTATACGTTGTTACGTAATGCTACATAACGTTATACGTCATTACGTTATAGTATATAACGTTATACGTTGTTACGTAATGCTACAATACGTTATACGTCATTACGTTGTAGTATATAACGTTATACGTTATTACGTAGTAGTTTATAACGTTATACGTTGTTACGTAATGCTACGTAACGTTATACGTCATTACGTTATAATATATAACGTTATACGTTGTTACGTAATGCTACATAACGTTATACGTCATTACGTAATAGTATATAACGTTATACGTTGTTACGTAATGCTACATAACGTTATAGGTCATTACGTTATAGTATATAACGTTACACGTTATTACGTAATAGTTTATAACGTTATACGTTGTTACGTAATGCTACATAACGTTATACGTCATTACGTCATAATATATAACGTTATACGTTATTACGTAGTAGTTTATAACGTTATACGTTGTTACGTATTGCTACATAACGTTATACGCCATTACGTTATAGTGTATAACGTTATACGTTGTTACGTAATAGTATATAACGTTATACGTCATTACGTTATAGTATATAACGTTATACGTTGTTACGTTATGCTACATAACATTATACGGCATTACGTAATAGTATATAACGGTATACGTTGTTACGTAATGCTACATAACGTTATAGGTCATTACGTTATAGTATATAACGTTACACGTTATTACGTAATAGTTTATAACGTTATACGTTGTTACGTAATGCTACATAACGTTATACGTCATTACGTCATAATATATAACGTTATACGTTGTTACATAATGCTACATAACGTTATACGATATTACGTAATAGTAAATGACGTTATACGTTGTTACGTAATGATACGTTACGTTATACGTCATTACGTAATAGTATATAACGTTATACGTTGTTACGTAATGCTACATAACGTTATACGTCATTAAGTAAAAGAATATAACGTTATACGTAATAACGTAATAGTAGATGACGTTATACGTTGTTACGTAATGCTACATTACGTTATACGTCATTACGTTATAGTATATAACATTATACGTTGTTACGTTATGCTACATAACATTATACGGCATTACGTAATAGTATATAACGGTATACGTTGTTACGTAATGCTACATAACGTTATGCGTCATTACGTTATAGTATATAACGTTATACGTCATTCAGTAAAAGAATATAACGTTATACGTAATAACGTAATGCTTCAGAACGTTATACGTCATTACGTTATAGTATATATCGTTATACGTCATAAAGTAAAAGAGTGTAACGTTATACGTAATAACGTAATAGTAGATGACGTTATACTTTGTTACGTAATGCTACATACCGTTATACGTCTATTACGTAATAGTATATAACGTTCTACGTTGTTACGTAATGCTACATGACGTTATACGTCATTACGTAATAGTATATAACGTTATACGTTATGACGTAATGCTACATAACGTTATTTCGACATTACGTTATAGTATATAACGTTATACGTCATTAAGTAAAAGAATATAACGTTATACGTAATAACGTAATGCTTCAGAACGTTATACGTCATTACGTTATAGTATATATCGTTATACGTCATAAAGTAAAAGAATGTAACGTTATACGTAATAACGTAATAGTAGATGACGTTATACGTTATTACGTAATAGTATATAACGTTATACGTTGTTACGTAATGCTACATAACGTTATACGTCATTACGTTATAGTATATAACGTTATACGATGTTACGTAATGCTACATAACGATATACGTCATTACGTAATAGTATATAACGTTATACGTTGTTACGTAATGCTACATAACGTTATACGTCATTACGTTATAGTATATAACGTTATACGTTATTACGTAATAGTTTATAACGTTATACGTTGTTACGTAATGCTACATAACGTTATTCGTCATTACGTTATAATATATAACGTTATACGTTACTACGCAATAGTTTATAACGTTATACGATGTTACGTATTGCTACATAACGTTATACGTCATTACGTTATAGTATATAACGTTATACGTCATTAAGTAAAAGAATATAACGTTATACAAAATAACGTAATAGTAAATGACGTTATACTTTGTTACGTAATGCTACATAACGTTATACGTCTATTACGTAATAGTATATAACGTTATACGTCATTACGTAATAGTATATAACGTTATACGTTGTTACGTAATGCTACATAACGTTATACGTCATTAAGTAAAAGAATATAACGTTATACGTAATAACGTAATAGTAGATGACGTTATACGTTGTTACGTAATGCTACATTACGTTATACGTCATTACGTTATAGTATATAACATTATACGTTGTTACGTTATGCTACATAACATTATACGGCATTACGTAATAGTATATAACGGTATACGTTGTTACGTAATGCTACATAACGTTATGCGTCATTACGTTATAGTATATAACGTTATACGTCATTCAGTAAAAGAATATAACGTTATACGTAATAACGTAATGCTTCAGAACGTTATACGTCATTACGTTATAGTATATATCGTTATACGTCATAAAGTAAAAGAGTGTAACGTTATACGTAATAACGTAATAGTAGATGACGTTATACTTTGTTACGTAATGCTACATACCGTTATACGTCTATTACGTAATAGTATATAACGTTCTACGTTGTTACGTAATGCTACATGACGTTATACGTCATTACGTAATAGTATATAACGTTATACGTTATGACGTAATGCTACATAACGTTATTTCGACATTACGTTATAGTATATAACGTTATACGTCATTAAGTAAAAGAATATAACGTTATACGTAATAACGTAATGCTTCAGAACGTTATACGTCATTACGTTATAGTATATATCGTTATACGTCATAAAGTAAAAGAATGTAACGTTATACGTAATAACGTAATAGTAGATGACGTTATACGTTATTACGTAATAGTATATAACGTTATACGTTGTTACGTAATGCTACATAACGTTATACGTCATTACGTTATAGTATATAACGTTATACGATGTTACGTAATGCTACATAACGATATACGTCATTACGTAATAGTATATAACGTTATACGTTGTTACGTAATGCTACATAACGTTATACGTCATTACGTTATAGTATATAACGTTATACGTTATTACGTAATAGTTTATAACGTTATACGTTGTTACGTAATGCTACATAACGTTATTCGTCATTACGTTATAATATATAACGTTATACGTTACTACGCAATAGTTTATAACGTTATACGATGTTACGTATTGCTACATAACGTTATACGTCATTACGTTATAGTATATAACGTTATACGTCATTAAGTAAAAGAATATAACGTTATACAAAATAACGTAATAGTAAATGACGTTATACTTTGTTACGTAATGCTACATAACGTTATACGTCTATTACGTAATAGTATATAACGTTATACGTCATTACGTAATAGTATATAACGTTATACGTTGTTACGTAATGCTACATAACGTTATACGTCATTAAGTAAAAGAATATAACGTTATACGTAATAACGTAATAGTAGATGACGTTATACGTTGTTACGTAATGCTACATTACGTTATACGTCATTACGTTATAGTATATAACATTATACGTTGTTACGTTATGCTACATAACATTATACGGCATTACGTTATAGTATATAACGTTATACGTAATGACGTAATGCTACAGAACGTTATACGTCATTACGTTATAGTATATAACGTTATACGTTGTTACGTAATGCTACATAGAGTTATACGTCGTTACGTTATAGTATATAACGTTATACGTCATTATGTAAAAGAATATAACGTTATACGTAATAACGTAATAGTAGATGACGTTATACGTTGTTACGTAATGCTACATTACGTTATACGTCATTACGTTATAGTATATAACGTTATACGTTGTTACGTTATGCTACATAACATTATACGTCATTACGTTATAATATATAACGTTATACGTTGTTACGTAATGGTACATAACGTTATACGTCATTACGTTATAGTATATAACGTTATACGTTGTTACGTAATGCTACATAACATTATACGGCATTACGTAATAGTATATAACGTTATACCTTGTTACGTAATGCTACATAGAGTTATACGTCGTTACGTTATAGTATATAACGTTATACGTCATTATGTAAAAGAATATAACGTTATACGTAATAACGTAATAGTAAATGACGTTATACGTTGTTACGTAATGCTACATTACGTTATACGTCATTACGTTATAGTATATAACGTTATACGTCATTACGTTATAGTATATAACGTTATTCGATGTTACGTAATGCTACATAACGTTATACATCAATACGTAATAGTATATAACGTTATACGTTGTTACGTAATGCTACATAACGTTTCACGTCATTACGTTATAGTATATATCGTTATACGTCATAAAGTAAAAGAGTATAACGTTATACGTAATAACGTAATAGTATATGACGTTATACTTTGTTACGTAATGCTACATAACGTTATACGTTATTACGTAATAGTATATAACGTTATACGTTGATACGTAATGCTACATAACGTTATACGTCATTACGTTATAGTATATAACGTTATACGTTGTTACGTAATGCTACATAACGTTATACGTCATTACGTAATAGTATATAACGGTATACGTTGTTACGTAATGCTACATAACGTTATTTCGACATTACGTTATAGTATATAACGTTATACGTCATTAAGTAAAAGAATATAACGTTATACGTAATAACGTAATGCTACAGAACGTTATACGTCATTACGTTATAGTATATATCGTTATACGTCATAAAGTAAAAGAATATAACGATATACGTAATAACGTAATAGTAGATGACGTTATACTTTGTTACGTAATAGTAAATGACGTTATACGCTGTTACGTAATGCTACATAACGTTATACGTTGTTACGTAATGCTACACAACGTTATACGTCATTCCGTTATAGTATATAACGTTATACGTTGTTACGTAATGCTACATAACGTTATACGTCATTACGTAATAGTATATAACGTTATACGTTGTTACGTAATGCTACATAACGTTATACGTCATTACGTTATAGTATATAACGTTATACCTTATTACGTAATAGTTTATAACGTTATACGTTGTTACGTAATGATACATAACGTTATACGTCATTACGTTATAATATATAACGTTATACGTTGCTACGTAATGCTACACAATGTTATACGTCATTACGTTATAGTATATAACGTTATACGTTGTTACGTAATGCTACATAACGTTATACGTCATTACGTTATAGTATATAACGTTATACGTTGTCACGTAATGCTACATTACGTTATACGTCATTACGTTATAGTATATATCGTTATACGTCATAAAGTAAAAGAATATAACGTTATACGTAATAACGTAATAGTAGATGACGTTATACTTTGTTACGTAATGCTACATAACATTATACGGCATTACGTAATAGTATATAACGTTATACGTTGTTACGTAATGCTACATAACGTTATACGTCTATCACGTAATAGTATATAACGTTATACGTCTATTACGTAATAGTATATAACGTTATACGTTAATACGTAATAGTAAATGACGTTATACGTTGTTACGTAATGATACATAACGTTATACGTCATTACGTTATAATATATAACGTTATACGTTGTTACGTAATACTACATAACGTTATACGTCATTACGTTATAGTATATAACGTTATACGTTGTTACGTAATGCTACATAACATTATACGGCATTACGTCATAATATATAACGTTATACGTTATTAGGTAGTAGTTTATAACGTTATACGTTGTTACGTATTGCTACATAACGTTATACGCCATTACGTTATAGTGTATAACGTTATACGTTGTTACGTAATAGTATATAACGTTATACGTCATTACGTTATAGTATATAACGTTATACGTTATTACGTAATAGTTTATAACGTTATACGTTGTTACGTAATGATACATAACGTTATACGTCATTACGTTATAATATATAACGTTATACGTTGCTACGTAATGCTACACAATGTTATACGTCATTACGTTATAGTATATAACGTTATACGTTGTTACGTAATGCTACACAACGTTATACGTCATTACGTTATAGTATATAACGTTATACGTTGTTACGTAATGCTACATAACAATATACGGCATTACGTAATAGTATATAACGTTATACGTTGTTTCGTAATGCTACATAACGTTATACGTCATTACGTAATAGTATATAACGTTATACGTTGTGACGTAATGCTACATAACGTTATACGTCATTACGTTATAGTATATAACGTTATACGTTGTCACGTAATGCTACATTACGTTATACGTCATTACGTTATAGTATATATCGTTATACGTCATAAAGTTAAAGAATATAACGTTATACGTAATAACGTAATAGTAGATGACGTTATACTTTGTTACGTAATGCTACATAACATTATACGGCATTACGTAATAGTATATAACGTTATACGTTGTTACGTAATGCTACATAACGTTATACGTCTATCACGTAATAGTATATAACGTTATACGTCTATTACGTAATAGTATATAACGTTATACGTTAATACGTAATAGTAAATGACGTTATACGTTGTTACGTAATGATACATAACGTTATACGTCATTACGTTATAATATATAACGTTATACGTTGTTACGTAATACTACATAACGTTATACGTCATTACGTTATAGTATATAACGTTATACGTTGTTACGTAATGCTACATAACATTATACGGCATTACGTCATAATATATAACGTTATACGTTATTAGGTAGTAGTTTATAACGTTATACGTTGTTACGTATTGCTACATAACGTTATACGCCATTACGTTATAGTGTATAACGTTATACGTTGTTACGTAATAGTATATAACGTTATACGTCATTACGTTATACTATATAACGTTATACGTTATTACGTAATAGTTTATAACGTTATACGTTGTTACGTAATGATACATAACGTTATACGTCATTACGTTATAATATATAACGTTATACGTTGCTACGTAATGCTACACAATGTTATACGTCATTACGTTATAGTATATAACGTTATACGTTGTTACGTAATGCTACACAACGTTATACGTCATTACGTTATAGTATATAACGTTATACGTTGTTACGTAATGCTACATAGAGTTATACGTCGTTACGTTATAGTATATAACGTTATACGTCATTATGTAAAAGAATATAACGTTATACGTAATAACGTAATAGTAGATGACGTTATACGTTGTTACGTAATGCTACATTACGTTATACGTCATTACGTTATAGTATATAACGTTATACGTTGTTACGTTATGCTACATAACATTATACGTCATTACGTTATAATATATAACGTTATACGTTGTTACGTAATGGTACATAACGTTATACGTCATTACGTTATAGTATATAACGTTATACGTTGTTACGTAATGCTACATAACATTATACGGCATTACGTAATAGTATATAACGTTATACCTTGTTACGTAATGCTACATAGAGTTATACGTCGTTACGTTATAGTATATAACGTTATACGTCATTATGTAAAAGAATATAACGTTATACGTAATAACGTAATAGTAAATGACGTTATACGTTGTTACGTAATGCTACATTACGTTATACGTCATTACGTTATAGTATATAACGTTATACGTCATTACGTTATAGTATATAACGTTATTCGATGTTACGTAATGCTACATAACGTTATACATCAATACGTAATAGTATATAACGTTATACGTTGTTACGTAATGCTACATAACGTTTCACGTCATTACGTTATAGTATATATCGTTATACGTCATAAAGTAAAAGAGTATAACGTTATACGTAATAACGTAATAGTATATGACGTTATACTTTGTTACGTAATGCTACATAACGTTATACGTTATTACGTAATAGTATATAACGTTATACGTTGATACGTAATGCTACATAACGTTATACGTCATTACGTTATAGTATATAACGTTATACGTTGTTACGTAATGCTACATAACGTTATACGTCATTACGTAATAGTATATAACGGTATACGTTGTTACGTAATGCTACATAACGTTATTTCGACATTACGTTATAGTATATAACGTTATACGTCATTAAGTAAAAGAATATAACGTTATACGTAATAACGTAATGCTACAGAACGTTATACGTCATTACGTTATAGTATATATCGTTATACGTCATAAAGTAAAAGAATATAACGATATACGTAATAACGTAATAGTAGATGACGTTATACTTTGTTACGTAATAGTAAATGACGTTATACGCTGTTACGTAATGCTACATAACGTTATACGTTGTTACGTAATGCTACACAACGTTATACGTCATTCCGTTATAGTATATAACGTTATACGTTGTTACGTAATGCTACATAACGTTATACGTCATTACGTAATAGTATATAACGTTATACGTTGTTACGTAATGCTACATAACGTTATACGTCATTACGTTATAGTATATAACGTTATACCTTATTACGTAATAGTTTATAACGTTATACGTTGTTACGTAATGATACATAACGTTATACGTCATTACGTTATAATATATAACGTTATACGTTGCTACGTAATGCTACACAATGTTATACGTCATTACGTTATAGTATATAACGTTATACGTTGTTACGTAATGCTACATAACGTTATACGTCATTACGTTATAGTATATAACGTTATACGTTGTCACGTAATGCTACATTACGTTATACGTCATTACGTTATAGTATATATCGTTATACGTCATAAAGTAAAAGAATATAACGTTATACGTAATAACGTAATAGTAGATGACGTTATACTTTGTTACGTAATGCTACATAACATTATACGGCATTACGTAATAGTATATAACGTTATACGTTGTTACGTAATGCTACATAACGTTATACGTCTATCACGTAATAGTATATAACGTTATACGTCTATTACGTAATAGTATATAACGTTATACGTTAATACGTAATAGTAAATGACGTTATACGTTGTTACGTAATGATACATAACGTTATACGTCATTACGTTATAATATATAACGTTATACGTTGTTACGTAATACTACATAACGTTATACGTCATTACGTTATAGTATATAACGTTATACGTTGTTACGTAATGCTACATAACATTATACGGCATTACGTCATAATATATAACGTTATACGTTATTAGGTAGTAGTTTATAACGTTATACGTTGTTACGTATTGCTACATAACGTTATACGCCATTACGTTATAGTGTATAACGTTATACGTTGTTACGTAATAGTATATAACGTTATACGTCATTACGTTATAGTATATAACGTTATACGTTATTACGTAATAGTTTATAACGTTATACGTTGTTACGTAATGATACATAACGTTATACGTCATTACGTTATAATATATAACGTTATACGTTGCTACGTAATGCTACACAATGTTATACGTCATTACGTTATAGTATATAACGTTATACGTTGTTACGTAATGCTACACAACGTTATACGTCATTACGTTATAGTATATAACGTTATACGTTGTTACGTAATGCTACATAACAATATACGGCATTACGTAATAGTATATAACGTTATACGTTGTTTCGTAATGCTACATAACGTTATACGTCATTACGTAATAGTATATAACGTTATACGTTGTGACGTAATGCTACATAACGTTATACGTCATTACGTTATAGTATATAACGTTATACGTTGTCACGTAATGCTACATTACGTTATACGTCATTACGTTATAGTATATATCGTTATACGTCATAAAGTTAAAGAATATAACGTTATACGTAATAACGTAATAGTAGATGACGTTATACTTTGTTACGTAATGCTACATAACATTATACGGCATTACGTAATAGTATATAACGTTATACGTTGTTACGTAATGCTACATAACGTTATACGTCTATCACGTAATAGTATATAACGTTATACGTCTATTACGTAATAGTATATAACGTTATACGTTAATACGTAATAGTAAATGACGTTATACGTTGTTACGTAATGATACATAACGTTATACGTCATTACGTTATAATATATAACGTTATACGTTGTTACGTAATACTACATAACGTTATACGTCATTACGTTATAGTATATAACGTTATACGTTGTTACGTAATGCTACATAACATTATACGGCATTACGTCATAATATATAACGTTATACGTTATTAGGTAGTAGTTTATAACGTTATACGTTGTTACGTATTGCTACATAACGTTATACGCCATTACGTTATAGTGTATAACGTTATACGTTGTTACGTAATAGTATATAACGTTATACGTCATTACGTTATACTATATAACGTTATACGTTATTACGTAATAGTTTATAACGTTATACGTTGTTACGTAATGATACATAACGTTATACGTCATTACGTTATAATATATAACGTTATACGTTGCTACGTAATGCTACACAATGTTATACGTCATTACGTTATAGTATATAACGTTATACGTTGTTACGTAATGCTACACAACGTTATACGTCATTACGTTATAGTATATAACGTTATACGTTGTTACGTAATGCTACATAACGTTATACGTCATTACGTAATAGTATATAACGGTATACGTTGTTACGTAATGCTACATAACGTTATTTCGACATTACGTTATAGTATATAACGTTATACGTCATTAAGTAAAAGAATATAACGTTATACGTAATAACGTAATGCTACAGAACGTTATACGTCATTACGTTATAGTATATATCGTTATACGTCATAAAGTAAAAGAATATAACGATATACGTAATAACGTAATAGTAGATGACGTTATACTTTGTTACGTAATAGTAAATGACGTTATACGCTGTTACGTAATGCTACATAACGTTATACGTTGTTACGTAATGCTACACAACGTTATACGTCATTCCGTTATAGTATATAACGTTATACGTTGTTACGTAATGCTACATAACGTTATACGTCATTACGTAATAGTATATAACGTTATACGTTGTTACGTAATGCTACATAACGTTATACGTCATTACGTTATACTATATAACGTTATACGTTATTACGTAATAGTTTATAACGTTATACGTTGTTACGTAATGATACATAACGTTATACGTCATTACGTTATAATATATAACGTTATACGTTGCTACGTAATGCTACACAATGTTATACGTCATTACGTTATAGTATATAACGTTATACGTTGTTACGTAATGCTACACAACGTTATACGTCATTACGTTATAGTATATAACGTTATACGTTGTTACGTAATGCTACATAACATTATACGGCATTACGTAATAGTATATAACGTTATACGTTGTTTCGTAATGCTACATAACGTTATACGTCATTACGTAATAGTATATAACGTTATACGTTGTGACGTAATGCTACATAACGTTATTCGTCATTACGTTATAGTATATAACGTTATACGTTGTCACGTAATGCTACATTACGTTATACGTCATTACGTTATAGTATATATCGTTATACGTCATAAAGTAAAAGAATATAACGTTATACGTAATAACGTAATAGTAGATGACGTTATACTTTGTTACGTAATGCTACATAACATTATACGGCATTACGTAATAGTATATAACGTTATACGTTGTTACGTAATGCTACATAACGTTATACGTCTATCACGTAATAGTATATAACGTTATACGTCTATTACGTAATAGTATATAACGTTATACGTTAATACGTAATAGTAAATGACGTTATACGTTGTTACGTAATGATACATAACGTTATACGTCATTACGTTATAATATATAACGTTATACGTTGTTACGTAATACTACATAACGTTATACGTCATTACGTTATAGTATATAACGTTATACGTTGTTACGTAATGCTACATAACATTATACGGCATTACGTCATAATATATAACGTTATACGTTATTAGGTAGTAGTTTATAACGTTATACGTTGTTACGTATTGCTACATAACGTTATACGCCATTACGTTATAGTGTATAACGTTATACGTTGTTACGTAATACTACATAACGTTATACGTCATTACGTTATAGTATATAACGTTATACGTTGTTACGTAATGCTACATAACATTATACGGCATTACGTCATAATATATAACGTTATACGTTATTAGGTAATAGTATATAACGTTATACGTTGTTACGTAATGCTACATAACGTTATACGTCATTAAGTAAAAGAATATAACGTTATACGTAATAACGTAATAGTAGATGACGTTATACGTTGTTACGTAATGCTACATTACGTTATACGTCATTACGTTATAGTATATAACATTATACGTTGTTACGTTATGCTACATAACATTATACGGCATTACGTAATAGTATATAACGGTATACGTTGTTACGTAATGCTACATAACGTTATGCGTCATTACGTTATAGTATATAACGTTATACGTCATTCAGTAAAAGAATATAACGTTATACGTAATAACGTAATGCTACAGAACGTTATACGTCATTACGTTATAGTATATATCGTTATACGTCATAAAGTAAAAGAGTGTAACGTTATACGTAATAACGTAATAGTAGATGACGTTATACTTTGTTACGTAATGCTACATACCGTTATACGTCTATTACGTAATAGTATATAACGTTCTACGTTGTTACGTAATGCTACATAACGTTATACGTCATTACGTAATAGTATATAACGTTATACGTTATGACGTAATGCTACATAACGTTATACGTCATTACGTTATAGTATATATCGTTATACGTCATAAAGTAAAAGAATGTAACGTTATACGTAATAACGTAATAGTAGATGACGTTATACTTTGTTACGTAATGCTACATACCGTTATACGTTATTACGTAATAGTATATAACGTTATACGTTGTTACGTAATGCTACATAACGTTATACGTCATTACGTTATAGTATATAACGTTATACGATGTTACGTAATGCTACATAACGATATACGTCATTACGTAATAGTATATAACGTTATACGTTGTTACGTAATGCTACATAACGTTATACGTCATTACGTTATAGTATATAACGTTATACGTTATTACGTAATAGTTTATAACGTTATACGTTGTTACGTAATGCTACATAACGTTATTCGTCATTACGTTATAATATATAACGTTATACGTTACTACGCAATAGTTTATAACGTTATACGATGTTACGTATTGCTACATAACGTTATACGTCATTACGTTATAGTATATAACGTTATACGTCATTAAGTAAAAGAATATAACGTTATACAAAATAACGTAATAGTAAATGACGTTATACCTTGTTACGTAATGCTACATAACGTTATACGTCTATTACGTAATAGTATATAACGTTATACGTCATTACGTTATAGTATATAACGGTATACGTTGTTACGTAATGCTACATAACATTATACGGCATTACGTAATAGTATATAACGTTATACGTTGTTACGTAATGCTACATAGCGTTATACGTCATTACGTTATAGTATATAACGTTATACGTCATTAAGTATAAGAATATATCGTTATACGTAATAACGTAATAGTAAATGACGTTATACTTTGTTACGTAATGCTACATAACTGTATACGTCTATTACGTAATAGTATATAACGTTACACGTTGTTACGTAATGCTACATAACGTTATACGTCATTACGTAATAGTATATAACGTTATACGTTGTTACATAATGCTACATAACGTTATACGATATTACGTAATAGTAAATGACGTTATACGTTGTTACGTAATGCTACATAACGTTATACGTCATTAAGTAAAAGAATATAACGTTATACGTAATAACGTAATAGTAGATGACGTTATACGTTGTTACGTAATGCTACATTACGTTATACGTCATTACGTTATAGTATATAGCGTTATACGTCATTACGTTATAGTATATAACGTTATTCGATGTTACGTAATGCTACATAACGTTATACGTTGTTACGTAATGCTACATAACATTATACGGCATTACGTAATAGTATATAACGTTATACGTCATTACGTTATAGTATATAACGTTATACGTAATGACGTAATGCTACAGAACGTTATACGTCATTACGTTATAGTATATAACGTTATACGTTGTTACGTAATGCTACATAGAGTTATACGTCGTTACGTTATAGTATATAACGTTATACGTCATTATGTAAAAGAATATAACGTTATACGTAATAACGTAATAGTAGATGACGTTATACGTTGTTACGTAATGCTACATTACGTTATACGTCATTACGTTATAGTATATAACGTTATACGTTGTTACGTTATGCTACATAACATTATACGTCATTACGTTATAATATATAACGTTATACGTTGTTACGTAATGCTACATAACGTTATACGTCATTACGTTATGGTATATAACGTTATACGTTGTTACGTAATGCTACATAACATTATACGGCATTACGTAATAGTATATAACGTTATACCTTGTTACGTAATGCTACATAGAGTTATACGTCGTTACGTTATAGTATATAACGTTATACGTCATTATGTAAAAGAATATAACGTTATACGTAATAACGTAATAGTAAATGACGTTATACGTTGTTACGTAATGCTACATTACGTTATACGTCATTACGTTATAGTATATAACGTTATACGTCATTACGTTATAGTATATAACGTTATTCGATGTTACGTAATGCTACATAACGTTATACATCAATACGTAATAGTATATAACGTTATACGTTGTTACGTAATGCTACATAACGTTTCACGTCATTACGTTATAGTATATATCGTTATACGTCATAAAGTAGAAGAGTATAACGTTATACGTAATAACGTAATAGTATATGACGTTATACTTTGTTACGTAATGCTACATAACGTTATACGTTATTACGAAATAGTATATAACGTTATACGTTGATACGTAATGCTACATAACGTTATACGTCATTACGTTATAGTATATATCGTTATACGTTGTTACGTAATGCTACATAACGTTATACGTCATTACGTAATAGTATATAACGGTATACGTTGTTACGTAATGCTACATAACGTTATTTCGTCATTACGTTATAGTATATAACGTTATACGTCATTAAGTAAAAGAATATAACGTTATACGTAATAACGTAATGCTACAGAACGTTTTACGTCATTACGTTATAGTATATATCGTTATACGTCATAAAGTAAAAGAATATAACGATATACGTAATAACGTAATAGTAGATGACGTTATACTTTGTTACGTAATAGTAAATGACGTTATACGCTGTTACGTAATGCTACATAACGTTATACGTTGTTACGTAATGCTACACAACGTTATACGTCATTACGTTATAGTATATAACGTTATACGTTGTTACGTAATGCTACATAACGTTATACGTCATTCCGTTATAGTATATAACGTTATACGTTGTTACGTAATGCTACATAACGATATACGTCATTACGTAATAGTATATAACGTTATACGTTGTTACGTAATGCTACATAACGTTATACGTCATTACGTTATAGTATATAACGTTATACGTTATTACGTAATAGTTTATAACGTTATACGTTGTTACGTAATGCTACATAACGTTATTCGTCATTACGTTATAATATATAACGTTATACGTTACTACGCAATAGTTTATAACGTTATACGATGTTACGTATTGCTACATAACGTTATACGTCATTACGATATAGTATATAACGTTATACGTCATTAAGTAAAAGAATATAACGTTATACAAAATAACGTAATAGTAAATGACGTTATACTTTGTTACGTAATGCTACATAACGTTATACGTCTATTACGTAATAGTATATAACGTTATACGTCATTACGTTATAGTATATAACGGTATACGTTGTTACGTAATGCTACATAACATTATACGGCATTACGTAATAGTATATAACGTTATACGTTGTTACGTAATGCTACATAGCGTTATACGTCATTACGTTATAGTATATAACGTTATACGTCATTAAGTATAAGAATATATCGTTATACGTAATAACGTAATAGTAAATGACGTTATACTTTGTTACGTAATGCTACATAACGTTATACGTCTATTACGTAATAGTATATAACGTTACACGTTGTTACGTAATGCTACATAACGTTATACGTCATTACGGAATAGTATATAACGTTATACGTTGTTACATAATGCTACATAACGTTATACGATATTACGTAATAGTAAATGACGTTATACGTTGTTACGTAATGCTACATAACGTTATACGTCATTAAGTAAAAGAATATAACGTTATACGTAATAACGTAATAGTAGATGACGTTATACGTTGTTACGTAATGCTACATTACGTTATACGTCATTACGTTATAGTATATAACGTTATACGTCATTACGTTATAGTATATAACGTTATTCGATGTTACGTAATGCTACATAACGTTATACGTTGTTACGTAATGCTACATAACATTATACGGCATTACGTAATAGTATATAACGTTATACGTCATTACGTTATAGTATATAACGTTATACGTAATGACGTAATGCTACAGAACGTTATACGTCATTACGTTATAGTATATAACGTTATACGTTGTTACGTAATGCTACATAGAGTTATACGTCGTTACGTTATAGTATATAACGTTATACGTCATTATGTAAAAGAATATAACGTTATACGTAATAACGTAATAGTAGATGACGTTATACGTTGTTACGTAATGCTACATTACGTTATACGTCATTACGTTATAGTATATAACGTTATACGTTGTTACGTTATGCTACATAACATTATACGTCATTACGATATAATATATAACGTTATACGTTGTTACGTAATGCTACATAACGTTATACGTCATTACGTTATAGTATATAACGTTATACGTTGTTACGTAATGCTACATAACATTATACGGCATTACGTAATAGTATATAACGATATACGTTGTTACGTAATGCTACATAGAGTTATACGTCGTTACGTTATAGTATATAACGTTATACGTCATTATGTAAAAGAATATAACGTTATACGTAATAACGTAATAGTAAATGACGTTATACGTTGTTACGTAATGCTACATTACGTTATACGTCATTACGTTATAGTATATAACGTTATACGTCATTACGTTATAGTATATAACGTTATTCGATGTTACGTAATGCTACATAACGTTATACATCAATACGTAATAGTATATAACGTTATACGTTGTTACGTAATGCTACATAACGTTTCACGTCAATACGTTATAGTATATATCGTTATACGTCATAAAGTAAAAGAGTATAACGTTATACGTAATAACGTAATAGTATATGACGTTATACTTTGTTACGTAATGCTACATAACGTTATACGTTATTACGTAATAGTATATAACGTTATACGTTGATACGTAATGCTACATAACGTTATACGTTGTTACGTAATGCTACATAACGTTATACGTCATTACGTAATAGTATATAACGGTATACGTTGTTACGTAATGCTACATAACGTTATTTCGACATTACGTTATAGTATATAACGTTATACGTCATAAAGTAAAAGAATATAACGATATACGTAATAACGTAATAGTAGATGACGTTATACTTTGTTACGTAATAGTAAATGACGTTATACGCTGTTACGTAATGCTACATAACGTTATACGTTGTTACGTAATGCTACACAACGTTATACGTCATTACGTTATAGTACATAACGTTATACGTTGTTACGTAATGCTACATAACGTTATACGTCATTCCGTTATAGTATATAACGTTATACGTTGTTACGTAATGCTACATAACGTTATACGTCATTACGTAATAGTATATAACGTTATACGTTGTTACGTAATGCTACATAACGTTATACGTCATTACGTTATAGTATATAACGTTATACGTTATTACGTAATAGTTTATAACGTTATACGTTGTTACGTAATGATACATAACGTTATACGTCATTACGTTATAATATATAACGTTATACGTTGCTACGTAATGCTACACAATGTTATACGTCATTACGTTATAGTATATAACGTTATACGTTGTTACGTAATGCTACACAACGTTATACGTCATTACGTTATAGTATATAACGTTATACGTTGTTACGTAATGCTACATAACATTATACGGCATTACGTAATAGTATATAACGTTATACGTTGTTTCGTAATGCTACATAACGTTATACGTCATTACGTAATAGTATATAACGTTATACGTTGTGACGTAATGCTACATAATGTTATACGTCATTACGTTATAGTATATAACGTTATGCGTTGTCACGTAATGCTACATTACGTTATACGTCATTACGTTATAGTATATATCGTTATACGTCATAAAGTAAAAGAATATAACGTTATACGTAATAACGTAATAGTATATAACGTTATACGTTGTAACGTAATGCTACATAACGTTATACGTCTATCACGTAATAGTATATAACGTTATACGTCTATTACGTAATAGTATATAACGTTATACGTTAATACGTAATAGTAAATGACGTTATACGTTGTTACGTAATGATACATAACGTTATACGTCATTACGTTATAATATATAACGTTATACGTTGTTACGTAATACTACATAACGTTATACGTCATTACGTTATAGTATATAACGTTATACGTTGTTACGTAATGCTACATAACATTATACGGCATTACGTAATAGTATATAACGTTATACGTTGTTACGTAATGCTACATAGAGTTATACGTCGTTACGTTATAGTATATAACGTTATACGTCATTAAGTAAAAGAATATAACGTTATACGTAATAACGTAATAGTAAATGACGTTATACGTTGTTACGTAATGCTACATTACGTTATACGTCATTACGTTATAGTATATAACGTTATACGTCATTACGTTATAGTATATAACGTTATTCGATGTTACGTAATGCTGCATAACGTTATACATCAATACGTAATAGTATATAACGTTATACGTTGTTACGTAATGCTACATAACGTTATACGTCATTACGTTATAGTATATATCGTTATACGTCATAAAGTAAAAGAGTATAACGTTATACGTAATAACGTAATAGTAGATGACGTTATACTTTGTTACGTAATGCTACATAACGTTATACGTTATTACGTAATAGTATATAACGTTATACGTTGATACGTAATGCTACATAACGTTATACGTCATTACGTTATAGTATATAACGTTATACGTTGTTACGTAATGCTACATAACATTATACGGCATTACGTAATAGTATATAACGGTATACGTTGTTACGTAATGCTACATAACGTTATTTCGTCATTACGTTATAGTATATAACGTTATACGTCATTAAGTAAAAGAATATAACGTTATACGTAATAGCGTAATGCCACAGAACGTTATACGTCATTACGTTATAGTATATATCGTTATACGTCATAAAGTAAAAGAATATAACGTTATACGAAATAACGTAATAGTAGATGACCTTATACTTTGTTACGTAATAGTAAATGACGTTATACGCTGTTACGTAATGCTACATAACGTTATACTTTGTTACGTAATGCTACAGAACGTTATACGTCATTACGTTATAGTATATATCGTTATACGTCATAAAGTAAAAGAATATAACGTTATACGTAATAACGTAATAGTAGATGACCTTATACTTTGTTACGTAATAGTAAATGACGTTATACGCTGTTACGTAATGCTACATAACGTTATACGTTGTTACGTAATGCTACACAACGTTATACGTCATTACGTTATAGTATATAACGTTATACGTTGTTACGTAATGCTACATAACGTTATACGTCATTACGTAATAGTGTATAACGTTATACGTTGTTACGTAATGCCACATAACGTTATACGTCATTACGTTATAGTATATACCGTTATACGTCATAAAGTAAAAGAATATAACGCTGTACGTAATAACGTAATAGTAGATGACGTTATACGTTGTTACGTAATGCTGCATAACGTTATACGTCATTACGTTATAATATATAACGTTATACGTTGTTACGTAATGCTACATAACGTTATACGTCATTACGTTATAGTATGTAACGTTATACGTTATTACGTAGTAGTTTATAACGTTATACGTCATTACGTTATAGTATATGACGTTATACGTTGTTACGTTATGCTACATAACATTATACGGCATTACGTAATAGTATATAACGGTATACGTTGTTACGTTATGCTACATAACGTTATACGTCATTACGTTATAGTATATAACGTTATACGTCATTAAGTAAAAGGATATAACCTTATACGTAATAACGTAATGCTACAGAACGTTATACGTCATTACGTTATAGTATATAACGTTATACGTCATTAAGTAAAAGAATTTAACGTTATACGTAATAATGTAATAGTAAATGACGTTATACTTTGTTACGTAATGCTACATAACGTTATACGTCATTACGTTATAGTATATAACGTTATACGTCATTAAGTATAAGAATATAACGTTATACGTAATAACGTAATAGTAAATGACGTTATTCGTTGTTACGTAATGCTACAATACGCTATACGTCATTACGTTATAGTATATAACGTTATACGTTATTACGTAGTAGTTTATAACGTTATACGTTGTTACGTATTGCTACATAACGTTATACGCCATTACGTTATAGTATATAACGTTATACGTTGTTAAGTAATAGTATATAACGTTATACGTTGTTACGTATTGCTACATAACGTTATACGCCATTACGTTATATTATATAACGTTATACGTTGTTACGTAATGCTACATAACGTTATACGCCATTACGTTATAGTATATAACGTTACACGTTGTTACGTAATGCTACATTACGTTATACGTCATTACGTTATAGTATATAACGTTATACGTTGTTACGTAATGCTACATAACATTATACGGCATTACGTAATAATATATAACGGTATACGTTGTTACGTAATGCTACATAACGTTATTTCGTCATTACGTTATAGTATATAACGTTATACGTCATTAAGTAAAAGAATATAACGTTATACGTAATAACGTAATGCTACAGAACGTTATACGTCATTACGTTATAGTATATAACGTTGTACGTCATTAAGTAAAAGAATTTAACGTTATACGTAATAACGTAATAGTAAATGACGTTATACTTTGTTACGTAATGCTACATAACGTTATACGTCATTACGTTATAGTATATATCGTTATACGTCATAAAGTAAAAGAATATAACGTTATACGTAATAACGTAATAGTAGATGACGTTATACTTTGTTACGTAATAGTAAATGACGTTATACGCTGTTACGTAATGCTACATAACGTTATACGTTGTTACGTAATGCTACATAACGATATACGTCATTACGTAATAGTATATAACGTTATACGTTGTTACGTAATGCTACCTAACGTTATACGTCATTACGTTATAGTATATAACGTTATACGTTATTACGTAATAGTTTATAACGTTATACGTTGTTACGTAATGATACATAACGTTATACGTCATTACGATATAATATATAACGTTATACGTTGCTACGTAATGCTACACAACGTTATACGTCATTACGTTATAGTATATAACGTTATACGTTGTTACGTAATGCTACACAACGATATACGTCATTACGTTATAGTATATAACGTTATACGTTGTTACGTAATGCTACATAACGTTGTACGTCTATCACGTAATAGTATATAACGTTATACGTCTATTACGTAATAGTATATAACGTTATACGTTATTACGTAATAGTAAATGACGTTATACGTTGTTACGTAATGCTACATAACGTTATACGTCATTACGTTATAATATATAACGTCATACGTTGTTACGTTATGCTACATAACGTTATACGTCATTACGTTATAGTATATAACGTTATACGATGTTACGTAATGCTACATAACGTTATACGTCGTTACGTTATAGTATATAACGTTATACGTCATTAAGCAAAAGAATATAACGTTATACGTAATAACGTAATAGTAGATGACGTTATACTTTGCTACGTAATACTACATGATATTATACGGCATTACGTAATAGTATATAACGTTATACGTTGTTACGTAATGCTACATAGAGTTATACGTCGTAACGTTATAGTATATAACGTTATACGTCATTATGTAAAAGAATATAACGTTATACGTAATAACGTAATAGTAAATGACGTTATACGTTGTTACGTAATGCTACATTACGTTATACGTCATTACGTTATAGTATATAACGTTATACGTCTATTACGTAATAGTATATAACGTTATACGTTATTACGTAATAGTAAATGACGTTATACGTTGTTACGTAATGCTACATAACGTTATACGTCATTACGTTATAATATATAACGTTATACGTTGTTACGTTATGCTACATAACGTTATACGTCATTACGTTATAGTATATATCGTTATACGTTGTTACGTAATGCTACATAACATTATACGGCATTACGTAATAGTATATAACGTTATACGTTGTTACGTAATGCTACATAGAGTTATACGTCGTTACGTTACAGTATATAACGTTATACGTCTATTACGTAATAGTATATAACGTTATACGTTAATACGTAATAGTAAATGACGTTATACGTTGTTACGTAATGATACATAACGTTATACGTCATTACGTTATAGTATATAACGTTATACGTTGTTACGTAATGCTACATAACATTATACGGCATTACGTAATAGTATATAACGTTATACGTTGTTACGTAATGCTACATAGAGTTATACGTCGTTACGTTATAGTATATAACGTTATACGTCATTAAGTAAAAGAATATAACGTTATACGTAATAACGTGATAGTAAATGACGTTATACGTTGTTACGTAATGCTACATTACGTTATACGTCATTACGTTATAGTATATATCGTTATACGTCATAAAGTAAGAGAGTATAACGTTATACGTAATAACGTAATAGTAGATGACGTTATACTTTGTTACGTAATGCTACATAACGTTATACGTTATTACGTAATAGTATATAACGTTATACGTTGATACGTAATGCTACATGACGTTATACGTCATTACGTTATAGTATATAACGTTATACGTTGTTACGTAATGCTACATAACATTATACGGCGTTACGTAATAGTATATAACGGTATACGTTGTTACGTAATGCTACATAACGTTATTTCGTCATTACGTTATAGTATATAACGTTATACGTCATTAAGTAAAAGAATATAACGTTATACGTAATAACGTAATGCTACAGAACGTTATACGTCATTACGTTATAGTATATATCGTTATACGTCATAAAGTAAAAGAATATAACGTTATACGTAATAACGTAATAGTAGATGACCTTATACTTTGTTACGTAATAGTAAATGACGTTATACGCTGTTACGTAATGCTACATAACGTTATACGTTGTTACGTAATGCTACACAACGTTATACGTCATTACGTTATAGTATATAACGTTATACGTTGTCACGTAATGCTACATTACGTTATACGTCATTACGTTATAGTATATATCGTTATACGTCATAAAGTAAAAGAATATAACGTTATACGTAATAACGTAATAGTAGATGACGTTATACTTTGTTACGTAATGCTACACAACAATATACGGCATTACGTAATAGTATATAACGTTATACGTTGTTACGTAATGCTACATAACGTTATACGTCTATCACGTAATAGTATATAACGTTATACGTCTATTACGTAATAGTATATAACGTTATACGTTAATACGTAATAGTAAATGACGTTATACGTTGTTACGTAATGATACATAACGTTATACGTCATTACGTTATAGTATATAACGTTATACGTTGTTACGTAATGCTACATAACATTATACGGCATTACGTAATAGTATATAACGTTATACGTTGTTACGTAATGCTACATAGAGTTATACGTCGTTACGTTATAGTATATAACGTTATACGTCATTAAGTAAAAGAATATAACGTTATACGTAATAACGTAATAGTAAATGACGTTATACGTTGTTACGTAATGCTACATTACGTTATACGTCATTACGTTATAGTATATAACGTTATACGTCTATTACGTAATAGTATATAACGTTATACGTTATTACGTAATAGTAAATGACGTTATACGTTGTTACGTAATGCTACATAACGTTATACGTCATTACGTTATAATATATAACGTTATACGTTGTTACGTTATGCTACATAACGTTATACGTCATTACGTTATAGTATATATCGTTATACGTTGTTACGTAATGCTACATAACATTATACGGCATTACGTAATAGTATATAACGTTATACGTTGTTACGTAATGCTACATAGAGTTATACGTCGTTACGTTACAGTATATAACGTTATACGTCTATTACGTAATAGTATATAACGTTATACGTTAATACGTAATAGTAAATGACGTTATACGTTGTTACGTAATGATACATAACGTTATACGTCATTACGTTATAGTATATAACGTTATACGTTGTTACGTAATGCTACATAACATTATACGGCATTACGTAATAGTATATAACGTTATACGTTGTTACGTAATGCTACATAGAGTTATACGTCGTTACGTTATAGTATATAACGTTATACGTCATTAAGTAAAAGAATATAACGTTATACGTAATAACGTGATAGTAAATGACGTTATACGTTGTTACGTAATGCTACATTACGTTATACGTCATTACGTTATAGTATATATCGTTATACGTCATAAAGTAAGAGAGTATAACGTTATACGTAATAACGTAATAGTAGATGACGTTATACTTTGTTACGTAATGCTACATAACGTTATACGTTATTACGTAATAGTATATAACGTTATACGTTGATACGTAATGCTACATGACGTTATACGTCATTACGTTATAGTATATAACGTTATACGTTGTTACGTAATGCTACATAACATTATACGGCATTACGTAATAGTATATAACGGTATACGTTGTTACGTAATGCTACATAACGTTATTTCGTCATTACGTTATAGTATATAACGTTATACGTCATTAAGTAAAAGAATATAACGTTATACGTAATAACGTAATGCTACAGAACGTTATACGTCATTACGTTATAGTATATATCGTTATACGTCATAAAGTAAAAGAATATAACGTTATACGTAATAACGTAATAGTAGATGACCTTATACTTTGTTACGTAATAGTAAATGACGTTATACGCTGTTACGTAATGCTACATAACGTTATACGTTGTTACGTAATGCTACACAACGTTATACGTCATTACGTTATAGTATATAACGTTATACGTTGTCACGTAATGCTACATTACGTTATACGTCATTACGTTATAGTATATATCGTTATACGTCATAAAGTAAAAGAATAGAACGTTATACGTAATAACGTAATAGTAGATGACGTTATACTTTGTTACGTAATGCTACACAACAATATACGGCATTACGTAATAGTATATAACGTTATACGTTGTTACGTAATGCTACATAACGTTATACGTCTATCACGTAATAGTATATAACGTTATACGTCTATTACGTAATAGTATATAACGTTATACGTTAATACGTAATAGTAAATGACGTTATACGTTGTTACGTAATGATACATAACGTTATACGTCATTACGTTATAGTATATAACGTTATACGTTGTTACGTAATGCTACATAACATTATACGGCATTACGTAATAGTATATAACGTTATACGTTGTTACGTAATGCTACATAGAGTTATACGTCGTTACGTTATAGTATATAACGTTATACGTCATTAAGTAAAAGAATATAACGTTATACGTAATAACGTAATAGTAAATGACGTTATACGTTGTTACGTAATGCTACATTACGTTATACGTCATTACGTTATAGTATATAACGTTATACGTCATTACGTTATAGTATATAACGTTATTCGATGTTACGTAATGCTACATAACGTTATACATCAATACGTAATAGTATATAACGTTATACGTTGTTACGTAATGCTACATAACGTTATACGTCATTACGTTATTGTATATATCGTTATACGTCATAAAGTAAGAGAGTATAACGTTATACGTAATAACGTAATAGTAGATGACGTTATACTTTGTTACGTAATGCTACATAACGTTATACGTTATTACGTAATAGTATATAACGTTATACGTTGATACGTAATGCTACATGACGTTATACGTCATTACGTTATAGTATATAACGTTATACGTTGTTACGTAATGCTACATAACATTATACGGCATTACGTAATAGTATATAACGGTATACGTTGTTACGTAATGCTACATAACGTTATTTCGTCATTACGTTATAGTATATAACGTTATACGTCATTAAGTAAAAGAATATAACGTTATACGTAATAACGTAATGCTACAGAACGTTATACGTCATTACGTTATAGTATATATCGTTATACGTCATAAAGTAAAAGAATATAACGTTATACGTAATAACGTAATAGTAGATGACCTTATACTTTGTTACGTAATAGTAAATGACGTTATACGCTGTTACGTAATGCTACATAACGTTATACGTTGTTACGTAATGCTACACAACGTTATACGTCATTACGTTATAGTATATAACGTTATACGTTGTCACGTAATGCTACATTACGTTATACGTCATTACGTTATAGTATATATCGTTATACGTCATAAAGTAAAAGAATATAACGTTATACGTAATAACGTAATAGTAGATGACGTTATACTTTGTTACGTAATGCTACACAACAATATACGGCATTACGTAATAGTATATAACGTTATACGTTGTTACGTAATGCTACATAACGTTATACGTCTATCACGTAATAGTATATAACGTTATACGTCTATTACGTAATAGTATATAACGTTATACGTTAATACGTAATAGTAAATGACGTTCTACGTTGTTACGTAATGATACATAACGTTATACGTAATAACGTAATAGTAAATGACGTTATACGTTGTTACGTAATGCTACATGACGTTATACGTCATTACGTTATAGTATATAACGTTATACGTCATTACGTTATAGTATATAACGTTATTCGATGTTACGTAATGCTACATAACGTTATACATCAATACGTAATATTATATAACGTTATACGTTGTTACGTAATGCTACATAACGTTATACGTCATTACGTTATAGTATATATCGTTATACGTCATAAAGTAAAAGAGTATAACGTTATACGTAATAACGTAATAGTAGATGACGTTATACTTTGTTACGTAATGCTACATAACGTTATACGTTATTACGTAATAGTATATAACGTTATACGCTGATACGTAATGCTACATAACGTTATACGTCATTACGTTATAGTATATAACGTTATACGTCATTAAGTAAAAGAATATAACGTTATACGTAATAACGTAATGCTACAGAAGGTTATACGTCATTACGTTATAGTATATAACGTTATACGTCATTAAGTAAAAGAATTTAACGTTATACGTCCTTAAGTAAAACAATTTAACGTTATACGTAATAACGTAATAGTAAATGACGTTATACTTTGTTACGTAATGCTACATAACGTTATACGTCTATTACGTAATAGTATATAACGTTATACGTTGTTACGTAATGCTACATAACGTTATACGTCATTACGTAATAGTATATAACGTTATACGTTGTGACGTAATGCTACATAACGTTATACGTCATTACGTTATAGTATATATCGTTATACGTCATAAAGTAAAAGAATGTAACGTTATACGTAATAACGTAATAGTAGATGACGTTATACTTTGTTACGTAATGCTACATACCGTTATACGTTATTACGTAATAGTATATAACGTTATAAGTTGTTACGTAATGCTACATAACGTTATACGCCATTACGTTATAGTATATAACGTTATACGTTGTTACGTAATGCTACATAACGATATACGTCATTACGTAATAGTATATAACGTTATACGTTGTTACGTAATGCTACATAACGTTATACTTCATTACGTTATAGTATATAATGTTATACGTTATTACGTAATAGTTTATAACGTTATACGTTGTTACGTAATGCTACATAACGTTATTCGTCATTACGTTATAATATATAACGTTATACGTTATTACGTAATAGTTTATAACGTTATACGATGTTACGTATTGCTACATAACGTTATACGTCATTACGTTATAGTATATAACGTTATACGTCATTAAGTAAAAGAATATAACGTTATACGTAATAACGTAATAGTAAATGACGTTATACTTTGTTACGTAATGCTACATAACGTTATACGGCTATTACGTAATAGTATATAACGTTATACGTCATTACGTTATAGTATATAACGTTATACGTTGTTACGAAATGCTACATAACGTTATACGTCATTACGTAATAGTGTATAACGTTATACGTTGTTACATAATGCTACATAACGTTATACGTCATTACGTTATAGTATATATCGTTATACGTCATAAAGTAAAAGAATATAACGCTATACGTAATAACGTAATAGTAGACGACGTTATACGTTGTTACGTAATGCTACATAACGTTATACGTCATTACGTAATAGTATATAACGTTATACGTTGTTACGTAATGCTACATAACGTTATACGCCATTACGTTATAGTATGTAACGTTATACGTTGTTACGTAATGCTACATAACGTTATACGTCATTACGTTATAGTATATAACGTTATACGTTGTTACGTAATGCTACAATACGTTATACGTAATTACGTTGTAGTATATAACGTTATACGTTATTACGTAGTAGTTTATAACGTTATACGTTGTTACGTATTGCTACATAACGTTATACGTCATTACGTAATAGTATATAACGTTATACGTTGTTACGTAATGCTACATAACGTTATACGTCATTACGTTATAGTATGTAACGTTATACGTTGTTACGTAATGCTACATAACGTTATACGTCATTACGTTATAATATATAACGTTATACGTTGTTACGTAATGCTACATAACGTTATACGTCATTACGTTATAGTATATAACGTTATACGTTGTTACGTAATGCTACAATACGTTATACGTCATTACGTTGTAGTATATAACGTTATACGTTATTACGTAGTAGTTTATAACGTTATACGTTGTTACATATTGCTACATAACGTTATACGTCATTACGTAATAGTTTATAACGTTATACGTTGTTACGTAATGCTACATAACGTTATACGTCATTACGTCATAATATATAACGTTATACGTTGTTACGAAATGCTACAATACGTTATACGTCATTACGTTGTAGTATATAACGTTATACGTTATTACGTAGTAGTTTATAATGTTATACGTTGTTACGTAATGCTACATAACGTTATACGTCATTACGTTGTAGTATATAACGTTATACGTTATTACGTAGTAGTTTATAATGTTATACGTTGTTACGTATTGCTACATAACGTTATACGCCATTACGTTATAGTGTATAACGTTATACGTTGTTACGTAATAGTATATATCGTTATACGTCATTACGTTATAGTATATAACGTTATACGTTGTTACGTTATGCTACATAACATTATACGGCATTACGTAATAGTATATAACGGTATACGTTGTTACGTAATGCTACATAACGTTATAGGTCATTACGTTATAGTATATATCGTTATACGTTGTTACGTAATGCTACATAACATTATACGGCATTACGTAATAGTATATAACGTTATACGTTGTTACGTAATGCTACATAGAGTTATACGTCGTTACGTTACAGTATATAACGTTATACGTCTATTACGTAATAGTATATAACGTTATACGTTAATACGTAATAGTAAATGACGTTATACGTTGTTACGTAATGATACATAACGTTATACGTCATTACGTTATAGTATATAACGTTATACGTTGTTACGTAATGCTACATAACATTATACGGCATTACGTAATAGTATATAACGTTATACGTTGTTACGTAATGCTACATAGAGTTATACGTCGTTACGTTATAGTATATAACGTTATACGTCATTAAGTAAAAGAATATAACGTTATACGTAATAACGTAATAGTAAATGACGTTATACGTTGTTACGTAATGCTACATTACGTTATACGTCATTACGTTATAGTATATATCGTTATACGTCATAAAGTAAGAGAGTATAACGTTATACGTAATAACGTAATAGTAGATGACGTTATACTTTGTTACGTAATGCTACATAACGTTATACGTTATTACGTAATAGTATATAACGTTATACGTTGATACGTAATGCTACATGACGTTATACGTCATTACGTTATAGTATATAACGTTATACGTTGTTACGTAATGCTACATAACATTATACGGCATTACGTAATAGTATATAACGGTATACGTTGTTACGTAATGCTACATAACGTTATTTCGTCATTACGTTATAGTATATAACGTTATACGTCATTAAGTAAAAGAATATAACGTTATACGTAATAACGTAATGCTACAGAACGTTATACGTCATTACGTTATAGTATATATCGTTATACGTCATAAAGTAAAAGAATATAACGTTATACGTAATAACGTAATAGTAGATGACCTTATACTTTGTTACGTAATAGTAAATGACGTTATACGCTGTTACGTAATGCTACATAACGTTATACGTTGTTACGTAATGCTACACAACGTTATACGTCATTACGTTATAATATATAACGTTATACGTTGTCACGTAATGCTACATTACGTTATACGTCATTACGTTATAGTATATATCGTTATACGTCATAAAGTAAAAGAATATAACGTTATACGTCATAACGTAATAGTAGATGACGTTATACTTTGTTACGTAATGCTACACAACAATATACGGCATTACGTAATAGTATATAACGTTATACGTTGTTACGTAATGCTACATAACGTTATACGTCTATCACGTAATAGTATATAACGTTATACGTCTATTACGTAATAGTATATAACGTTATACGTTAATACGTAATAGTAAATGACGTTATACGTTGTTACGTAATGATACATAACGTTATACGTCATTACGTTATAGTATATAGCGTTATACGTTGTTACGTAATGCTACATAACATTATACGGCATTACGTAATAGTATATAACGTTATACGTTGTTACGTAATGCTACATAGAGTTATACGTCGTTACGTTATAGTATATAACGTTATACGTCATTAAGTAAAAGAATATAACGTTATACGTAATAACGTAATAGTAAATGACGTTATACGTTGTTACGTAATGCTACATTACGTTATACGTCATTACGTTATAGTATATAACGTTATACGTCATTACGTTATAGTATATAACGTTATTCGATGTTACGTAATGCTACATAACGTTATACATCAATACGTAATAGTATATAACGTTATACGTTGTTACGTAATGCTACATAACGTTATACGTCATTACGTTATTGTATATATCGTTATACGTCATAAAGTAAGAGAGTATAACGTTATACGTAATAACGTAATAGTAGATGACGTTATACTTTGTTACGTAATGCTACATAACGTTATACGTTATTACGTAATAGTATATAACGTTATACGTTGATACGTAATGCTACATGACGTTATACGTCATTACGTTATAGTATATAACGTTATACGTTGTTACGTAATGCTACATAACATTATACGGCATTACGTAATAGTATATAACGGTATACGTTGTTACGTAATGCTACATAACGTTATTTCGTCATAACGTTATAGTATATAACGTTATACGTCATTAAGTAAAAGAATATAACGTTATACGTAATAACGTAATGCTACAGAACGTTATACGTCATTACGTTATTGTATATATCGTTATACGTCATAAAGTAAAAGAATATAACGTTATACGTAATAACGTAATAGTAGATGACCTTATACTTTGTTACGTAATAGTAAATGACGTTATACGCTGTTACGTAATGCTACATAACGTTATACGTTGTTACGTAATGCTACACAACGTTATACGTCATTACGTTATAGTATATAACGTTATACGTTGTCACGTAATGCTACATTACGTTATACGTCATTACGTTATAGTATATATCGTTATACGTCATAAAGTAAAAGAATATATCGTTATACGTAATAACGTAATAGTAGATGACGTTATACTTTGTTACGTAATGCTACACAACAATATACGGCATTACGTAATAGTATATAACGTTATACGTTGTTACGTAATGCTACATAACGTTATACGTCTATCACGTAATAGTATATAACGTTATACGTCTATTACGTAATAGTATATAACGTTATACGTTAATACGTAATAGTAAATGACGTTCTACGTTGTTACGTAATGATACATAACGTTATACGTAATAACGTAATAGTAAATGACGTTATACGTTGTTACGTAATGCTACATGACGTTATACGTCATTACGTTATAGTATATAACGTTATACGTCATTACGTTATAGTATATAACGTTATTCGATGTTACGTAATGCTACATAACGTTATACATCAATACGTAATATTATATAACGTTATACGTTGTTACGTAATGCTACATAACGTTATACGTCATTACGTTATAGTATATATCGTTATACGTCATAAAGTAAAAGAGTATAACGTTATACGTAATAACGTAATAGTAGATGACGTTATACTTTGTTACGTAATGCTACATAACGTTATACGTTATTACGTAATAGTATATAACGTTATACGCTGATACGTAATGCTACATAACGTTATACGTCATTACGTTATAGTATATAACGTTATACGTCATTAAGTAAAAGAATATAACGTTATACGTAATAACGTAATGCTACAGAAGGTTATACGTCATTACGTTATAGTATATAACGTTATACGTCATTAAGTAAAAGAATTTAACGTTATACGTCCTTAAGTAAAACAATTTAACGTTATACGTAATAACGTAATAGTAAATGACGTTATACTTTGTTACGTAATGCTACATAACGTTATACGTCTATTACGTAATAGTATATAACGTTATACGTTGTTACGTAATGCTACATAACGTTATACGTCATTACGTAATAGTATATAACGTTATACGTTGTGACGTAATGCTACATAACGTTATACGTCATTACGTTATAGTATATATCGTTATACGTCATAAAGTAAAAGAATGTAACGTTATACGTAATAACGTAATAGTAGATGACGTTATACTTTGTTACGTAATGCTACATACCGTTATACGTTATTACGTAATAGTATATAACGTTATAAGTTGTTACGTAATGCTACATAACGTTATACGCCATTACGTTATAGTATATAACGTTATACGTTGTTACGTAATGCTACATAACGATATACGTCATTACGTAATAGTATATAACGTTATACGTTGTTACGTAATGCTACATAACGTTATACGTCATTACGTTATAGTATATAATGTTATACGTTATTACGTAATAGTTTATAACGTTATACGTTGTTACGTAATGCTACATAACGTTATTCGTCATTACGTTATAATATATAACGTTATACGTTATTACGTAATAGTTTATAACGTTATACGATGTTACGTATTGCTACATAACGTTATACGTCATTACGTTATAGTATATAACGTTATACGTCATTAAGTAAAAGAATATAACGTTATACGTAATAACGTAATAGTAAATGACGTTATACTTTGTTACGTAATGCTACATAACGTTATACGGCTATTACGTAATAGTATATAACGTTATACGTCATTACGTTATAGTATATAACGTTATACGTTGTTACGAAATGCTACATAACGTTATACGTCATTACGTAATAGTGTATAACGTTATACGTTGTTACATAATGCTACATAACGTTATACGTCATTACGTTATAGTATATATCGTTATACGTCATAAAGTAAAAGAATATAACGCTATACGTAATAACGTAATAGTAGACGACGTTATACGTTGTTACGTAATAGTAAATGACGTTATACGCTGTTACGTAATGCTACATAACGTTATACGTTGTTACGTAATGCTACACAACGTTATACGTCATTACGTTATAGTATATAACGTTATACGTTGTCACGTAATGCTACATTACGTTATACGTCATTACGTTATAGTATATATCGTTATACGTCATAAAGTAAAAGAATATATCGTTATACGTAATAACGTAATAGTAGATGACGTTATACTTTGTTACGTAATGCTACACAACAATATACGGCATTACGTAATAGTATATAACGTTATACGTTGTTACGTAATGCTACATAACGTTATACGTCTATCACGTAATAGTATATAACGTTATACGTCTATTACGTAATAGTATATAACGTTATACGTTAATACGTAATAGTAAATGACGTTCTACGTTGTTACGTAATGATACATAACGTTATACGTAATAACGTAATAGTAAATGACGTTCTACGTTGTTACGTAATGATACATAACGTTATACGTAATAACGTAATAGTAAATGACGTTATACTTTGTTACGTAATGCTACACAACAATATACGGCATTACGTAATAGTATATAACGTTATACGTTGTTACGCAATGCTACATAACGTTATACGTCATTACGTTATAGTATATAACGTTATACGTTGTTACGTAATGCTACAATACGTTATACGTCATTACGTTGTAGTATATAACGTTATACGTTATTACGTAGTAGTTTATAACGTTATACGTTGTTACATATTGCTACATAACGTTATACGTCATTACGTAATAGTTTATAACGTTATACGTTGTTACGTAATGCTACATAACGTTATACGTCATTACGTCATAATATATAACGTTATACGTTGTTACGAAATGCTACAATACGTTATACGTCATTACGTTGTAGTATATAACGTTATACGTTATTACGTAGTAGTTTATAATGTTATACGTTGTTACGTAATGCTACATAACGTTATACGTCATTACGTTGTAGTATATAACGTTATACGTTATTACGTAGTAGTTTATAATGTTATACGTTGTTACGTATTGCTACATAACGTTATACGCCATTACGTTATAGTGTATAACGTTATACGTTGTTACGTAATAGTATATATCGTTATACGTCATTACGTTATAGTATATAACGTTATACGTTGTTACGTTATGCTACATAACATTATACGGCATTACGTAATAGTATATAACGGTATACGTTGTTACGTAATGCTACATAACGTTATAGGTCATTACGTTATAGTATATATCGTTATACGTTGTTACGTAATGCTACATAACATTATACGGCATTACGTAATAGTATATAACGTTATACGTTGTTACGTAATGCTACATAGAGTTATACGTCGTTACGTTACAGTATATAACGTTATACGTCTATTACGTAATAGTATATAACGTTATACGTTAATACGTAATAGTAAATGACGTTATACGTTGTTACGTAATGATACATAACGTTATACGTCATTACGTTATAGTATATAACGTTATACGTTGTTACGTAATGCTACATAACATTATACGGCATTACGTAATAGTATATAACGTTATACGTTGTTACGTAATGCTACATAGAGTTATACGTCGTTACGTTATAGTATATAACGTTATACGTCATTAAGTAAAAGAATATAACGTTATACGTAATAACGTAATAGTAAATGACGTTATACGTTGTTACGTAATGCTACATTACGTTATACGTCATTACGTTATAGTATATATCGTTATACGTCATAAAGTAAGAGAGTATAACGTTATACGTAATAACGTAATAGTAGATGACGTTATACTTTGTTACGTAATGCTACATAACGTTATACGTTATTACGTAATAGTATATAACGTTATACGTTGATACGTAATGCTACATGACGTTATACGTCATTACGTTATAGTATATAACGTTATACGTTGTTACGTAATGCTACATAACATTATACGGCATTACGTAATAGTATATAACGGTATACGTTGTTACGTAATGCTACATAACGTTATTTCGTCATTACGTTATAGTATATAACGTTATACGTCATTAAGTAAAAGAATATAACGTTATACGTAATAACGTAATGCTACAGAACGTTATACGTCATTACGTTATAGTATATATCGTTATACGTCATAAAGTAAAAGAATATAACGTTATACGTAATAACGTAATAGTAGATGACCTTATACTTTGTTACGTAATAGTAAATGACGTTATACGCTGTTACGTAATGCTACATAACGTTATACGTTGTTACGTAATGCTACACAACGTTATACGTCATTACGTTATAATATATAACGTTATACGTTGTCACGTAATGCTACATTACGTTATACGTCATTACGTTATAGTATATATCGTTATACGTCATAAAGTAAAAGAATATAACGTTATACGTCATAACGTAATAGTAGATGACGTTATACTTTGTTACGTAATGCTACACAACAATATACGGCATTACGTAATAGTATATAACGTTATACGTTGTTACGTAATGCTACATAACGTTATACGTCTATCACGTAATAGTATATAACGTTATACGTCTATTACGTAATAGTATATAACGTTATACGTTAATACGTAATAGTAAATGACGTTATACGTTGTTACGTAATGATACATAACGTTATACGTCATTACGTTATAGTATATAGCGTTATACGTTGTTACGTAATGCTACATAACATTATACGGCATTACGTAATAGTATATAACGTTATACGTTGTTACGTAATGCTACATAGAGTTATACGTCGTTACGTTATAGTATATAACGTTATACGTCATTAAGTAAAAGAATATAACGTTATACGTAATAACGTAATAGTAAATGACGTTATACGTTGTTACGTAATGCTACATTACGTTATACGTCATTACGTTATAGTATATAACGTTATACGTCATTACGTTATAGTATATAACGTTATTCGATGTTACGTAATGCTACATAACGTTATACATCAATACGTAATAGTATATAACGTTATACGTTGTTACGTAATGCTACATAACGTTATACGTCATTACGTTATTGTATATATCGTTATACGTCATAAAGTAAGAGAGTATAACGTTATACGTAATAACGTAATAGTAGATGACGTTATACTTTGTTACGTAATGCTACATAACGTTATACGTTATTACGTAATAGTATATAACGTTATACGTTGATACGTAATGCTACATGACGTTATACGTCATTACGTTATAGTATATAACGTTATACGTTGTTACGTAATGCTACATAACATTATACGGCATTACGTAATAGTATATAACGGTATACGTTGTTACGTAATGCTACATAACGTTATTTCGTCATTACGTTATAGTATATAACGTTATACGTCATTAAGTAAAAGAATATAACGTTATACGTAATAACGTAATGCTACAGAACGTTATACGTCATTACGTTATTGTATATATCGTTATACGTCATAAAGTAAAAGAATATAACGTTATACGTAATAACGTAATAGTAGATGACCTTATACTTTGTTACGTAATAGTAAATGACGTTATACGCTGTTACGTAATGCTACATAACGTTATACGTTGTTACGTAATGCTACACAACGTTATACGTCATTACGTTATAGTATATAACGTTATACGTTGTCACGTAATGCTACATTACGTTATACGTCATTACGTTATAGTATATATCGTTATACGTCATAAAGTAAAAGAATATATCGTTATACGTAATAACGTAATAGTAGATGACGTTATACTTTGTTACGTAATGCTACACAACAATATACGGCATTACGTAATAGTATATAACGTTATACGTTGTTACGTAATGCTACATAACGTTATACGTCTATCACGTAATAGTATATAACGTTATACGTCTATTACGTAATAGTATATAACGTTATACGTTAATACGTAATAGTAAATGACGTTCTACGTTGTTACGTAATGATACATAACGTTATACGTAATAACGTAATAGTAAATGACGTTATACGTTGTTACGTAATGCTACATGACGTTATACGTCATTACGTTATAGTATATAACGTTATACGTCATTACGTTATAGTATATAACGTTATTCGATGTTACGTAATGCTACATAACGTTATACATCAATACGTAATATTATATAACGTTATACGTTGTTACGTAATGCTACATAACGTTATACGTCATTACGTTATAGTATATATCGTTATACGTCATAAAGTAAAAGAGTATAACGTTATACGTAATAACGTAATAGTAGATGACGTTATACTTTGTTACGTAATGCTACATAACGTTATACGTTATTACGTAATAGTATATAACGTTATACGCTGATACGTAATGCTACATAACGTTATACGTCATTACGTTATAGTATATAACGTTATACGTCATTAAGTAAAAGAATATAACGTTATACGTAATAACGTAATGCTACAGAAGGTTATACGTCATTACGTTATAGTATATAACGTTATACGTCATTAAGTAAAAGAATTTAACGTTATACGTCCTTAAGTAAAACAATTTAACGTTATACGTAATAACGTAATAGTAAATGACGTTATACTTTGTTACGTAATGCTACATAACGTTATACGTCTATTACGTAATAGTATATAACGTTATACGTTGTTACGTAATGCTACATAACGTTATACGTCATTACGTAATAGTATATAACGTTATACGTTGTGACGTAATGCTACATAACGTTATACGTCATTACGTTATAGTATATATCGTTATACGTCATAAAGTAAAAGAATGTAACGTTATACGTAATAACGTAATAGTAGATGACGTTATACTTTGTTACGTAATGCTACATACCGTTATACGTTATTACGTAATAGTATATAACGTTATAAGTTGTTACGTAATGCTACATAACGTTATACGCCATTACGTTATAGTATATAACGTTATACGTTGTTACGTAATGCTACATAACGATATACGTCATTACGTAATAGTATATAACGTTATACGTTGTTACGTAATGCTACATAACGTTATACGTCATTACGTTATAGTATATAATGTTATACGTTATTACGTAATAGTTTATAACGTTATACGTTGTTACGTAATGCTACATAACGTTATTCGTCATTACGTTATAATATATAACGTTATACGTTATTACGTAATAGTTTATAACGTTATACGATGTTACGTATTGCTACATAACGTTATACGTCATTACGTTATAGTATATAACGTTATACGTCATTAAGTAAAAGAATATAACGTTATACGTAATAACGTAATAGTAAATGACGTTATACTTTGTTACGTAATGCTACATAACGTTATACGGCTATTACGTAATAGTATATAACGTTATACGTCATTACGTTATAGTATATAACGTTATACGTTGTTACGAAATGCTACATAACGTTATACGTCATTACGTAATAGTGTATAACGTTATACGTTGTTACATAATGCTACATAACGTTATACGTCATTACGTTATAGTATATATCGTTATACGTCATAAAGTAAAAGAATATAACGCTATACGTAATAACGTAATAGTAGACGACGTCATACGTTGTTACGTAATGCTACATAACGTTATACGTCATTACGTAATAGTATATAACGTTATACGTTGTTACGTAATGCTACATAACGTTATACGCCATTACGTTATAGTATGTAACGTTATACGTTGTTACGTAATGCTACATAACGTTATATGTCATTACGTTATAGTATATAACGTTATACGTTGTTACGTAATGCTACAATACGTTATACGTAATTACGTTGTAGTATATAACGTTATACGTTATTACGTAGTAGTTTATAACGTTATACGTTGTTACGTATTGCTACATAACGTTATACGTCATTACGTAATAGTATATAACGTTATACGTTGTTACGTAATGCTACATAACGTTATACGTCATTACGTTATAGTATGTAACGTTATACGTTGTTACGTAATGCTACATAACGTTATACGTCATTACGTTATAATATATAACGTTATACGTTGTTACGTAATGCTACATAACGTTATACGTCATTACGTTATAGTATATAACGTTATACGTTGTTACGTAATGCTACAATACGTTATACGTCATTACGTTGTAGTATATAACGTTATACGTTATTACGTAGTAGTTTATAACGTTATACGTTGTTACGTATTGCTACATAACGTTATACGTCATTACGTAATAGTTTATAACGTTATACGTTGTTACGTAATGCTACATAACGTTATACGTCATTACGTCATAATATATAACGTTATACGTTGTTACGAAATGCTACAATACGTTATACGTCATTACGTTGTAGTATATAACGTTATACGTTATTACGTAGTAGTTTATAATGTTATACGTTGTTACGTAATGCTACATAACGTTATACGTCATTACGTTGTAGTATATAACGTTATACGTTATTACGTAGTAGTTTATAATGTTATACGTTGTTACGTATTGCTACATAACGCTATACGCCATTACGTTATAGTGTATAACGTTATACGTTGTTACGTAATAGTATATATCGTTATACGTCATTACGTTATAGTATATAACGTTATACGTTGTTACGTTATGCTACATAACATTATACGGCATTACGTAATAGTATATAACGGTATACGTTGTTACGTAATGCTACATAACGTTATAGGTCATTACGTTATAGTATATAACGTTACATGTTATTACGTAATAGTTTATAACGTTATACGTTGTTACGTAATGCTACATAACGTTATACGTCATTACGTCATAATATATAACGTTATACGTTGTTACATAATGCTACATAACGTTATACGATATTAAGTAATAGTAAATGACGTTATACGTTGTTACGTAATGATACATTACGTTATACGTCATTACGTAATAGTATATAACGTTATACCTTGTTACGTAATGCTACATAACGTTATACGTCATTAAGTAAAAGAATATAACGTTATACGTAATAACGTAATAGTAGATGACGTTATACGTTGTTACGTAATGCTACATTACGTTATACGTCATTACGTTATAGTATATAACATTATACGTTGTTACGTTATGCTACATAACGTTATACGTCATTACGTAATAGTATATAACGTTATACGTTGTGACGTAATGCTACATAACGTTATACGTCATTACGTTATAGTATATATCGTTATACGTCATAAAGTAAAAGAATGTAACGTTATACGTAATAACGTAATAGTAGATGACGTTATACTTTGTTACGTAATGCTACATACCGTTATACGTTATTACGTAATAGTATATAACGTTATAAGTTGTTACGTAATGCTACATAACGTTATACGCCATTACGTTATAGTATATAACGTTATACGTTGTTACGTAATGCTACATAACGATATACGTCATTACGTAATAGTATATAACGTTATACGTTGTTACGTAATGCTACATAACGTTATACGTCATTACGTTATAGTATATAATGTTATACGTTATTACGTAATAGTTTATAACGTTATACGTTGTTACGTAATGCTACATAACGTTATTCGTCATTACGTTATAATATATAACGTTATACGTTATTACGTAATAGTTTATAACGTTATACGATGTTACGTATTGCTACATAACGTTATACGTCATTACGTTATAGTATATAACGTTATACGTCATTAAGTAAAAGAATATAACGTTATACGTAATAACGTAATAGTAAATGACGTTATACTTTGTTACGTAATGCTACATAACGTTATACGGCTATTACGTAATAGTATATAACGTTATACGTCATTACGTTATAGTATATAACGTTATACGTTGTTACGAAATGCTACATAACGTTATACGTCATTACGTAATAGTGTATAACGTTATACGTTGTTACATAATGCTACATAACGTTATACGTCATTACGTTATAGTATATATCGTTATACGTCATAAAGTAAAAGAATATAACGCTATACGTAATAACGTAATAGTAGACGACGTTATACGTTGTTACGTAATGCTACATAACGTTATACGTCATTACGTAATAGTATATAACGTTATACGTTGTTACGTAATGCTACATAACGTTATACGCCATTACGTTATAGTATGTAACGTTATACGTTGTTACGTAATGCTACATAACGTTATATGTCATTACGTTATAGTATATAACGTTATACGTTGTTACGTAATGCTACAATACGTTATACGTAATTACGTTGTAGTATATAACGTTATACGTTATTACGTAGTAGTTTATAACGTTATACGTTGTTACGTATTGCTACATAACGTTATACGTCATTACGTAATAGTATATAACGTTATACGTTGTTACGTAATGCTACATAACGTTATACGTCATTACGTTATAGTATGTAACGTTATACGTTGTTACGTAATGCTACATAACGTTATACGTCATTACGTTATAATATATAACGTTATACGTTGTTACGTAATGCTACATAACGTTATACGTCATTACGTTATAGTATATAACGTTATACGTTGTTACGTAATGCTACAATACGTTATACGTCATTACGTTGTAGTATATAACGTTATACGTTATTACGTAGTAGTTTATAACGTTATACGTTGTTACGTATTGCTACATAACGTTATACGTCATTACGTAATAGTTTATAACGTTATACGTTGTTACGTAATGCTACATAACGTTATACGTCATTACGTCATAATATATAACGTTATACGTTGTTACGAAATGCTACAATACGTTATACGTCATTACGTTGTAGTATATAACGTTATACGTTATTACGTAGTAGTTTATAATGTTATACGTTGTTACGTAATGCTACATAACGTTATACGTCATTACGTTGTAGTATATAACGTTATACGTTATTACGTAGTAGTTTATAATGTTATACGTTGTTACGTATTGCTACATAACGCTATACGCCATTACGTTATAGTGTATAACGTTATACGTTGTTACGTAATAGTATATATCGTTATACGTCATTACGTTATAGTATATAACGTTATACGTTGTTACGTTATGCTACATAACATTATACGGCATTACGTAATAGTATATAACGGTATACGTTGTTACGTAATGCTACATAACGTTATAGGTCATTACGTTATAGTATATAACGTTACATGTTATTACGTAATAGTTTATAACGTTATACGTTGTTACGTAATGCTACATAACGTTATACGTCATTACGTCATAATATATAACGTTATACGTTGTTACATAATGCTACATAACGTTATACGATATTAAGTAATAGTAAATGACGTTATACGTTGTTACGTAATGATACATTACGTTATACGTCATTACGTAATAGTATATAACGTTATACCTTGTTACGTAATGCTACATAACGTTATACGTCATTAAGTAAAAGAATATAACGTTATACGTAATAACGTAATAGTAGATGACGTTATACGTTGTTACGTAATGCTACATTACGTTATACGTCATTACGTTATAGTATATAACATTATACGTTGTTACGTTATGCTACATAACATTATACGGCATTACGTAATAGTATATAACGGTATACGTTGTTACGTAATGCTACATAACGTTATACGTCTATTACGTAATAGTATATAACGTTACACGTTGTTACGTAATGCTACATAACGTTATACGTCATTACGTAATAGTATATAACGTTATACGTTGTTACATAATGCTACATAACGTTATACGATATTACGTAATAGTAAATGACGTTATACGTTGTTACGTAATGCTACATAACGTTATACGTCATTAAGTAAAAGAATATAACGTTATACGTAATAACGTAATAGTAGATGACGTTATACGTTGTTACGTAATGCTACATTACGTTATACGTCATTACGTTATAGTATATAACGTTATACGTTGTTACGTTATGCTACATAACATTATACGGCATTACGTAATAGTATATAACGGTATACGTTGTTACGTAATGCTACATAACGTTATACGTCATTACGTTATAGTATATAACGTTATACGTCATTCAGTAAAAGAATATAACGTTATACGTAATGACGTAATGCTACAGAACGTTATACGTCATTACGTTATAGTATATAACGTTATACGTTGTTACGTAATGCTACATAGAGTTATACGTCGTTACGTTATAGTATATAACGTTATACGTCATTATGTAAAAGAATATAACGTTATACGTAATAACGTAATAGTAGATGACGTTATACGTTGTTACGTAATGCTACATTACGTTATACGTCATTACGTAATAGTATATAACGTTACACGTTGTTACGTAATGCTACATAACGTTATACGTAATAACGTAATAGTAAATGACGTTATACGTTGTTACGTAATGCTACATTACGTTATACGTCATTACGTAATAGTATATAACGTTACACGTTGTTACGTAATGCTACATAACGTTATACGTCATTACGTAATAGTATATAACGTTATACGTTGTTACATAATGCTACATAACGTTATACGATATTACGTAATAGTAAATGACGTTATACGTTGTTACGTAATGCTACATAACGTTATACGTCATTAAGTAAAAGAATATAACGTTATACGTAATAACGTAATAGTAGATGACGTTATACGTTGTTACGTAATGCTACATTACGTTATACGTCATTACGTTATAGTATATAACGTTATACGTTGTTACGTTATGCTACATAACATTATACGGCATTACGTAATAGTATATAACGGTATACGTTGTTACGTAATGCTACATAACGTTATACGTCATTACGTTATAGTATATAACGTTATACGTCATTCAGTAAAAGAATATAACGTTATACGTAATGACGTAATGCTACAGAACGTTATACGTCATTACGTTATAGTATATAACGTTATACGTTGTTACGTAATGCTACATAGAGTTATACGTCGTTACGTTATAGTATATAACGTTATACGTCATTATGTAAAAGAATATAACGTTATACGTAATAACGTAATAGTAGATGACGTTATACGTTGTTACGTAATGCTACATTACGTTATACGTCATTACGTTATAGTATATAACGTTATACGTTGTTACGTTATGCTACATAACATTATACGTCATTACGTTATAATATATAACGTTATACGTTGTTACGTAATGCTACATAACGTTATACGTCATTACGTTATAGTATATAACGTTATACGTTGTTACGTAATGCTACATAACATTATACGGCATTACGTAATAGTATATAACGTTATACGTTGTTACGTAATGCTACATAGAGTTATACGTCGTTACGTTATAGTATATAACGTTATACGTCATTATGTAAAAGAATATAACGTTATACGTAATAACGTAATAGTAAATGACGTTATACGTTGTTACGTAATGCTACATTACGTTATACGTCATTACGTTATAGTATATAACGTTATACGTCATTACGTTATATTATGGAACGTTATTCGATGTTACGTAATGCTACATAACGTTATACATCAATACGTAATAGTATATAACGTTATACGTTGTTACGTAATGCTACATAACGTTTCACGTCATTACGTTATAGTATATATCGTTATACGTCATAAAGTAAAAAGGTATAACGTTATACGTAATAACGTAATAGTAGATGACGTTATACTTTGTTACGTAATGCTACATAACGTTATACGTTATTACGTAATAGTATATAACGTTATACGTTGATACGTAATGCTACATAACGTTATACGTCATTACGTTATAGTATATAACGTTATACGTTGTTACGTAATGCTACATAACGTTATACATCAATACGTAATAGTATATAACGTTATACGTTGTTACGTAATGCTACATAACGTTTCACGTCATTACGTTATAGTATATATCGTTATACGTCATAAAGTAAAAAGGTATAACGTTATACGTAATAACGTAATAGTAGATGACGTTATACTTTGTTACGTAATGCTACATAACGTTATACGATATTACGTAATAGTAAATGACGTTATACGTTGTTACGTAATGCTACATAACGTTATACGTCATTAAGTAAAAGAATATAACGTTATACGTAATAACGTAATAGTAGATGACGTTATACGTTGTTACGTAATGCTACATTACGTTATACGTCATTACGTTATAGTATATAACGTTATACGTTGTTACGTTATGCTACATAACATTATACGGCATTACGTAATAGTATATAACGGTATACGTTGTTACGTAATGCTACATAACGTTATACGTCATTACGTTATAGTATATAACGTTATACGTCATTCAGTAAAAGAATATAACGTTATACGTAATGACGTAATGCTACAGAACGTTATACGTCATTACGTTATAGTATATAACGTTATACGTTGTTACGTAATGCTACATAGAGTTATACGTCGTTACGTTATAGTATATAACGTTATACGTCATTATGTAAAAGAATATAACGTTATACGTAATAACGTAATAGTAGATGACGTTATACGTTGTTACGTAATGCTACATTACGTTATACGTCATTACGTTATAGTATATAACGTTATACGTTGTTACGTTATGCTACATAACATTATACGTCATTACGTTATAATATATAACGTTATACGTTGTTACGTAATGCTACATAACGTTATACGTCATTACATTATAGTATATAACGTTATACGTTGTTACGTAATGCTACATAACATTGTACGGCATTACGTAATAGTATATAACGTTATACGTTGTTACGTAATGCTACATAGAGTTATACGTCGTTACGTTATAGTATATAACGTTATACGTCATTATGTAAAAGAATATAACGTTATACGTAATAACGTAATAGTAAATGACGTTATACGTTGTTACGTAATGCTACATTACGTTATACGTCATTACGTTATAGTATATAACGTTATACGTCATTACGTTATATTATGGAACGTTATTCGATGTTACGTAATGCTACATAACGTTATACATCAATACGTAATAGTATATAACGTTATACGTTGTTACGTAATGCTACATAACGTTTCACGTCATTACGTTATAGTATATATCGTTATACGTCATAAAGTAAAAAGGTATAACGTTATACGTAATAACGTAATAGTAGATGACGTTATACTTTGTTACGTAAGGCTACATAACGTTATACGTTATTACGTAATAGTATATAACGTTATACGTTGATACGTAATGCTACATAACGTTATACGTCATTACGTTATAGTATATAACGTTATACGTTGTTACGTAATGCTACATAACGTTATACGTCATTACGTAATAGTATATAACGGTATACGTTGTTACGTAATGCTACATAACGTTATTTCGTCATTACGTTATAGTATATAACGTTATACGTCATTAAGTAAAAGAATATAACGTTATACGTAATAACGTAATGCTACAGAACGTTATACGTCATTACGTTATAGTATATATCGTTGTACGTCATAAAGTAAAAGAATATAACGTTATACGTAATAACGTAATAGTAGATGACGTTATACTTTGTTACGTAATAGTAAATGACGTTATACGCTGTTACGTAATGCTACATAACGTTATACGTCATTACGTAATAGTATATAACGTTATACGTTGTTACGTAATGCTACAGAACGTTATACGTCATTACGTTATAATATATAACGTTATACGTTGCTACGTAATGCTACACAACGTTATACGTCATTACGTTATAGTATATAACGTTATACGTTGTTACGTAATGCTACACAACGTTATACGTCATTACGTTATAGTATATAACGTTATACGTTGTTACGTAATGCTACATAACATTATACGGTATTACGTAATAGTATATATCGTTATACGTTGTTACGTAATGCTACATAACATTATACGGTATTACGTAATAGTATATAACGTTATACGTTGTTACGTAATGCTACATAACATTATACGGCATTACGTAATAGTATATAACGTTATACGTTGTTTCGTAATGCTACATAACGTTATACATCATTACGTAATAGTATATAACGTTATACGTTGTGACGTAATGCTACATAACGTTATACGTCATTACGTTATAGTATATAACGTTATTCGTTGTCACGTAATGCTACATTACGTTATACGTCATTACGTTATAGTATATATCGTTATACGTCATAAAGTAAAAGAATATAACGTTATACGTAATAACGTAATAGTAGATGACGTTATACTTTGTTACGTATTGCTACATAACATTATACGGCATTACGTAATAGTATATAACGTTATACGTTGTTACGTAATGCTACATAACGTTATACGTCTATCACGTAATAGTATATAACGTTATACGTCTATTACGTAATAGTATATAACGTTATACGTTAATACGTAATAGTAAATGACGTTATACGTTGTTACGTAATGATACATAACGTTATACGTCATTACGTTATAATATATAACGTTATACGTTGTTACGTAATGCTACATAACGTTATACGTCATTACGTTATAGTATATAACGTTATACGTTGTTACGTAATGCTACATAACATTATACGGCATTACGTAATAGTATATAACGTTATACGTTGTTACGTAATGCTACATAGAGTTATACGTCGTTACGTTATAGTATATAACGTTATACGTCATTAAGTAAAAGAATATAACGTTATACGTAATAACGTAATAGTAAATGACGTTATACGTTGTTACGTAATGCTACATTACGTTATACGTCATTACGTTATAGTATATAACGATATACGTCATTACGTTATAGTATATAACGTTATTCGATGTTACGTAATGCTGCATAACGTTATACATCAATACGTAATAGTATATAACGTTATACGTTGTTACGTAATGCTACATAGCGTTATACGTCATTACGTTATAGTATATATCGTTATACGTCATAAAGTAAAAGAGTATAACGTTATACGTAATAACGTAATAGTAGATGACGTTATACTTTGTTACGTAATGCTACATAACGTTATACGTTATTACGTAATAGTATATAACGTTATACGTTGATACGTAATGCTACATAACGTTATACGTCATTACGTTATAGTATATAACGTTATACGTTGTTACGTAATGCTACATAACATTATACGGCATTACGTAATAGTATATAACGGTATACGTTGTTACGTAATGCTACATAACGTTATTTCGTCATTACGTTATAGTATATAACGTTATACGTCATTAAGTAAAAGAATATAACGTTATACGTAATAACGTAATGCTACGGAACGTTATACGTCATTACGTTATAGTATATATCGTTATACGTCATAAAGTAAAAGAGTATAACGTTATACGTAATAACGTAATAGTAGATGACGTTATACTTTGTTACGTAATGCTACATAACGTTATACGTTATTACGTAATAGTATATAACGTTATACGTTGATACGTAATGCTACATAACGTTATACGTCATTACGTTATAGTATATAACGTTATACGTTGTTACGTAATGCTACATAACGTTATACGTCATTACGTTATAATATATAACGTCATACGTTGTTACGTTATGCTACATAACGTTATACGTCATTACGTTATAGTACATAACGTTATACGTTGTTACGTCATGCTACATAACATTATACGGTATTACGTAATAGTATATAACGTTATACGTTGTTACGTAATGCTACATAACATTATACGGCATTACGTAATAGTATATAACGTTATACGTTGTTTCGTCATGCTACATAACGTTATACGTCATTACGTAATAGTATATAACGTTATACGTTGTGACGTAATGCTACATAACGTTATACGTCATTACGTTATAGTATATAACGTTATACGTTGTTACGTAATGCTACATAACGTTATACGTCATTACGTAATAGTATATAACGGTATACGTTGTTACGTAATGCTACATAACGTTATACGTTATTACGTTATAGTATATAACGTTATACGTCATTAAGTAAAAGAATATAACGTTATACGTAATAACGTAATGCTACAGAAGGTTATACGTCATTACGTTATAGTATATAACGTTATACGTTGTTACGTAATGCTACATAACATTATACGGCATTACGTAATAGTATATAACGTTATACGTTGTTACGTAATGCTACATAGAGTTATACGTCGTTACGTTATAGCATATAACGTTATACGTCATTAAGTAAAAGAATATAACGTTATACGTAATAACGTAATAGTAAATGACGTTATACGTTGTTACGTAATGCTACATTACGTTATACGTCATTACGTTATAGTATATAACGTTATTCGATGTTACGTAATGCTACATAACGTTATACGTCATTACGTTATAGTATATATCGTTATACGTCATAAAGTAAAAGAATATAACGTTATACGTAATAACGTAATAGTAGATGACGTTATACTTTGTTACGTATTGCTACATAACATTATACGGCATTACGTAATAGTATATAACGTTATACGTTGTTACGTAATGCTACATAGAGTTATACGTCGTTACGTTATAGCATATAACGTTATACGTCATTAAGTAAAAGAATATAACGTTATACGTAATAACGTAATGCTACAGAACGTTATACGTCATTACGTTATAGTATATATCGTTGTACGTCATAAAGTAAAAGAATATAACGTTATACGTAATAACGTAATAGTAGATGACGTTATACTTTGTTACGTAATAGTAAATGACGTTATACGCTGTTACGTAATGCTACATAACGTTATACGTCATTACGTAATAGTATATAACGTTATACGTTGTTACGTAATGCTACAGAACGTTATACGTCATTACGTTATAATATATAACGTTATACGTTGCTACGTAATGCTACACAACGTTATACGTCATTACGTTATAGTATATAACGTTATACGTTGTTACGTAATGCTACACAACGTTATACGTCATTACGTTATAGTATATAACGTTATACGTTGTTACGTAATGCTACATAACATTATACGGTATTACGTAATAGTATATATCGTTATACGTTGTTACGTAATGCTACATAACATTATACGGTATTACGTAATAGTATATAACGTTATACGTTGTTACGTAATGCTACATAACATTATACGGCATTACGTAATAGTATATAACGTTATACGTTGTTTCGTAATGCTACATAACGTTATACATCATTACGTAATAGTATATAACGTTATACGTTGTGACGTAATGCTACATAACGTTATACGTCATTACGTTATAGTATATAACGTTATTCGTTGTCACGTAATGCTACATTACGTTATACGTCATTACGTTATAGTATATATCGTTATACGTCATAAAGTAAAAGAATATAACGTTATACGTAATAACGTAATAGTAGATGACGTTATACTTTGTTACGTATTGCTACATAACATTATACGGCATTACGTAATAGTATATAACGTTATACGTTGTTACGTAATGCTACATAACGTTATACGTCTATCACGTAATAGTATATAACGTTATACGTCTATTACGTAATAGTATATAACGTTATACCTTAATACGTAATAGTAAATGACGTTATACGTTGTTACGTAATGATACATAACGTTATACGTCATTACGTTATAATATATAACGTTATACGTTGTTACGTAATGCTACATAACGTTATACGTCATTACGTTATAGTATATAACGTTATACGTTGTTACGTAATGCTACATAACATTATACGGCATTACGTAATAGTATATAACGTTATACGTTGTTACGTAATGCTACATAGAGTTATACGTCGTTACGTTATAGTATATAACGTTATACGTCATTAAGTAAAAGAATATAACGTTATACGTAATAACGTAATAGTAAATGACGTTATACGTTGTTACGTAATGCTACATTACGTTATACGTCATTACGTTATAGTATATAACGATATACGTCATTACGTTATAGTATATAACGTTATTCGATGTTACGTAATGCTGCATAACGTTATACATCAATACGTAATAGTATATAACGTTATACGTTGTTACGTAATGCTACAAAACGTTATACGTCATTACGTTATAGTATATATCGTTATACGTCATAAAGTAAAAGAGTATAACGTTATACGTAATAACGTAATAGTAGATGACGTTATACTTTGTTACGTAATGCTACATAACGTTATACGTTATTACGTAATAGTATATAACGTTATACGTTGATACGTAATGCTACATAACGTTATACGTCATTACGTTATAGTATATAACGTTATACGTTGTTACGTAATGCTACATAACATTATACGGCATTACGTAATAGTATATAACGGTATACGTTGTTACGTAATGCTACATAACGTTATTTCGTCATTACGTTATAGTATATAACGTTATACGTCATTAAGTAAAAGAATATAACGTTATACGTAATAACGTAATGCTACGGAACGTTATACGTCATTACGTTATAGTATATATCGTTATACGTCATAAAGTAAAAGAGTATAACGTTATACGTAATAACGTAATAGTAGATGACGTTATACTTTGTTACGTAATGCTACATAACGTTATACGTTATTACGTAATAGTATATAACGTTATACGTTGATACGTAATGCTACATAACGTTATACGTCATTACGTTATAGTATATAACGTTATACGTTGTTACGTAATGCTACATAACGTTATACGTCATTACGTTATAATATATAACGTCATACGTTGTTACGTTATGCTACATAACGTTATACGTCATTACGTTATAGTACATAACGTTATACGTTGTTACGTCATGCTACATAACATTATACGGTATTACGTAATAGTATATAACGTTATACGTTGTTACGTAATGCTACATAACATTATACGGCATTACGTAATAGTATATAACGTTATACGTTGTTTCGTCATGCTACATAACGTTATACGTCATTACGTAATAGTATATAACGTTATACGTTGTGACGTAATGCTACATAACGTTATACGTCATTACGTTATAGTATATAACGTTATACGTTGTTACGTAATGCTACATAACGTTATACGTCATTACGTAATAGTATATAACGGTATACGTTGTTACGTAATGCTACATAACGTTATACGTTATTACGTTATAGTATATAACGTTATACGTCATTAAGTAAAAGAATATAACGTTATACGTAATAACGTAATGCTACAGAAGGTTATACGTCATTACGTTATAGTATATAACGTTATACGTTGTTACGTAATGCTACATAACATTATACGGCATTACGTAATAGTATATAACGTTATACGTTGTTACGTAATGCTACATAGAGTTATACGTCGTTACGTTATAGCATATAACGTTATACGTCATTAAGTAAAAGAATATAACGTTATACGTAATAACGTAATAGTAAATGACGTTATACGTTGTTACGTAATGCTACATTACGTTATACGTCATTACGTTATAGTATATAACGTTATTCGATGTTACGTAATGCTACATAACGTTATACGTCATTACGTTATAGTATATATCGTTATACGTCATAAAGTAAAAGAATATAACGTTATACGTAATAACGTAATAGTAGATGACGTTATACTTTGTTACGTATTGCTACATAACATTATACGGCATTACGTAATAGTATATAACGTTATACGTTGTTACGTAATGCTACATAACGTTATACGTCTATCACGTAATAGTATATAACGTTATACGTCTATTACGTAATAGTATATAACGTTATACGTTAATACGTAATAGTAAATGACGTTATACGTTGTTACGTAATGATACATAACGTTATACGTCATTACGTTATAATATATAAAGTTATACGTTGTTACGTAATGCTACATAACGTTATACGTCATTACGTTATAGTATATAACGTTATACGTTGTTACGTAATGCTACATAACATTATACGGCATTACGTAATAGTATATAACGTTATACGTTGTTACGTAATGCTACATAGAGTTATACGTCGTTACGTTATAGTATATAACGTTATACGTCATTAAGTAAAAGAATATAACGTTATACGTAATAACGTAATAGTAAATGACGTTATACGTTGTTACGTAATGCTACATTACGTTATACGTCATTACGTTATAGTATATAACGATATACGTCATTACGTTATAGTATATAACGTTATTCGATGTTACGTAATGCTGCATAACGTTATACATCAATACGTAATAGTAAATGACGTTATTCGTTGTTACTTAATGCTACAATACGTTATACGTCATTACGTTGTAGTATATAACGTTATACGTTATTACGTAGTAGTTTATAACGTTATACGTTGTTACGTATTGCTACATAACGTTATACGCCATTACGTTATAGTATATAACGTTATACGTTGTTACGTAATAGTATATAACGTTATACGTCATTAAGTTATAGTATATAACGTTATACGTTGTTACGTTATGCTACATAACATTATACGGCATTACGTAATAGTATATAACGGTATACGTTGTTACGTAATGCTATATAACGTTATACGTCATTACGTTATAGTATCTAACGCTATACGTCATTAAGTAAAAGAATATAACGTTATACGTAATAACGTAATGCTACAGAACGTTATACGTCATTACGTTATAGTATATAACGTTATACGTCATTAAGATAAAGAATTTAACGTTATACGTAATAACGTAATAGTAAATGACGTTATACTTTGTTACGTAATGCTACATAACGTTATACGTCTATTACGTAATAGTATATAACGTTATACGTTGCTACGTAATGCTACATAACGTTATACGTCATTACGTAATAGTATATAACGTTATACGTTGTTACGTAATGCTACATAACGTTATACGTCATTACGTCATAATATAATACGTTATACGTTGTTACATAATGCTACATAACGTTATACGATATTACGTAATAGTAAATGACGTTATACGTTGTTACGTAATGATACATTACGTTATACGTCACTACGTAATAGTATATAACGTTATACGTTGTTACGTAATGCTACATAGCGTTATACGTCATTAAGTAAAAGAATATAACATTATACGGCATTACGTAATAGTATATAACGGTATACGTTGTTACGTAATGCTACATAACGTTATACGTCATTACGTCATAGTATATAACGTTATACGTTGTTACGTAATGCTACATAACGATATACGTCATTACGTAATAGTATATAAAGTTATACGTTGTTACGTAATGCTACATAACGTTATACGTCATTACGTTATAGTATATAACGTTATACGTTATTACGTAATAGTTTATAACGTTATACGTTGTTACGTAATGCTACAGAACGTTATACGTCATTACGTTATAGTATATAACGTTATACGTCATTAAGTAAAAGAATTTAACGTTATACGTAATAACGTAATAGTAAATGACGTTATACTTTGTTACGTAATGCTACATAACGTTATACGTCTATTACGTGATAGTATATAACGTTATACGTTGCTACGTAATGCTACATAACGTTATACGTCATTACGTAATAGTATATAACGTTATACGTCATTAAGTATAAGAATATAACGATATACGTAATAACGTAATAGTAAATGACGTTATTCGTTGTTACTTAATGCTACAATACGTTATACGTCATTACGTTGTAGTATATAACGTTATACGTTGTTACGTAGTAGTTTATAACGTTATACGTTGTTACGTATTGCTACATAACGTTATACGCCATTACGTTATAGTATATAACGTTATACGTTGTTACGTAATAGTATATAACGTTATATGTCATTAAGTTATAGTATATAACGTTATACGTTGTTACGTTATGCTACATAACATTATACGGCATTACGTAATAGTATATAACGGTATACGTTGTTACGTAATGCTACATAACGTTATACGTCATTACGTTATAGTATCTCACGTTATACGTCATTAAGTAAAAGAATATAACGTTATACGTAATAACGTAATGCTACAGAACGTTATACGTCATTACGTTATAGTATATAACGTTATACGTCATTAAGTAAAAGAATTTAACGTTATACGTAATAACGTAATAGTAAATGACGTTATACTTTGTTACGTAATGCTACATAACGTTATACGTCTATTACGTAATAGTATATAACGTTATACGTTGCTACGTAATGCTACATAACGTTATACGTCATTACGTAATAGTATATAACGTTATACGTTGTTACGTAAAGCTACATAACGTTATACGTCATTATGTCGTAATATAAAACGTTATACGTTGTTACATAATGCTACATAACCTTATACGATATTACGTAATAGTAAATGACGTTATACGTTGCTACGTAATGATACATTACGTTATACGTCACTACGTAATAGTATATAACGTTATACGTTGTTACGTAATGCTACATAACGTTATACGTCATTAAGTAAAAGAAAATAACGTTATACGTTACTACGTAATAGTTTATAACGTTATACGATGTTACGTATTGCTACATAACGTTATACGTCATTACGTTATAGTATATAACGTTATACGTCATTAAGTAAAAGAATTTAACGTTATACGTAATAACGTAATAGTAAATGACGTTATACTTTGTTACGTAATGCTACATAACGTTATACGTCTATTACGTAATAGTATATAACGTTATACGTTGCTACGTAATGCTACATAACGTTATACGTCATTACGTAATAGTTTATAACGTTATACGTTGTTACGTAATGCTACAGAACGTTATACGTCATTACGTTATAGTATATAACGTTATACGTCATTAAGTAAAAGAATTTAACGTTATACGTAATAACGTAATAGTAAATGACGTTATACTTTGTTACGTAATGCTACATAACGTTATACGTCTATTACGTGATAGTATATAACGTTATACGTTGCTACGTAATGCTACATAACGTTATACGTCATTACGTAATAGTATATAACGTTATACGTTGTTACGTAATGCTACATAACGTTATATGTCATTACGTCATAATATATAACGTTATACGTTGTTACATAATGCTACATAACGTTATACGATATTACGTAATAGTAAATGACGTTAAACTTTGTTACGTAATGCTACATAACGTTATACGTCATTACGTAATAGCATATAACGTTATACGTTGTTACGTAATGCTACATAACGTTATATGTCATTACGTCATAATATATAACGTTATACGTTGTTACATAATGCTACATAACGTTATACGATATTACGTAATAGTAAATGACGTTAAACTTTGTTACGTAATGCTACATAACGTTATACGTCTATTACGTAATAGTATATAACGTTATACGTTATTACGTAATAGTTTATAACGTTATACGTTGTGACGTAATGCTACATAACGTTATACGTCATTACGTTATAGCATATATCGTTATACGTCATAAAGTAAAAGAATGTAACGTTATACGTAACAACGTAATAGTAGATGACGTTATACTTTGTTACGTAATGCTACATACCGTTATACGTTATTACGTAATACTATATAACGTTATACGTTGTTACGTAATGCTACATAACGTTATACGTCATTACGTTATAGTATATAACGTTATACGTTATTACGTAATAGTTAATAACGTTATACGTCTATTACGTAATAGTATATAACGTTATACGTCATTACGTTATAGTATATAACGTTATACGTTGTTACGTAATGCTACATAACATTATACGGCATTACGTAATAGTATATAACGTTATACGTTGTTACGTAATGCTACATAGCGATATACGTCATTACGTTATAGTATATAACGTTATACGTCATTAAGTATAAGAATATAACGTTATACGTAATAACGTAATAGTAAATGACGTTATACTTTGTTACGTAATGCTACATAACGTTATACGTCTATTACGTAATAGTATATAACGTTACACGTTGTTACGTAATGCTACATAACGTTATACGTCATTACGTAATAGTATATAACGTTATACGTTGTTACATAATGCTACATAACGTTATACGATATTACGTAATAGTAAATGACGTTATACGTTGTTACGTAATGCTACATAACGTTACACGTCATTAAGTAAAAGAATATAACGTTATACGTAATAACGTAATAGTAGATGACGTTATACGTTGTTACGTTATGCTACATAACATTATACGGCATTACGTAATAGTATATAACGGTATACGTTGTTACGTAATGCTACATAACGTTATACGTCATTACGTTATAGTATATAACGTTATACGACATTCAGTAAAAGAATATAACGTTATACGTAATAACGTAATGCTACAGAACGTTATACGTCATTAAGTAAAAGAATTTAACGTTATACGTAATAACGTAATAGTAAATGACGTTATACTTTGTTACGTAATGCTACATAACGTTATACGTCTATTACGTAATAGTATATAACGTTATACGTTGTTACGTAATGCTTCATAACGTTATACGTTATTACGTAATACTATATAACGTTATACGTTGTTACGTAATGCTACATAACGTTATACGTCATTACGTTATAGTATATAACGTTATACGTTATTACGTAATAGTTTATAACGTTATACGTTTTTACGTAATGCTACATAACATTATACGGCATTACGTAATAGTATATAACGTTATACGTTGTTACGTAATGCTACATAGCGATATACGTCATTACGTTATAGTATATAACGTTATACGTCATTAAGTATAAGAATATAACGTTATACGTAATAACGTAATAGTAAATGACGTTATACTTTGTTACGTAATGCTACATAACATTATACGTCTATTACGTAATAGTATATAACGTTACACGTTGTTACGTAATGCTACATAACGTCATTCGTCATTACGTTATAATATATAACGTTATACATTACTACGTAATAGTTTATAACGTTATACGATGTTACGTATTGCTACATAACGTTATACGTCATTACGTTATAGTATATATCGTTATACGTCATAAAGTAAAAGAATATAACGCTATACGTAATAACGTAATAGTAGATGACGTTATACGTTGTTACGCAATGCTACATAACGTTATACGTCATTACGTAATAATATATAACGTTATACGTTGTTACGTAATGCTACATAACGTTATACGTCATTACGTTATAGTATGTAACGTTATACGTTGTTACGTAATGCTACATAACGTTATACGTCATTACGTTATAGTATATAACGTTATACGTTGTTGCGTAATGCTACATAACAATATACGTCATTACGTAATAGTATATAACGTTATACGTTTTTACGTAATGATACATAACGATATACGTCATTACGTAATAGTATATAACGTTATACGTTTTTACGTAATGCTACATAACGTTATACGATATTACGTAATAGTAAATGACGTTAAACTTTGTTACGTAATGCTACATAACGTTATACGTCATTACGTAATAGTATATAACGTTATACGTTGTTACGTAATGCTACATAACGTTATATGTCATTACGTCATAATATATAACGTTATACGTTGTTACATAATGCTACATAACGTTATACGATATTACGTAATAGTAAATGACGTTAAACTTTGTTACGTAATGCTACATAACGTTATACGTCTATTACGTAATAGTATATAACGTTATACGTTATTACGTAATAGTTTATAACGTTATACGTTGTGACGTAATGCTACATAACGTTATACGTCATTACGTTATAGCATATATCGTTATACGTCATAAAGTAAAAGAATGTAACGTTATACGTAACAACGTAATAGTAGATGACGTTATACTTTGTTACGTAATGCTACATACCGTTATACGTTATTACGTAATACTATATAACGTTATACGTTGTTACGTAATGCTACATAACGTTATACGTCATTACGTTATAGTATATAACGTTATACGTTATTACGTAATAGTTAATAACGTTATACGTCTATTACGTAATAGTATATAACGTTATACGTCATTACGTTATAGTATATAACGTTATACGTCATTAAGTATAAGAATATAACGTTATACGTAATAACGTAATAGTAAATGACGTTATACTTTGTTACGTAATGCTACATAACGTTATACGTCTATTACGTAATAGTATATAACGTTACACGTTGTTACGTAATGCTACATAACGTTATACGTCATTACGTAATAGTATATAACGTTATACGTTGTTACATAATGCTACATAACGTTATACGATATTACGTAATAGTAAATGACGTTATACGTTGTTACGTAATGCTACATAACGTTACACGTCAGTAAGTAAAAGAATATAACGTTATACGTAATAACGTAATAGTAGATGACGTTATACGTTGTTACGTTATGCTACATAACATTATACGGCATTACGTAATAGTATATAACGGTATACGTTGTTACGTAATGCTACATAACGTTATACGTCATTACGTTATAGTATATAACGTTATACGACATTCAGTAAAAGAATATAACGTTATACGTAATAACGTAATGCTACAGAACGTTATACGTCATTAAGTAAAAGAATTTAACGTTATACGTAATAACGTAATAGTAAATGACGTTATACTTTGTTACGTAATGCTACATAACGTTATACGTCTATTACGTAATAGTATATAACGTTATACGTTGTTACGTAATGCTTCATAACGTTATACGTTATTACGTAATACTATATAACGTTATACGTTGTTACGTAATGCTACATAACGTTATACGTCATTACGTTATAGTATATAACGTTATACGTTATTACGTAATAGTTTATAACGTTATACGTCTATTACGTAATAGTATATAACGTTATACGTCATTACGTTATAGTATATAACGTTATACGTTGTTACGTAATGCTACATAACATTATACGGCATTACGTAATAGTATATAACGTTATACGTTGTTACGTAATGCTACATAGCGATATACGTCATTACGTTATAGTATATAACGTTATACGTCATTAAGTATAAGAATATAACGTTATACGTAATAACGTAATAGTAAATGACGTTATACTTTGTTACGTAATGCTACATAACGTTATACGTCTATTACGTAATAGTATATAACGTTACACGTTGTTACGTAATGCTACATAACGTTATACGTCATTACGTAATAGTATATAACGTTATACGTTGTTACATAATGCTACATAACGTTATACGATATTACGTAATAGTAAATGACGTTATACGTTGTTACGTAATGCTACATAACGTTACACGTCATTAAGTAAAAGAATATAACGTTATACGTAATAACGTAATAGTAGATGACGTTATACGTTGTTACGTTATGCTACATAACATTATACGGCATTACGTAATAGTATATAACGGTATACGTTGTTACGTAATGCTACATAACGTTGTACGTCATTACGTTATAGTATATAACGTTATACGTCATTCAGTAAAAGAATATAACGTTATACGTAATAACGTAATGCTACAGAACGTTATACGTCATTACGTTATAGTATATAACGTTATACGTCTTTAAGTAAAAGAATTTAACGTTATACGTAATAACGTAATAGTAAATGACGTTATACTTTGTTACGTAATGCTACATAACGTTATACGTCTATTACGTAATAGTATATAACGTTATACGTTGTTACGTAATGCTACATAACGTTATACGTCATTACGTAATAGTAAATAACGTTATACGTTGTGACGTAATGCTACATAACGTTATACGTCATTACGTTATACTATATATCGTTATACGTCATAAAGTAAAAGAATGTAACGTTATACGTAATAACGTAATAGTAGATGACGTTATACTTTGTTACGTAATGCTATATACCGTTATACGTTATTACGTAATAGTATATAACGTTATACGTTGTTACGTAATGCTACATAACGTTATACGTCATTACGTTATAGTATATAACGTTATACGTTGTTACGTAATGCTACATAACGATATACGTCATTACGTAATAGTATATAACGTTATACGTTGTTACGTAATGCTACATAACGTTATACGTCATTACGTAATAGTATATAACGTTATACGTTGTGACGTAATGCTACATAACGTTATACGTCATTACGTTATAGCATATATCGTTATACGTCATAAAGTAAAAGAATGTAACGTTATACGTAATAACGTAATAGTAGATGACGTTATACTTTGTTACGTAATGCTACATACCGTTATACGTTATTACGTAATACTATATAACGTTATACGTTGTTACGTAATGCTACATAACGTTATACGTCATTACGTTATAGTATATAACGTTATACGTTATTACGTAATAGTTTATAACGTTATACGTCTATTACGTAATAGTATATAACGTTATACGTCATTACGTTATAGTATATAACGTTATACGTTGTTACGTAATGCTACATAACATTATACGGCATTACGTAATAGTATATAACGTTATACGTTGTTACGTAATGCTACATAGCGATATACGTCATTACGTTATAGTATATAACGTTATACGTCATTAAGTATAAGAATATAACGTTATACGTAATAACGTAATAGTAAATGACGTTATACTTTGTTACGTAATGCTACATAACGTTATACGTCTATTACGTAATAGTATATAACGTTACACGTTGTTACGTAATGCTACATAACGTTATACGTCATTACGTAATAGTATATAACGTTATACGTTGTTACATAATGCTACATAACGTTATACGATATTACGTAATAGTAAATGACGTTATACGTTGTTACGTAATGCTACATAACGTTACACGTCATTAAGTAAAAGAATATAACGTTATACGTAATAACGTAATAGTAGATGACGTTATACGTTGTTACGTTATGCTACATAACATTATACGGCATTACGTAATAGTATATAACGGTATACGTTGTTACGTAATGCTACATAACGTTGTACGTCATTACGTTATAGTATATAACGTTATACGTCATTCAGTAAAAGAATATAACGTTATACGTAATAACGTAATGCTACAGAACGTTATACGTCATTACGTTATAGTATATAACGTTATACGTCTTTAAGTAAAAGAATTTAACGTTATACGTAATAACGTAATAGTAAATGACGTTATACTTTGTTACGTAATGCTACATAACGTTATACGTCTATTACGTAATAGTATATAACGTTATACGTTGTTACGTAATGCTACATAACGTTATACGTCATTACGTAATAGTAAATAACGTTATACGTTGTGACGTAATGCTACATAACGTTATACGTCATTACGTTATACTATATATCGTTATACGTCATAAAGTAAAAGAATGTAACGTTATACGTAATAACGTAATAGTAGATGACGTTATACTTTGTTACGTAATGCTATATACCGTTATACGTTATTACGTAATAGTATATAACGTTATACGTTGTTACGTAATGCTACATAACGTTATACGTCATTACGTTATAGTATATAACGTTATACGTTGTTACGTAATGCTACATAACGATATACGTCATTACGTAATAGTATATAACGTTATACGTTGTTACGTAATGCTACATAACGTTATACGTCATTACGTAATAGTATATAACGTTATACGTTGTGACGTAATGCTACATAACGTTATACGTCATTACGTTATAGCATATATCGTTATACGTCATAAAGTAAAAGAATGTAACGTTATACGTAATAACGTAATAGTAGATGACGTTATACTTTGTTACGTAATGCTACATACCGTTATACGTTATTACGTAATACTATATAACGTTATACGTTGTTACGTAATGCTACATAACGTTATACGTCATTACGTTATAGTATATAACGTTATACGTTATTACGTAATAGTTTATAACGTTATACGTCTATTACGTAATAGTATATAACGTTATACGTCATTACGTTATAGTATATAACGTTATACGTTGTTACGTAATGCTACATAACATTATACGGCATTACGTAATAGTATATAACGTTATACGTTGTTACGTAATGCTACATAGCGATATACGTCATTACGTTATAGTATATAACGTTATACGTCATTAAGTATAAGAATATAACGTTATACGTAATAACGTAATAGTAAATGACGTTATACTTTGTTACGTAATGCTACATAACGTTATACGTCTATTACGTAATAGTATATAACGTTACACGTTGTTACGTAATGCTACATAACGTTATACGTCATTACGTAATAGTATATAACGTTATACGTTGTTACATAATGCTACATAACGTTATACGATATTACGTAATAGTAAATGACGTTATACGTTGTTACGTAATGCTACATAACGTTACACGTCATTAAGTAAAAGAATATAACGTTATACGTAATAACGTAATAGTAGATGACGTTATACGTTGTTACGTTATGCTACATAACATTATACGGCATTACGTAATAGTATATAACGGTATACGTTGTTACGTAATGCTACATAACGTTATACGTCATTACGTTATAGTATATAACGTTATACGTCATTCAGTAAAAGAATATAACGTTATACGTAATAACGTAATGCTACAGAACGTTATACGTCATTACGTTATAGTATATAACGTTATACGTCATTAAGTAAAAGAATTTAACGTTATACGTAATAACGTAATAGTAAATGACGTTATACTTTGTTACGTAATGCTACATAACGTTATACGTCTATTACGTAATAGTATATAACGTTATACGTTGTTACGTAATGCTACATAACGTTATACGTCATTACGTAATAGTAAATAACGTTATACGTTGTGACGTAATGCTACATAACGTTATACGTCATTACGTTATACTATATATCGTTATACGTCATAAAGTAAAAGAATGTAACGTTATACGTAATAACGTAATAGTAGATGACGTTATACTTTGTTACGTAATGCTATATACCGTTATACGTTATTACGTAATAGTATATAACGTTATACGTTGTTACGTAATTCTACATAGCGATATACGTCATTACGTTATAGTATATAACGTTATACGTCATTAAGTATAAGAATATAACGTTATACGTAATAACGTAATAGTAAATGACGTTATACTTTGTTACGTAATGCTACATAACGTTATACGTCTATTACGTAATAGTATATAACGTTATACGTTGTTACATAATGCTACATAACGTTATACGATATTACGTAATAGTAAATGACGTTATACGTTGTTACGTAATGCTACATAACGTTACACGTCATTAAGTAAAAGAATATAACGTTATACGTAATAACGTAATAGTAGATGACGTTATACGTTGTTACGTTATGCTACATAACATTATACGGCATTACGTAATAGTATATAACGGTATACGTTGTTACGTAATGCTACATAACGTTATACGTCATTACGTTATAGTATATAACGTTATACGTCATTCAGTAAAAGAATATAACGTTATGCGTAATAACGCAATGCTACAGAACGTTATACGTCATTAAGTAAAAGAATTTAACGTTATACGTAATAACGTAATAGTAAATGACGTTATACTTTGTTACGTAATGCTACATAACGTTATACGTCTATTACGTAATAGTATATAACGTTATACGTTGTTACGTAATGCTACATAACGTTATACGTTATTACGTAATACTATATAACGTTATACGTTGTTACGTAATGCTACATAACGTTATACGTCATTACGTTATAGTATATAACGTTATACGTTATTACGTAATAGTTTATAACGTTATACGTCTATTACGTAATAGTATATAACGATACACGTTGTTACGTAATGCTACATAACGTTATACGTCATTACGTAATAGTATATAACGTTATACGTTGTTACATAATGCTACATAACGTTATACGATATTACGTAATAGTAAATGACGTTATACGTTGTTACGTAATGCTACATAACGTTATACGTCATTACGTTATAGTATATAACGTTATACGTCATTCAGTAAAAGAATATAACGTTATACGTAATAACGTAATGCTACAGAACGTTATACGTCATTACGTTATAGTATATAACGTTATACGTCATTAAGTAAAAGAATTTAACGTTATACGTAATAACGTAATAGTAAATGACGTTATACTTTGTTACGTAATGCTACATAACGTTATACGTCTATTACGTAATAGTATATAACGTTATACGTTGTTACGTAATGCTACATAACGTTATACGTCATTACGTTATAGTATATAACGTTATACGTTGTTACGTAATGCTACATAACGATATACGTCATTACGTAATAGTATATAACGTTATACGTTGTTACGTAATGCTACATAACGTTATACGTCATTACGTAATAGTATATAACGTTATACGTTGTGACGTAATGCTACATAACGTTATACGTCATTACGTTATAGCATATAACGTTATACGACATTCAGTAAAAGAATATAACGTTATACGTAATAACGTAATGCTACAGAACGTTATACGTCATTAAGTAAAAGAATTTAACGTTATACGTAATAACGTAATAGTAAATGACGTTATACTTTGTTACGTAATGCTACATAACGTTATACGTCTATTACGTAATAGTATATAACGTTATACGTTGTTACGTAATGCTTCATAACGTTATACGTTATTACGTAATACTATATAACGTTATACGTTGTTACGTAATGCTACATAACGTTATACGTCATTACGTTATAGTATATAACGTTATACGTTATTACGTAATAGTTTATAACGTTATACGTTTTTACGTAATGCTACATAACATTATACGGCATTACGTAATAGTATATAACGTTATACGTTGTTACGTAATGCTACATAGCGATATACGTCATTACGTTATAGTATATAACGTTATACGTCATTAAGTATAAGAATATAACGTTATACGTAATAACGTAATAGTAAATGACGTTATACTTTGTTACGTAATGCTACATAACATTATACGTCTATTACGTAATAGTATATAACGTTACACGTTGTTACGTAATGCTACATAACGTCATTCGTCATTACGTTATAATATATAACGTTATACATTACTACGTAATAGTTTATAACGTTATACGATGTTACGTATTGCTACATAACGTTATACGTCATTACGTTATAGTATATATCGTTATACGTCATAAAGTAAAAGAATATAACGCTATACGTAATAACGTAATAGTAGATGACGTTATACGTTGTTACGCAATGCTACATAACGTTATACGTCATTACGTAATAATATATAACGTTATACGTTGTTACGTAATGCTACATAACGTTATACGTCATTACGTTATAGTATGTAACGTTATACGTTGTTACGTAATGCTACATAACGTTATACGTCATTACGTTATAGTATATAACGTTATACGTTGTTGCGTAATGCTACATAACAATATACGTCATTACGTAATAGTATATAACGTTATACGTTTTTACGTAATGATACATAACGATATACGTCATTACGTAATAGTATATAACGTTATACGTTTTTACGTAATGCTACATAACGTTATACGATATTACGTAATAGTAAATGACGTTAAACTTTGTTACGTAATGCTACATAACGTTATACGTCATTACGTAATAGTATATAACGTTATACGTTGTTACGTAATGCTACATAACGTTATATGTCATTACGTCATAATATATAACGTTATACGTTGTTACATAATGCTACATAACGTTATACGATATTACGTAATAGTAAATGACGTTAAACTTTGTTACGTAATGCTACATAACGTTATACGTCTATTACGTAATAGTATATAACGTTATACGTTATTACGTAATAGTTTATAACGTTATACGTTGTGACGTAATGCTACATAACGTTATACGTCATTACGTTATAGCATATATCGTTATACGTCATAAAGTAAAAGAATGTAACGTTATACGTAACAACGTAATAGTAGATGACGTTATACTTTGTTACGTAATGCTACATACCGTTATACGTTATTACGTAATACTATATAACGTTATACGTTGTTACGTAATGCTACATAACGTTATACGTCATTACGTTATAGTATATAACGTTATACGTTATTACGTAATAGTTAATAACGTTATACGTCTATTACGTAATAGTATATAACGTTATACGTCATTACGTTATAGTATATAACGTTATACGTCATTAAGTATAAGAATATAACGTTATACGTAATAACGTAATAGTAAATGACGTTATACTTTGTTACGTAATGCTACATAACGTTATACGTCTATTACGTAATAGTATATAACGTTACACGTTGTTACGTAATGCTACATAACGTTATACGTCATTACGTAATAGTATATAACGTTATACGTTGTTACATAATGCTACATAACGTTATACGATATTACGTAATAGTAAATGACGTTATACGTTGTTACGTAATGCTACATAACGTTACACGTCAGTAAGTAAAAGAATATAACGTTATACGTAATAACGTAATAGTAGATGACGTTATACGTTGTTACGTTATGCTACATAACATTATACGGCATTACGTAATAGTATATAACGGTATACGTTGTTACGTAATGCTACATAACGTTATACGTCATTACGTTATAGTATATAACGTTATACGACATTCAGTAAAAGAATATAACGTTATACGTAATAACGTAATGCTACAGAACGTTATACGTCATTAAGTAAAAGAATTTAACGTTATACGTAATAACGTAATAGTAAATGACGTTATACTTTGTTACGTAATGCTACATAACGTTATACGTCTATTACGTAATAGTATATAACGTTATACGTTGTTACGTAATGCTTCATAACGTTATACGTTATTACGTAATACTATATAACGTTATACGTTGTTACGTAATGCTACATAACGTTATACGTCATTACGTTATAGTATATAACGTTATACGTTATTACGTAATAGTTTATAACGTTATACGTCTATTACGTAATAGTATATAACGTTATACGTCATTACGTTATAGTATATAACGTTATACGTTGTTACGTAATGCTACATAACATTATACGGCATTACGTAATAGTATATAACGTTATACGTTGTTACGTAATGCTACATAGCGATATACGTCATTACGTTATAGTATATAACGTTATACGTCATTAAGTATAAGAATATAACGTTATACGTAATAACGTAATAGTAAATGACGTTATACTTTGTTACGTAATGCTACATAACGTTATACGTCTATTACGTAATAGTATATAACGTTACACGTTGTTACGTAATGCTACATAACGTTATACGTCATTACGTAATAGTATATAACGTTATACGTTGTTACATAATGCTACATAACGTTATACGATATTACGTAATAGTAAATGACGTTATACGTTGTTACGTAATGCTACATAACGTTACACGTCATTAAGTAAAAGAATATAACGTTATACGTAATAACGTAATAGTAGATGACGTTATACGTTGTTACGTTATGCTACATAACATTATACGGCATTACGTAATAGTATATAACGGTATACGTTGTTACGTAATGCTACATAACGTTGTACGTCATTACGTTATAGTATATAACGTTATACGTCATTCAGTAAAAGAATATAACGTTATACGTAATAACGTAATGCTACAGAACGTTATACGTCATTACGTTATAGTATATAACGTTATACGTCTTTAAGTAAAAGAATTTAACGTTATACGTAATAACGTAATAGTAAATGACGTTATACTTTGTTACGTAATGCTACATAACGTTATACGTCTATTACGTAATAGTATATAACGTTATACGTTGTTACGTAATGCTACATAACGTTATACGTCATTACGTAATAGTAAATAACGTTATACGTTGTGACGTAATGCTACATAACGTTATACGTCATTACGTTATACTATATATCGTTATACGTCATAAAGTAAAAGAATGTAACGTTATACGTAATAACGTAATAGTAGATGACGTTATACTTTGTTACGTAATGCTATATACCGTTATACGTTATTACGTAATAGTATATAACGTTATACGTTGTTACGTAATGCTACATAACGTTATACGTCATTACGTTATAGTATATAACGTTATACGTTGTTACGTAATGCTACATAACGATATACGTCATTACGTAATAGTATATAACGTTATACGTTGTTACGTAATGCTACATAACGTTATACGTCATTACGTAATAGTATATAACGTTATACGTTGTGACGTAATGCTACATAACGTTATACGTCATTACGTTATAGCATATATCGTTATACGTCATAAAGTAAAAGAATGTAACGTTATACGTAATAACGTAATAGTAGATGACGTTATACTTTGTTACGTAATGCTACATACCGTTATACGTTATTACGTAATACTATATAACGTTATACGTTGTTACGTAATGCTACATAACGTTATACGTCATTACGTTATAGTATATAACGTTATACGTTATTACGTAATAGTTTATAACGTTATACGTCTATTACGTAATAGTATATAACGTTATACGTCATTACGTTATAGTATATAACGTTATACGTTGTTACGTAATGCTACATAACATTATACGGCATTACGTAATAGTATATAACGTTATACGTTGTTACGTAATGCTACATAGCGATATACGTCATTACGTTATAGTATATAACGTTATACGTCATTAAGTATAAGAATATAACGTTATACGTAATAACGTAATAGTAAATGACGTTATACTTTGTTACGTAATGCTACATAACGTTATACGTCTATTACGTAATAGTATATAACGTTACACGTTGTTACGTAATGCTACATAACGTTATACGTCATTACGTAATAGTATATAACGTTATACGTTGTTACATAATGCTACATAACGTTATACGATATTACGTAATAGTAAATGACGTTATACGTTGTTACGTAATGCTACATAACGTTACACGTCATTAAGTAAAAGAATATAACGTTATACGTAATAACGTAATAGTAGATGACGTTATACGTTGTTACGTTATGCTACATAACATTATACGGCATTACGTAATAGTATATAACGGTATACGTTGTTACGTAATGCTACATAACGTTGTACGTCATTACGTTATAGTATATAACGTTATACGTCATTCAGTAAAAGAATATAACGTTATACGTAATAACGTAATGCTACAGAACGTTATACGTCATTACGTTATAGTATATAACGTTATACGTCTTTAAGTAAAAGAATTTAACGTTATACGTAATAACGTAATAGTAAATGACGTTATACTTTGTTACGTAATGCTACATAACGTTATACGTCTATTACGTAATAGTATATAACGTTATACGTTGTTACGTAATGCTACATAACGTTATACGTCATTACGTAATAGTAAATAACGTTATACGTTGTGACGTAATGCTACATAACGTTATACGTCATTACGTTATACTATATATCGTTATACGTCATAAAGTAAAAGAATGTAACGTTATACGTAATAACGTAATAGTAGATGACGTTATACTTTGTTACGTAATGCTATATACCGTTATACGTTATTACGTAATAGTATATAACGTTATACGTTGTTACGTAATGCTACATAACGTTATACGTCATTACGTTATAGTATATAACGTTATACGTTGTTACGTAATGCTACATAACGATATACGTCATTACGTAATAGTATATAACGTTATACGTTGTTACGTAATGCTACATAACGTTATACGTCATTACGTAATAGTATATAACGTTATACGTTGTGACGTAATGCTACATAACGTTATACGTCATTACGTTATAGCATATATCGTTATACGTCATAAAGTAAAAGAATGTAACGTTATACGTAATAACGTAATAGTAGATGACGTTATACTTTGTTACGTAATGCTACATACCGTTATACGTTATTACGTAATACTATATAACGTTATACGTTGTTACGTAATGCTACATAACGTTATACGTCATTACGTTATAGTATATAACGTTATACGTTATTACGTAATAGTTTATAACGTTATACGTCTATTACGTAATAGTATATAACGTTATACGTCATTACGTTATAGTATATAACGTTATACGTTGTTACGTAATGCTACATAACATTATACGGCATTACGTAATAGTATATAACGTTATACGTTGTTACGTAATGCTACATAGCGATATACGTCATTACGTTATAGTATATAACGTTATACGTCATTAAGTATAAGAATATAACGTTATACGTAATAACGTAATAGTAAATGACGTTATACTTTGTTACGTAATGCTACATAACGTTATACGTCTATTACGTAATAGTATATAACGTTACACGTTGTTACGTAATGCTACATAACGTTATACGTCATTACGTAATAGTATATAACGTTATACGTTGTTACATAATGCTACATAACGTTATACGATATTACGTAATAGTAAATGACGTTATACGTTGTTACGTAATGCTACATAACGTTACACGTCATTAAGTAAAAGAATATAACGTTATACGTAATAACGTAATAGTAGATGACGTTATACGTTGTTACGTTATGCTACATAACATTATACGGCATTACGTAATAGTATATAACGGTATACGTTGTTACGTAATGCTACATAACGTTATACGTCATTACGTTATAGTATATAACGTTATACGTCATTCAGTAAAAGAATATAACGTTATACGTAATAACGTAATGCTACAGAACGTTATACGTCATTACGTTATAGTATATAACGTTATACGTCATTAAGTAAAAGAATTTAACGTTATACGTAATAACGTAATAGTAAATGACGTTATACTTTGTTACGTAATGCTACATAACGTTATACGTCTATTACGTAATAGTATATAACGTTATACGTTGTTACGTAATGCTACATAACGTTATACGTCATTACGTAATAGTAAATAACGTTATACGTTGTGACGTAATGCTACATAACGTTATACGTCATTACGTTATACTATATATCGTTATACGTCATAAAGTAAAAGAATGTAACGTTATACGTAATAACGTAATAGTAGATGACGTTATACTTTGTTACGTAATGCTATATACCGTTATACGTTATTACGTAATAGTATATAACGTTATACGTTGTTACGTAATTCTACATAGCGATATACGTCATTACGTTATAGTATATAACGTTATACGTCATTAAGTATAAGAATATAACGTTATACGTAATAACGTAATAGTAAATGACGTTATACTTTGTTACGTAATGCTACATAACGTTATACGTCTATTACGTAATAGTATATAACGTTATACGTTGTTACATAATGCTACATAACGTTATACGATATTACGTAATAGTAAATGACGTTATACGTTGTTACGTAATGCTACATAACGTTACACGTCATTAAGTAAAAGAATATAACGTTATACGTAATAACGTAATAGTAGATGACGTTATACGTTGTTACGTTATGCTACATAACATTATACGGCATTACGTAATAGTATATAACGGTATACGTTGTTACGTAATGCTACATAACGTTATACGTCATTACGTTATAGTATATAACGTTATACGTCATTCAGTAAAAGAATATAACGTTATGCGTAATAACGCAATGCTACAGAACGTTATACGTCATTAAGTAAAAGAATTTAACGTTATACGTAATAACGTAATAGTAAATGACGTTATACTTTGTTACGTAATGCTACATAACGTTATACGTCTATTACGTAATAGTATATAACGTTATACGTTGTTACGTAATGCTACATAACGTTATACGTTATTACGTAATACTATATAACGTTATACGTTGTTACGTAATGCTACATAACGTTATACGTCATTACGTTATAGTATATAACGTTATACGTTATTACGTAATAGTTTATAACGTTATACGTCTATTACGTAATAGTATATAACGATACACGTTGTTACGTAATGCTACATAACGTTATACGTCATTACGTAATAGTATATAACGTTATACGTTGTTACATAATGCTACATAACGTTATACGATATTACGTAATAGTAAATGACGTTATACGTTGTTACGTAATGCTACATAACGTTATACGTCATTACGTTATAGTATATAACGTTATACGTCATTCAGTAAAAGAATATAACGTTATACGTAATAACGTAATGCTACAGAACGTTATACGTCATTACGTTATAGTATATAACGTTATACGTCATTAAGTAAAAGAATTTAACGTTATACGTAATAACGTAATAGTAAATGACGTTATACTTTGTTACGTAATGCTACATAACGTTATACGTCTATTACGTAATAGTATATAACGTTATACGTTGTTACGTAATGCTACATAACGTTATACGTCATTACGTTATAGTATATAACGTTATACGTTGTTACGTAATGCTACATAACGATATACGTCATTACGTAATAGTATATAACGTTATACGTTGTTACGTAATGCTACATAACGTTATACGTCATTACGTAATAGTATATAACGTTATACGTTGTGACGTAATGCTACATAACGTTATACGTCATTACGTTATAGCATATATCGTTATACGTCATAAAGTAAAAGAATGTAACGTTATACGTAATAACGTAATAGTAGATGACGTTATACTTTGTTACGTAATGCTACATACCGTTATACGTTATTACGTAATACTATATAACGTTATACGTTGTTACGTAATGCTACATAACGTTATACGTCATTACGTTATAGTATATAACGTTATACGTTATTACGTAATAGTTTATAACGTTATACGTCTATTACGTAATAGTATATAACGTTATACGTCATTACGTTATAGTATATAACGTTATACGTTGTTACGTAATGCTACATAACATTATACGGCATTACGTAATAGTATATAACGTTATACGTTGTTACGTAATGCTACATAGCGATATACGTCATTACGTTATAGTATATAACGTTATACGTCATTAAGTATAAGAATATAACGTTATACGTAATAACGTAATAGTAAATGACGTTATACGTTGTTACGTTATGCTACATAACATTATACGGCATTACGTAATAGTATATAACGGTATACGTTGTTACGTAATGCTACATAACGTTATACGTCATTACGTTATAGTATATAACGTTATACGTCATTCAGTAAAAGAATATAACGTTATACGTAATAACGTAATGCTACAGAACGTTATACGTCATTACGTTATAGTATATAACGTTATACGTCATTAAGTAAAAGAATTTAACGTTATACGTAATAACGTAATAGTAAATGACGTTATACTTTGTTACGTAATGCTACATAACGTTATACGTCTATTTCGTAATAGTATATAACGTTATACGTTGTTACGTAATTCTACATAACGTTATACGTCATTACGTAATAGTAAATAACGTTATACGTTGTGACGTAATGCTACATAACGTTATACGTCATTACGTTATACTATATATCGTTATACGTCATAAAGTAAAAGAATGTAACGTTATACGTAATAACGTAATAGTAGATGACGTTATACTTTGTTACGTAATGCTATATACCGTTATACGTTATTACGTAATAGTATATAACGTTATACGTTGTTACGTAATGCTACATAACGTTATACGTTGTTACGTAATTCTACATAACGTTATACGTCATTACGTAATAGTAAATAACGTTATACGTTGTGACGTAATGCTACATAACGTTATACGTCATTACGTTATAGTATATAACGTTATACGTCATTCAGTAAAAGAATATAACGTTATACGTAATAACGTAATGCTACAGAACGTTATACGTCATTACGTTATAGTATATAACGTTATACGTCATAAAGTAAAAGAATGTAACGTTATACGTAATAACGTAATAGTAGATGACGTTATACTTTGTTACGTAATGCTATATACCGTTATACGTTATTACGTAATAGTATATAACGTTATACGTTGTTACGTAATGCTACATAACGTTATACGTCATTACGTTATAGTATATAACGTTATACGTTGTTACGTAATGCTACATAACGATATACGTCATTACGTAATAGTATATAACGTTATACGTTGTTACGTAATGCTACATAACGTTATACGTCATTACGTTATAGTATATAACGTTATACGTTATTACGTAATAGTTTATAACGTTATACGTTGTTACGTAATGCTACATAACGTTATTCGTCATTACGTTATAATATATAACGTTATACGTTACTACGTAATAGTTTATAACGTTATACGATGTTACGTATTGCTACATAACGTTATACGTCATTACGTTATAGTATATAACGTTATACGTCATTAAGTAAAAGAATATAACGTTATACGTAATAACGTAATAGTAAATGACGTTAAACTTTGTTACGTAATGCTACATAACGTTATACGTCTATTACGTAATAGTATATAACGTTATACGTCATTACGTTATAGTATATAACGTTATACGTTGTTACGAAATGCTACATAACGTTATACGTCATTACGTAATAGTGTATAACGTTATACGTTGTTACGTAATGCTACATAACGTTATACGTCATTACGTTATAGTATATATCGTTATACGTCATAAAGTAAAAGAATATAACGCTATACGTAATAACGTAATAGTAGATGACGTTATACGCTGTTACGTAATGCTACATAACGTTATACGTCATTACGTTATAGTATATAACGTTATACGTTATTACGTAATGGTTTATAACGTTATACGTTGTTACGTAATGCTACATAACGTTATTCGTCATTACGTTATAGTATATAACGTTATACGTCATTAAGTAAAAGAATATAACGTTATACGTAATAACGTAATAGTAAATGACGTTATACTTTGTTACGTAATGCTACATAACGTTATACGTCTATTACGTAATAGTATATAACGTTATACGTCATTACGTTATAGTATATAACGTTATACGTTGTTACGTAATGCTACATAACATTATACGGCATTACGTAATAGTATATAACGTTATACGTTGTTACGTAATGCTACATAGCGATATACGTCATTACGTTATACTATATAACGTTATACGTCATTAAGTATAAGAATATAACGTTATACGTAATAACGTAATAGTAAATGACGTTATACTTTGTTACGTAATGCTACATAACGTTATACGTCTATTACGTAATAGTATATAACGTTACACGTTGTTACGTAATGCTACATAACGTTATACGTCATTACGTAATAGTATATAACGTTATACGTTGTTACATAATGCTACATAACGTTATACGATATTACGTAATAGTAAATGACGTTATACGTTGTTACGTAATGCTACATAACGTTATACGTCATTAAGTAAAAGAATATAACGTTATACGTAATAACGTAATAGTAGATGACGTTATACGTTGTTACGTTATGCTACATAACATTATACGGCATTACGTAATAGTATTTAACGGTATACGTTGTTACGTAATGCTACATAACGTTATACGTCATTACGTTATAGTATATAACGTTATACGTCATTCAGTAAAAGAATATAACGTTATACGTAATAACGTAATGCTACAGAACGTTATACGTCATTACGTTATAGTATATAACGTTATACGTCATTAAGTAAAAGAATTTAACGTTATACGTAATAACGTAATAGTAAATGACGTTATACTTTGTTACGTAATGCTACATAACGTTATACGTTATTACGTAATAGTATATAACGTTATACGTTGTTACATAATGCTACATAACATTATACGGCATTACGTAATAGTAAATAACGTTATACGTTGTGACGTAATGCTACATAACGTTATAAGTCATTACGTTATACTATATATCGTTATACGTCATAAAGTAAAAGAATGTAATGTTATACGTAATAACGTAATAGTAGATGACGTTATACTTTGTTACGTAATGCTATATACCGTTATACGTTATTACGTAATAGTATATAACGTTATACGTTGTTACGTAATGCTACATAACGTTATACGTCATTACGTTATAGTATATAAAGTTATACGTTGTTACGTAATGCTACATAACGATATACGTCATTACGTAATAGTATATAGCGTTATACGTTGTTACGTAATGCTACATAACGTTATACGTCATTACGTTATAGTATATAACGTTATACGTCATTAAGTAAAAGAATATAACGTTATACGTAATAACGTAATAGTAAATGACGTTAAACTTTGTTACGAAATGCTACATAACGTTATACGTCATTACGTAATAGTGTATAACGTTATACGTTGTTACGTAATGCTACATAACGATATACGTCATTACGTAATAGTATATAGCGTTATACGTTGTTACGTAATGCTACATAACGTTATACGTCATTACGTTATACTATATATCGTTATACGTCATAAAGTAAAAGAATGTAACGTTATACGTAATAACGTAATAGTAGATGACGTTATACTTTGTTACGTAATGCTATATACCGTTATACGTTATTACGTAATAGTATATAACGTTATACGTTGTTACGTAATGCTACATAACGATATACGTCATTACGTAATAGTTTATAACGTTATACGTTGTTACGTAATGCTACATAACGTTATTCGTCATTACGTTATAATATATAACGTTATACGTTACTACGTAATAGTTTATAACGTTATACGATGTTACGTATTGCTACATAACGTTATACGTCATTACGTTATAGTATATAACGTTATACGTCATTAAGTAAAAGAATATAACGTTATACGTAATAACGTAATAGTAAATGACGTTAAACTTTGTTACGTAATGCTACATAACGTTATACGTCTATTACGTAATAGTATATAACGTTATACGTCATTACGTTATAGTATATAACGTTATACGTTGTTACGAAATGCTACATAACGATATACGTCATTACGTAATAGTTTATAACGTTATACGTTGTTACGTAATGCTACATAACGTTATTCGTCATTACGTTATAATATATAACGTTATACGTTACTACGTAATAGTTTATAACGTTATACGATGTTACGTATTGCTACATAACGTTATACGTCATTACGTTATAGTATATAACGTTATACGTCATTAAGTAAAAGAATATAACGTTATACGTAATAACGTAATAGTAAATGACGTTAAACTTTGTTACGTAATGCTACATAACGTTATACGTCTATTACGTAATAGTATATAACGTTATACGTCATTACGTTATAGTATATAACGTTATACGTTGTTACATAATGCTACATAACGTTATACGATATTACGTAATAGTAAATGACGTTATACGTTGTTACGTAATGCTACATAACGTTACACGTCATTAAGTAAAAGAATATAACGTTATACGTAATAACGTAATAGTAGATGACGTTATACGTTGTTACGTTATGCTACATAACATTATACGGCATTACGTAATAGTATATAACGGTATACGTTGTTACGTAATGCTACATAACGTTGTACGTCATTACGTTATAGTATATAACGTTATACGTCATTCAGTAAAAGAATATAACGTTATACGTAATAACGTAATGCTACAGAACGTTATACGTCATTACGTTATAGTATATAACGTTATACGTCTTTAAGTAAAAGAATTTAACGTTATACGTAATAACGTAATAGTAAATGACGTTATACTTTGTTACGTAATGCTACATAACGTTATACGTCTATTACGTAATAGTATATAACGTTATACGTTGTTACGTAATGCTACATAACGTTATACGTCATTACGTAATAGTAAATAACGTTATACGTTGTGACGTAATGCTACATAACGTTATACGTCATTACGTTATACTATATATCGTTATACGTCATAAAGTAAAAGAATGTAACGTTATACGTAATAACGTAATAGTAGATGACGTTATACTTTGTTACGTAATGCTATATACCGTTATACGTTATTACGTAATAGTATATAACGTTATACGTTGTTACGTAATGCTACATAACGTTATACGTCATTACGTTATAGTATATAACGTTATACGTTGTTACGTAATGCTACATAACGATATACGTCATTACGTAATAGTATATAACGTTATACGTTGTTACGTAATGCTACATAACGTTATACGTCATTACGTAATAGTATATAACGTTATACGTTGTGACGTAATGCTACATAACGTTATACGTCATTACGTTATAGCATATATCGTTATACGTCATAAAGTAAAAGAATGTAACGTTATACGTAATAACGTAATAGTAGATGACGTTATACTTTGTTACGTAATGCTACATACCGTTATACGTTATTACGTAATACTATATAACGTTATACGTTGTTACGTAATGCTACATAACGTTATACGTCATTACGTTATAGTATATAACGTTATACGTTATTACGTAATAGTTTATAACGTTATACGTCTATTACGTAATAGTATATAACGTTATACGTCATTACGTTATAGTATATAACGTTATACGTTGTTACGTAATGCTACATAACATTATACGGCATTACGTAATAGTATATAACGTTATACGTTGTTACGTAATGCTACATAGCGATATACGTCATTACGTTATAGTATATAACGTTATACGTCATTAAGTATAAGAATATAACGTTATACGTAATAACGTAATAGTAAATGACGTTATACTTTGTTACGTAATGCTACATAACGTTATACGTCTATTACGTAATAGTATATAACGTTACACGTTGTTACGTAATGCTACATAACGTTATACGTCATTACGTAATAGTATATAACGTTATACGTTGTTACATAATGCTACATAACGTTATACGATATTACGTAATAGTAAATGACGTTATACGTTGTTACGTAATGCTACATAACGTTACACGTCATTAAGTAAAAGAATATAACGTTATACGTAATAACGTAATAGTAGATGACGTTATACGTTGTTACGTTATGCTACATAACATTATACGGCATTACGTAATAGTATATAACGGTATACGTTGTTACGTAATGCTACATAACGTTATACGTCATTACGTTATAGTATATAACGTTATACGTCATTCAGTAAAAGAATATAACGTTATACGTAATAACGTAATGCTACAGAACGTTATACGTCATTACGTTATAGTATATAACGTTATACGTCATTAAGTAAAAGAATTTAACGTTATACGTAATAACGTAATAGTAAATGACGTTATACTTTGTTACGTAATGCTACATAACGTTATACGTCTATTACGTAATAGTATATAACGTTATACGTTGTTACGTAATGCTACATAACGTTATACGTCATTACGTAATAGTAAATAACGTTATACGTTGTGACGTAATGCTACATAACGTTATACGTCATTACGTTATACTATATATCGTTATACGTCATAAAGTAAAAGAATGTAACGTTATACGTAATAACGTAATAGTAGATGACGTTATACTTTGTTACGTAATGCTATATACCGTTATACGTTATTACGTAATAGTATATAACGTTATACGTTGTTACGTAATTCTACATAGCGATATACGTCATTACGTTATAGTATATAACGTTATACGTCATTAAGTATAAGAATATAACGTTATACGTAATAACGTAATAGTAAATGACGTTATACTTTGTTACGTAATGCTACATAACGTTATACGTCTATTACGTAATAGTATATAACGTTATACGTTGTTACATAATGCTACATAACGTTATACGATATTACGTAATAGTAAATGACGTTATACGTTGTTACGTAATGCTACATAACGTTACACGTCATTAAGTAAAAGAATATAACGTTATACGTAATAACGTAATAGTAGATGACGTTATACGTTGTTACGTTATGCTACATAACATTATACGGCATTACGTAATAGTATATAACGGTATACGTTGTTACGTAATGCTACATAACGTTATACGTCATTACGTTATAGTATATAACGTTATACGTCATTCAGTAAAAGAATATAACGTTATGCGTAATAACGCAATGCTACAGAACGTTATACGTCATTAAGTAAAAGAATTTAACGTTATACGTAATAACGTAATAGTAAATGACGTTATACTTTGTTACGTAATGCTACATAACGTTATACGTCTATTACGTAATAGTATATAACGTTATACGTTGTTACGTAATGCTACATAACGTTATACGTTATTACGTAATACTATATAACGTTATACGTTGTTACGTAATGCTACATAACGTTATACGTCATTACGTTATAGTATATAACGTTATACGTTATTACGTAATAGTTTATAACGTTATACGTCTATTACGTAATAGTATATAACGATACACGTTGTTACGTAATGCTACATAACGTTATACGTCATTACGTAATAGTATATAACGTTATACGTTGTTACATAATGCTACATAACGTTATACGATATTACGTAATAGTAAATGACGTTATACGTTGTTACGTAATGCTACATAACGTTATACGTCATTACGTTATAGTATATAACGTTATACGTCATTCAGTAAAAGAATATAACGTTATACGTAATAACGTAATGCTACAGAACGTTATACGTCATTACGTTATAGTATATAACGTTATACGTCATTAAGTAAAAGAATTTAACGTTATACGTAATAACGTAATAGTTAATGACGTTATACTTTGTTACGTAATGCTACATAACGTTATACGTCTATTACGTAATAGTATATAACGTTATACGTTGTTACGTAATGCTACATAACGTTATACGTCATTACGTTATAGTATATAACGTTATACGTTGTTACGTAATGCTACATAACGATATACGTCATTACGTAATAGTATATAACGTTATACGTTGTTACGTAATGCTACATAACGTTATACGTCATTACGTAATAGTATATAACGTTATACGTTGTGACGTAATGCTACATAACGTTATACGTCATTACGTTATAGCATATATCGTTATACGTCATAAAGTAAAAGAATGTAACGTTATACGTAATAACGTAATAGTAGATGACGTTATACTTTGTTACGTAATGCTACATACCGTTATACGTTATTACGTAATACTATATAACGTTATACGTTGTTACGTAATGCTACATAACGTTATACGTCATTACGTTATAGTATATAACGTTATACGTTATTACGTAATAGTTTATAACGTTATACGTCTATTACGTAATAGTATATAACGTTATACGTCATTACGTTATAGTATATAACGTTATACGTTGTTACGTAATGCTACATAACATTATACGGCATTACGTAATAGTATATAACGTTATACGTTGTTACGTAATGCTACATAGCGATATACGTCATTACGTTATAGTATATAACGTTATACGTCATTAAGTATAAGAATATAACGTTATACGTAATAACGTAATAGTAAATGACGTTATACGTTGTTACGTTATGCTACATAACATTATACGGCATTACGTAATAGTATATAACGGTATACGTTGTTACGTAATGCTACATAACGTTATACGTCATTACGTTATAGTATATAACGTTATACGTCATTCAGTAAAAGAATATAACGTTATACGTAATAACGTAATGCTACAGAACGTTATACGTCATTACGTTATAGTATATAACGTTATACGTCATTAAGTAAAAGAATTTAACGTTATACGTAATAACGTAATAGTAAATGACGTTATACTTTGTTACGTAATGCTACATAACGTTATACGTCTATTTCGTAATAGTATATAACGTTATACGTTGTTACGTAATTCTACATAACGTTATACGTCATTACGTAATAGTAAATAACGTTATACGTTGTGACGTAATGCTACATAACGTTATACGTCATTACGTTATACTATATATCGTTATACGTCATAAAGTAAAAGAATGTAACGTTATACGTAATAACGTAATAGTAGATGACGTTATACTTTGTTACGTAATGCTATATACCGTTATACGTTATTACGTAATAGTATATAACGTTATACGTTGTTACGTAATGCTACATAACGTTATACGTTGTTACGTAATTCTACATAACGTTATACGTCATTACGTAATAGTAAATAACGTTATACGTTGTGACGTAATGCTACATAACGTTATACGTCATTACGTTATAGTATATAACGTTATACGTCATTCAGTAAAAGAATATAACGTTATACGTAATAACGTAATGCTACAGAACGTTATACGTCATTACGTTATAGTATATAACGTTATACGTCATAAAGTAAAAGAATGTAACGTTATACGTAATAACGTAATAGTAGATGACGTTATACTTTGTTACGTAATGCTATATACCGTTATACGTTATTACGTAATAGTATATAACGTTATACGTTGTTACGTAATGCTACATAACGTTATACGTCATTACGTTATAGTATATAACGTTATACGTTGTTACGTAATGCTACATAACGATATACGTCATTACGTAATAGTATATAACGTTATACGTTGTTACGTAATGCTACATAACGTTATACGTCATTACGTTATAGTATATAACGTTATACGTTATTACGTAATAGTTTATAACGTTATACGTTGTTACGTAATGCTACATAACGTTATTCGTCATTACGTTATAATATATAACGTTATACGTTACTACGTAATAGTTTATAACGTTATACGATGTTACGTATTGCTACATAACGTTATACGTCATTACGTTATAGTATATAACGTTATACGTCATTAAGTAAAAGAATATAACGTTATACGTAATAACGTAATAGTAAATGACGTTAAACTTTGTTACGTAATGCTACATAACGTTATACGTCTATTACGTAATAGTATATAACGTTATACGTCATTACGTTATAGTATATAACGTTATACGTTGTTACGAAATGCTACATAACGTTATACGTCATTACGTAATAGTGTATAACGTTATACGTTGTTACGTAATGCTACATAACGTTATACGTCATTACGTTATAGTATATATCGTTATACGTCATAAAGTAAAAGAATATAACGCTATACGTAATAACGTAATAGTAGATGACGTTATACGCTGTTACGTAATGCTACATAACGTTATACGTCATTACGTTATAGTATATAACGTTATACGTTATTACGTAATGGTTTATAACGTTATACGTTGTTACGTAATGCTACATAACGTTATTCGTCATTACGTTATAGTATATAACGTTATACGTCATTAAGTAAAAGAATATAACGTTATACGTAATAACGTAATAGTAAATGACGTTATACTTTGTTACGTAATGCTACATAACGTTATACGTCTATTACGTAATAGTATATAACGTTATACGTCATTACGTTATAGTATATAACGTTATACGTTGTTACGTAATGCTACATAACATTATACGGCATTACGTAATAGTATATAACGTTATACGTTGTTACGTAATGCTACATAGCGATATACGTCATTACGTTATACTATATAACGTTATACGTCATTAAGTATAAGAATATAACGTTATACGTAATAACGTAATAGTAAATGACGTTATACTTTGTTACGTAATGCTACATAACGTTATACGTCTATTACGTAATAGTATATAACGTTACACGTTGTTACGTAATGCTACATAACGTTATACGTCATTACGTAATAGTATATAACGTTATACGTTGTTACATAATGCTACATAACGTTATACGATATTACGTAATAGTAAATGACGTTATACGTTGTTACGTAATGCTACATAACGTTATACGTCATTAAGTAAAAGAATATAACGTTATACGTAATAACGTAATAGTAGATGACGTTATACGTTGTTACGTTATGCTACATAACATTATACGGCATTACGTAATAGTATTTAACGGTATACGTTGTTACGTAATGCTACATAACGTTATACGTCATTACGTTATAGTATATAACGTTATACGTCATTCAGTAAAAGAATATAACGTTATACGTAATAACGTAATGCTACAGAACGTTATACGTCATTACGTTATAGTATATAACGTTATACGTCATTAAGTAAAAGAATTTAACGTTATACGTAATAACGTAATAGTAAATGACGTTATACTTTGTTACGTAATGCTACATAACGTTATACGTTATTACGTAATAGTATATAACGTTATACGTTGTTACATAATGCTACATAACATTATACGGCATTACGTAATAGTAAATAACGTTATACGTTGTGACGTAATGCTACATAACGTTATAAGTCATTACGTTATACTATATATCGTTATACGTCATAAAGTAAAAGAATGTAATGTTATACGTAATAACGTAATAGTAGATGACGTTATACTTTGTTACGTAATGCTATATACCGTTATACGTTATTACGTAATAGTATATAACGTTATACGTTGTTACGTAATGCTACATAACGTTATACGTCATTACGTTATAGTATATAAAGTTATACGTTGTTACGTAATGCTACATAACGATATACGTCATTACGTAATAGTATATAGCGTTATACGTTGTTACGTAATGCTACATAACGTTATACGTCATTACGTTATAGTATATAACGTTATACGTCATTAAGTAAAAGAATATAACGTTATACGTAATAACGTAATAGTAAATGACGTTAAACTTTGTTACGAAATGCTACATAACGTTATACGTCATTACGTAATAGTGTATAACGTTATACGTTGTTACGTAATGCTACATAACGATATACGTCATTACGTAATAGTATATAGCGTTATACGTTGTTACGTAATGCTACATAACGTTATACGTCATTACGTTATACTATATATCGTTATACGTCATAAAGTAAAAGAATGTAACGTTATACGTAATAACGTAATAGTAGATGACGTTATACTTTGTTACGTAATGCTATATACCGTTATACGTTATTACGTAATAGTATATAACGTTATACGTTGTTACGTAATGCTACATAACGATATACGTCATTACGTAATAGTTTATAACGTTATACGTTGTTACGTAATGCTACATAACGTTATTCGTCATTACGTTATAATATATAACGTTATACGTTACTACGTAATAGTTTATAACGTTATACGATGTTACGTATTGCTACATAACGTTATACGTCATTACGTTATAGTATATAACGTTATACGTCATTAAGTAAAAGAATATAACGTTATACGTAATAACGTAATAGTAAATGACGTTAAACTTTGTTACGTAATGCTACATAACGTTATACGTCTATTACGTAATAGTATATAACGTTATACGTCATTACGTTATAGTATATAACGTTATACGTTGTTACGAAATGCTACATAACGTTATACGTCATTACGTAATAGTGTATAACGTTATACGTTGTTACGTAATGCTACATAACGTTATACGTCATTACGTTATTGTATATATCGTTATACGTCATAAAGTAAAAGAATATAACGCTATACGTAATAACGTAATAGTAGATGACGTTATACGCTGTTACGTAATGCTACATAACGTTATACGTCATTACGTTATAATATATAACGTTATACGTTGTTACGTAATGCTACATAACGTTATACGTCATTACGTTATAGTATGTGACGTTATACGTAGTTACGTAATGCTACATAACGTTATACGTCATTACGTTATAATATATAACGTTATACGTTGTTACGTAATGCTACATAACGTTATACGTCATTACGTTATAGTATATAACGTTATACGTCATTCAGTAAAAGAATATAACGTTATACGTAATAACGTAATGCTACAGAACGCTATACGTCATTACGTTATATTATATAACGTTATACGTTGTTACGTAATGCTACATAACGTTATTCGTCATTACGTTATAATATATAACGTTATACGTTACTACGTAATAGTTTATAACGTTATACGATGTTACGTATTGCTACATAACGTTATACGTCATTACGTTATAGTATATAACGTTATACGTCATTAAGTAAAAGAATATAACGTTATACGTAATAACGTAATAGTAAATGACGTTAAACTTTGTTACGTAATGCTACATAACGTTATACGTCTATTACGTAATAGTATATAACGTTATACGTCATTACGTTATAGTATATAACGTTATACGTTGTTACGAAATGCTACATAACGTTATACGTCATTACGTAATAGTGTATAACGTTATACGTTGTTACGTAATGCTACATAACGTTATACGTCATTACGTTATTGTATATATCGTTATACGTCATAAAGTAAAAGAATATAACGCTATACGTAATAACGTAATAGTAGATGACGTTATACGCTGTTACGTAATGCTACATAACGTTATACGTCATTACGTTATAATATATAACGTTATACGTTGTTACGTAATGCTACATAACGTTATACGTCATTACGTTATAGTATGTGACGTTATACGTAGTTACGTAATGCTACATAACGTTATACGTCATTACGTTATAATATATAACGTTATACGTTGTTACGTAATGCTACATAACGTTATACGTCTATTACGTAATAGTATATAACGTTATACGTCATTACGTTATAGTATATAACGTTATACGTTGTTACGTAATGCTACATAACATTATACGGCATTACGTAATAGTATATAACGTTATACGTTGTTACGTAATGCTACATAGCGATATACGTCATTACGTTATAGTATATAACGTTATACGTCATTAAGTATAAGAATATAACGTTATACGTAATAACGTAATAGTAAATGACGTTATACTTTGTTACGTAATGCTACATAACGTTATACGTCTATTACGTAATAGTATATAACGTTACACGTTGTTACGTAATGCTACATAACGTTATACGTCATTACGTAATAGTATATAACGTTATACGTTGTTACATAATGCTACATAACGTTATACGATATTACGTAATAGTAAATGACGTTATAAGTTGTTACGTAATGCTACATAACGTTACACGTCAGTAAGTAAAAGAATATAACGTTATACGTAATAACGTAATAGTAGATGACGTTATACGTTGTTACGTTATGCTACATAACATTATACGGCATTACGTAATAGTATATAACGGTATACGTTGTTACGTAATGCTACATAACGTTATACGTCATTACGTTATAGTATATAACGTTATACGACATTCAGTAAAAGAATATAACGTTATACGTAATAACGTAATGCTACAGAACGTTATACGTCATTAAGTAAAAGAATTTAACGTTATACGTAATAACGTAATAGTAAATGACGTTATACTTTGTTACGTAATGCTACATAACATTATACGTCTATTACGTAATAGTATATAACGTTATACGTTGTTACGTAATGCTTCATAACGTTATACGTTATTACGTAATACTATATAACGTTATACGTTGTTACGTAATGCTACATAACGTTATACGTCATTACGTTATAGTATATAACGTTATACGTTATTACGTAATAGTTTATAACGTTATACGTCTATTACGTAATAGTATATAACGTTATACGTCATTACGTTATAGTATATAACGTTATACGTTGTTACGTAATGCTACATAACATTATACGGCATTACGTAATAGTATATAACGTTATACGTTGTTACGTAATGCTACATAGCGATATACGTCATTACGTTATAGTATATAACGTTATACGTCATTAAGTATAAGAATATAACGTTATACGTAATAACGTAATAGTAAATGACGTTATACTTTGTTACGTAATGCTACATAACGTTATACGTCTATTACGTAATAGTATATAACGTTACACGTTGTTACGTAATGCTACATAACGTTATACGTCATTACGTAATAGTATATAACGTTATACGTTGTTACATAATGCTACATAACGTTATACGATATTACGTAATAGTAAATGACGTTATACGTTGTTACGTAATGCTACATAACGTTACACGTCATTAAGTAAAAGAATATAACGTTATACGTAATAACGTAATAGTAGATGACGTTATACGTTGTTACGTTATGCTACATAACATTATACGGCATTACGTAATAGTATATAACGGTATACGTTGTTACGTAATGCTACATAACGTTGTACGTCATTACGTTATAGTATATAACGTTATACGTCATTCAGTAAAAGAATATAACGTTATACGTAATAACGTAATGCTACAGAACGTTATACGTCATTACGTTATAGTATATAACGTTATACGTCTTTAAGTAAAAGAATTTAACGTTATACGTAATAACGTAATAGTAAATGACGTTATACTTTGTTACGTAATGCTACATAACGTTATACGTCTATTACGTAATAGTATATAACGTTATACGTTGTTACGTAATGCTACATAACGTTATACGTCATTACGTAATAGTAAATAACGTTATACGTTGTGACGTAATGCTACATAACGTTATACGTCATTACGTTATACTATATATCGTTATACGTCATAAAGTAAAAGAATGTAACGTTATACGTAATAACGTAATAGTAGATGACGTTATACTTTGTTACGTAATGCTATATACCGTTATACGTTATTACGTAATAGTATATAACGTTATACGTTGTTACGTAATGCTACATAACGTTATACGTCATTACGTTATAGTATATAACGTTATACGTTGTTACGTAATGCTACATAACGATATACGTCATTACGTAATAGTATATAACGTTATACGTTGTTACGTAATGCTACATAACGTTATACGTCATTACGTAATAGTATATAACGTTATACGTTGTGACGTAATGCTACATAACGTTATACGTCATTACGTTATAGCATATATCGTTATACGTCATAAAGTAAAAGAATGTAACGTTATACGTAATAACGTAATAGTAGATGACGTTATACTTTGTTACGTAATGCTACATACCGTTATACGTTATTACGTAATACTATATAACGTTATACGTTGTTACGTAATGCTACATAACGTTATACGTCATTACGTTATAGTATATAACGTTATACGTTATTACGTAATAGTTTATAACGTTATACGTCTATTACGTAATAGTATATAACGTTATACGTCATTACGTTATAGTATATAACGTTATACGTTGTTACGTAATGCTACATAACATTATACGGCATTACGTAATAGTATATAACGTTATACGTTGTTACGTAATGCTACATAGCGATATACGTCATTACGTTATAGTATATAACGTTATACGTCATTAAGTAAAAGAATTTAACGTTATACGTAATAACGTAATAGTAAATGACGTTATACTTTGTTACGTAATGCTACATAACGTTATACGTCTATTTCGTAATAGTATATAACGTTATACGTTGTTACGTAATGCTACATAACGTTATACGTCATTACGTAATAGTAAATAACGTTATACGATATTACGTAATAGTAAATGACGTTATACGTTGTTACGTAATGCTACATAACGTTACACGTCATTAAGTAAAAGAATATAACGTTATACGTAATAACGTAATAGTAGATGACGTTATACGTTGTTACGTTATGCTACATAACATTATACGGCATTACGTAATAGTATATAACGGTATACGTTGTTACGTAATGCTACATAACGTTATACGTCATTACGTTATAGTATATAACGTTATACGTCATTCAGTAAAAGAATATAACGTTATACGTAATAACGTAATGCTACAGAACGTTATACGTCATTACGTTATAGTATATAACGTTATACGTCATTAAGTAAAAGAATTTAACGTTATACGTAATAACGTAATAGTAAATGACGTTATACTTTGTTACGTAATGCTACATAACGTTATACGTCTATTACGTAATAGTATATAACGTTATACGTTGTTACGTAATGCTACATAACGTTATACGTCATTACGTAATAGTAAATAACGTTATACGTTGTGACGTAATGCTACATAACGTTATACGTCATTACGTTATACTATATATCGTTATACGTCATAAAGTAAAAGAATGTAACGTTATACGTAATAACGTAATAGTAGATGACGTTATACTTTGTTACGTAATGCTATATACCGTTATACGTTATTACGTAATAGTATATAACGTTATACGTTGTTACGTAATTCTACATAGCGATATACGTCATTACGTTATAGTATATAACGTTATACGTCATTAAGTATAAGAATATAACGTTATACGTAATAACGTAATAGTAAATGACGTTATACTTTGTTACGTAATGCTACATAACGTTATACGTCTATTACGTAATAGTATATAACGTTATACGTTGTTACATAATGCCAGATAACGTTATACGATATTACGTAATAGTAAATGACGTTATACGTTGTTACGTAATGCTACATAACGTTACACGTCATTAAGTAAAAGAATATAACGTTATACGTAATAACGTAATAGTAGATGACGTTATACGTTGTTACGTTATGCTACATAACATTATACGGCATTACGTAATAGTAAATAACGTTATACGTTGTGACGTAATGCTACATAACGTTATACGTCATTACGTTATACTATATATCGTTATACGTCATAAAGTAAAAGAATGTAACGTTATACGTAATAACGTAATAGTAGATGACGTTATACTTTGTTACGTAATGCTATATACCGTTATACGTTATTACGTAATAGTATATAACGTTATACGTTGTTACGTAATGCTACATAACGTTATACGTCATTACGTTATAGTATATAACGTTATACGTTGTTACGTAATGCTACATAACGATATACGTCATTACGTAATAGTATATAACGTTATACGTTGTTACGTAATGCTACATAACGTTATACGTCATTACGTAATAGTATATAACGTTATACGTTGTGACGTAATGCTACATAACGTTATACGTCATTACGTTATAGCATATATCGTTATACGTCATAAAGTAAAAGAATGTAACGTTATACGTAATAACGTAATAGTAGATGACGTTATACTTTGTTACGTAATGCTACATACCGTTATACGTTATTACGTAATACTATATAACGTTATACGTTGTTACGTAATGCTACATAACGTTATACGTCATTACGTTATAGTATATAACGTTATACGTTATTACGTAATAGTTTATAACGTTATACGTCTATTACGTAATAGTATATAACGTTATACGTCATTACGTTATAGTATATAACGTTATACGTTGTTACGTAATGCTACATAACATTATACGGCATTACGTAATAGTATATAACGTTATACGTTGTTACGTAATGCTACATAGCGATATACGTCATTACGTTATAGTATATAACGTTATACGTCATTAAGTATAAGAATATAACGTTATACGTAATAACGTAATAGTAAATGACGTTATACTTTGTTACGTAATGCTACATAACGTTATACGTCTATTACGTAATAGTATATAACGATACACGTTGTTACGTAATGCTACATAACGTTATACGTCATTACGTAATAGTATATAACGTTATACGTTGTTACATAATGCTACATAACGTTATACGATATTACGTAATAGTAAATGACGTTATACGTTGTTACGTAATGCTACATAACGTTACACGTCATTAAGTAAAAGAATATAACGTTATACGTAATAACGTAATAGTAGATGACGTTATACGTTGTTACGTTATGCTACATAACATTATACGGCATTACGTAATAGTATATAACGGTATACGTTGTTACGTAATGCTACATAACGTTATACGTCATTACGTTATAGTATATAACGTTATACGTCATTCAGTAAAAGAATATAACGTTATACGTAATAACGTAATGCTACAGAACGTTATACGTCATTACGTTATAGTATATAACGTTATACGTCATTAAGTAAAAGAATTTAACGTTATACGTAATAACGTAATAGTAAATGACGTTATACTTTGTTACGTAATGCTACATAACGTTATACGTCTATTTCGTAATAGTATATAACGTTATACGTTGTTACGTAATGCTACATAACGTTATACGTCATTACGTAATAGTAAATAACGTTATACGATATTACGTAATAGTAAATGACGTTATACGTTGTTACGTAATGCTACATAACGTTACACGTCATTAAGTAAAAGAATATAACGTTATACGTAATAACGTAATAGTAGATGACGTTATACGTTGTTACGTTATGCTACATAACATTATACGGCATTACGTAATAGTATATAACGGTATACGTTGTTACGTAATGCTACATAACGTTATACGTCATTACGTTATAGTATATAACGTTATACGTCATTCAGTAAAAGAATATAACGTTATACGTAATAACGTAATGCTACAGAACGTTATACGTCATTACGTTATAGTATATAACGTTATACGTCATTAAGTAAAAGAATTTAACGTTATACGTAATAACGTAATAGTAAATGACGTTATACTTTGTTACGTAATGCTACATAACGTTATACGTCTATTACGTAATAGTATATAACGTTATACGTTGTTACGTAATGCTACATAACGTTATACGTCATTACGTAATAGTAAATAACGTTATACGTTGTGACGTAATGCTACATAACGTTATACGTCATTACGTTATACTATATATCGTTATACGTCATAAAGTAAAAGAATGTAACGTTATACGTAATAACGTAATAGTAGATGACGTTATACTTTGTTACGTAATGCTATATACCGTTATACGTTATTACGTAATAGTATATAACGTTATACGTTGTTACGTAATTCTACATAGCGATATACGTCATTACGTTATAGTATATAACGTTATACGTCATTAAGTATAAGAATATAACGTTATACGTAATAACGTAATAGTAAATGACGTTATACTTTGTTACGTAATGCTACATAACGTTATACGTCTATTACGTAATAGTATATAACGTTATACGTTGTTACATAATGCTACATAACGTTATACGATATTACGTAATAGTAAATGACGTTATACGTTGTTACGTAATGCTACATAACGTTACACGTCATTAAGTAAAAGAATATAACGTTATACGTAATAACGTAATAGTAGATGACGTTATACGTTGTTACGTTATGCTACATAACATTATACGGCATTACGTAATAGTATATAACGGTATACGTTGTTACGTAATGCTACATAACGTTATACGTCATTACGTTATAGTATATAACGTTATACGTCATTCAGTAAAAGAATATAACGTTATGCGTAATAACGCAATGCTACAGAACGTTATACGTCATTAAGTAAAAGAATTTAACGTTATACGTAATAACGTAATAGTAAATGACGTTATACTTTGTTACGTAATGCTACATAACGTTATACGTCTATTACGTAATAGTATATAACGTTATACGTTGTTACGTAATGCTACATAACGTTATACGTCATTACGTAATAGTAAATAACGTTATACGTTGTGACGTAATGCTACATAACGTTATACGTCATTACGTTATACTATATATCGTTATACGTCATAAAGTAAAAGAATGTAACGTTATACGTAATAACGTAATAGTAGATGACGTTATACTTTGTTACGTAATGCTATATACCGTTATACGTTATTACGTAATAGTATATAACGTTATACGTTGTTACGTAATGCTACATAACGTTATACGTCATTACGTTATAGTATATAACGTTATACGTCATTCAGTAAAAGAATATAACGTTATACGTAATAACGTAATGCTACAGAACGTTATACGTCATTACGTTATAGTATATAACGTTATACGTCATTAAGTAAAAGAATTTAACGTTATACGTAATAACGTAATAGTAAATGACGTTATACTTTGTTACGTAATGCTACATAACGTTATACGTCTATTACGTAATAGTATATAACGTTATACGTTGTTACGTAATGCTACATAACGTTATACGTCATTACGTAATAGTAAATAACGTTATACGTTGTGACGTAATGCTACATAACGTTATACGTCATTACGTTATACTATATATCGTTATACGTCATAAAGTAAAAGAATGTAACGTTATACGTAATAACGTAATAGTAGATGACGTTATACTTTGTTACGTAATGCTATATACCGTTATACGTTATTACGTAATAGTATATAACGTTATACGTTGTTACGTAATTCTACATAGCGATATACGTCATTACGTTATAGTATATAACGTTATACGTCATTAAGTATAAGAATATAACGTTATACGTAATAACGTAATAGTAAATGACGTTATACTTTGTTACGTAATGCTACATAACGTTATACGTCTATTACGTAATAGTATATAACGTTATACGTTGTTACATAATGCTACATAACGTTATACGATATTACGTAATAGTAAATGACGTTATACGTTGTTACGTAATGCTACATAACGTTACACGTCATTAAGTAAAAGAATATAACGTTATACGTAATAACGTAATAGTAGATGACGTTATACGTTGTTACGTTATGCTACATAACATTATACGGCATTACGTAATAGTATATAACGGTATACGTTGTTACGTAATGCTACATAACGTTATACGTCATTACGTTATAGTATATAACGTTATACGTCATTCAGTAAAAGAATATAACGTTATGCGTAATAACGCAATGCTACAGAACGTTATACGTCATTAAGTAAAAGAATTTAACGTTATACGTAATAACGTAATAGTAAATGACGTTATACTTTGTTACGTAATGCTACATAACGTTATACGTCTATTACGTAATAGTATATAACGTTATACGTTGTTACGTAATGCTACATAACGTTATACGTCATTACGTAATAGTAAATAACGTTATACGTTGTGACGTAATGCTACATAACGTTATACGTCATTACGTTATACTATATATCGTTATACGTCATAAAGTAAAAGAATGTAACGTTATACGTAATAACGTAATAGTAGATGACGTTATACTTTGTTACGTAATGCTATATACCGTTATACGTTATTACGTAATAGTATATAACGTTATACGTTGTTACGTAATGCTACATAACGTTATACGTCATTACGTTATAGTATATAACGTTATACGTTGTTACGTAATGCTACATAACGATATACGTCATTACGTAATAGTATATAACGTTATACGTTGTTACGTAATGCTACATAACGTTATACGTCATTACGTAATAGTATATAACGTTATACGTTGTGACGTAATGCTACATAACGTTATACGTCATTACGTTATAGCATATATCGTTATACGTCATAAAGTAAAAGAATGTAACGTTATACGTAATAACGTAATAGTAGATGACGTTATACTTTGTTACGTAATGCTACATACCGTTATACGTTATTACGTAATACTATATAACGTTATACGTTGTTACGTAATGCTACATAACGTTATACGTCATTACGTTATAGTATATAACGTTATACGTTATTACGTAATAGTTTATAACGTTATACGTCTATTACGTAATAGTATATAACGTTATACGTCATTACGTTATAGTATATAACGTTATACGTTGTTACGTAATGCTACATAACATTATACGGCATTACGTAATAGTATATAACGTTATACGTTGTTACGTAATGCTACATAGCGATATACGTCATTACGTTATAGTATATAACGTTATACGTCATTAAGTATAAGAATATAACGTTATACGTAATAACGTAATAGTAAATGACGTTGTACTTTGTTACGTAATGCTACATAACGTTATACGTCTATTACGTAATAGTATATAACGTTACACGTTGTTACGTAATGCTACATAACGTTATACGTCATTACGTAATAGTATATAACGTTATACGTTGTTACATAATGCTACATAACGTTATACGATATTACGTAATAGTAAATGACGTTATACGTTGTTACGTAATGCTACATAACGTTACACGTCATTAAGTAAAAGAATATAACGTTATACGTAATAACGTAATAGTAGATGACGTTATACGTTGTTACGTTATGCTACATAACATTATACGGCATTACGTAATAGTATATAACGGTATACGTTGTTACGTAATGCTACATAACGTTATACGTCATTACGTTATAGTATATAACGTTATACGTCATTCAGTAAAAGAATATAACGTTATACGTAATAACGTAATGCTACAGAACGTTATACGTCATTACGTTATAGTATATAACGTTATACGTCATTAAGTAAAAGAATTTAACGTTATACGTAATAACGTAATAGTAAATGACGTTATACTTTGTTACGTAATGCTACATAACGTTATACGTCTATTTCGTAATAGTATATAACGTTATACGTTGTTACGTAATGCTACATAACGTTATACGTCATTACGTAATAGTAAATAACGTTATACGATATTACGTAATAGTAAATGACGTTATACGTTGTTACGTAATGCTACATAACGTTACACGTCATTAAGTAAAAGAATATAACGTTATACGTAATAACGTAATAGTAGATGACGTTATACGTTGTTACGTTATGCTACATAACATTATACGGCATTACGTAATAGTATATAACGGTATACGTTGTTACGTAATGCTACATAACGTTATACGTCATTACGTTATAGTATATAACGTTATACGTCATTCAGTAAAAGAATATAACGTTATACGTAATAACGTAATGCTACAGAACGTTATACGTCATTACGTTATAGTATATAACGTTATACGTCATTAAGTAAAAGAATTTAACGTTATACGTAATAACGTAATAGTAAATGACGTTATACTTTGTTACGTAATGCTACATAACGTTATACGTCTATTACGTAATAGTATATAACGTTATACGTTGTTACGTAATGCTACATAACGTTATACGTCATTACGTAATAGTAAATAACGTTATACGTTGTGACGTAATGCTACATAACGTTATACGTCATTACGTTATACTATATATCGTTATACGTCATAAAGTAAAAGAATGTAACGTTATACGTAATAACGTAATAGTAGATGACGTTATACTTTGTTACGTAATGCTATATACCGTTATACGTTATTACGTAATAGTATATAACGTTATACGTTGTTACGTAATTCTACATAGCGATATACGTCATTACGTTATAGTATATAACGTTATACGTCATTAAGTATAAGAATATAACGTTATACGTAATAACGTAATAGTAAATGACGTTATACTTTGTTACGTAATGCTACATAACGTTATACGTCTATTACGTAATAGTATATAACGTTATACGTTGTTACATAATGCTACATAACGTTATACGATATTACGTAATAGTAAATGACGTTATACGTTGTTACGTAATGCTACATAACGTTACACGTCATTAAGTAAAAGAATATAACGTTATACGTAATAACGTAATAGTAGATGACGTTATACGTTGTTACGTTATGCTACATAACATTATACGGCATTACGTAATAGTATATAACGGTATACGTTGTTACGTAATGCTACATAACGTTATACGTCATTACGTTATAGTATATAACGTTATACGTCATTCAGTAAAAGAATATAACGTTATGCGTAATAACGCAATGCTACAGAACGTTATACGTCATTAAGTAAAAGAATTTAACGTTATACGTAATAACGTAATAGTAAATGACGTTATACTTTGTTACGTAATGCTACATAACGTTATACGTCTATTACGTAATAGTATATAACGTTATACGTTGTTACGTAATGCTACATAACGTTATACGTTATTACGTAATACTATATAACGTTATACGTTGTTACGTAATGCTACATAACGTTATACGTCATTACGTTATAGTATATAACGTTATACGTTATTACGTAATAGTTTATAACGTTATACGTCTATTACGTAATAGTATATAACGATACACGTTGTTACGTAATGCTACATAACGTTATACGTCATTACGTAATAGTATATAACGTTATACGTTGTTACATAATGCTACATAACGTTATACGATATTACGTAATAGTAAATGACGTTATACGTTGTTACGTAATGCTACATAACGTTATACGTCATTACGTTATAGTATATAACGTTATACGTCATTCAGTAAAAGAATATAACGTTATACGTAATAACGTAATGCTACAGAACGTTATACGTCATTACGTTATAGTATATAACGTTATACGTCATTAAGTAAAAGAATTTAACGTTATACGTAATAACGTAATAGTAAATGACGTTATACTTTGTTACGTAATGCTACATAACGTTATACGTCTATTACGTAATAGTATATAACGTTATACGTTGTTACGTAATGCTACATAACGTTATACGTCATTACGTTATAGTATATAACGTTATACGTTGTTACGTAATGCTACATAACGATATACGTCATTACGTAATAGTATATAACGTTATACGTTGTTACGTAATGCTACATAACGTTATACGTCATTACGTAATAGTATATAACGTTATACGTTGTGACGTAATGCTACATAACGTTATACGTCATTACGTTATAGCATATATCGTTATACGTCATAAAGTAAAAGAATGTAACGTTATACGTAATAACGTAATAGTAGATGACGTTATACTTTGTTACGTAATGCTACATACCGTTATACGTTATTACGTAATACTATATAACGTTATACGTTGTTACGTAATGCTACATAACGTTATACGTCATTACGTTATAGTATATAACGTTATACGTTATTACGTAATAGTTTATAACGTTATACGTCTATTACGTAATAGTATATAACGTTATACGTTGTTACGTAATGCTACATAACATTATACGGCATTACGTAATAGTATATAACGTTATACGTTGTTACGTAATGCTACATAGCGATATACGTCATTACGTTATAGTATATAACGTTATACGTCATTAAGTATAAGAATATAACGTTATACGTAATAACGTAATAGTAAATGACGTTATACGTTGTTACGTTATGCTACATAACATTATACGGCATTACGTAATAGTATATAACGGTATACGTTGTTACGTAATGCTACATAACGTTATACGTCATTACGTTATAGTATATAACGTTATACGTCATTCAGTAAAAGAATATAACGTTATACGTAATAACGTAATGCTACAGAACGTTATACGTCATTACGTTATAGTATATAACGTTATACGTCATTAAGTAAAAGAATTTAACGTTATACGTAATAACGTAATAGTAAATGACGTTATACTTTGTTACGTAATGCTACATAACGTTATACGTCTATTTCGTAATAGTATATAACGTTATACGTTGTTACGTAATTCTACATAACGTTATACGTCATTACGTAATAGTAAATAACGTTATACGTTGTGACGTAATGCTACATAACGTTATACGTCATTACGTTATACTATATATCGTTATACGTCATAAAGTAAAAGAATGTAACGTTATACGTAATAACGTAATAGTAGATGACGTTATACTTTGTTACGTAATGCTATATACCGTTATACGTTATTACGTAATAGTATATAACGTTATACGTTGTTACGTAATGCTACATAACGTTATACGTTGTTACGTAATTCTACATAACGTTATACGTCATTACGTAATAGTAAATAACGTTATACGTTGTGACGTAATGCTACATAACGTTATACGTCATTACGTTATAGTATATAACGTTATACGTCATTCAGTAAAAGAATATAACGTTATACGTAATAACGTAATGCTACAGAACGTTATACGTCATTACGTTATAGTATATAACGTTATACGTCATAAAGTAAAAGAATGTAACGTTATACGTAATAACGTAATAGTAGATGACGTTATACTTTGTTACGTAATGCTATATACCGTTATACGTTATTACGTAATAGTATATAACGTTATACGTTGTTACGTAATGCTACATAACGTTATACGTCATTACGTTATAGTATATAACGTTATACGTTGTTACGTAATGCTACATAACGATATACGTCATTACGTAATAGTATATAACGTTATACGTTGTTACGTAATGCTACATAACGTTATACGTCATTACGTTATAGTATATAACGTTATACGTTATTACGTAATAGTTTATAACGTTATACGTTGTTACGTAATGCTACATAACGTTATTCGTCATTACGTTATAATATATAACGTTATACGTTACTACGTAATAGTTTATAACGTTATACGATGTTACGTATTGCTACATAACGTTATACGTCATTACGTTATAGTATATAACGTTATACGTCATTAAGTAAAAGAATATAACGTTATACGTAATAACGTAATAGTAAATGACGTTAAACTTTGTTACGTAATGCTACATAACGTTATACGTCTATTACGTAATAGTATATAACGTTATACGTCATTACGTTATAGTATATAACGTTATACGTTGTTACGAAATGCTACATAACGTTATACGTCATTACGTAATAGTGTATAACGTTATACGTTGTTACGTAATGCTACATAACGATATACGTCATTACGTTATAGTATATATCGTTATACGTCATAAAGTAAAAGAATATAACGCTATACGTAATAACGTAATAGTAGATGACGTTATACGCTGTTACGTAATGCTACATAACGTTATACGTCATTACGTTATAGTATATAACGTTATACGTTATTACGTAATGGTTTATAACGTTATACGTTGTTACGTAATGCTACATAACGTTATTCGTCATTACGTTATAGTATATAACGTTATACGTCATTAAGTAAAAGAATATAACGTTATACGTAATAACGTAATAGTAAATGACGTTATACTTTGTTACGTAATGCTACATAACGTTATACGTCTATTACGTAATAGTATATAACGTTATACGTCATTACGTTATAGTATATAACGTTATACGTTGTTACGTAATGCTACATAACATTATACGGCATTACGTAATAGTATATAACGTTATACGTTGTTACGTAATGCTACATAGCGATATACGTCATTACGTTATACTATATAACGTTATACGTCATTAAGTATAAGAATATAACGTTATACGTAATAACGTAATAGTAAATGACGTTATACTTTGTTACGTAATGCTACATAACGTTATACGTCTATTACGTAATAGTATATAACGTTACACGTTGTTACGTAATGCTACATAACGTTATACGTCATTACGTAATAGTATATAACGTTATACGTTGTTACATAATGCTACATAACGTTATACGATATTACGTAATAGTAAATGACGTTATACGTTGTTACGTAATGCTACATAACGTTATACGTCATTAAGTAAAAGAATATAACGTTATACGTAATAACGTAATAGTAGATGACGTTATACGTTGTTACGTTATGCTACATAACATTTTACGGCATTACGTAATAGTATTTAACGGTATACGTTGTTACGTAATGCTACATAACGTTATACGTCATTACGTTATAGTATATAACGTTATACGTCATTCAGTAAAAGAATATAACGTTATACGTAATAACGTAATGCTACAGAACGTTATACGTCATTACGTTATAGTATATAACGTTATACGTCATTAAGTAAAAGAATTTAACGTTATACGTAATAACGTAATAGTAAATGACGTTATACTTTGTTACGTAATGCTACATAACGTTATACGTTATTACGTAATAGTATATAACGTTATACGTTGTTACATAATGCTACATAACATTATACGGCATTACGTAATAGTAAATAACGTTATACGTTGTGACGTAATGCTACATAACGTTATACGTCATTACGTTATACTATATATCGTTATACGTCATAAAGTAAAAGAATGTAATGTTATACGTAATAACGTAATAGTAGATGACGTTATACTTTGTTACGTAATGCTATATACCGTTATACGTTATTACGTAATAGTATATAACGTTATACGTTGTTACGTAATGCTACATAACGTTATACGTCATTACGTTATAGTATATAACGTTATACGTTGTTACGTAATGCTACATAACGATATACGTCATTACGTAATAGTATATAACGTTATACGTTGTTACGTAATGCTACATAACGTTATACGTCATTACGTTATAGTATATAACGTTATACGTTATTACGTAATAGTTTATAACGTTATACGTTGTTACGTAATGCAACATAACGTTATTCGTCATTACGTTATAATATATAACGTTATACGTTACTACGTAATAGTTTATAACGTTATACGATGTTACGTATTGCTACATAACGTTATACGTCATTACGTTATAGTATATAACGTTATACGTCATTAAGTAAAAGAATATAACGTTATACGTAATAACGTAATAGTAAATGACGTTAAACTTTGTTACGTAATGCTACATAACGTTATACGTCTATTACGTAATAGTATATAACGTTATACGTCATTACGTTATAGTATATAACGTTATACGTTGTTACGAAATGCTACATAACGTTATACGTCATTACGTAATAGTGTATAACGTTATACGTTGTTACGTAATGCTACATAACGATATACGTCATTACGTTATAGTATATATCGTTATACGTCATAAAGTAAAAGAATATAACGCTATACGTAATAACGTAATAGTAGATGACGTTATACGCTGTTACGTAATGCTACATAACGTTATACGTCATTACGTTATAGTATATAACGTTATACGTTATTACGTAATGGTTTATAACGTTATACGTTGTTACGTAATGCTACATAATGTTATTCGTCATTACGTTATAGTATATAACGTTATACGTCATTAAGTAAAAGAATATAACGTTATACGTAATAACGTAATAGTAAATGACGTTATACTTTGTTACGTAATGCTACATAACGTTATACGTCTATTACGTAATAGTATATAACGTTATACGTCATTACGTTATAGTATATAACGTTATACGTTGTTACGTAATGCTACATAACATTATACGGCATTACGTAATAGTATATAACGTTATACGTTGTTACGTAATGCTACATAGCGATATACGTCATTACGTTATACTATATAACGTTATACGTCATTAAGTATAAGAATATAACGTTATACGTAATAACGTAATAGTAAATGACGTTATACTTTGTTACGTAATGCTACATAACGTTATACGTCTATTACGTAATAGTATATAACGTTACACGTTGTTACGTAATGCTACATAACGTTATACGTCATTACGTAATAGTATATAACGTTATACGTTGTTACATAATGCTACATAACGTTATACGATATTACGTAATAGTAAATGACGTTATACGTTGTTACGTAATGCTACATAACGTTATACGTCATTAAGTAAAAGAATATAACGTTATACGTAATAACGTAATAGTAGATGACGTTATACGTTGTTACGTTATGCTACATAACATTTTACGGCATTACGTAATAGTATTTAACGGTATACGTTGTTACGTAATGCTACATAACGTTATACGTCATTACGTTATAGTATATAACATTATACGTCATTCAGTAAAAGAATATAACGTTATACGTAATAACGTAATGCTACAGAACGTTATACGTCATTACGTTATAGTATATAACGTTATACGTCATTAAGTAAAAGAATTTAACGTTATACGTAATAACGTAATAGTAAATGACGTTATACTTTGTTACGTAATGCTACATAACGTTATACGTTATTACGTAATAGTATATAACGTTATACGTTGTTACATAATGCTACATAACATTATACGGCATTACGTAATAGTAAATAACGTTATACGTTGTGACGTAATGCTACATAACGTTATACGTCATTACGTTATACTATATATCGTTATACGTCATAAAGTAAAAGAATGTAATGTTATACGTAATAACGTAATAGTAGATGACGTTATACTTTGTTACGTAATGCTATATACCGTTATACGTTATTACGTAATAGTATATAACGTTATACGTTGTTACGTAATGCTACATAACGTTATACGTCATTACGTTATAGTATATAAAGTTATACGTTGTTACGTAATGCTACATAACGATATACGTCATTACGTAATAGTATATAGCGTTATACGTTGTTACGTAATGCTACATAACGTTATACGTCATTACGTTATAGTATATAACGTTATACGTCATTAAGTAAAAGAATATAACGTTATACGTAATAACGTAATAGTAAATGACGTTAAACTTTGTTACGAAATGCTACATAACGTTATACGTCATTACGTAATAGTGTATAACGTTATACGTTGTTACGTAATGCTACATAACGATATACGTCATTACGTAATAGTATATAGCGTTATACGTTGTTACGTAATGCTACATAACGTTATACGTCATTACGTTATACTATATATCGTTATACGTAATAAAGTAAAAGAATGTAACGTTATACGTAATAACGTAATAGTAGATGACGTTATACTTTGTTACGTAATGCTATATACCGTTATACGTTATTACGTAATAGTATATAACGTTATACGTTGTTACGTAATGCTACATAACGATATACGTCATTACGTAATAGTTTATAACGTTATACGTTGTTACGTAATGCTACATAACGTTATTCGTCATTACGTTATAATATATAACGTTATACGTTACTACGTAATAGTTTATAACGTTATACGATGTTACGTATTGCTACATAACGTTATACGTCATTACGTTATAGTATATAACGTTATACGTCATTAAGTAAAAGAATATAACGTTATACGTAATAACGTAATAGTAAATGACGTTAAACTTTGTTACGTAATGCTACATAACGTTATACGTCTATTACGTAATAGTATATAACGTTATACGTCATTACGTTATAGTATATAACGTTATACGTTGTTACGAAATGCTACATAACGTTATACGTCATTACGTAATAGTGTATAACGTTATACGTTGTTACGTAATGCTACATAACGTTATACGTCATTACGTTATTGTATATATCGTTATACGTCATAAAGTAAAAGAATATAACGCTATACGTAATAACGTAATAGTAGATGACGTTATACGCTGTTACGTAATGCTACATAACGTTATACGTCATTACGTTATAATATATAACGTTATACGTTGTTACGTAATGCTACATAACGTTATACGTCATTACGTTATAGTATGTGACGTTATACGTAGTTACGTAATGCTACATAACGTTATACGTCATTACGTTATAATATATAACGTTATACGTTGTTACGTAATGCTACATAACGTTATACGTCATTACGTTATAGTATATAACGTTATACGTCATTCAGTAAAAGAATATAACGTTATACGTAATAACGTAATGCTACAGAACGCTATACGTCATTACGTTATAGTATATAACGTTATACGTTGTTACGTAATGCTACATAACGATATACGTCATTACGTAATAGTATATAACGTTATACGTTGTTACGTAATGCTACATAACGTTATACGTCATTACGTTATAGTATATAACGTTATACGTTATTACGTAATAGTTTATAACGTTATACGTTGTTACGTAATGCTACATAACGTTATTCGTCATTACGTTATAATATATAACGTTATACGTTACTACGTAATAGTTTATAACGTTATACGATGTTACGTATTGCTACATAACGTTATACGTCATTACGTTATAGTATATAACGTTATACGTCATTAAGTAAAAGAATATAACGTTATACGTAATAACGTAATAGTAAATGACGTTAAACTTTGTTACGTAATGCTACATAACGTTATACGTCTATTACGTAATAGTATATAACGTTATACGTCATTACGTTATAGTATATAACGTTATACGTTGTTACGAAATGCTACATAACGTTATACGTCATTACGTAATAGTGTATAACGTTATACGTTGTTACGTAATGCTACATAACGTTATACGTCATTACTTTATAGTATATATCGTTATACGTCATAAAGTAAAAGAATATAACGCTATACGTAATAACGTAATAGTAGATGACGTTATACGCTGTTACGTAATGCTACATAACGTTATACGTCATTACGTTATAATATATAACGTTATACGTTGTTACGTAATGCTACATAACGTTATACGTCATTACGTTATAGTATGTTACGTTATACGTTGTTACGTAATGCTACATAACGTTATACGTCATTACGTTATAATATATAACGTTATACGTTGTTACGTAATGCTACATAACGTTATACGTCATTACGTTATAGTATATAACGTTTTACGTTGTTACGTAATGCTACATAACGTTATACGCCATTACGTTATAGTATATAACGTTATACGTTGTTACGTAATAGTATATAACGTTATACGTCATTACGTTATAGTATATAACGTTATACGTCATTAAGTAAAAGATTATAACGTTATACGTAATAACGTAATAGTAAATGACGTTATACTTTGTTACGTAATGCTACATAACGTTATACGTCTATTACGTAATAGTATATAACGTTATACGTTGATACGTATTGCTACATAACGTTATACGTCATTACGTAATAGTATATAACGTTATACGTTGTGACGTCTTGCTACATAACGTTAAACGTCATTACGTTATAGTATATATCGTTATACGTTGTTACGTAATGCTACATAACGATATACGTCATTACGTAATAGTATATAACGTTATACGTTGTTACGAAATGCTACATAACGTTATTCGTCATTACGTTATAATATCTAACGTTATACGTTATTACGTAATAGTTTATAACGTTATACGATGTTACGTATTGCTACATAACGATATACGCCATTACGTTATAGTATATAACGTTATACGTCATTAAGTACAAGAAAATAACGTTATACGTCATTAAGTATAAGAATATAACGTTATACGTAATAACGTAATAGTAAATGACGTTATTCGTTGTTACGTAATGCTACAATACGTTATACGTCATTACGTTATAATATATAACGTTATACGTTATTACGTAGTAGTTTATAACGTTATACGTTGTTACGTATTGCTACATAACGTTATACGCCATTACGTTATAATATATAACGTTATACGTTATTACGTAGTAGTTTATAACGTTATACGTTGTTACGTATTGCTACATAACGTTATACGTCATTACGTTATAGTATATATCGTTATACGTCATAAAGTAAAAGAATATAACGCTATACGTAATAACGTAATAGTAGATGACGTTATACGTTGTTACGTAATGCTACATAACGTTATACGTTATTACGTAATAGTGTATAACGTTATACGTTGTTACGTATTGCTACATAACGTTATACGCCATTACGTTATAGTATATAACGTTATACGTTGTTACGTAATGCTACATAACGTTATACGTCATTACGTAATAGTATATAACGTTATACGTTGTTACGTAATGCTACATTACGTTATACGTCATTACGTTATAGTATATAACGTTATACGTTGTTACGTAATGCTACATAACGTTATATGTCATTACGTAATAGTATATAACGTTATACGTTGTTACGTAATGCTACATAACGTTATACCTGATTACGTTATAGTGTATAACGTTATACGTCATTAAGTAAAAGAATATAACGTTATACGTAATAACGTAATAGTAAATGACGTTATACGTTGTTACGTAATGCTACATTACGTTATACGTCATTACGTTATAGTATATAACGTTATACGTTGTTACGTAATGCTACATAACATTATACGGCATTACGTAATAGTATATAACGGTATACGTTGTTACGTAATAGTATATAACGTTATACGTTGTTACGTAATGCTACATTACGTTATACGTCATTACGTTATAGTATATAACGTTATACGTTGTTACGTAATGCTACATAACATTATACGGCATTACGTAATAGTATATAACGGTATACGTTGTTACGTAATAGTATATAACGTTATACGTTGTTACGTAATGCTACATAACATTATACGGCATTACGTAATAGTATATAACGGTATACGTTGTTACGTAATAGTATATAACGTTATACGTTGTTACGTAATGCTACATAACGTTATACGTCATTACGTTATAGTATATAACGTTATACTTTATTACGTAATAGTTTATAACGTTATACGTTGTTAAGTAATGCTACATAACGTTATATGTCATTACGTAATAGTATATAACGTTATACGTTGTTACGTAATGCTACATAACGTTATACCTGATTACGTTATAGTGTATAACGTTATACGTCATTAAGTAAAAGAATATAACGTTATACGTAATAACGTAATAGTAAATGACGTTATACGTTGTTACGTAATGCTACATTACTTTATACGTCATTACGTTATAGTGTATAACGTTATACGTCATTAAGTAAAAGAATATAACGTTATACGTAATAACGTAATAGTAAATTACGTTATACGTTGTTACGTAATGCTACATTACGTTATACGTCATTACGTTATAGTATATAACGTTATACGTTGTTACGTAATGCTACATAACATTATACGGCATTACGTTATAGTATGTTACGTTATACGTTGTTACGTAATGCTACATAACGTTATACGTCATTACGTTATAATATATAACGTTATACGTTGTTACGTAATGCTACATAACGTTATACGTCATTACGTTATAGTATATAACGTTTTACGTTGTTACGTAATGCTACATAACGTTATACGCCATTACGTTATAGTATATAACGTTATACGTTGTTACGTAATAGTATATAACGTTATACGTCATTACATTATAGTATATAACGTTATACGTGATTAAGTAAAAGAATATAACGTTATACGTAATAACGTAATAGTAAATGACGTTATACTTTGTTACGTAATGCTACATAACGTTATACGTCTATTACGTAATAGTATATAACGTTATACGTTGTTACGTATTGCTACGTAACGTTATACGTCATTACGTAATAGTATATAACGTTATACGTTGTGACGTATTGCTACATAACGTTAAACGTCATTACGTTATAGTATATATCGTTATACGTCATAATGTAAAAGAATGTAACGTTATCCGTAATAACATAATAGTAGATGACGTTATACTTTGTTACGTAATGCTACATACCGTTATACGTTATTACGTAATAGTACATAACGTTATACGTTGTTACGTAATGCTACATAACTTTATACGTCATTACGTTATAGTATATAACGTTATACGTTGTTACGTAATGCTACATAACGATATACGTCATTACGTAATAGTATATAACGTTACACGTCGTTACGTAATGCTACATAACGTTATTCGTCATTACGTTATAATATATAACGTTATACGTTATTACGTAATAGTTTATAACGTTATACGATGTTACGTATTGCTACATAACGTTATACGTCATTACGTTATAGTATATAACGTTATACGTCATTAAGTAAAAGAATATAACGTTATACGTAATAACGTAATAGTAAATGACGTTATACTTTGTTACGTAATGCTACATAACGTTATACGTCTATTACGTAATAGTATATAACGTTATACGTTGTTACGTATTGCTACATAACGTTATACGTCATTACGTAATAGTTTATAACGTTATACGTTGTGACGTATTGCTACATAACGTTAAACGTCATTACGTTATAGTATATATCGTTATACGTTGTTACGTAATGCTACATAACGATATACGTCATTACGTAATAGTATATAACGTTATACGTTGTTACGTAATGCTACATAACGTTATTCGTCATTACGTTATAATATATAACGTTATACGTTATTACGTAATAGTTTATAACGTTATACGATGTTACGTATTGCTACATAACGTTATACTTCATTACGTTATAGTATATAACGTTATACGTCATTAAGTAAAAGAATATAACGTTATACGTAATAACGTAATAGTAAATGACGTTATAGTTTGTTACGTAATGCTACATAACGTTATACGTCTATTACGTAATAGTATATAACGTTATACGTTGTTACGTATTGCTACATAACGTTATACGCCATTACGTTATAGTATATAACGTTATACGTCATTAAGTACAAGAAAATAACGTTATACGTCATTAAGTATAAGAATATAACGTTATACGTAATAACGTAATAGTAAATGACGTTCTTCGTTGTTACGTAATGCTACAATACGTTATACGTCATTACGTTATAATATATAACGTTATACGTTATTACGTAGTAGTTTATAACGTTATACGTTGTTACGTATTGCTACATAACGTTATACGCCATTACGTTATAATATATAACGTTATACGTTATTACGTAGTAGTTTATAACGTTATACGTTGTTACGTATTGCTACATAACGTTATACGTCATTACGTTATAGTATATATCGTTATACGTCATAAAGTAAAAGAATATAACGCTATACGTAATAACGTAATAGTAGATGACGTTATACGTTGTTACGTAATGCTACATAACGTTATACGTTATTACGTAATAGTGTATAACGTTATACGTTGTTACGTATTGCTACATAACGTTATACGCCATTACGTTATAGTATATAACGTTATACGTCATTACGTTATAGTATATAACGTTATACGTCATTACGTAATAGTATATAACGTTATACGTTGTTACGTAATGCTACATAACGTTATACGTCATTACGTTATAGTATATAACGTTATACTTTATTACGTAATAGTTTATAACGTTATACGTTGTTACGTAATGCTACATAACGTTATATGTCATTACGTAATAGTATATAACGTTATACGTTGTTACGTAATGCTACATAACGTTATACCTGATTACGTTATAGTGTATAACGTTATACGTCATTAAGTAAAAGAATATAACGTTATACGTAATAACGTAATAGTAAATGACGTTATACGTTGTTACGTAATGCTACATTACTTTATACGTCATTACGTTATAGTGTATAACGTTATACGTCATTAAGTAAAAGAATATAACGTTATACGTAATAACGTAATAGTAAATTACGTTATACGTTGTTACGTAATGCTACATTACGTTATACGTCATTACGTTATAGTATATAACGTTATACGTTGTCACGTAATGCTACATAACATTATACGGCATTACGTTATAGTATGTTACGTTATACGTTGTTACGTAATGCTACATAACGTTATACGTCATTACGTTATAATATATAACGTTATACGTTGTTACGTAATGCTACATAACGTTATACGTCATTACGTTATAGTATATAACGTTATACGTGATTAAGTAAAAGAATATAACGTGATACGTAATAACGTAATAGTAAATGACGTTATACTTTGTTACGTAATGCTACATAACGTTATACGTCTATTACGTAATAGTATATAACGTTATACGTTGTTACGTATTGCTACATAACGTTATACGTCATTACGTAATAGTATATAACGTTATACGTTGTGACGTATTGCTACATAACGTTAAACGTCATTACGTTATAGTATATATCGTTATACGTCATAATGTAAAAGAATGTAACGTTATCCGTAATAACGTAATAGTAGATGACGTTATACTTTGTTACGTAATGCTACATAACGTTATACGTCTATTACGTAATAGTATATAACGTTATACGTCATTACGTTATAGTATATAACGTTATACGTTGTTACGAAATGCTACATAACGTTATACTTCATTACGTTATAGTATATAACGTTATACCCTCATTAAGTAAAAGAATATAACGTTATACGTAATAACGTAATAGTAAATGACGTTATAGTTTGTTACGTAATGCTACATAACGTTATACGTCTATTACGTAATAGTATATAACGTTATACGTCATTACGTTATAGTATATAACGTTATACGTTGTTACGAAATGCTACATAACGTTATACGTCATTACGTAATAGTGTATAACGTTATACGCTGTTACGTAATGCTACATAACGTTAAACGTCATTACGTTATAGTATATATCGTTATACGTCATAATGTAAAAGAATGTAACGTTATCCGTAATAACGTAATAGTAGATGACGTTATACTTTGTTACGTAATGCTACATAACGTTATACGTCTATTACGTAATAGTATATAACGTTACACGTCGTTACGTAATGCTACATAACGTTATTCGTCATTACGTTATAATATATAACGTTATACGTTATTACGTAATAGTTTATAACGTTATACGATGTTACGTATTGCTACATAACGTTATACGTCATTACGTTATAGTATATAACGTTATACGTCATTAAGTAAAAGAATATAACGTTATACGTAATAACGTAATAGTAAATGACGTTATACTTTGTTACGTAATGCTACATAACGTTATACGTCTATTACGTAATAGTATATAACGTTATACGTTGTTACGTATTGCTACATAACGTTATACGTCATTACGTAATAGTTTATAACGTTATACGTTGTGACGTATTGCTACATAACGTTAAACGTCATTACGTTATAGTATATATCGTTATACGTTGTTACGTAATGCTACATAACGATATACGTCATTACGTAATAGTATATAACGTTATACGTTGTTACGTAATGCTACATAACGTTATTCGTCATTACGTTATGATATATAACGTTATACGTTATTACGTAATAGTTTATAACGTTATACGATGTTACGTATTGCTACATAACGTTATACTTCATTACGTTATAGTATATAACGTTATACGTCATTAAGTAAAAGAATATAACGTTATACGTAATAACGTAATAGTAAATGACGTTATAGTTTGTTACGTAATGATACATAACGTTATACGTCTATTACGTAATAGTATATAACGTTATACGTTGTTACGTATTGCTACATAACGTTATACGCCATTACGTTATAGTATATAACGTTATACGTCATTAAGTACAAGAAAATAACGTTATACGTCATTAAGTATAAGAATATAACGTTATACGTAATAACGTAATAGTAAATGACGTTATTCGTTGTTACGTAATGCTACAATACGTTATACGTCATTACGTTATAATATATAACGTTATACGTTATTACGTAGTAGTTTATAACGTTATACGTTGTTACGTATTGCTACATAACGTTATACGCCATTACGTTATAATATATAACGTTATACGTTATTACGTAGTAGTTTATAACGTTATACGTTGTTACGTATTGCTACATAACGTTATACGTCATTACGTTATAGTATATATCGTTATACGTCATAAAGTAAAAGAATATAACGCTATACGTAATAACGTAATAGTAGATGACGTTATACGTTGTTACGTAATGCTACATAACGTTATACGTTATTACGTAATAGTGTATAACGTTATACGTTGTTACGTATTGCTACATAACGTTATACGCCATTACGTTATAGTATATAACGTTATACGTTGTTACGTAATGCTACATAACGTTATACGTCATTACGTAATAGTATATAACGTTATACGTTGTTACGTAATGCTACAGTACGTTATACGTCATTACGTTATAGTATATAACGTTATACGTCATTACGTAATAGTATATAACGTTATACGTTGTTACGTAATGCTACATAACGTTATACGTCATTACGTTATAGTATATAACGTTATACTTTATTACGTAATAGTTTATAACGTTATACGTTGTTACGTAATGCTACATAACGTTATATGTCATTACGTAATAGTATATAACGTTATACGTTGTTACGTAATGCTACATAACGTTATACCTGATTACGTTATAGTGTATAACGTTATACGTCATTAAGTAAAAGAATATAACGTTATACGTAATAACGTAATAGTAAATGACGTTATACGTTGTTACGTAATGCTACATTACTTTATACGTCATTACGTTATAGTGTATAACGTTATACGTCATTAAGTAAAAGAATATAACGTTATACGTAATAACGTAATAGTAAATTACGTTATACGTTGTTACGTAATGCTACATTACGTTATACGTCATTACGTTATAGTATATAACGTTATACGTTGTCACGTAATGCTACATAACATTATACGGCATTACGTTATAGTATGTTACGTTATACGTTGTTACGTAATGCTACATAACGTTATACGTCATTACGTTATAATATATAACGTTATACGTTGTTACGTAATGCTACATAACGTTATACGTCATTACGTTATAGTATATAACGTTATACGTGATTAAGTAAAAGAATATAACGTGATACGTAATAACGTAATAGTAAATGACGTTATACTTTGTTACGTAATGCTACATAACGTTATACGTCTATTACGTAATAGTATATAACGTTATACGTTGTTACGTATTGCTACATAACGTTATACGTCATTACGTAATAGTATATAACGTTATACGTTGTGACGTATTGCTACATAACGTTAAACGTCATTACGTTATAGTATATATCGTTATACGTCATAATGTAAAAGAATGTAACGTTATCCGTAATAACGTAATAGTAGATGACGTTATACTTTGTTACGTAATGCTACATAACGTTATACGTCTATTACGTAATAGTATATAACGTTATACGTCATTACGTTATAGTATATAACGTTATACGTTGTTACGAAATGCTACATAACGTTATACTTCATTACGTTATAGTATATAACGTTATACCCTCATTAAGTAAAAGAATATAACGTTATACGTAATAACGTAATAGTAAATGACGTTATAGTTTGTTACGTAATGCTACATAACGTTATACGTCTATTACGTAATAGTATATAACGTTATACGTCATTACGTTATAGTATATAACGTTATACGTTGTTACGAAATGCTACATAACGTTATACGTCATTACGTAATAGTGTATAACGTTATACGCTGTTACGTAATGCTACATAACGTTATACGTCATTACGTTATAGTATATATCGTTATACGTCATAAAGTAAAAGAATATAACGCTATACGTAATAACGTAATAGTAGATGACGTTATACGTTGTTACGTAATGCTACATAACGTTATACGTCATTACGTTATAATATATAACGTTATACGTTGTTACGCAATGCTACATAACGTTATACGTCATTACGTTATAGTATATAGCGTTATACGTTGTTACGTAATGCTACATAACATTATACGGCATTACGTAATAGTATATAACGTTATACGTTGTTACGTAATGCTACATAGCGTTATACGTCATTACGTTATAGTATATAACGTTATACGTCATTAAGTACAAGAAAATAACGTTATACGCCATTAAGTATAAGAATATAACGTTATACGTAATAACGTAATAGTAAATGACGTTATTCGTTGTTACGTAATGCTACAATACGTTATACGTCATTACGTTATAGTATATAACGTTATACGTTATTACGTAGTAGTTTATAACGTTATACGTTGTTACGTATTGCTACATAACGTTATACGCCATTACGTTATAGTATATAACGTTATACGTTATTACGTAGTAGTTTATAACGTTATACGTTGTTACGTATTGCTACATAACGTTATACGTCATTACGTTATAGTATATATCGTTATACGTCATAAAGTAAAAGAATATAACGCTATACGTAATAACGTAATAGTAGATGCCGTTATACGTTGTTACGTAATGCTACATAACGTTATACGTTATTACGTAATAGTATATAACGTTATACGTTGTTACGTATTGCTACATAACGTTATACGCCATTACGTTATAGTATATAACGTTATACGTTGTTACGTAATGCTACATAACGTTATACGTCATTACGTAATAGTATATAACGTTATACGTTGTTACGTAATGCTACAGTACGTTATACGTCATTAGGTTATAGTATATAACGTTATAGGTCATTACGTAATAGTATATAACGTTATACGTTGTTACGTAATGCTACATAACGTTATACGTCATTACGTTATAGTATATAACGTTATACTTTATTACGTAATAGTTTATAACGTTATACGTTGTTACGTAATGCTACATAACGTTATATGTCATTACGTAATAGTATATAACGTTATACGTTGTTACGTAATGCTACATAACGTTATACCTGATTACGTTATAGTGTATAACGGTATACGTCATTAAGTAAAAGAATATAACGTTATACGTAATAACGTAATAGTAAATGATGTTATACGTTGTTACGTAATGCTACATTACGTTATACGTCATTACGTTATAGTATATAACGTTATACGTTGTTACGTAATGCTACATAACATTATACGGCATTACGTAATAGTATATAACGGTATACGTTGTTACGTAATAGTATATAACGTTATACGTTGTTACGTAATGCTACATAACGTTATACGTCATTTCGTTATAGTATATAACGTTATACTTTATTACGTAATAGTTTATAACGTTATACGTTGTTAAGTAATGCTACATAACGTTATATGTCATTACGTAATAGTATATAACGTTATACGTTGTTACGTAATGCTACATAACGTTATACCTGATTACGTTATAGTGTATAACGTTATACGTCATTAAGTAAAAGAATATAACGTTATACGTAATAACGTAATAGTAAATGACGTTATACGTTGTTACGTAATGCTACATTACTTTATACGTCATTACGTTATAGTGTATAACGTTATACGTCATTAAGTAAAAGAATATAACGTTATACGTAATAACGTAAAAGTAAATGACGTTATACGTTGTTACGTAATGCTACATTACGTTATACGTCATTACGTTATAGTATATAACGTTATACGTTGTTACGTAATGCTACATAACATTATACGGCATTACGTAATAGTATATAACGGTATACGTTGTTACGTAATGCTACATAACGTTATACGTCATTACGTTATACTATATAACGTTATACGTCATTAAGTAAAAGAATATAACGTTATACGTTGTTACGAAATGCTACATAACGTTATACGTCATTACGTAATAGTGCATAACGTTATACGTTGTTACGTAATGCTACATAACGTTATAGGTCATTACGTTATAGTATATATCGTTATACGTCATAAAGTAAAATAATATAACGCTATACGTAATAACGTAATAGTAGATGACGTTATACGTTGTCACGTAATGCTACATAACATTATACGTCATTACGTTATAATATATAACGTTATACGTTGTTACGTAATGCTACATAACGTTATTCGTCATTACGTTATAGTATGTAACGTTATACGTTGTTACGTAATGCTACATAACGTTATACGTCATTACGTTATAATATATAACGTTATACGTTGTTACGTAATGCTACATAACGTTATACGTCATTACGTTATAGTATATAACGTTATACGTTGTTACGTAATGCTACATAAAATTATACGGCATTACGTAATAGTATATAACGTTATACGTTGTTACGTAATGCTACATAACGTTATACGTCATTACGTTATAGTATATAACGTTATACTTTATTACGTAATAGTTTATAACGTTATACGTTGTTACGTAATGCTACATAACGTTATACGTCTATCACGTAATAGTATATAACGTTATACGTCTATTACGTAATGCTACATTACGTTATACGTCATTACGATATAGTATATATCGTTATACGTCATAAAGTAAAAGAATATAACGTTATACGTAATAACGTAATAGTAGATGACGTTATACTTTGTTACGTAATGCTACACAACGTTATACGTCATTACGTTATAGTATATAACGTTATACGTTGTTACGTAATGCTACATAACGTTATACGTTGTTACGTAATGATACATAACGTTATACGTCATTACGTAAGAGTATATAACGTTATACGTTGTTACGTAATGCTACATTACGTTATACGTCATTACGTTATAGTATATAACGTTATACGTCATTACGTAATAGTATATAACGTTATACGTTGTTACGTAATGCTACATAACGTTATACGTCATTACGTTATAGTATATAACGTTATACTTTATTACGTAATAGTTTATAACGTTATACGTTGTTACGTAATGCTACATATCGTTATACGTCATTACGTAATAGTATATAACGTTATACGTTGTTACATAATGCTACATAACGTTATACCTGATTACGTTATAGTATATAACGTTATACGTCATTAAGTAAAAGAATATAACGTTATACGTTATAACGTAATAGTAAATGACGTTATACGTTGTTACGTAATGCTACATTACGTTATACGTCATTACGTTATAGTATATAACGTTATACGTTGTTACGTAATGCTACATAACATTATACGGCATTACGTAATAGTATATAACGTTATACGTCTATTACGTAATGCTACATTACGTTATACGTCATTACGATATAGTATATATCGTTATACGTCATAAAGTAAAAGAATATAACGTTATACGTAATAACGTAATACTAGATGACGTTATACTTTGTTACGTAATGCTACACAACGTTATACGTCATTACGTTATAGTATATAACGTTATACGTTGTTACGTAATGCTACATAACGTTATACGTTGTTACGTAATGATACATAACGTTATACGTCATTACGTAAGAGTATATAACGTTATACGTTGTTACGTAATGCTACATTACGTTATTCGTCATTAGGTTATAGTATATAACGTTATAGGTCATTACGTAATAGTATATAACGTTATACGTTGTTACGTAATGCTACATAACGTTATACGTCATTACGTTATAGTATATAACGTTATACTTTATTACGTAATAGTTTATAACGTTATACGTTGTTACGTAATGCTACATAACGTTATATGTCATTACGTAATAGTATATAACGTTATACGTTGTTACGTAATGCTACATAACGTTATACCTGATTACGTTATAGTGTATAACGGTATACGTCATTAAGTAAAAGAATATAACGTTATACGTAATAACGTAATAGTAAATGATGTTATACGTTGTTACGTAATGCTACATTACGTTATACGTCATTACGTTATAGTATATAACGTTATACGTTGTTACGTAATGCTACATAACATTATACGGCATTACGTAATAGTATATAACGGTATACGTTGTTACGTAATAGTATATAACGTTATACGTTGTTACGTAATGCTACATAACGTTATACGTCATTTCGTTATAGTATATAACGTTATACTTTATTACGTAATAGTTTATAACGTTATACGTTGTTAAGTAATGCTACATAACGTTATATGTCATTACGTAATAGTATATAACGTTATACGTTGTTACGTAATGCTACATAACGTTATACCTGATTACGTTATAGTGTATAACGTTATACGTCATTAAGTAAAAGAATATAACGTTATACGTAATAACGTAATAGTAAATGACGTTATACGTTGTTACGTAATGCTACATTACTTTATACGTCATTACGTTATAGTGTATAACGTTATACGTCATTAAGTAAAAGAATATAACGTTATACGTAATAACGTAAAAGTAAATGACGTTATACGTTGTTACGTAATGCTACATTACGTTATACGTCATTACGTTATAGTATATAACGTTATACGTTGTTACGTAATGCTACATAACATTATACGGCATTACGTAATAGTATATAACGGTATACGTTGTTACGTAATGCTACATAACGTTATACGTCATTACGTTATACTATATAACGTTATACGTCATTAAGTAAAAGAATATAACGTTATACGTTGTTACGAAATGCTACATAACGTTATACGTCATTACGTAATAGTGCATAACGTTATACGTTGTTACGTAATGCTACATAACGTTATAGGTCATTACGTTATAGTATATATCGTTATACGTCATAAAGTAAAATAATATAACGCTATACGTAATAACGTAATAGTAGATGACGTTATACGTTGTCACGTAATGCTACATAACATTATACGTCATTACGTTATAATATATAACGTTATACGTTGTTACGTAATGCTACATAACGTTATTCGTCATTACGTTATAGTATGTAACGTTATACGTTGTTACGTAATGCTACATAACGTTATACGTCATTACGTTATAATATATAACGTTATACGTTGTTACGTAATGCTACATAACGTTATACGTCATTACGTTATAGTATATAACGTTATACGTTGTTACGTAATGCTACATAAAATTATACGGCATTACGTAATAGTATATAACGTTATACGTTGTTACGTAATGCTACATAACGTTATACGTCATTACGTTATAGTATATAACGTTATACTTTATTACGTAATAGTTTATAACGTTATACGTTGTTACGTAATGCTACATAACGTTATACGTCTATCACGTAATAGTATATAACGTTATACGTCTATTACGTAATGCTACATTACGTTATACGTCATTACGATATAGTATATATCGTTATACGTCATAAAGTAAAAGAATATAACGTTATACGTAATAACGTAATAGTAGATGACGTTATACTTTGTTACGTAATGCTACACAACGTTATACGTCATTACGTTATAGTATATAACGTTATACGTTGTTACGTAATGCTACATAACGTTATACGTTGTTACGTAATGATACATAACGTTATACGTCATTACGTAAGAGTATATAACGTTATACGTTGTTACGTAATGCTACATTACGTTATACGTCATTACGTTATAGTATATAACGTTATACGTCATTACGTAATAGTATATAACGTTATACGTTGTTACGTAATGCTACATAACGTTATACGTCATTACGTTATAGTATATAACGTTATACTTTATTACGTAATAGTTTATAACGTTATACGTTGTTACGTAATGCTACATATCGTTATACGTCATTACGTAATAGTATATAACGTTATACGTTGTTACATAATGCTACATAACGTTATACCTGATTACGTTATAGTATATAACGTTATACGTCATTAAGTAAAAGAATATAACGTTATACGTTATAACGTAATAGTAAATGACGTTATACGTTGTTACGTAATGCTACATTACGTTATACGTCATTACGTTATAGTATATAACGTTATACGTTGTTACGTAATGCTACATAACATTATACGGCATTACGTAATAGTATATAACGTTATACGTCTATTACGTAATGCTACATTACGTTATACGTCATTACGATATAGTATATATCGTTATACGTCATAAAGTAAAAGAATATAACGTTATACGTAATAACGTAATACTAGATGACGTTATACTTTGTTACGTAATGCTACACAACGTTATACGTCATTACGTTATAGTATATAACGTTATACGTTGTTACGTAATGCTACATAACGTTATACGTTGTTACGTAATGATACATAACGTTATACGTCATTACGTAAGAGTATATAACGTTATACGTTGTTACGTAATGCTACATTACGTTATTCGTCATTACGTTATAGTATATAACGTTATACGTCATTACGTAATAGTATATAACGTTATACGTTGTTACGTAATGCTACATAACGTTATACGTCATTACGTTATAGTATATAACGTTATACTTTATTACGTAATAGTTTATAACGTTATACGTTGTTACGTAATGCTACATATCGTTATACGTCATTACGTAATAGTATATAACGTTATACGTTGTTACATAATGCTACATAACGTTATACCTGATTACGTTATAGTATATAACGTTATACGTCATTAAGTAAAAGAATATAACGTTATACGTAATAACGTAATAGTAAATGACGTTATACGTTGTTACGTAATGCTACATTACGTTATACGTCATTACGTTATAGTATATAACGTCATACGTTGTTACGTAATGCTACATAACATTATACGGCATTACGTAATAGTATATAACGGTATACGTTGTTACGTAATGCTACATAACGTTATACGTCATTACGTTATAGTATATAACGTTATACGTCATTAAGTAAAAGAATATAACGTTATACGTAATAACGTAATGCTACAGAACGTTTTACGTCATTACGTTATAGCATATAACGTTGTACGTCATTAAGTAAAAGAATTTAACGTTATACGTAATAACGTAATAGTAAATGACGTTATACTTTGTTACGTAATGCTACATAACGTTATACGTCTATTACGTAATAGTATATAACGTTATACGTTGTTACGTAATGCTACATAACGTTATACGTCATTACGTTATAGTATATAACGTTATACTTTATTACGTAATAGTTTATAACGTTATACGTTGTTAAGTAATGCTACATAACGTTATACGTCATTACGTTATAGTATATAACGTTATACGTTGTTACGTAATGCTACATAACATTATACGGCATTACGTAATGGTATATAACGGTATACGTTGTCACGTAATGCTACATAACGTTATACGTCATTACGTTATAGTATATAACGTTATACGTCATTAAGTAAAAGAATATAACGTTATACGTAATAACGTAATGCTACAGAACGTTATACGTCATTACGTTATAGTATATAACGTTGTACGTCACTAAGTATAAGAATATAACGTTATACGAAATAACGTAATAGTAAATGACGTTATTCGTTGTTACGTAATGCTACAATACGTTATACGTCATTACGTTATAGTATATAACGTTATACGTTATTACGTAGTAGTTTATAACGTTATACGTTGTTACGTATTGCTACATAACGTTATACGCCATTACATTATAGTATATAACGTTATACGTCATTACGTAATAGTATATAACGTTATACGTTGTTACGTAATGCTACATAACGTTATACGTCATTACGTTATAGTATATAACGTTATACTTTATTACGTAATAGTAGATGACGTTATACGTTGTCACGTAATGCTACATAACATTATACGTCATTACGTTATAATATATAACGTTATACGTTGTTACGTAATGCTACATAACGTTATTCGTCATTACGTTATAGTATGTAACGTTATACGTTGTTACGTAATGCTACATAACGTTATACGTCATTACGTTATATTATATAACGTTATACGTTGTTACGTAATGCTACATAACGTTATACGTCATTACGTTATAGTATATAACGTTATACGTTGTTACGTAATGCTACATAAAATTATACGGCATTACGTAATAGTATATAACGTTATACGTAGTTACGTAATGCTACATAACGTTATACGTCATTACGTTATAGTATATAACGTTATACTTTATTACGTAATAGTTTATAACGTTATACGTTGTTACGTAATGCTACATAACGTTATACGTCTATCACGTAATAGTATATAACGTTATACGTCTATCACGTAATGCTACATTACGTTATACGTCATTACGATATAGTATATATCGTTATACGTCATAAAGTAAAAGAATATAACGTTATACGTAATAACGTAATAGTAGATGACGTTATACTTTGTTACGTAATGCTACACAACGTTATACGTCATTACGTTATAGTATATAACGTTATACGTTGTTACGTAATGCTACATAACGTTATACGTTGTTACGTAATGATACATAACGTTATACGTCATTACGTAAGAGTATATAACGTTATACGTTGTTACGTAATGCTACATTACGTTATACGTCATTACGTTATAGTATATAACGTTATACGTCATTAAGTAAAAGAATATAACGTTATACGTAATAACGTAATGCTACATAACGTTAAACGTCATTACGTTATAGTATATAACGTTATACTTTATTACGTAATAGTTTATAACGTTATACGTTGTTACGTAATGCTACATAACATTATACGGCATTACGTTAGAGTATATAACGGTATACGTTGTTACGTAATGCTACATAACGTTATACGTCTTTACGTTATAATATATAACGTTATACGTTGTTACGTAATGCTACATAACGTTATACGTCATTACGTTATAGTATATAACGTTATACGTTGTTACGTAATGCTACATAAAATTATACGGCATTACGTAATAGTATATAACGTTATACGTTGTTACGTAATGCTACATAACGTTATACGTCATTACGTTATAGTATATAACGTTATACTTTATTACGTAATAGTTTATAACGTTATACGTTGTTACGTAATGCTACATAACGTTATACGTCTATCACGTAATAGTATATAACGTTATACGTCTATTACGTAATGCTACATTACGTTATACGTCATTACGATATAGTATATATCGTTATACGTCATAAAGTAAAAGAATATAACGTTATACGTAATAACGTAATAGTAGATGACGTTATACTTTCTTACGTAATGCTACACAACGTTATACGTCATTACGTTATAGTATATAACGTTATACGTTGTTACGTAATGCTACATAACGTTATACGTTGTTACGTAATGATACATAACGTTATACGTCATTACGTAAGAGTATATAACGTTATACGTTGTTACGTAATGCTACATTACGTTATACGTCATTACGTTATAGTATATAACGTTATACGTCATTACGTAATAGTATATAACGTTATACGTTGTTACGTAATGCTACATAACGTTATACGTCATTACGTTATAGTATATAACGTTATACTTTATTACGTAATAGTTTATAACGTTATACGTTGTTACGTAATGCTACATATTGTTATACGTCATTACGTAATAGTATATAACGTTATACGTTGTTACGTAATGCTACATAACGTTATACCTGATTACGTTATAGTATATAACGTTATACGTCATTAAGTAAAAGAATATAACGTTATACGTAATAACGTAATAGTAAATGACGTTATACGTTGTTACGTAATGCTACATTACGTTATACGTCATTACGTTATAGTATATAACGTTATACGTTGTTACGTAATGCTACATAACATTATACGGCATTACGTAATAGTATATAACGGTATACGTTGTTACGTAATGCTACATAACGTTATACGTCATTACGTTATAGTATATAACGTTATACGTCATTAAGTAAAAGAATATAACGTTATACGTAATAACGTAATGCTACAGAACGTTATACGTCATTACGTTATAGCATATAACGTTGTACGTCATTAAGTAAAAGAATTTAACGTTATACGTAATAACGTAATAGTAAATGACGTTATACTTTGTTACGTAATGCTACATAACGTTATGCGTTATTACGTAATAGTATATAACGTTATACGTTGTTACGTAATGCTACACAACGTTATACGTCTATCACGTAATAGTATATAACGTTATACGTCTATTACGTAATGCTACATAACGTTATACGTCATTACGTAATAGTATATAACGTTATACGTTGTGACGTAATGCTACATAACGTTATACGGCATTACGTAATAGTATATAACGTTATACGTTGTTACGTAATGCTACATAGCGTTATACGTCATTACGTTATAGTATATAACGTTATACGTTGTTACGTAATGCTACATAACATTATACGGCATTACGTAATGGTATATAACGGTATACGTTGTGACGTAATGCTACATAACGTTATACGTCATTACGTTATAGTATATATCGTTATACGTCATAAAGTAAAAGAATATAACGTTATACGTAATAACGTAATAGTAGATGACGTTATACTTTGTTACGTAATGCTACATAACGTTATGCGTTATTACGTAGTAGTATATAACGTTATACGTTGTTACGTAATGCTACACAACGTTATACGTCTATCACGTAATAGTATATAACGTTATACGTCTATTACGTAATGCTACATAACGTTATACGTCATTACGTAATAGTATATAACGTTATACGTTGTGACGTAATGCTACATAACGTTATACGGCATTACGTAATAGTATATAACGTTATACGTTGTTACGTAATGCTAAATAGCGTTATACGTCATTACGTTATAGTATATAACGTTATACGTTGTTACGTAATGCTACATAACGTTATACGTATATCACGTAATAGTATATAACGTTATACGTCTATTACGTAATGCTACATTACGTTATACGTCATTACGATATAGTATATATCGTTATACGTCATAAAGTAAAAGAATATAACGTTATACGTAATAACGTAATAGTAGATGACGTTATACTTTGTTACGTAATGCTACACAACGTTATACGTCATTACGTTATAGTATATAACGTTATACGTTGTTACGTAATGCTACATAACGTTATACGTTGTTACGTAATGATACATAACGTTATACGTCATTACGTAAGAGTATATAACGTTATACGTCATTACGTAATAGTATATAACGTTATACGTTGTTACGTAATGCTACATAACGTTATACGTCATTACGTTATAGTATATAACGTTATACTTTATTACGTAATAGTTTATAACGTTATACGTTGTTACGTAATGCTACATATCGTTATACGTCATTACGTAATAGTATATAACGTTATACGTTGTTACGTAATGCTACATAACGTTATACCTGATTACGTTATAGTATATAACGTTATACGTCATTAAGTAAAAGAATATAACGTTATACGTAATAACGTAATAGTAAATGACGTTATACGTTGTTACGTAATGCTACATTACGTTATACGTCATTACGTTATAGTATATAACGTTATACGTTGTTACGTAATGCTACATAACATTATACGGCATTACGTAATAGTATATAACGGTATACGTTGTTACGTAATGCTACATAACGTTATACGTCATTACGTTATAGTATATAACGTTATACGTCATTAAGTAAAAGAATATAACGTTATACGTAATAACGTAATGCTACAGAACGTTATACGTCATTACGTTATAGTATATAACGTTGTACGTCATTAAGTAAAAGAATTTAACGTTATACGTAATAACGTAATAGTAAATGACGTTATACTTTGTTACGTAATGCTACATAACGTTATACGTCTATTACGTAATAGTATATAACGTTATACGTTGTTACGTAATGCTACATAACGTTATACGTCATTACGTTATAGTATATAACGTTATACTTTATTACGTAATAGTTTATAACGTTATACGTTGTTAAGTAATGCTACATAACGTTATACGTCATTACGTTATAGTATATAACGTTATACGTTGTTACGTAATGCTACATAACATTATACGGCATTACGTAATAGTATATAACGGTATACGTTGTTACGTAATGCTACATAACGTTATACGACATTACGTTATAGTATATAACGTTATACGTCATTAAGTAAAAGAATATAATGTTATACGTAATAACGTAATAGTAGATGACGTTATACTTTGTTACGTAATGCTACACAACGTTATACGTCATTACGTTATAGTATATAACGTTATACGTTGTTACGTAATGCTACATAACGTTATACGTTGATACGTAATGATAAATAACGTTATACGTCATTACGTAAGAGTATATAACGTTATACGTCATTACGTAATAGTATATAACGTTATACGTTGTTACGTAATGCTACATAACGTTATACGTCATTACGTTATAGTATATAACGTTATACGTTGTTACGTAATGCTACATAACGTTATACGTCATTACGTTATAGTATATAACGTTATACTTTATTACGTAATAGTTTATAACGTTATACGTTGTTAAGTAATGCTACATAACGTTATACGTCATTACGTTATAGTATATAACGTTATACGTTGTTACGTAATGCTACATAACATTATACGGCATTACGTAATAGTATATAACGTTATACGTTGTTACGTAATGCTACATAACATTATACGGCATTACGTAATAGTATATAACGGTATACGTTGTTACGTAATGCTACATAACGTTATACGACATTACGTTATAGTATATAACGTTATACGTCATTAAGTAAAAGAATATAATGTTATACGTAATAACGTAATGCTACAGAACGTTATACGTCATTACGTTATAGTATATAACGTTGTACGTCATTAAGTATAAGAATATAACGTTATACGTAATAACGTAATAGTAAATGACGTTATTCGTTGTTACGTAATGCTACATAAAGTTATACGTCATTACGTTATAGTATATAACGTTATACTTTATTACGTAATAGTTTATAACGTTATACTTTGTTAAGTAATGCTACATAACGTTATACGTCATTACGTTATAGTATATAACGTTATACGTTGTTACGTAATGCTACATAACATTATACGGCATTACGTAATAGTATATAACGGTATACGTTGTTACGTAATGCTACATAACGTTATACGTCATTACGTTATAGTATATAACGTTATACGTCATTAAGTAAAAGAATATAACGTTATACGTTGTTACGAAATGCTACATAACGTTATACGTCATTACGTAATAGTGTATAACGTTATACGTTGTTACGTAATGCTACATAACGTTATAGGTCATTACGTTATAGTATATATCGTTATACGTCATAAAGTAAAAGAATATAACGCTATACGTAGTAACGTAATAGTAGATAACGTTATACGTTGTTACGTAATGCTACATAACGTTATACGTCATTATGTTATAGTATATAACGTTATACGTTGTTACGTAATGCTACATAACATTATACGGCATTACGTAATAGTATATAACGTTATACGTTGTTACGTAATGCTACATAACGTTATACGTCATTACGTAATAGTATATAACGTTATACGTTGTGACGTATTGCTACATAACGTTAAACGTCATTACGTTATAGTATATATCGTTATACGTTGTTACGTAATGCTACATAACGATATACGTCATTACGTAATAGTATATAACGTTATACGTTGTTACGTAATGCTACATAACGTTATTCGTCATTACGTTATAATATATAACGTTATACGTTATTACGTAATAGTTTATAACGTTATACGATGTTACGTATCGCTACATAACGTTATACTTCATTACGTTATAGTATATAACGTTATACGTCATTAAGTAAAAGAATATAACGTTATACGTAATAACGTAATAGTAAATGACGTTATAGTTTGTTACGTAATGCTACATAACGTTATACGTCTATTACGTAATAGTATATAACGTTATACGTTGTTACGTATTGCTACATAACGTTATACGCCATTACGTTATAGTATATAACGTTATACGTCATTAAGTACAAGAAAATAACGTTATACGTCATTAAGTATAAGAATATAACGTTATACGTAATAACGTAATAGTAAATGACGTTATTCGTTGTTACGTAATGCTACAATACGTTATACGTCATTACGTTATAATATATAACGTTATACGTTATTACGTAGTAGTTTATAACGTTATACGTTGTTACGTATTGCTACATAACGTTATACGCCATTACGTTATAATATATAACGTTATACGTTATTACGTAGTAGTTTATAACGTTATACGTTGTCACGTATTGCTACATAACGTTATACGTCATTACGTTATAGTATATATCGTTATACGTCATAAAGTAAAAGAATATAACGCTATACGTAATAACGTAATAGTACATGACGTTATACGTTGTTACGTAATGCTACATAACGTTATACGTTATTACGTAATAGTGTATAACGTTATACGTTGTTACGTATTGCTACATAACGTTATACGCCATTACGTTATAGTATATAACGTTATACGTTGTTACGTAATGCTACATAACGTTATACGTCATTACGTAATAGTATATAACGTTATACGTTGTTACGTAATGCTACAGTACGTTATACGTCATTACGTTATAGTATATAACGTTATACGTCATTACGTAATAGTATATAACGTTATACGTTGTTACGTAATGCTACATAACGTTATACGTCATTACGTTATAGTATATAACGTTATACTTTATTACGTAATAGTTTATAACGTTATACGTTGTTACGTAATGCTACATAACGTTATATGTCATTACGTAATAGTATATAACGTTATACGTTGTTACGTAATGCTACATAACGTTATACCTGATTACGTTATAGTGTATAACGTTATACGTCATTAAGTAAAAGAATATAACGTTATACGTAATAACGTAATAGTAAATGACGTTATACGTTGTTACGTAATGCTACATTACTTTATACGTCATTACGTTATAGTGTATAACGTTATACGTCATTAAGTAAAAGAATATAACGTTATACGTAATAACGTAATAGTAAATTACGTTATACGTTGTTACGTAATGCTACATTACGTTATACGTCATTACGTTATAGTATATAACGTTATACGTTGTTACGTAATGCTACATAACATTATACGGCATTACGTTATAGTATGTTACGTTATACGTTGTTACGTAATGCTACATAACGTTATACGTCATTACGTTATAATATATAACGTTATACGTTGTTACGTAATGCTACATAACGTTATACGTTGTTACGTAATGCTACATAACGTTATACGTCATTACGTTATAGTATATAGCGTTATACGTTGTTACGTAATGCTACATAACATTATACGGCATTACGTAATAGTATATAACGTTATACGTTGTTACGTAATGCTACATAGCGTTATACGTCATTACGTTATAGTATATAACGTTATACGTCATTAAGTACAAGAAAATAACGTTATACGTCATTAAGTATAAGAATATAACGTTATACGTAATAACGTAATAGTAAATGACGTTATTCGTTGTTACGTAATGCTACAATACGTTATACGTCATTACGTTATAGTATATAACGTTATACGTTATTACGTAGTAGTTTATAACGTTATACGTTGTTACGTATTGCTACATAACGTTATACGCCATTACGTTATAGTATATAACGTTATACGTTCTTACGTAATAGTATATAACGTTATATGTTGTTACGTATTGCTACATAACGTTATACGCCATTACGTTATAGTATATAACGTTATACGTTATTACGTAGTAGTTTATAACGTTATACGTTGTTACGTATTGCTACATAACGTTATACGTCATTACGTTATAGTATATATCGTTATACGTCATAAAGTAAAAGAATATAACGCTATACGTAATAACGTAATAGTAGATGACGTTATACGTTGTTACGTAATGCTACATAACGTTATACGTTATTACGTAATAGTATATAACGTTATACGTTGTTACGTATTGCTACATAACGTTATACGCCATTACGTTATAGTATATAACGTTATACGTTGTTACGTAATGCTACATAACGTTATACGTCATTACGTAATAGTATATAACGTTATACGTTGTTACGTAATGCTACAGTACGTTATACGTCATTAGGTTATAGTATATAACGTTATAGGTCATTACGTAATAGTATATAACGTTATACGTTGTTACGTAATGCTACATAACGTTATACGTCATTACGTTATAGTATATAACGTTATACTTTATTACGTAATAGTTTATAACGTTATACGTTGTTACGTAATGCTACATAACGTTATATGTCATTACGTAATAGTATATAACGTTATACGTTGTTACGTAATGCTACATAACGTTATACCTGATTACGTTATAGTGTATAACGGTATACGTCATTAAGTAAAAGAATATAACGTTATACGTAATAACGTAATAGTAAATGATGTTATACGTTGTTACGTAATGCTACATTACGTTATACGTCATTACGTTATAGTATATAACGTTATACGTTGTTACGTAATGCTACATAACATTATACGGCATTACGTAATAGTATATAACGGTATACGTTGTTACGTAATAGTATATAACGTTATACGTTGTTACGTAATGCTACATAACGTTATACGTCATTTCGTTATAGTATATAACGTTATACTTTATTACGTAATAGTTTATAACGTTATACGTTGTTAAGTAATGCTACATAACGTTATATGTCATTACGTAATAGTATATAACGTTATACGTTGTTACGTAATGCTACATAACGTTATACCTGATTACGTTATAGTGTATAACGTTATACGTCATTAAGTAAAAGAATATAACGTTATACGTAATAACGTAATAGTAAATGACGTTATACGTTGTTACGTAATGCTACATTACTTTATACGTCATTACGTTATAGTGTATAACGTTATACGTCATTAAGTAAAAGAATATAACGTTATACGTAATAACGTAAAAGTAAATGACGTTATACGTTGTTACGTAATGCTACATTACGTTATACGTCATTACGTTATAGTATATAACGTTATACGTTGTTACGTAATGCTACATAACATTATACGGCATTACGTAATAGTATATAACGGTATACGTTGTTACGTAATGCTACATAACGTTATACGTCATTACGTTATACTATATAACGTTACACGTCATTAAGTAAAAGAATATAACGTTATACGTTGTTACGAAATGCTACATAACGTTATACGTCATTACGTAATAGTGCATAACGTTATACGTTGTTACGTAATGCTACATAACGTTATAGGTCATTACGTTATAGTATATATCGTTATACGTCATAAAGTAAAATAATATAACGCTATACGTAATAACGTAATAGTAGATGACGTTATACGTTGTCACGTAATGCTACATAACATTATACGTCATTACGTTATAATATATAACGTTATACGTTGTTACGTAATGCTACATAACGTTATTCGTCATTACGTTATAGTATGTAACGTTATACGTTGTTACGTAATGCTACATAACGTTATACGTCATTACGTTATAATATATAACGTTATACGTTGTTACGTAATGCTACATAACGTTATACGTCATTACGTTATAGTATATAACGTTATACGTTGTTACGTAATGCTACATAAAATTATACGGCATTACGTAATAGTATATAACGTTATACGTTGTTACGTAATGCTACATAACGTTATACGTCATTACGTTATAGTATATAACGTTATACTTTATTACGTAATAGTTTATAACGTTATACGTTGTTACGTAATGCTACATAACGTTATACGTCTATCACGTAATAGTATATAACGTTATACGTCTATTACGTAATGCTACATTACGTTATACGTCATTACGATATAGTATATATCGTTATACGTCATAAAGTAAAAGAATATAACGTTATACGTAATAACGTAATAGTAGATGACGTTATACTTTGTTACGTAATGCTACACAACGTTATACGTCATTACGTTATAGTATATAACGTTATACGTTGTTACGTAATGCTACATAACGTTATACGTTGTTACGTAATGATACATAACGTTATACGTCATTACGTAAGAGTATATAACGTTATACGTTGTTACGTAATGCTACATTACGTTATACGTCATTACGTTATAGTATATAACGTTATACGTCATTACGTAATAGTATATAACGTTATACGTTGTTACGTAATGCTACATAACGTTATACGTCATTACGTTATAGTATATAACGTTATACTTTATTACGTAATAGTTTATAACGTTATACGTTGTTACGTAATGCTACATATCGTTATACGTCATTACGTAATAGTATATAACGTTATACGTTGTTACATAATGCTACATAACGTTATACCTGATTACGTTATAGTATATAACGTTATACGTCATTAAGTAAAAGAATATAACGTTATACGTTATAACGTAATAGTAAATGACGTTATACGTTGTTACGTAATGCTACATTACGTTATACGTCATTACGTTATAGTATATAACGTTATACGTTGTTACGTAATGCTACATAACATTATACGGCATTACGTAATAGTATATAACGGTATACGTTGTTACGTAATGCTACATAACGTTATACGTCATTACGTTATAGTATATAACGTTATACGTCATTAAGTAAAAGAATATAACGTTATACGTAATAACGTAATGCTACAGAACGTTATACGTCATTACGTTATAGCATATAACGTTGTACGTCATTAAGTAAAAGAATTTAACGTTATACGTAATAACGTAATAGTAAATGACGTTATACTTTGTTACGTAATGCTACATAACGTTATACCTGATTACGTTATAGTATATAACGTTATACTTCATTAAGTAAAAGAATATAACGTTATACGTAATAACGTAATAGTAAATGACGTTATACGTTGTTACGTAATGCTACATAACGTTATACGTCATTACGTTATAATATATAACGTTATACGTTGTTACGTAATGCTACATAACGTTATACCTGATTACGTTATAGTGTATAACGTTATACGTCATTAAGTAAAAGAATATAACGTTATACGTAATAACGTAATAGTAAATGACGTTATACGTTGTTACGTAATGCTACATTACTTTATACGTCATTACGTTATAGTGTATAACGTTATACGTCATTAAGTAAAAGAATATAACGTTATACGTAATAACGTAAAAGTAAATGACGTTATACGTTGTTACGTAATGCTACATTACGTTATACGTCATTACGTTATAGTATATAACGTTATACGTTGTTACGTAATGCTACATAACATTATACGGCATTACGTAATAGTATATAACGGTATACGTTGTTACGTAATGCTACATAACGTTATACGTCATTACGTTATACTATATAACGTTATACGTCATTAAGTAAAAGAATATAACGTTATACGTTGTTACGAAATGCTACATAACGTTATACGTCATTACGTAATAGTGCATAACGTTATACGTTGTTACGTAATGCTACATAACGTTATAGGTCATTACGTTATAGTATATATCGTTATACGTCATAAAGTAAAATAATATAACGCTATACGTAATAACGTAATAGTAGATGACGTTATACGTTGTCACGTAATGCTACATAACATTATACGTCATTACGTTATAATATATAACGTTATACGTTGTTACGTAATGCTACATAACGTTATTCGTCATTACGTTATAGTATGTAACGTTATACGTTGTTACGTAATGCTACATAACGTTATACGTCATTACGTTATAATATATAACGTTATACGTTGTTACGTAATGCTACATAACGTTATACGTCATTACGTTATAGTATATAACGTTATACGTTGTTACGTAATGCTACATAAAATTATACGGCATTACGTAATAGTATATAACGTTATACGTTGTTACGTAATGCTACATAACGTTATACGTCATTACGTTATAGTATATAACGTTATACTTTATTACGTAATAGTTTATAACGTTATACGTTGTTACGTAATGCTACATAACGTTATACGTCTATCACGTAATAGTATATAACGTTATACGTCTATTACGTAATGCTACATTACGTTATACGTCATTACGATATAGTATATATCGTTATACGTCATAAAGTAAAAGAATATAACGTTATACGTAATAACGTAATAGTAGATGACGTTATACTTTGTTACGTAATGCTACACAACGTTATACGTCATTACGTTATAGTATATAACGTTATACGTTGTTACGTAATGCTACATAACGTTATACGTTGTTACGTAATGATACATAACGTTATACGTCATTACGTAAGAGTATATAACGTTATACGTTGTTACGTAATGCTACATTACGTTATACGTCATTACGTTATAGTATATAACGTTATACGTCATTACGTAATAGTATATAACGTTATACGTTGTTACGTAATGCTACATAACGTTATACGTCATTACGTTATAGTATATAACGTTATACTTTATTACGTAATAGTTTATAACGTTATACGTTGTTACGTAATGCTACATATCGTTATACGTCATTACGTAATAGTATATAACGTTATACGTTGTTACATAATGCTACATAACGTTATACCTGATTACGTTATAGTATATAACGTTATACGTCATTAAGTAAAAGAATATAACGTTATACGTTATAACGTAATAGTAAATGACGTTATACGTTGTTACGTAATGCTACATTACGTTATACGTCATTACGTTATAGTATATAACGTTATACGTTGTTACGTAATGCTACATAACATTATACGGCATTACGTAATAGTATATAACGGTATACGTTGTTACGTAATGCTACATAACGTTATACGTCATTACGTTATAGTATATAACGTTATACGTCATTAAGTAAAAGAATATAACGTTATACGTAATAACGTAATGCTACAGAACGTTATACGTCATTACGTTATAGCATATAACGTTGTACGTCATTAAGTAAAAGAATTTAACGTTATACGTAATAACGTAATAGTAAATGACGTTATACTTTGTTACGTAATGCTACATAACGTTATACGTCTATTACGTAATAGTATATAACGTTATACGTTGTTACGTAATGCTACATAACGTTATACGTCATTACGTTATAGTATATAACGTTATACTTTATTACGAAATAGTTTATAACGATATACGTTGTTAAGTAATGCTACATAACGTTATACGTCATTACGTTATAGTATATAACGTTATACGTTGTTACGTAATGCTACATAACATTATACGGCATTACGTAATGGTATATAACGGTATACGTTGTCACGTAATGCTACATAACGTTATACGTCATTACGTTATAGTATATAACGTTATACGTCAATAAGTAAAAGAATATAACGTTATACGTAATAACGTAATGCTACAGAACGTTATACGTCATTACGTTATAGTATATAACGTTGTACGTCACTAAGTATAAGAATATAACGTTATACGTAATAACGTAATAGTAAATGACGTTATTCGTTGTTACGTAATGCTACAATACGTTATACGTCATTACGTTATAGTATGTAACGTTATACGTTATTACGTAGTAGTTTATAACGTTATACGTTGTTACGTATTGCTACATAACGTTATACGCCATTACGTTATAGTATATAACGTTATACGTCATTACGTAATAGTATATAACGTTATACGTTGTTACGTAATGCTACATAACGTTATACGTCATTACGTTATAGTATATAACGTTATACTTTATTACGTAATAGTTTATAACGTTATACGTTGTTAAGTAATGCTACATAACGTTATACGTCATTACGTAATAGTATATAACGTTATACGTTGTTACGTAATGCTACATAACGTTATACCTGATTACGTTATAGTATATAACGTTATACTTCATTAAGTAAAAGAATATAACGTTATACGTAATAACGTAATAGTAAATGACGTTATACGTTGTTACGTAATGCTACATAACGTTATACGTCATTACGTTATAATATATAACGTTATACGTTGTTACGTAATGCTACATAACGTTATACGTCATTACGTTATAGTATATAACGTTATACGTTGTTACGTAATGCTACATAAAATTATACGGCATTACGTAATAGTATATAACGTTATACGTTGTTACGTAATGCTACATAACGTTATACGTCATTACGTTATAGTATATAACGTTATACTTTATTACGTAATAGTTTATAACGTTATACGTTGTTACGTAATGCTACATAACGTTATACGTCTATCACGTAATAGTATATAACGTTATACGTCTATTACGTAATGCTACATTACGTTATACGTCATTACGATATAGTATATATCGTTATACGTCATAAAGTAAAAGAATATAACGTTATACGTAATAACGTAATACTAGATGACGTTATACTTTGTTACGTAATGCTACACAACGTTATACGTCATTACGTTATAGTATATAACGTTATACGTTGTTACGTAATGCTACATAACGTTATACGTTGTTACGTAATGATACATAACGTTATACGTCATTACGTAAGAGTATATAACGTTATACGTTGTTACGTAATGCTACATTACGTTATTCGTCATTACGTTATAGTATATAACGTTATACGTCATTACGTAATAGTATATAACGTTATACGTTGTTACGTAATGCTACATAACGTTATACGTCATTACGTTATAGTATATAACGTTATACTTTATTACGTAATAGTTTATAACGTTATACGTTGTTACGTAATGCTACATATCGTTATACGTCATTACGTAATAGTATATAACGTTATACGTTGTTACATAATGCTACATAACGTTATACCTGATTACGTTATAGTATATAACGTTATACGTCATTAAGTAAAAGAATATAACGTTATACGTAATAACGTAATAGTAAATGACGTTATACGTTGTTACGTAATGCTACATTACGTTATACGTCATTACGTTATAGTATATAACGTCATACGTTGTTACGTAATGCTACATAACATTATACGGCATTACGTAATAGTATATAACGGTATACGTTGTTACGTAATGCTACATAACGTTATACGTCATTACGTTATAGTATATAACGTTATACGTCATTAAGTAAAAGAATATAACGTTATACGTAATAACGTAATGCTACAGAACGTTATACGTCATTACGTTATAGCATATAACGTTGTACGTCATTAAGTAAAAGAATTTAACGTTATACGTAATAACGTAATAGTAAATGACGTTATACTTTGTTACGTAATGCTACATAACGTTATACGTCTATTACGTAATAGTATATAACGTTATACGTTGTTACGTAATGCTACATAACGTTATACGTCATTACGTTATAGTATATAACGTTATACTTTATTACGTAATAGTTTATAACGTTATACGTTGTTAAGTAATGCTACATAACGTTATACGTCATTACGTTATAGTATATAACGTTATACGTTGTTACGTAATGCTACATAACATTATACGGCATTACGTAATGGTATATAACGGTATACGTTGTCACGTAATGCTACATAACGTTATACGTCATTACGTTATAGTATATAACGTTATACGTCATTAAGTAAAAGAATATAACGTTATACGTAATAACGTAATGCTACAGAACGTTATACGTCATTACGTTATAGTATATAACGTTGTACGTCACTAAGTATAAGAATATAACGTTATACGTAATAACGTAATAGTAAATGACGTTATTCGTTGTTACGTAATGCTACAATACGTTATACGTCATTACGTTATAGTATATAACGTTATACGTTATTACGTAGTAGTTTATAACGTTATACGTTGTTACGTATTGCTACATAACGTTATACGCCATTACGTTATAGTATATAACGTTATACGTCATTACGTAATAGTATATAACGTTATACGTTGTTACGTAATGCTACATAACGTTATACGTCATTACGTTATAGTATATAACGTTATACTTTATTACGTAATAGTAGATGACGTTATACGTTGTCACGTAATGCTACATAACATTATACGTCATTACGTTATAATATATAACGTTATACGTTGTTACGTAATGCTACATAACGTTATTCGTCATTACGTTATAGTATGTAACGTTATACGTTGTTACGTAATGCTACATAACGTTATACGTCATTACGTTATAATATATAACGTTATACGTTGTTACGTAATGCTACATAACGTTATACGTCATTACGTTATAGTATATAACGTTATACGTTGTTACGTAATGCTACATAAAATTATACGGCATTACGTAATAGTATATAACGTTATACGTAGTTACGTAATGCTACATAACGTTATACGTCATTACGTTATAGTATATAACGTTATACTTTATTACGTAATAGTTTATAACGTTATACGTTGTTACGTAATGCTACATAACGTTATACGTCTATCACGTAATAGTATATAACGTTATACGTCTATCACGTAATGCTACATTACGTTATACGTCATTACGATATAGTATATATCGTTATACGTCATAAAGTAAAAGAATATAACGTTATACGTAATAACGTAATAGTAGATGACGTTATACTTTGTTACGTAATGCTACACAACGTTATACGTCATTACGTTATAGTATATAACGTTATACGTTGTTACGTAATGCTACATAACGTTATACGTTGTTACGTAATGATACATAACGTTATACGTCATTACGTAAGAGTATATAACGTTATACGTTGTTACGTAATGCTACATTACGTTATACGTCATTACGTTATAGTATATAACGTTATACGTCATTAAGTAAAAGAATATAACGTTATACGTAATAACGTAATGCTACATAACGTTAAACGTCATTACGTTATAGTATATAACGTTATACTTTATTACGTAATAGTTTATAACGTTATACGTTGTTACGTAATGCTACATAACATTATACGGCATTACGTTATAGTATATAACGGTATACGTTGTTACGTAATGCTACATAACGTTATACGTCATTACGTTATAATATATAACGTTATACGTTGTTACGTAATGCTACATAACGTTATACGTCATTACGTTATAGTATATAACGTTATACGTTGTTACGTAATGCTACATAAAATTATACGGCATTACGTAATAGTATATAACGTTATACGTTGTTACGTAATGCTACATAACGTTATACGTCATTACGTTATAGTATATAACGTTATACTTTATTACGTAATAGTTTATAACGTTATACGTTGTTACGTAATGCTACATAACGTTATACGTCTATCACGTAATAGTATATAACGTTATACGTCTATTACGTAATGCTACATTACGTTATACGTCATTACGATATAGTATATATCGTTATACGTCATAAAGTAAAAGAATATAACGTTATACGTAATAACGTAATAGTAGATGACGTTATACTTTGTTACGTAATGCTACACAACGTTATACGTCATTACGTTATAGTATATAACGTTATACGTTGTTACGTAATGCTACATAACGTTATACGTTGTTACGTAATGATACATAACGTTATACGTCATTGCGTAAGAGCATATAACGTTATACGTTGTTACGTAATGCTACATTACGTTATACGTCATTACGTTATAGTATATAACGTTATACGTCATTACGTAATAGTATATAACGTTATACGTTGTTACGTAATGCTACATAACGTTATACGTCTATCACGTAATAGTATATAACGTTATACGTCTATTACGTAATGCTACATTACGTTATACGTCATTACGATATAGTATATATCGTTATACGTCATAAAGTAAAAGAATATAACGTTATACGTAATAACGTAATAGTAGATGACGTTATACTTTGTTACGTAATGCTACACAACGTTATACGTCATTACGTTATAGTATATAACGTTATACGTTGTTACGTAATGCTACATAACGTTATACGTTGTTACGTAATGATACATAACGTTATACGTCATTACGTAAGAGTATATAACGTTATACGTTGTTACGTAATGCTACATTACGTTATACGTCATTACGTTATAGTATATAACGTTATACGTCATTACGTAATAGTATATAACGTTATACGTTGTTACGTAATGCTACATAACGTTATACGTCATTACGTTATAGTATATAACGTTATACTTTATTACGTAATAGTTTATAACGTTATACGTTGTTACGTAATGCTACATATCGTTATACGTCATTACGTAATAGTATATAACGTTATACGTTGTTACGTAATGCTACATAACGTTATACCTGATTACGTTATAGTATATAACGTTATACGTCATTAAGTAAAAGAATATAACGTTATACGTAATAACGTAATAGTAAATGACGTTATACGTTGTTACGTAATGCTACATTACGTTATACGTCATTACGTTATAGTATATAACGTTATACGTTGTTAAGTAATGCTACATAACATTATACGGCATTACGTAATAGTATATAACGGTATACGTTGTTACGTAATGCTACATAACGTTATACGTCATTACGTTATAGTATATAACGTTATACGTCATTAAGTAAAAGAATATAACGTTATACGTAATAACGTAATGCTACAGAACGTTATACGTCATTACGTTATAGCATATAACGTTGTACGTCATTAAGTAAAAGAATTTAACGTTATACGTAATAACGTAATAGTAAATGACGTTATACTTTGTTACGTAATGCTACATAACGTTATGCGTTATTACGTAATAGTATATAACGTTATACGTTGTTACGTAATGCTACACAACGTTATACGTCTATCACGTAATAGTATATAACGTTATACGTCTATTACGTAATGCTACATAACGTTATACGTCATTACGTAATAGTATATAACGTTATACGTTGTGACGTAATGCTACATAACGTTATACGGCATTACGTAATAGTATATAACGTTATACGTTGTTACGTAATGCTACATAGCGTTATACGTCATTACGTTATAGTATATAACGTTATACGTTGTTACGTAATGCTACATAACATTATACGGCATTACGTAATGGTATATAACGGTATACGTTGTGACGTAATGCTACATAACGTTATACGTCATTACGTTATAGTATATATCGTTATACGTCATAAAGTAAAAGAATATAACGTTATACGTAATAACGTAATAGTAGATGACGTTATACTTTGTTACGTAATGCTACATAACGTTATGCGTTATTACGTAATAGTATATAACGTTATACGTTGTTACGTAATGCTACACAACGTTATACGTCTATCACGTAATAGTATATAACGTTATACGTCTATTACGTAATGCTACATAACGTTATACGTCATTACGTAATAGTATATAACGTTATACGTTGTGACGTAATGCTACATAACGTTATACGGCATTACGTAATAGTATATAACGTTATACGTTGTTACGTAATGCTAAATAGCGTTATACGTCATTACGTTATAGTATATAACGTTATACGTTGTTACGTAATGCTACATAACGTTATACGTATATCACGTAATAGTATATAACGTTATACGTCTATTACGTAATGCTACATTACGTTATACGTCATTACGATATAGTATATATCGTTATACGTCATAAAGTAAAAGAATATAACGTTATACGTAATAACGTAATAGTAGATGACGTTATACTTTGTTACGTAATGCTACACAACGTTATACGTCATTACGTTATAGTATATAACGTTATACGTTGTTACGTAATGCTACATAACGTTATACGTTGTTACGTAATGATACATAACGTTATACGTCATTACGTAAGAGTATATAACGTTATACGTCATTACGTAATAGTATATAACGTTATACGTTGTTACGTAATGCTACATAACGTTATACGTCATTACGTTATAGTATATAACGTTATACTTTATTACGTAATAGTTTATAACGTTATACGTTGTTACGTAATGCTACATATCGTTATACGTCATTACGTAATAGTATATAACGTTATACGTTGTTACGTAATGCTACATAACGTTATACCTGATTACGTTATAGTATATAACGTTATACGTCATTAAGTAAAAGAATATAACGTTATACGTAATAACGTAATAGTAAATGACGTTATACGTTGTTACGTAATGCTACATTACGTTATACGTCATTACGTTATAGTATATAACGTTATACGTTGTTACGTAATGCTACATAACATTATACGGCATTACGTAATAGTATATAACGGTATACGTTGTTACGTAATGCTACATAACGTTATACGTCATTACGTTATAGTATATAACGTTATACGTCATTAAGTAAAAGAATATAACGTTATACGTAATAACGTAATGCTACAGAACGTTATACGTCATTACGTTATAGTATATAACGTTGTACGTCATTAAGTAAAAGAATTTAACGTTATACGTAATAACGTAATAGTAAATGACGTTATACTTTGTTACGTAATGCTACATAACGTTATACGTCTATTACGTAATAGTATATAACGTTATACGTTGTTACGTAATGCTACATAACGTTATACGTCATTACGTTATAGTATATAACGTTATACTTTATTACGTAATAGTTTATAACGTTATACGTTGTTAAGTAATGCTACATAAAGTTATACGTCATTACGTTATAGTATATAACGTTATACGTTGTTACGTAATGCTACATAACATTATACGGCATTACGTAATAGTATATAACGGTATACGTTGTTACGTAATGCTACATAACGTTATACGACATTACGTTATAGTATATAACGTTATACGTCATTAAGTAAAAGAATATAATGTTATACGTAATAACGTAATAGTAGATGACGTTATACTTTGTTACGTAATGCTACACAACGTTATACGTCATTACGTTATAGTATATAACGTTATACGTTGTTACGTAATGCTACATAACGTTATACGTTGTTACGTAATGATAAATAACGTTATACGTCATTACGTAAGAGTATATAACGTTATACTTTATTACGTAATAGTTTATAACGTTATACGTTGTTAAGTAATGCTACATAACGTTATACGTCATTACGTTATAGTATATAACGTTATACGTTGTTACGTAATGCTACATAACATTATACGGCATTACGTAATAGTATATAACGGTATACGTTGTTACGTAATGCTACATAACGTTATACGACATTACGTTATAGTATATAACGTTATACGTCATTAAGTAAAAGAATATAATGTTATACGTAATAACGTAATGCTACAGAACGTTATACGTCATTACGTTATAGTATATAACGTTGTACGTCATTAAGTATAAGAATATAACGTTATACGTAATAACGTAATAGTAAATGACGTTATTCGTTGTTACGTAATGCTACATAAAGTTATACGTCATTACGTTATAGTATATAACGTTATACTTTATTACGTAATAGTTTATAACGTTATACTTTGTTAAGTAATGCTACATAACGTTATACGTCATTACGTTATAGTATATAACGTTATACGTTGTTACGTAATGCTACATAACATTATACGGCATTACGTAATAGTATATAACGGTATACGTTGTTACGTAATGCTACATAACGTTATACGTCATTACGTTATAGTATATAACGTTATACGTCATTAAGTAAAAGAATATAACGTTATACGTTGTTACGAAATGCTACATAACGTTATACGTCATTACGTAATAGTGTATAACGTTATACGTTGTTACGTAATGCTACATAACGTTATAGGTCATTACGTTATAGTATATATCGTTATATGTCATAAAGTAAAAGAATATAACGCTATACGTAGTAACGTAATAGTAGATGACGTTATACGTTGTTACGTAATGCTACATAACGTTATACGTCATTATGTTATAGTATATAACGTTATACGTTGTTACGTAATGCTACATAACATTATACGGCATTACGTAATAGTATATAACGTTATACGTTGTTACGTAATGCTACATAGCGTTATACGTCATTACGTTATAGTATATAACGTTATACGTCATTAAGTATAAGAATATAACGTTATACGTAATAACGTAATAGTAAATGACGTTATTCGTGGTTACGTAATGCTACAATACGTTATACGTCATTACGTTATAGTATATAACGTTATACGTTATTACGTAGTAGTTTATAACGTTATACGTTGTTACGTATTGCTACATAACGTTATACGCCATTACGTTATAGTATATAACGTTATACGTCATTACGTAATAGTATATAACGTTATACGTTGTTACGTAATGCTACATAACGTTATACCTGATTACGTTATAGTATATAACGTTATACTTCATTAAGTAAAAGAATATAACGTTATACGTAATAACGTAATAGTAAATGACGTTATACGTTGTTACGTAATGCTACATTACGTTATACGTCATTACGTTATAGTATATAACGTTATACGTTGTTACGTAATGCTACATAACATTATACGGCATTACGTAATAGTATATAACGGTATACGTTGTTACGTAATGCTACATAACGTTATACGTCATTACGTTATAGTATATAACGTTATGCGTCATTAAGTAAAAGAATATAACGTTATACGTAATAACGTAATGCTACAGAACGTTATACGTCATTACGTTATAGTATATAACGTTGTACGTCATTTAGTAAAAGAATTTAACGTTATACGTAATAACGTAATAGTAAATGACGTTATACTTTGTTACGTAATGCTACATAACGTTATACGTCTATTACGTAATAGTATATAACGTTATACGTTGTTACGTAATGCTACATAACGTTATACGTCATTACGTAATAGTATATAACGTTATACGTTGTTACGTAATGCTACATAACGTTATACGTCATTACGTTATAGTATATATCGTTATACGTCATAAAGTAAAAGAATATAACGTTATACGTAATAACGTAATAGTAGATGACGTTATACGTTGTTACGTAATGCTACATTACGTTATACGTCATTACGTTATAGTATATAACGTTATACGTTGTTACGTAATGCTACATAACATTATACGGCATTACGTAATAGTATATAACGGTATACGTTGTTACGTAATGCTACATAACGTTATACGTCATTACGTTATAGTATATAACGTTATACGTCATTAAGTAAAAGAATATAACGTTATACGTAATAACATAATGCTACAGAACGTTATACGACATTACGTTATAGTATATAACGTTATACGTTGTTACGTAATGCTACATAACATTATAGGGCATTACGTAATAGTATATAACGTTATACGTTGCTACGTAATGCTACATAGCGTTATACGTCATTACGTTATAGTATATAACGTTATACGTTGTTACGTAATGCTACATAACATTATACGGCATTACGTTATAGTATATAACGTTATACGTTGTTACGTAAATCTACATAACATTATAGGGCATTACGTAATAGTATATAACGTTATACGTTGCTACGTAATGCTACATCGCGTTATACGTCATTACCACATAGTATATAACGTTATACGTTATTACGTAGTAGTTTATAACGTTATACGTTGTTACGTATTGCTACATATCGTTATACGCCATTACGTTATAGTATATATCGTTATACGTCATAAAGTAAAAGAATATAACGTTATACGTAATAACGTAATAGTAGATGACGTTATACTTTGTTACGTAATGCTACACAACGTTATACGTCATTACGTTATAGTATATAACGTTATACGTTGTTACGTAATGCTACATAACATTATACGGCATTACGTAATAGTATATAACGTTATACGTTGTTACGTAATGCTACATAGCGTTATACGTCATTACGTTATAGTATATAACGTTATACGTTATTACGTAGTAGTTTATAACGTTATACGTTGTTACGTATTGCTACATATCGTTATACGCCATTACGTTATAGTATATATCGTTATACGTCATAAAGTAAAAGAGTATAACGTTATACGAAATAACGTAATGCTACAGAACGTTATACGTCATTACCTTATAGTATATAACGTTGTACGTCATTAAGTAAAAGAATTTAATGTTATACGTAATAACGTAATAGTAAATGACGTTATACGTGGTTACGTAATGCTACATTACGTTATACGTCATTACGTTATAGTATATAACGTTATACGTTGTTACGTAATGCTACATAGCGTTATACGTCATTACGTTATAGTATATAACGTTATACGTCATTAAGTATAAGAATATAACGTTATACGTAATAACGTAATAGTAAATGACGTTATTCGTTGTTACGTAATGCTACAATACGTTATACGTCATTACGTTATAGTATATAACGTTATACGTTATTACGTAGTAGTTTATAACGTTAGACATTGTTACGTATTGCTACATAACGTTATACGCCATTACGTTATAGTATATATCGTTATGCGTCATAAAGTAAAAGAATATAACGTTATACGGAATAACGTAATAGTAGATGACGTTATACTTTGTTACGTAATGCTACATAACGTTATACGTCATTACGTTATAGTATATAACGTTATACGTTGTTACGTAATGCTACATAGCGTTATACGTCATTACGTTATAGTATATAACGTTGTACGTCATTAAGTAAAAGAATATAACGTTATACGTAATAACATAATGCTACAGAACGTTATACGACATTACGTTATAGTATATAACGTTATACGTTGTTACGTAATGCTACATAACATTATACGGCATTACGTAATAGTATATAACGTTATACGTTGTTACGTAATGCTACATAACGTTATACGTCTATCACGTAATAGTATATAACGTTATACGTCTATCACGTAATAGTATATAACGTTATACGTCTATTACGTAATGCTACATAGCGTTATACGTCGTTACGTTATAGTATATAACGTTATACGTCATTAAGTAAAAGAATATAACGTTATACACGTTATAGTATATAACGTTATACGCTATTACGTTATAGTATATAACGTTATACGTTGTTACATAATGCTACATAACGTTATACGTCATTACGTTATAGTATATAACGTTATACGTTGTTACGTAATGCTACATAACGTTATACATCATTACGTAATAGTATATAACGTTATACGTTGTTACGTAATGCTACATAACGTTATATGTCATTACGTTATAGTATATATCGTTATACGTCATAAAGTAAAAGAGTATAAC